>CAWLCW010000010.1:12423750-13631875 GCA_963856015.1 Helicoverpa assulta | reverse complement strand
GTGGAGTACCACTACTGAAAATCAAGGCCTTACCCTAGGCCTTCAAGGAAGGCGTAGCGACGGCAGAAAGATAAAAAGATAGACTTGTTTTTGTTGGACACTTTTATTAGGAATCATTTACGTTTGTGTTGGCAGGGTCAAGGTCAACTAAGGTATGAAAAAAACAACAAACATAGATGAAATATCTGCAGCTTTAGGTACCAACTAAATCAAGTAAACAACACTTTTAAAATGAAAATTATTACTATTATTGTCGCATATTTCATGATCAACCTTTTTATCACCCCACAGCTGGGCACAAGCCTCTATCATACAGAGAAGGATAGTATATTAATTAATTATTCAATATATTTTTGCTACACCTATTTATTTTTCTTCCCATGTCACTGGGCAAGAACACATATTTTCACCTTAAACTTGAACAAAACATCACCACCCCCACATCCCCAATCGAAAACCCCTCTCAGCAAACATTTACGATAAAAGCACCATAAATCATTGAATCAGCCTAAGTTTCAGGTAATATCCTCATAAATTCAACATTCATTGAGCACAATGCTACCGCGGACCATTGAGGAACATTAGTCAAATGCAACTTGCACCAATGCAATGCAATGATGTAAAGGTAGGTTGTAAATCGGATATCTAGTAGGATTAATAAGTGATTGGTTGCTAAATCTTTCATATAATGTTGATTTATCAAGACAATTTTTTTTAACGTGACTAGATTTTTCATATTTGTTACTCTTTCACGCTAAAAGTAGTAAACGAATTTTAATGAACCTTGACAGACATAATTACAGATTCGATTCGATAGACTTGACAGACACAATTACAGATTCGATTAACAAAATCAGCGATAGAAAAACTGCTTTATCTCTATTTCCATGTTTCTTATTTATTCACTCGTAAGAGGAAAGTTCCAAAGCGTAAAATTCTCGACAAATTAAACATCAAATACATATTAGTAGGTTTTACCGTTTTTGAGATAGAACTCTAAGAACTCTCAATAAAAGCTCGATATAAGTTTTAATAAACGTGAAAATTATCCTTTTGTAAGCAAAATTAACAATATTCTTGTCTTGTAAAAACCAGTAACGATCACTTGTACCTATTTGGACAAAAACACATATTCATCTTTGCTTGCTCCCAAATATTTTTTAGACAAAAAAAATGTCTGACTGATTCGTTACCAGCAGTCAATGAGAGCATAGCCTTACTATTCGAGTTAAGTGCCAAGTTATATCCAAGTAGTAACAAGCTCTTTGTTTAACGATTCTAACTTGGAACAGTGACTGTTTAATTTCAATTGCTCTACGCCTTTTAAGAGCTTAAGTGTCGATGTGAAAAATTTTTATTATCATGTCTTTGTTTTTGTTTGTTGGTAGTTTTGTTTTTGTTTTAAAGTAGTTACTGTTTGAAGTGTTTCTTATTACTACTTCATTCTTCAGAAATATAAAATATTTAAAAGTAAAGTAAAGACTGTGCAAAATGCTGGGGTTAAGTGAAATATTCCAATCTTTTAGACTCGGTCGATATTTTATCTTGATTAATGAGTTAGTCAAAATTACTTATAATTTTTCTGATTTAGAATAACTAGACTTACACTTCACATAACTTTATGCTCGAATTCCTGTATAAAAATAGGTAAATACTTGTAGCAATACACACAAAACCTAACTCTACCAAACATAAATTACAGAAAAATCCACTACTTATCACGTTCACCCTACACGCAGTAAATCAAACTCTTATTTAATCTAACCATCACAAACTCGAGGGTTCAATAAAATCTCCAAAGGAAAGCTTTTAAGAAAAACGAACATTCCAATATTATCTTAAAACAATCTCTTACCCAATCTTCGCTCGTAGTCTTAAAATTTCAAAACTCAATTAAAAGGAGTAATATTTTAATTGTCTGACTGATGAATGGACTGCCTCGAATGTTCTAGACACTTAATTGTTCTAGACAGGTAGATATCTGTCGAGATTCCGAAACTAATTTTAATTGATAAGACGGATTGGTTGATGCTTTTCTTGGCTTTAAATTATTTATATTCTATAGGCGTTTTGTGTTGTTTATGTATCTAATTTTGTATTTGTCTGTTTATTTCTGTCATTCTACCCAGTAGCTAAAAATAAACTATCAACTATTTGAAGCAATGAGAGACAAAACAAAAATATGCATAAAAAAACAAAAACGCAACGCTAATATCGCATCGTTTAGAAACACAAAACGCAATCCGGTGTTGCAATTAAACGTAGGCAATGCTATCGCACCGACTTAGAACCGAGTTTAATTAAACCCGGGACAAGCCGGGCTTGCCCGGGTGGCCGGGTGCCCGGGTAAATAGCCCGCCCTGAGGACAAATCGATTGCATAACACGACGTAGAACCGGGAAGATGAGCCAAGATGCTCGTTTAGCAGTTTTTCAAAAGGTGGATCATAATGTCCGGGATTAATCAGCGCTTTCGCAAAAAAGATAATCTTGGACTTCTGAGTTTGAAGGCGGATTGGATTCCATTCTGTTTTTCTTTTTTTTTGTTCCTTTTGTTTTTTTCGCTGCTGCTTTCAGGAATTAATGGATGAAACCTTTGTGTTATTGGCGATCAAGTTAATTGGATGTTTAAAATATCCGAAGCTCACTCACTTTGTTACCGGTGTTGTTTTACCGAAAATGTTTGTTCTCATACTCGTGTACTCAGACCTTATTTCGCAGAAAACAAAATAATTGATCACTTAGTAACTGAGCAACAAGCGAGACGAAGTTGCTATCCAAAATTTTACAGCATAACTTTTTATGAGTCCTGCCATCCGCTTTATAATCTGAAACATTATAACCTTTTTACGCACGAGCAAAATCTCCCCTACAACAATAAAGAGCTGACTTTCGATAATCTTCCAATCCGTCAGCAATGAAATCATTCGCAATAACGTATCAGGATCGCGTAATCTCCCACTTGAGGACATCACTTTAACCTCGCCAGCTTCAATCACGAGCATTTTTGTACACACGAGAATACGCGAATCTTAAAAAAATCTCGATTCGCTATCGATCGTCGAACATCGGAGGGTAGTAACCCTACATCCACGGAGGCAAACGGTTCAGAAAGTCGTACTTTTCTATGCAAACGTCGGTAGATAAGGTCCTCGTAAAACTGTATCGGTGGGCAAGGCGAGGTCTATCGCTTGGAAGTTATCGAATAGCTGTGCTAAGTCTTTGCTAGTGTTAATGGCTTTTGTATACGAAATCGGAGTTCGGTCATATTATTTTACAGTCGAAAATAATATTTAGTAGAAAATATTTTTTTAAGTGAAAAAATACAAAATATCAACAAAACAGTTAAAATCAAACAATAAATGGATTATAAAATTCCAATTTAAAACGAAAAAAATGGCGCAACAAAAGAATTACTAATTTCAAAAACAATATGCCACGTCACTAAAACGATTAGCTAGAACCATTTTGAATAAAAAATATTCTAAAATACGTTCTATATTTGAATTTGAATATACAATGTGGCCAATTCGTGGCCAGCAATAAATTGAGATTGGACTCCAATTACAGTCATACCATTTATCTTAGATCCCTGGAGGAATAAAGTTGAAAACATCAAATTATTTTTGCTCATCTAATTTTTGTTTGCTACTAAAGGTGATTCACCATATAAATATAATAAATAAATAAATAAAACCATATAATAAATGAGTGAATTTCTACTTACTCTCTATACTATTTTATACATTGTTCTTACATAACAGTGAAACAGGCTATTTTTAAGTGACTTCTCAAAAAGGAGGAGGTTACCAATTCTTTTTTTTTAAGAAGAACATTCGCTATGTTTCAAAAAAGAGCATATTATGATAATAATATGAGCAGCAAAGGTAAAATTTGCTATTCCAATTTTAAAATAGGATTGTTACAAGCCAGTCTGCCTGTTGCATCGCCGTTTCTTGTGGCATAGAGGTTTTAATTCTATTTTAGTTTCGAGATCGGCAAAAAGTAGATAGTTATCTGATTTTATGATACCCTCTAAAAGATTCTAGACGAACAAAAACTTGTTCAAGGTTACGACTAGATTAAGCTATCCGTTTTACTGTTCTAGGCTCCAGTATTATATGTTTGCTTTCTAAGTGGTTAGGTATTCTATTTTGCACCTTGTTGTCTCTATTTTCTAGTAGTAAAACACCCTAGATATTCAAGATAAAGCGTATTTATATGAGTAAAAAACAGTTTTTTTTTTAATAATTAAATCATATATATGTTACAGCCAAAGTGATTAAATATATATTATACATAATGACTGGTCATTGTATATAATACCCAAATTGACTAGACAGTGTGATAGATTAATCACTTTATCCGGATCTAATTCATAATAGCTGGTCAAAGTTAGCCAAAGTAATAAATATGGTATAATCGTCTGACTATTTACTAATTCTTAGAAACGGCTCAAGTTATTATCAACTCTATTTATGATAAATCATCAAATGATTTCTCCCACTGTGGGTGAGCAGCGCGTGAGCGTGAGCGTGCAGCGTGAGGTCAGACTGTTAGTGGCTTAAACCCACGCGTTGAACAACGCGCACCGCCGAGACGGGTCCGTGTCTCCCAGGAGACGGAAGGCCGATAAGGCACCCGAACTCATCGCACAGGCTCACGTCTACGGTGGCTGGGAGTCGTCTCTCGACCACACAGAAGGAGACGACTGCATCCCAGTACCTCTCGCCCCGGACCTTGGCTTGAACCAGGGCCGGGTGCGAGAAGTCGCCACTGCCGACTGCCTCGACGAGGACACGGCGGTGCCCTTCCCGGGCAGGGCACACTCCGGGCCGTCGGTACAGTGGCCCGAGCCACACTTCAAAGAGGGGACTTTTCGCTACTATTATGGGGTGCACTGTGCTAACTAGCCTTTTTCGAATTATATTAAGGTCAGCTACCAGGCACTTTAGTTAGTTAACATGAATAATCTTTACCTACTTGTTTTATTACATTATCTAAGTCTATGGAGATAATTGCTAGTTAATGTGATTAATTCTGTGTCAATTATCACTTTATCCAAATTGAGTAGATATTATAAATAATAGCTAGATAATATGTATAATATGCGGACTTATTACTTTGGCTGTAACATATACAACAAGTGAGCTCTGACGATTTAATACAGCCATAAAATTTTTCTATAAAAAAAAACTATTAAATCTAAATTCTTTTTAAGATTCCATTCACAGAGGTCACCATTTCACAATACGCAACCCGAATGCGGTAAACTCCCATATAATTTACGACCCCATAAAAAGTCGTAACTTCGCGTTACTAATAAATCAAGAGGTTGATCGGAAAATGCTATGGTTAAGTGGGTAACTGTAAACTATTTGTGTGGAGAAGAAAACTGTTCTTGATTTAGAATGCTTTTTAGGGTTCCGTACCCAAAGGGTAAAACGGGACCCTATTGTTTTCGCTTCTCTGTCCATGCGTCCGTCCGTCCGTCTATACTGGGCTTTATCTCATGAACCGTGATAGTCAGAGAGTTGAAATTTTCACTTCTGTTGCGGCTATAACAACAAATACTGAAAACTAGAATAAAATAAATATTTTGGGGGGCGCCCATACAACAAACGCGATTTTTTTGCTCATTTTTACTCGATACCCATAACGGCAACATGTAGACGCGGTTTTATAAATAATGGCACGAAAACCCTTCGTGCGTGAATCCGACACGCACTTGGTCGGTTTTAAAATAATTTATTCGGTAATACGACTTGAAATTTGGTAATATTTCATATTGTAAGTAAAAAAAATATTCTTTTATCCAATCCTTTTAAATCGATTTCAATAACATTTGCCATGGAAAAGCTAGTACCGTAGAAACTAGCGAGATCACCCTTTTTTTACCCGGCTGCGGGACGCAGTTCCCTCGGGACACGTACAAAATCGCAGACAAAATCTACATAGTACATCATATTATACAGCATCACATATATTGAGTTAAACACACAACTACAAGTAGTATATTCACACCGTCTGATACCCCCGACAATACGAATTGACGTCTTTGAAAGCATTCACAGAACAACGGCACAACATGCGACCGTCGACCGCGTATACACAATATATATCTAAGTATATACAATATACATTACGTATAATTCAAATACGTGATCCGTAGTGACTACATATCTTTGCACTGCAGCGTACGTGTAATATTGCACCGCACGTTTAGTATCTACACTGCATTTCATACTTAATTATGTAGGAATGAACGAATGTATATACGTAGGGTTTTTGGTCGAATATTTTTATAAAGTTTTCTGTTTATTGTCTTTACGAGGATTATTGGTAATATTAGCTAGTTCTATGTCAAATCTTACACATAGAAACTTTTATAATGTACTGCGGTTTCACCCACGTGTCCTCGGGACTACTGCCCATACCGAGATAAAATATAGCCTATGTTACTCGGGAAGAGTGTAGCTTTCCAACAGTGAAATATTTTTTCAAATCGGTTCAGTAGTTTCGCAGTTTGTGTACAAACAAGTCGTGGTAGAAATCGTGGTGGCCTAGTGGGTAAAGAACCAACCTCTCGAGTATGAAGGTGTGGGTTCGATTCCAGGTCAGGCAAGTACCAATGCAACTTTTCTACGTTTGTATGTACTTTCTAAGTATATCTTAGACACCAATGGCTGATAAAGAGGTGAAGGAAAACATCTTGAGGAAACCTGGACTATAAAGTCCGAAATCACCAACCCGCATTGAGCAAGCGTGGTGATTAATGCTCAATCCTTCTCCGTGTGAGAGGAGGCCTGTGCCCAACAGTCATCATCATCCTCCGAGCCTTTTCCCAACTATGTTGGGGTCGGCTTCCAGTCTAACCGGATTCAGCTGAGTACCAGTGCTTTACAAGAAGCGACTGCCTATCTGACCTCCTCAACCCAGTTACCCGGGCAACCCGATACCCCTAGGTTAGACTGGTGTCAGACTTACTGGCTTCTGACTACCCGTAACGACTGCCAAGGATGTTTAATGACAGCCGGGACCTACAGTTTAACGTGCCATCCGAAACACAGTCAATGGTGTCTAAGATATACTTAGAAAGTACATACAAACTTAGAAAAGTTGCATTGGTACTTGCCTGACCTGGGATCGAACCCGCGCCCTCATACTTGAGAGGTTGGTCCTTTACCCACTAGGCCACCACGACACCACTGTGCCCAACAGTGGGACGATAAAAAAAAGGCTGTAACAGTAACAGTACAAACAAAAAAAATATTCCTCTTTATTATATTAGCATAGGTAGATTATACAGCTTTTTAATTATAATTCCGTTTCTTAACTATGATGTCAAAACTAGTGAACCCTTTAATTCGATTCCTCCTAACTTTCCTTTCAACATCCAAGTAACATGGAATCCTGAAGTCAGCTAGCTATTGACGGAGAGGAGACTAGGATAAATTGCACGGAGGACTATTTGAGGAGATGAGGGGAGTGGGGGGGAGAAGGTGAGGAAATTCAAATTGGATTGAAGGAAATTTAGATTAGATTAGATTGAATTTCCCCTACACCTTGTTTAATTTAGTGTAGCAAGTGCGATACTGTTTTTTCCCAACTTTTTTTTGGTAATTGCTCGCACAATTGATGATACAGGTAATTTTAGAAGATATTTTTTGAATGTTATTTTTGCGTAATCAAATTTTGATGGAGTAACGTTTAATGTACAAAATGAGAGAAAAAATATTTTTCGACATACTCGGGGATGATTAATTTTAGAATTTGTTCAGCGATTTATTTTTTGTCCTATTTATGTATTGGTGTGTATTTTCGTGAATGTTGAAAATGGGTTTCAAAATAACCTGTGTCTGATATAAATTGTTTTATGTACCATGTATGCTTGTATACCATATTTTATCTCATCTCTCCGTCAAGCAAGTAAATCCTTAGCATAATATTTTAGAAATGATTTTTAATACTATAAAGGAAAAAAATACAATAATATACTTCCCATCTAATTAAAGAACTGAAATACTATCACCGAACTCATAAAACAACTTACCTCGCTGTCTTCGCTATGAAAAATGAAACATACGCGGCCAAACGAATTTCACCCCCCCACCGGCCGCCCCACCCAGCAGCCATGGGTAGGATGGGGGTGATAATTACACCACAGTACTTACCAGATGAAAAATGGAAGCGGTCGCGTCGCAAAATGTTTTCTCAACTGGCAACACTGTGACAGCATGAAAGTCTTTTTGATAACTAAATATAACCTACGTGGTTAAGGAACTCTTTATTGTCTATTCTATGAACTCATTATTCCCAGTGGGTGGACGGTTTTCTTCAAAATATTTGATTTATTATTTTACTAGTGTGCCATATTTAGAACACTATACACTGTCTACGTCTGATGCCGGTTCAGTTGGTTTTATTTGAAAGCCAACTGAACCGGCAAAAAAAAATGTTTGGGACAAACTGCTAACAAAATAAGAGATTCACTCATATATTACTTATGACAAAACCACAAACCAGCTCTTATCTAGGCCTAGACTTTCAGTATAATGACCAGCCACTTCAAGAATTGTCCCAAAGAAATATTTTTTGTAAAAACCCAACAATATTGTGTTAAAAGAAAAACAAGGACCATCGTAGTACTTTTGAAAATGATTGATGACGCTGTGAAGGAGCTCGGCGAAAGAATTTTGATATAACTAGCTTTTCTAAGTAAGAAAAGAGTCTTATTACAGTATTATATTTTTATTTTAAAGGTATTTTTCGAGATGGCAGAGGAAAATTGATTTTGTTGCCGTATTGTACAATTTGGGATACTATTTTATTTGATAATTATTTCGTACGAATTTCGGTTAGTCTATGAAAGAAGTCACTTATGATTTCTGGTAGTATTGTGAATTACGATTTTTTACTTTACGTGATCAAAATTTAATGCAAAAAAATATTCATATGTGACTCCATCAGTTAATTTTGAACCCGTATTCCTGAAGTGTCCCATTTGCTCAGGATTAGATTAATAAATGTACAAAAAAAATAATGTCAAAACAACGTCACTCAAAGTGTACCATTCATTTCATTCATTGAATGAATGAAAACCTTTCCGATTTCTTGTGAGCGTGCGGTTCGGTCTTTCATTCGTTCCATTCGCCACTGAGCGAAAAAAAGAACGCAGTCTAATTGCGAGTCAGGCTTTTACGTGATGGCCATGAAATCAGCGATGCGATGTAAAGACAAGTTCCTGTATTCCTCAAAAGCATACTGCAGTAGCGTATTTACTTCAATTCTTTTACTTTGATTAAGACTTAAAGGTCATGTTTACTCCAGATATTCTGCTGAACCTATCCACAGCTACAGTCTAAGATGTACTTGGAAAAAAAACGTAACCTAAAAGGTTTCATAGGCCTATACAAGAGAACGTTCTTGACCCACGCGGCCATCACGCTCTGTCCTTCTATCCAACGTTTATTTCACCAACGAGAACAATTAATTTACATTTCCTCAACCTTTTTTGATCTGGTAACCCTCATACCGTACCTCTATGGCCCTACACTTACATAGCATCTTTTTCCCTTCAGTTAAAGGACGATACTCGTGAATGACAAATTAGGAGTCCTCCCAGCGCACGAAATTGCTCCACAAGAGTATTTTATTGAATTCCAACCACTTTTTATATTGCGATCATATTCAATGCTATATTTAGAAAGCCTTTTATGGAATCTCGAGCTTTTGTGTACTGATTTGCGATTAAATTTCTCGATTCTATATTTTCTAAATTATGGTTTCACTTTGCTTGTTCGATAAATCTTTCGAAGTTTTTGTGTCGTGACAGTTTTGGCAAATTAGAAAATACCAATATCTTTAAAAATATAGTTACCTTTTTCTTTCACTCAGACATCTGCTTAGAGCAAATACCCCAGATATTGTAGTATAGATAAATCTGGATTGGGTTCACATAAATATTGCAATAAATAAAGATCGCATTCACGGCCTCTCAACCACCAGACGCCTTCGCATTTAGTCTATTCCCTCACCAATATTCATCACAACACCTAACCACCACTTCATCTTCCTCAGGAAATTGAGCACTGCTACTACCACGGCACCGTGAAGGACTACCCTGGAGCATCAGCAGCTTTCCACACGTGCAACGGCGTCTCCGGGGTCATCCACATTGGCAACGAGACCTTCGTCATCCACCCCTTCTACGGGGGTGACTTGTCGGTCAGTAACGCTTGCTTTTTTACCTAAAAAGGCAAAGAGAAGGGACTGTAATACATAGATATAGTTTTTGTCAAGAGTAGATAGGTACTGGCTACTATTGACTGCAAAATAATATTGGGTATACTTGAGGCGTCAAGTGGCTGTTTTTTTTATTGTACATTTTGAACTTGGAAATACAAAATTATTTGAGGAGAATTGGACTTGGTTTGACAACTTTTAAGTAGACTATAATGATCTCATGAAAGTCCATTCTTTTTGTCTAATTATCTAGTCTTATTAAAAGTGTTTTTGCAGGTATTGAGTTTGATAGATACGTCATTTAATAAAATATCCAGAAAAAATAACAATGTTGAAAATGTTTTATGTTGTCGATTTCTGCTGAAGGTAATATATTTTTTCTATATGGCAAGGTAATTGTTATTCATCAGAATTATTATAAGTAATATTTTCAGCTAAACCATATTTGAGCCGCACGAGTAACGGATTATTAAATAAAATTATATTAAAACGAAAACTCCAGAATACAACAAAATGGAATTCTTAGAAACAGTTGTAACGAAAGCTTCATACTCCAAGAAAAATATTCTCATTTTCTTTTAACCAACGTTTACTGAGATTAAATCATTATACTCTATTAAGTACTTTGATTAAAATCGGGCCTTAACTTATTCCCAGCTTGGCCTCAAGTTGGCCCCAATTTGGCCTCAAATAGGCACAATAATTACAGCCCCACTTAGGCGAGCGAAATTAAAAAATACTTTTTATTTGTAATCGGTTTCTGTAATAGTCCAATTAAAGTGGAATAGATTAGCTTTTTTGTTTAGTGGGCGGTTAATTGAAAAGTCGTAAGTTGGGGGTAGTTTTTTCGACTAATCTAGGTGAGCTAAGTGGTGGAATCGTGGAGTATTATGTAGAGATAGACTGAGCTAGTTTAATTGGTCGAATTTGATTGAAATATTATCATGATTTGCCATCGCGTTAGTTCGATTTGTTGAAAATGGAATGAATTCCCATTTTAAATGTTTTTTTACGTACGGTGTATGTACGGCCGGTATCAGACCACCAAAAAGTTTTATAAGACTTACAACCACATTTAAAATAAACTAACAGCCAACCATCGACCAAGTCTTCAGTTGACAACGGCCCTAAAAAGACAGATTGTCTCAAAAGTAAGTAAAAGACTATCAATTTTATACACAAAAACATATGGAAAAATATACAGAAACCTATAAAAAAACAAGCTCCCATGTACCGTTTTAAATCCATCACAGAAAATTGCGTATAGTCGAGTCGGTCTGTGTCCGCTTGGAGTATGTCGGTGATCAATCTTATCTCAAGTATTTTGTTTCGTCTTTAAAAGAAACTTTATATAAAGGTTTTATATGCTATTGGGGATAGATGTCTGGTAAATTGAAACAATGTGGGCGTTGTTTTGTACGTGAGAATTCTAATGGTTAAATGTTTCAGTCGCTGAAGGAAGAAGTTGGATGTTTTACTTATCATTCATATTTTGACACTTCGGACTTAAGTCTGAGTGATACGGTTGTTTCCAAATCAACTAAAAATAATATGAATTGTAGGTACATAAATATCGTTATAAGCCTTTGTCACAGTTGTTGTAAGTTGGAAATAGGGTAATCTAAAGATAACCCCTAAGACTTATCTATATATATGTTACAGCCAAAGTAATAAGTCTGCATATTATACATATTATCTAGCTATTATTTATAATATCTACTCAATTTGGATAAAGTAATATACATAATGACCAGTGATTATGTATAATATATATTTAATCACTATGGCTGTAACATATATAAAAGAAAGTCGTGTTAGTTACTCCACTTATAACTCAAGAACGGCTGAACCTACTTAGCTGAAAATTGGCAGGGAGGTAGTTTAGAGCCGGGAGAAGGACATAGGATAGTTTTTATTACAAAAAATAAAAATAAAAAATACAATTTATTCCGGACATACAGCGCCATCTATTGTTCAAACCAAAAATCTGCCGGATACCACTATTCCACGCGAACGAAGTCGCGGGCAAAAGCTAGTTATTGAAATAAACCTTTATAATATTCCAAGCTGTCAACAACTTTCCTCGTACAAAATACTTGTCGTACGTTACCAAAAATTCAGTAATACAGGAGTAAGTAAAAACGCGTCAAAAAGAGCTATTTATGTTATTCACAAGCATTTTCTTTAACGACTCGAATTCTTTTCATGTGCCTACTTTCGATAAAAAAATGGTTTACATTTGTAAGCTTCCAAGATTGCTTGGTATAAGCTTTAAGATGCAGCGAGAGCGGGTAACAAGGCTCTTACTCAATAATATTTCAAAAACCTAATCTGTTGAAACTTTTATCTACTTTGCAAGGACGAAAAGAAATTGACCAGATGTATAACAATATAAATTCATCATTATCAAAAATATGCTATCTAATCCTACCTTAACCTTTGGCCCTTCAAAAACAACAAATATAAAGCAACAGGCGTTCTCATTTATCAGTTTAACGAATGTGGACATTACAGGGTGTTAAATCTCTGTCATAGCCTCATACACACCAAACTACAAAAAATGTCTCGGAGCGTCCTTCCAACTTCAATACAAAAAAACCCGCTCCGCTGATAACTCGAACCAAAATAAAATTTATTAAGGGCGCGCACAAATTTGTCGTTGACAAGTATAACACATTCACACTCCACGAAGCCCTGATTGCAGGGTTACGTATAAGCACCTACAGTAACAGGGTTACGTATAAGTGCCTACAGAGGGTTACGTATAAACATCTACAGAAACAGGGTTACAGGGCTACGGGCGAGGGATTGACAAAACATCGCCCTGAAAGAAACCATAATTTATGCCGCAAACCGTGGGAGAAATGGCCTCTTTAATATTCAAGCTTTTAACACTTCGCGCGTTGCTTCTGTCTTGTTAATACCGATACTGTTATACAGGCTATATTTTTATAGGCTGTTGTATATAAAGAATCTTTAACTCCACATTTATTTCTTGCAAATTGATAGATTAGAACCTTATGGTAGTTAGTAACTGCCATGATGCACTGTTTGAATGATACCTATAGTCGTTTAATCAAACATTGGGTTGCTCAGTCAAAAAGCTAGTTCTTTGATTGAATGGCTCTTTTAACCAGTTAGCTATGCGACATATGCATACTATGTGATTATTCTGGGAGTTTTAGTGAGCAATAATGTAAGTCGACCTAAAAATATTTATGATACAAAAATAACTTACCTACCTACTCTAAAAATTTTAATCAACATACCTACGTAAGAAAACTATATAAATGTAATAAATGAAACAATACTAAAATTGTAAACCATAATTATATTAAAACAGTATTATTATCTCCACAAATAAACACATAACAAATTCACACCATCATTACCAATTAATACGCATAATATTAAAACTATTTCACAATAACAACAAACATTTTTATTTCAATTATTTCCTCATAATTGAATTTTCATTGGATAAAATACGCGCGCAATATTTGTAATACAGGTAAACATAATGTTCAGTGTAATTGATAATTAATAAAGAGAGGCCTCGGCTCGCATCATTTTATTTTATTGTAATTAAATTACTGTGATGTTATTAATTGTGTTATAATTATAAAGGTACCTTGTCATTAGTAATACTGAGTGAAGGCCGTTTTGGGAGTGCTTCATGTCAAAACATGTATGTATGTACTACATGTATATGCACGTGTGTGTATGAGTAGATAGTCACACACACATACTCAATTGTTCTCCAAGATTCCATAGTGATTTGATTTGTGTATTTGAGTGTCTGATTTTCAATTAATCAATAAAAGCAATGAAGCGGCACACATACACTACTTTGTAGAATCAGAACCAGGGTAAATGAAGGCTAGCCAAAATAATCATAGCGTTACTAGTTTTTTAGTTTGACCTTAGGAAAATTATCAATAGGTACATTAACTACACTCCTTACTTCAAACAACATCAACAGATAAATAATCCATCGAGCACACTCACAAACAAAGCGGTACACACACATTGACAGCCAGCTATAAGGCCCGGCGCAGACAATAGCGCCCTTATCTCCCGTGACCCGCGAAACAAAAGCGCTGGAGGGGCAAGATTAATAGATCGCCGTTATTGTGTCCTAGCCTTATGATCACCTGCCCGAAGGACACTTTGATGTTAGTATCAATCTGAATTTTGAATCAGCTTAAGTTTATTTCTCTATGGAAGATGAAGAGTGCTTTATTATCTTTATTAGGTTGAAAAGGAAAACAGATCTTTGCTGACTGTTGCCTAGGTAATGAATGATTGAAATCTCATCCATAGATCAAAAGAACCTTCCAAAAGAAGGTTGAACACTTTCTTTTGACTAAGGATGGATTTGGTATTCTATGTAGTTAATTATTTACAGACGCCAGAAAATCTAACAACCAGACTTACAATAAGTTGCCTCTGTAACTGGGTAGAGTGGGTCAAATAGGCATTCGCTCCATGTAAAACTATGGTACTAAAATGCATCCAGTTAGACTGGAAGCCAACCCTAACATAATTGCGAAAAGACTAGGTAGATTACACTATGATACCCAAAACATTACAACAAAAAACTTTTGCACCAAATCCCAAAAAAAAACCTTTGCCAACATTGTCGTCCCATCATAAAAACGGGCAGCTTAATTCAAGGGGACAATCCACTGATTTATACCAACGTTTAAACAGAGGCGTTTACTCTCTGTCACTTTAGTCCCTAATAAGTACACGTCAAATAGGTAGGCACTAAGTTTGCCAGTCCGTCCGTTGCGTCACGCGGGACGTGCGAGCAACGTGATAATCCGGACCCTTATCGCGAGGACGCCATAAATTTGGCACGTTTGCCCCGTGCAGAAAGTGACACTTGAGCTTGGGGATTTTTTAATAAGGAATGTCTGTCTAAGAAGTTTTAAATCAAAGACAATATATTGAAGCAGTATTTATGTCAAACAAGTGGCCCGCGGTGCATGCATTTTGTTACAAAAAATGTAAATGAATATCTGCTCAACCGATTTTGTGCAAAATTCACATAAGCCATCTACTAAATAGTCCAAACTACGCCTAAACATTTGTTTTGGATAAGTGAGCTCGTTCTTGAGTTATGAAATTACAGCGAAAAGCGGCATACTTTTTTATATGTTTGTACTTATATATAGATTGTGTAGATAGGTGTTCTTGAAACTAAAGTATTTAGTCATAACTAAGAGCATTTTCCAAGAGCACATCTTTGTAAAAATATTTAATTTTCTCTCCATTAGAATATACAGCCAACAATTTTTCCTGCACGTTCGGTTCTAAGACATAGCGTTGCGATGCTAACGCTATATATTATCGCAATAACAGTAGCGTGCGAGGAATATGACGTAATAATGTAAACTAAAAGAACTGGAAAACAGTACTGCATATTCAGAAGGTAGGTATATATATATTCATGAACTTTTCTTACGTTTCAGTAGACGTGAATGTTGTATGTGAGGTATGATTTACAATATCATGCTTGTTACGTGGAGAAGAACTTTGAGTTCTTTTTCAAGACATTGCGTACTTTTTACACAATTTCGCTCTCTCCCTTTAAGTACATCTGCCTACACATTTTATCAACTACATCACAACTTTCAGGCTACATGCAGTACCAAGCTTAGCAGATACTCAGTACCAGTGTTTTACATCGTGCGACTACGCTATTTAACCAACTCAATTATCCTACCCAATTACCCGATACCCTTGGTAGTCTGGTTGCCAGACTTTTTAGTACCGACTGCCAAAGAGATTCAAATGACAGCATCTGCAACTGACCAATTTAACGTATAACCCACCCATCCCAGACCGAACGTACCAAACGTTGCTCAACCTTAAGATCGATCAGCCCGTGGCATGGTTACTTATTCTAATATTTGAAGAGTGCTATAATAATTTAGTAGTATCACATGACGTTACCATCACTTGATCCTCCCGCGGCGACGTTTGTTTGTTATTTTGTACCCTAAACGATCCAAAACTACTGAACTACTGAAAAAAACTCTTTCGTTGTAGGGAAGCTACACTATCCCCATGTAACATAAGCTACATTTTATCCAATTACGGGAAGAAGTTCCCACGAGACGCGATTGAAACCGCGGGAAATCAGCTAGTGTTCAATAAATGCAAATAGGACATATTTACATTTATTTAATATTTAGAGTGAAGAGTGCTACAATAATTTAGTAGTAGCATATGACGTCACAGCACTTGACCCTCCCGCGGCGACGTTTGTCACGCCGGCTGTAATCCGCGCAGTAATTGCGCCACGCTCCCACGCTCGCGTAATATTCTAACAAATTGTTGGGATCAACCGTTTATTATTTATGACACACTGTCAACCCCGCTACACGGATTTTAGTGTGCTTAGTTAAAGTTGTCGATGGGGTTTTATTTTTTAGGCGTTTTTGATATATCGCTCGTGATTAACCAAAAAAAGGCTAGGCATAGAAACTTTAATAACATTACAATAGTTTGATGAAAAAATATAGCAAAATTGTACTCTTTCAAACTAATCCGCATGAACATTAAATTCTGAATAAAGTACAAAACTACAAGAAAAAGAGAGAGAGAGAAATTCCAGATATTATTACAATAAACGAGTTAGCGCATACACAAAATTATATTACAACATGAATATTTAATTTTAAAACACAAATATTTTGCTTCAACAAATACATATTACTAATCGTGTTTCAATTACAAAGTGTGAAACTATTCTCTAAAATCCTGTAAAATATTTCTATTATCAGCCTGAATTTTAGTACATGAATGTTACAAAATATTCATAGTTAAAATACATGCTGCATTTATTATTATTTCACATTAATGTTACATATGAGTAGAGTAGCTATTCCTCGTGGTCAAACCCTAGTCCCGAATGAACAACTTGTCTCACCCGGATAAAAGTTGCTATCTTTTTTACAGATGTCTCTTATTTCCAAACATTTATATCGGTTTTAGTTCTGACGCGAAAGCCGCACAGACAGATTTACTTTCGCAATTTCCATATTAGTAAGAACTACTTTCGCATTAACAATGTAACTAAAGATTAGTTCGCATTTAATAAAGATTGATACATATATTCCTAAAGTCATGTGTCTCCCTAATATTCCCATTAAGCGCTTGCCATGAAAACATAATCTTTTGAATCCATTACTTCGCAGTCACCCACAGAGTCGTTATGGCCTATTTATTTAGCAGTTTAAAACTCATAAATTACAGTAAAGCCACCAGCGAATTACAGTTAATTACAGAGTGTGCCCAATTGTAATTTAGTCTGTTGAGGATTTTTTTTTGGATTTTCTGCTATTTGAATTTTCGTTGTGAGATGGTATTAAGGATTTGAATCATGTTCTTTGTGAAGTAAAGTTTTAGTTTTTGTTGAATTAGATTTCAACGAATTATTACATGATATTATGTTATATGTGTTATGTTTTCGTTTTAACTCAAATTCTGAGAATTATTATATTTCGTTATGTTTTTATTGATTTCTTAAAAATATTTAACTACCCTAAAAGGAAATAATTACTGCTATCCTTAACGAGGCAGAAATCTACACTACTTTACATATTTTCAAAAAAAGCCCTTACACTCACCATATATTACAATGAAATCCATTTCCCAACAATGCAAAAGGAGAATTATAACGATAATCGCCACCTTTTAATCGCAGAGGACTTCTCACATTATCGTTGACCTTGAAACGTACGTGCCGAAATAATTGTCCAGATTGCTCCTCATTAGAGAACCAAATATTTAAGTGGCAGCCCCTCTTGCGACAGTATCCGTCTTCATTTTAAACGCCGGTTTTATTTTACACTATGTACATACATGCAATTCTATTGTACATTTCATCCACTTTAATTTTATATGTAAAGTAGAGAGCAATAATTATATACATTGGCATATTTTTGATATCTTTTCTAAAGATCTAACTTCTACCAATCAAAAAGTGGGTATGAATGCGACAAAACGTAACAATTTTTCATGAACCCAATTAATTTGAATTTCAAGTGTGTTTCTATTAAACTGCTCGTGACTGCACATCTGGGTAACATTGTAAGGTTGCCTAAAATATCGCGTCCCCATCAAGAGCGAGAATCGATTAACACATGCGATTATTTACGATTTATCGATAGAATATTCAAATATTCGTTACAATTGGGCCGCAACAACCCTGTGATTAGTCTGGCGTATAGAAAAGTAATTACTGAGAACCAAAAACCATACCATTGGTATATTTTTCGATAAAACGTAAAATTTTTTCACCGTGGATTGATGAAACGAATAGGAAAAATAGTTTTTGATTATAATTTTAATGTTGAAGTGAAATATAATTTTGAGTGTTTATACAATTCCTTTTTTATGTGCCATCGTAGAGGCGGCTGAAACTAGTTTCTCCCAAAAAACAATTGCAAGGAAAGAAAACCCAGCACCAACTAACGCATCAAACACTACCAAACTAGTTAGTACGTCACCAACACAAGTACACAACCAGCCCAATGATTAACATTATTCCTTCATTCCTACAGAATAGAACCGTTGGAACATTAATCACGGCGCGAAGAAACTGACGCCGTAGTGACTCGCGTTTTACCAACTTTGAGATGAGACTTCGCTAAGGCTCACTATTTGAGTACTTCGTGACTCGACGAATTGGCACGAAGTGGCTGTACTCGAGATTTTGTATTGCCAAAAAATGTTTCTTCTAAAATGTATTACGGAGTTGTGTAGTACACGAGCCTAGTTTTTGGCCTTGGTCCTTTTTTAGATTTGTTTAGTGTTCGTCTCGTGGGAGAAAACAGATCAAAATTTCTTGATAAATGAGCTATATAATGCTGAAAGGATTTTTCGAATCTTGTAGTTTCCGACAATGGCACGTTCAAGCAAACAAACACAATCTTCGAATAATGCCAATGATATATTTTTGATTAATAAAATGTTTTTAGTTTTTTTGGAGTTTACAACATAAAAATTAGACAATTTCTTTAGTTACATGGTATGTAAATTCTCCACAATTCGTGGTAACTAGCCGAAATCACAGGTGTGTTTCACTTAGAAGTTTATCGCTAAGGTGCGATGCATACTGAGATACTAGACACGGAATATAGATGCAGAGCCCGACGCACAGAGGTGCATTGTGACAATCTTAAACATGAATTGGACAAGAAACAACAGAAGGTCGTGTCTCGGATGTATCTCATCGGCACTTTGTTTAGCGTGCCTTATCCAAGGGATAGAATTTTGTCTTATCAATATCTTTATGAAGCGGGAAAAAAATACTAACTATTTATATACTTTGTAAACTTAAAAGAACTAATAAATATTTGCAAACTGATATACATAAGAAATGTTTATGAAATGTTTTCACGGCAGAATTACTGAACCGATTTAAATATAATTTGGTACATGGAAAGTCCGGCCTTCCAATTGAGTAGTGTAGTCTCATAAACGGAGTTAATTAACAAGATGAGGGAATCTATGATAGCTAACTTACATTATATTTATAAACATAATCTTCTATATAATATAAAACCAAACTTACATCCCCAGCTACTGACAGCACTTTCAAAACGTTGCCTGTTAGAATAATTACGGCGTAACTATTTTAAACTCGGACTTAACTTGGCTCATACTCACGCCACATGCTTAGAGGCTGCATTCAGATGTTCTAGATAAAGTTAGGACGTCTAGCCAAGTTCGTGCAAGTTGTGAACAGCACCGTATTAGGCGTTAACTCGATAATGTTGGCGCTTTTGTCTGGAGGTAACCAGTTTGAGGCGGTTTCAGGATACAATATTTAAAGGAGTGCTGATTTTGATGAGATTTTGGTAATGAGGTGTGATATCTGTACTGTGTATGACCTAAGTGTGAATTTGTTCATTTGTCATGCTTTGACGATCTAACAACTGAGTTTATGGCGATGTAATTTGATAAGGTGCTAAATGAAAAAATATGATGTCACTAGCTGGTGCCCGCGACTTCGTCTGCGCAGGTTTAGTATTTCGAACAATATGTTTACAAATTGTAGCCTATGTGTTATTCTGATGTATAAGCTATATTATTGTAAAGTTTCATTAAAATCCATTCAGTAGTTTTTGCGTGAAAGAGTAACAAACATCCATACATCCATACATACAAACTTTCGCGTTTATAATATTAGTAGGATAAAACACGAGTAAACTGTACCTACATAAGTACGTCAAGTATGCAAAGACGAAACATCGTTTGAAACCTTCATGTACACCAGTTACGAACATAAATTCCTTCAGCTACAAAACATAATCAAAATCTAAGACAATCCACTTACAAAAGGAAAGCAATTGACAATACGGAAATACAGAGGAAAACTAATATCGCAAATAATATTCTGGGGCTGTCCTGTTCCCTGATCCTCTTACTGTAATCTCTTTGAGAACATTCCAATTGTTCGGAGTACGGAACCATATCGTATTAGTGCTCCACTCTACATGGATTTGGGGAACCCTACTTTTCTTAATGACCGCTATTTTTTAAGTCTTTGAAAGTTACGTTTTTGAAAATCCGCGCCATTGTTTTTGGTTTAGTTGTTTTGTTTTTTCGAAGCTTTTGTTTTGAATTGGATTGGATGGGAAAATATTGTCTATTCTATTCTATCCTGTAATACAGTTTCAAAAGTATAAAAAAGTAAGAATAAAATACCCATGCCTTCTAAAGCACATCTATCATCAACATCATCATCATCTCAGCCATAGGACGTCCACTGCTGAACATAGGCCTACCCCTTTGATCTCCACAGATACCTGTTGGAAGCGACCTGCATCCAGCGTCTTCCGGCGACCTTTATAAGGTCGTCTGTCCACCTCGTTGGTGGACGTCCTACGCTGCGCTTGCTAGTCCGTGGTCTTACATCTATGCATGATAATTATTTTTGACTTATTGTCATTTAAAATTCTGGTCGTGATATTAGGTAATTATCAAATACTTTCAATAATTTCTACCTCGGGTTGTTCGTACTCTGACTCTCAATTATCCACCTGTCAAATACACTACAAAAATGCGATTCATTTGACAGCCAGCACGCGTACACTAACTGTCAAATACACTCGCACTTGCTATAACACCTCAGGTATTAGAAAACTCTCCAAGCATTAAATGAAGCTTCCACAGAGAACAAAATGACTAGCGGAGATGTCATGCGGGTGTCCGGTTGACAAAGAACGTTACTAGCCCCGCCCTCATACGCCTTCTTTGGTACCCCGCATCTTTCCTTCCTCCGTGCAAGCGTCAATCACTCCAAAGAAAATTATAACCCAAAACTGCTGCAGCATCGCACGGTGACGTTAACCCTAAAACTGCTCGCGTAATAACGGCGTGACGTATTGTATAACACGTGTTCTTGTCACGCCGGGGCCACATTTGTCACGCCGGCGATAATCTGCCCCGCACAGCCCGACTCTCTGTTTTGCCCAACACATGTATCACAAAATTATGTGGTCACGCTATCTATAATATTGTTGCCTCCATACTACTGCCTTTGTGTTTGAAATGAGATTTTTATCGCGCTGACTGTCTCTTTGTATGTAAATTTGTAGTGTATTCGATAAAAATTGTGCCCGATATACGGCTTTTGGGTGTACTATTTTTAGCGAGTTGGTTCATTGGCGGCCGTTCATAATAAATATTTATTTTTGGAAAAAACTTTATTCCCTTAGGCGGCGTGGTCATACATATTAATATTTTACAACACTTCGGGAAACCATACTTTGACAGAACATATACCTAGACCATATGCCTACATTTGATAAACTAATTATCGAAGTAACATCACGCTATAATTGGTTCACTTTAATTTCCATTGATCAGAACCGAGCATGCGTGATAATAACAATGCCTGACGTTAAGCCACACGGGTTCATTGACCCGCAAATTGTATCAATCATTGTTACAGCACGGCTCAACTTTAGCCCATAATTATACGAGCATGACTAAAATATACGTTCACTTACGAAAATGTATGAAAAAGTATAAAAGTGCGAATCACGCTGTATAGAGCTCCCCTTATTCCTGTGATTAATATCAACGACGCAACTCTGTCTTTAAGTGTACCACATTTTTCAAGCCAAAGCATTTATGGCTCGTGAAGTACTGTGCGCGAGTGTACTTTTATGTACGGATGTGTGTGTGAGAAGTGTGTTAGTGTGTGTAGTGCCCTCATTACGCTCTTGTTTATTATAAGGGGAAAACTTTATGAGTATTAGAAATGATGATAAAGTATATTTTTTAATCTTCCGCTACAGTTAATTGCGGTGCTTTTCTTGGAATAACAATGAGTGTTTTTATTAAATGTTTATTCTTATATTAAAGAGGGGACGACTACCTTTATTATAAGCTTGATTAGTGCAGAAAGGAAAGAAAATACAGAACACACCTAGCTATGAGCAAGTGTATTTTGCGAAAACAAATGTTCATATAAAACTCACCTACATTGACACTATAAATTAATTCCCAAAAAAAAAAGTATTTTTGGGTATAAATTGTTCATGTGGTGATTAATGATTAATTTAATATCAATAGTATACGCTATATGCCTAATGTATAATCCAAGATGGCGTGAGGCTGACGTCACGGGCCGAGCACCGCTGATGCACTGAACCAAACGTAGATAGCACTGTGTAACGCAAACATTGATATTTGGCACACTGTGTGCACAGTGGGTCGAGTACACCTCATTGGACAGTGGTTAGGTACTGATTTTCGGTAATAGTTATGTTTAGTGGGATAATTGTGGAGTGAAGGGAATTAATAACTGAATTCTACCTGTGGTAATTGACAGATTTTTTATTTGGATTTTCAAAGTATACAATAAAGGTTACAAGCCCCTTTTAAGGCACAGGACCGTTTTGTAAGTTGCAACTTTTCTAAGTTTGTATGTACTTTCTAAGTATATCTTAGACACCAATGACTGTGTTTCGGATGGCACGTTAAACTGTAGGTCCCGGCTGTCATTGAACATCATTGGCAGTCGTTACGGGTAGTCAGAAGCCAGTAAGTCTGACACCAGTCTAACCAAGGGGTATCGGGTTGCCCGGGTAACTGGGTTGAGGAGGTCAGATAGGCAGTCGCTTCTTGTAAAGCACTGGTACTCAGCTGAATCCGGTTAGACTGGAAGCCGACCCCAACATAGTTTGGGAAAAAAAGGTTCGGAGGATGGACCGTTTTGTAAGTTACAAAAATAAAGTCAAAATTAAATTCTCAATGAGACCTATGTAAAACAAAATTTTACACACACAAACATAAATGAACACAAAAAGCAATACTCAGGATCGAAGTGTATCAACAGTCACGAATGACGTCAACAGACATGAATTCCAATTCCCAACAAAGAAATAGAACCTCTGATTCCCAAGTACCCAAGCACCGTCGATTGGTCTCAATACAGGCACCCCATTCATTACGTAGAGGGTTACGACGCTACGAAAGTGCTACGAGCTACGCGGCTACGAGGCTACGAGACTACGAATATAGATGATACCATTGGATAGATTGATTCTATCTGGATAGCTGTAAAATTTATTGTACGTTTTCGTTTTCTAGGGAAATATTTTTGAATATTTTTAGCTTGGATTGGTTTCTTTGTTTCGTGTTCTGAATGTAGGAGCTGCTGTTTGAATCAATGCTTTGTTTGAGCTGTCTGATTTTTATTTTGTCTCGTCAACTTTTACTACAAGTGTGAAATTCGACATGGCTAGAAAGAACCTTACTTATAAGATGACAGCAGACAGAAGAGTATGAAAGAAGAAAAAAATATACACTGACCCCAAAAAAAATTGAATAAGGGCAGGACAATAATGAACTTTTACCATAAAAATCTTCTCAAACCAACCGAAAATCCAACCAGATATTTAACATTTTCGAGTAGTTTTCCAAAGCAAACTGCACCCGGCTATACCCGCATCTCGTCATTAGGTTGCGTCATCGGACGTTATTGTCTCAAGTCGTCCCCGGAGGGTCGCGACCCGTCACTCGGAGGGAAATTCGACACTATTAACTGTGATTGTCGAAGATTGCCTGAAAACTGTCAATGGCGAAGTCATATTGTGTTAGTGTGCGTTTTTTTGGGACGATTTAGTATGTGTATAAGTGAAAATGTGATCGTATGTGTAAATAGCGGTTCTTTACAGTTCCACCCGCGGGAACCCAAGGAAACTACTCCCCGCAACTGAATAAAAACCTGTCTCTGTCCTCATTCTCTATGTAGACCCTAGAGTCTAGGGTCTTTGATTTGAAATTTGGTACAGATATAGTCTAGGGCCTAGACTATATCTGTACCAAATTTCATACAAACCACGTCAGCAGTTTTGGCGTGAAAGCACGACAGTCGGACAGACAAAGTTATTTTCACATTTATAATGTTAGTAAGGCTTAGTAATGATGATGTATATAGCATCTACGGTTTTTTCAGGTTTCTATTTAAGATAGCTTTTTAGGAATTGCAGTGGGTAGTGAGGGTCATATCATTATGAAATATCTGAGTTAGAAAAGGCAGAACAAAAACCAATACACCTCTATGTTAAAGTATTTAATTTTTAACACAGGTATGTGGAAATATTAAAACTAAGTATCAAAATATTCATCCGCATCGCTGTCAGCGGGGATCGTGCCCAAAAGGCTGGCTGCATTGCCACGCTGGATGGCAATGTTAAAGTTATGTATTTTGTGACTTCGTGTGAAAACTGCTGCTGAACTAATATGGTTTATTTGCTTAATTTATTCGCGATATTTTACTGCTTCATAATTTTAATGTTGATTTTATTTTCAATACCAGGTACGTGGTCTGCAGTAATATTAAATATTATTATGCGGTCAGATATTACATATTATTATTGTAGATTCAAATATTTTTGAATCACGTTTTGAAACCACATTTCGCCGAAATCGCTGTTTTCGTTGGTTTCCATAACAAAATATAAATTATAATTAATTTACGTATAACATTTCAAAGTTAATTAACTATGAATTTCGCGTAATTAATTTATCAAAAACATGTAAAACGTACATCATTTGCCTAGCCTCTTCCCAACTACGTCAATGTCGGCTTCCAGTCTAATTTCATGTAGCTGAACATCAATATTTTACATGGACTTATTCCTCAGCTACTAACAAAGTATTTATTATTATTTCCAATGAAACAATAAACAATTGAATCCTTACGTAAAATCAAACGTCGTCCAGCCTCTCAGATCTCTATCTATCAATTATCTAGATCCAACGATAGCACCTTAGTCTCCACCAGAGACCTACCCCGCCCCCCGCGCGTTGAACTAAAACAGGCGTCAGAGGGGAAGAGTACCGAAGTTTTAAAGACCAAGATACGCTGGTGTTCTGGTATCCTTTCTCGAGTACTGAGTAGAGTTTCTTTGTGAAGATAGTCTATTGTGCCAGCTCTTTGTTTCTTGGCCGTGATTTGTGGATTTTGATAAGCCTCTCACTGACAGCGTGTTCGCAATTGTCAGTTGAAATTGATTTTAATTACAATGATTTAAGGTCTAGGCTCGGTTGCATTCTTTGAGTTTATTTATGGAGTTGGAACGTAATGAGGTGGTGGGTTAGGGGACTAATTACTGAATGGGGTATTTTAATTTTAGTCGTTGTCTAGTTATTTAAAGAGGAGAGGAATGAAACCTTTATGTCGGATTCTATTGAATAATTTGTTTGCTTCAAATAAAATACCGGTTGACACTACACGTTACATGCCTATCTCTAAAAATAAACCGACATTTAGCGAACCCGCGGTAATGAAATAATTAAATTTTAAACCCAACTCTCTCACTTAAAAAAATATAAGGGCATTTTGAAACGGAAAACAAGGCACCTATTCAACTTGAACTTTACCTAGTACACCTACCCACCTTTTCTACGAAAAGCAATGTTACCATTCTAAGAAAGCATTCTTCATTGAAACAACTAGTGAAACCCAATCAACTGTAAACTGCCCGAGGCTTTTAAGTTGTTTTGTTACTTCAGCCATTCTGTACTTCCAACACACCTGAGAACACAACACTTTGTACTGAAGCACAAAATAATCCTGACTAATACAATCTATACTAATATTATAAAGGTTAAGGATTCATTTATTGTATGTTTAACCGTGCTTATCTTAGGAACCCGAACGATTTGACGAAAATGAACGCACTAATCTTAGAAACTTCTGAGCTAATTTGAACAATTCTATCTGTGTTAGAAAGTTCATTTAGAAAGGAAGGCTTATAGGTAGGTACAGAAAAAATGTGTGTTTGATACATTTTTAACGTAAAACGGGTATATAATTCATCTCTGTGCTACTGTGGGTGGTTCTTATCTCTACAACAAATTAACACTTTTTAGGTGGACGTAGGCAGTAAAGTCCATCAAAAACGTGGGTGAAATAACAGATTACAGACCATTAGGGCCACTTACAGTCTAAGTTAATACCTAAGTTCCTACCTTCATTTTGTATCTTTGATTGCTTTTTATTTATAGCTTCCTAGAGATGTTTCGTATCAATCAATTTGTTAAAGGTGCGTTTCGTTCGCTAGCATGAGGCTATATTGCACCTTTTATATATTTATATATAACATTGTATTGTACACTCTGAGACCCTTAGTTCCCCGGAGAGCACATTAAGCCGACCGTTGATGTTGTTATAAGAATACTTACTCCAGTATTTTATCGGAAAATGCTGACTCGTACAATTTTTACTTGATATTTCTCGTTGTAAATTGTACTCAATGAAAAATAAGACGGTCTGCTTTTTCTGGTATTTTGTGTTTGATATGGAAATAAAGAAATTCTTTGTAAGGCTTCATTCAGAAGTATTCAAGTTTGTTTTGCAATACTACGGATGCGATTCTATATTATTCAGAATTCAATGGAAAAAATAAAACTACCAAGAATATTTTGTTAGTGAAGTCCAGGAAAAAATACCAACGAATTCGTAACAAACACTGCGCAGGAAATTGATGGACAGTACGATATAATTGGCGAACATTTTTCGTGCGTCATGCACAATTACAAAACGACCAAATATGGCCAAATATCGTCCAACGATTTTGGGCACCTTACGCAGATACGTCCATTAAGCACCAGCCCTCCTCCGATAAATTGGAAATGTAATGCTATCCTCGGAAATAATTCAATTTTTGCCATAAAGTCACCGTCGTCTGTCGTAATGAGCGATACGCCATCTTCAGAAAAAGTTGGATTATCAACGGCCCACTGAAAACGTAATTGTCTCAAACGTATAATCTTTCCCACGAATTGAAATTTCTTATTTTTTCCTTCCCATTTTGAGCAGTTTAAAGGGAGGGTATTTGTGTCTGTTTTGGTTTAGGATTAGAAATTGCCAGTCCAGCATAAACGGGATTGTCGTTCTAGATTAATTTGTAAATAAATACTTTTATTTTGTCTACTCTACCTATGTGCCAACAGGTTTTATTTCTTTATATTCTATCTTTTAGTATTTTTATTTTAAATGGCAAGCAGATTTAAATTCTACAACTTATAAAGAGCCAGTATTTTTAAAGTTCTTCGAAAATTTACCCCGTATATTTAAAGCAAGGTTCGTACCTATGCATGCAACAGTGACATACCTACATACTCGCGGTCCCACAGATGCGCGAGCTCTCCCAGGGTCCCGCAGCAATTTTTGCAAATTCACTCAGTTGACTTTTCATTTTCGAAGTTGCCATTTTTTCGAGATACACTTTTTTTTCGCGTTCCACGAGTATTCCGAAGGGGCTTCGCATAACGAACGACGTGATGGCCTGATGGGTTTTTTATTTCGCGTTCGCCGTGCGAATTAATTTGACAATATTGTTGGGCGGTTGGCAACGCTACGGTGGGTAATTTTTCGCAGCGAAAAATTCGGAGTTTGCGTGAGTAATTATTTTTATCATTTTTTTTTTTTGTTTTGCGTAAACTGTTTTGTATTTGAGAAGTTACAATTTAATCTATTAGGGTAAGTTTAACAGTTTTGTAAAAAATAATATTCAAAGACACACTTCGGATTATCTTGACGACCGTACATAAAATTTTATTCTCAACCTTCAAACCGAATTACACAAAGAAAGAACCGATCTTAAAACGGGAGAAAATCTAATTAAACACAAATGATGTGATCAAAAGCGTCAATTACAATCTATATTCGATCTGCCATAATCCGGAGCCATCCAGTTTAGTATAGATCTGTGGGTATCTGTGGGTATCTGGGCTGCCATTGGACGCATTAAACAAATTGATTTTGAACCAAAAAATTGCGAGCCGTAAGCCAGCACTTCGAGTAATGAAACGTTGACATAGTGCCACTGGATAGACCTTTGCTTTTTATAATATTGCTTTTGAAGTGTGGCTTAACTTAGTTTTGTGTAGTTTTGCGTGGATAGAAATATTGCGAATGGTATTTTTGACTAAAGCTTATAAAATAATTAAGATAGAGCTACAATAATGTGCTATTTCTTTCCAAATAGTAGGACAAATAAATTGGTCAATATTTCTAACAATTTTCCTAATGTCTACAACATCGTTTTGCATAGACGAGATTATATGAATAAGACATATTCATGATCAAAGCTCAATTACTCCATTAAAATAACACTAATAAGGTTTAATATAGAGGTCAGTTGACCTACATGCAGCATATTCTTCAACACATCTACGTATTTACATAGCAGGGTAACCGCACCAAATGTTTGCCATAACGTTAATCCAATCCAACGAATCGCGACGCTATTTAATTCGAGTGGGAAATTAGATTGGGATCCATGCGGCATGTTTGATTTGAATTACTTGCGCGAGACGTGAACGACACGACTCCAATTTGTGGTGTCGGTACGTTTTGATGTCGTTGTTTGTTTGTTTGTGTCAATGAGTGCGGGTTATTGGGAGTGGGCGTTTTGTTTATTGGGTCGATGATTTTTTGTTAAGTGTTAATTTTGAATGGTAGAGGTAATTGTATTATAAAATAATTTCAGTATTATACGATGTTTTTTTTTAACATATTGTAGCCTGGTCATGAACAGCTGACAAGATTGTCCAAATACCGCAGTTGTTAATACGACATACGCACGGTACATTTATTCCGAACATATTTTTTCTTTATGATACAATAATTCGTGCCTATCAGAGGGTCAGCCCAAAAATAATTCAAATAACAATATTTCTCCGCACAAAATCTAATTTATGCCAAAAAAACACCCTATGTTTTTTAATTACCGAGCCCATAGATATTCCATTAAAGCAGACCACATCATAATCCACTTTCCCCCAATTTATTTACAACACGCTGGGAACGCGAACAATTAATTTGATTTCGAATTAAAGCTTAAAAACAATCTTGTCGCAAGGCCGGGGTAAAAATGTTTACGGGTCGTTACCCACTCACGTTCATGCGGACAACTTTTGGACCCTCCACCCTAAATGGGTGCTAATCGAGAGTTTGTGGGGAACAAACCAACTTTCGGACAGCACTAAGACGTGATCGCGTGCCAGGTGCTAAATTAACATTTCGATTTAAATAATTTCCGAGTTCGTTATGTTCGGATTCGAATTTTGATTTCTGATTTTCTAATTAGAAAAGTATGTGGGAAGTTTTGTTGTTGGCTGTTTGAGTTTGGAATACTCTTGAGTATTGCGTGCGAATAAGTTTCGCATTCGAAATAGGTCGGTCAGTGATGAAACTATATCTTTAACTATCGCGTTGAAGGTCATGTATTAGTAAAATGGAACGTAAACTTATGTCCAACTTAATATAGGTACCATAATTTTAGCACAAAAAAAACATATTGAGATATATAAGTATTTTTTACCCAGTAATTCACACTAAAAGCCTATCAATGAATAACACTAAAACGATACCACATCGGTGCTCTAAAACTTATATTCAGAGATAAAACTTGAGATACGGGGACATTAGGGCTCAGTTGGGGGCTTGGGTACCGCTAAGGGCCCATTTGCCCCCAACCTGCCGTTCTACTGATCATTGGGGCGCACTTTATCCCATTTGAGCAATAAGTTAGGGATAACCAGTAATTGCTCGATGGTATTCGGTTATTTTCCAATTTTCAGGCCGTTAAGGATTTATGGGGGAAAGTTTAAGGGTTGTGTGGTGTATGTGAAGAGGGATTTAGGCCATGTGATATTGTTATTCAAAGGATCTGTGATAAAGTGAATTGTGTGTTGAAAGATCTACTTTAATATTAAAAGATAAATTGATTGTTATGGTTGTAGTAAAATGCATACGTGTTATATATCGCATTATTTCTCTTGTCAGTATACTCGAACTTGTATCGGGTGTGTGGAAAAGATACTGGAACACATTTTAATATAATTAAAGTAACAAATGATCCCAAGTTCATTACATTATACTAAAGGCGAATTAAAAACAAGATGTAACGTTACTACTTAACTCAAGTCCTTTAAATTCAGTACGTATTAAAAGTTTCATTAAAAACCAAGATAGTTCAAAAAACAGCTTTCAAGCAGTTTCTTTTTAGTATTATGTTAAACCAATGGAGATTCGCAGTTAAGTTTTACGTGAAATGCCATCATCAGCGGTAAGTAAGCCACTTAGCCTGATTTCCAGCCTTAATCTGCCGTTTGATGCTAACTCATAGTTCTTAACCGACGATTATTTGAGCGCTCGTCGTTAAACCAAGATTTGGATGTTAGTGAGCTTGTTAATGATGGTGGTTTAAATTAATATGCTTTCGCCTAGATTAAACTCTGTTTTCAAGAAGTTTTTAACAAATAATTATTTATGCCCTAAGTAGTACCTCAGTAACTAAATAAAATCTTAATAGCTTCGGCCATATAACGATAAATATACATATCAATCTGTTGGCTTGTCAAGTAACAATGTTTATAGTAGTTTAATATACACAATATAGTTTTCAAGATCTTTATAGTTATGTGACCCAAATTATTTGCACCATAGAATAAAAACATAAAGGTACTGCTTTTCAAAGCTAACTTCTATACAAGCTGTTGATTTGCATCCGTGCCATAGTCAAGGACGTAATTATACTAATGATTCTCAACCCAAATCAACAAAAAAATTGGTACAAAAAATTTTTATTTTTATTTTTTTTCGGAAATCCGTCAATGTCATCTAGCCGTATTTAAACTTGGCGCGTGTGTTACTGGCCTTAAAACCGTGCTGCACCCTCACACAAACGCAAACACAAAGCATACGCAACGATTATTCATAAATTTCATTCATAAAATTGGAATACTTCTGAAATACTATGACATTACAATGACAAAAAAAGCAGTGCATATTAGCTATTTCCCGTCTAGTGTAATTCCAATCGATTATTTACGTATTTTATGTCCTCCTCCTGAAGTATGGCACAAATGCAAATCAACACCTTGTATATATAAAAGAAAGTCGTGTTAGTTACTCCACTTATAACTCAAGAACGGCTGAACCGATTTAGCTGAAAACTGGCAGGGAGGTAGTAGTAGAGCCAGGAGAAGGACATAGGATAGTTTTTATTACAAAAAATAAAAATAAAAAATACAATTTATTCCGGACATACAGCGCCATCTATTGTTCAAACCAAAAATCTGCCGGATGCCACTATTCCACGCGAACGAAGTCGCGGGCAAAAGCTAGTACTAAATAAAAACAATTTTACTCCAATCACTCGAAAGATTTAAATCTCCAACCAAACGATAATCTTAAGAGCCTAAACAGACGGTCCAACAAAATAAAGGTCGCGACACACTGTCTACACCGAGTGTGGCGACAGACAATAACAAATGGTCGACTCGTGTTGTTCGATTGAAAAAGTTTAAGGGAAAAGTGTTGGAGCAGCTATAGTTAATGATTGAAGTTGATATCAATGACCCACATACGGGGAAATACTTTTTTTCTAATGTTTTCCAAGTTTGGCCAAAAGTTTGGTGTAAGATTAATTATTATTTTCGAGATAAAGTTTGTTAGATTGTTTTTCTTCGTGTTGCTCTTTTTGCTAACTAGGTTTTGGAGAATATGAGCTGAATTGAAGGACTCTATATAAGTTTAATAATACTGATGACGTATTATGACAGTTGTTGTGTAATGAGTTTTTATATGAATTAATCAGTTGTTGTCAAGCACTGACGTTTATTACTACATGTATGTGTGTTATGTTCTTAAAAGGGGAGTTGTTGTGTAATGAGTTTTTATATGAATAAATCAGTTGTTGTCAAGCACTGACGTTTATTACTACAACAGTGTTATAAATAGTTTATAACATTCGATATAGACGATGACCCAATTAGACCTGCAAATCAAATTATAACAGCTGCAGATATACTTTTCAAAATAACCGGGCATTACAAACACTGCCCACAAAACTAGGGCTCCAGATAAACTGCAGCAAACTCTCAACATACCATTATTCCATGTACAAGTATTATTAACAACTGGTGGGCGAACAAAACTAATTTGCATTAACTCTGGCCGCTCTCCGCTCTGGCCGCTATACCCGGTCAGTGCGCGAACTTGTTATGTATTATAGAAGCAGACTTAATTGGTGTTGACGTGTAGTTCCAGTAGTTGCCAACGAGAGCTGTTAACGATCTGTGTCGTTCAGATAAACTTCCTACTAATAAACTACCAGTCTAGTGCCTGGAGAATTTGAAAAGTTTGAAAATGAGACCCGGGCAGCTGACCTCGCTGTCTGTATTTATATAAAATTGAATATCATATTGTGTCATGTATAATATGTTTTCTGGAAGTACATTTTCTGTGCATTTTTTTATTTAATTCTATCTCCCTTTTGCAAATTTTCTCATCACAAAATGTAACTTAAGGCAAAATAATCAGCCCACAAAATATACTAGCCTCACCTAGATTCGGAAGTACGCAAACCCGGTCCATGAGGGGGCAATAAACCCAACAAAATCTCAGACAAACAGCCCAAACTTCTCAGTTCAGTCTTAAAAAGACTAAAGTTTCGCAGTAAAATTTTATTCCACTTCCTCCGGCGCGGAGCAATTTGTGAAACTCTCATAAATACACCATAGCTCGTAAATAATGTTCCGCCTGACATTTTCGCGGTCACTTTAGGCTTTTTGGATAATGTACGGTTTGAAGGTACAATACATCACGCCTGTATTAGAAATGGCCGCAATAAATATGTACTACATACATGTTGCAAAAACATTTCATTCGACAGCTTAAAAAAACTAAAACTAAAGTTCTGATCACTGTTTTTGAGCTATCTACAACTACAATAAGCATAATCCAACAACATCGATCGCACTTCGCCCCACTTACTTGATCAGGGTCTCTGTTTAAATTCTTTATCGCAGAAAATAAATTAAAAAGCATAGCTCCTAATAACAGTACATAGAGAACATTGTGTCCATAAATAAAGAAGTCTGGAGTAATTAAAAGCGGCCGGTGGACCGGCTATCGGTCCGCCCGATCACATATTTTTTGCTCGGGCCTAGATAACGCAGAACGTCCTTTATTCCAATGTTTATTTCCAACAATCGGTCCTGTTTTATCTTGGAATTATTGTATTTTTTTTTTGTTTCTTAGATAGATTGTAAATTAAAGTTGTTTTAAGCTGAGGCGTTTTTGCAAGTGAAATTATGTCAACTGTAAATTAAACGCGAAACCGATTGTTCTCAAGAATATAAATCTAATACTAAAAGAAGGCTATGTTGTTGCTTACAATGCTTTATAATGTTTTGAGATAAATGAGTACCGATAGATTTTATGATAGTCTATTGAAAGGAGTGCTCAGTTAACACCACCTTTTTGATAAAAATAACTGTCACAATATTGTCTACATATACCAAACATAGGACAACATTCATACTGTATATCGATGTAACATTTGACCTAAAAATGATCTTTACCGAGGCCCCTACATTAATTTAACCCGTTCACTGCTCCTCCGGGAATTTATTGAGGAAATGAGTTCCACGGGCTTCCCGTACCAGACGTTGTACGTACGAAAATATGAACTTATGTCGTAAATAAATAACCGAGTATTTTTTTGGAAAAAAATATGCTGAGGTGAAATTTATCGTGGTTGCCCCGTTTGTGATTTGTATTGCCTGGTACGAAAAAGTTGTAAGATTTTTTTTTTCTTTTTTTATTAACGTTTTTGGTCGAATAATTAGATGGGGTTGCAAAATTAAAAGTTTAAGTTAATTAATTTTAAGTCCGTGATAGATTTTATTGATGTTTTTACTTTTAATAAGCCCATTTTCTCTTTAAAGTTTGCGAGCATCAGCATTTACCTAAGAGCTAGCTACTCGTGTATCTACCCGTATTCCATCCAGATACCTTTATTCACATAAAATAAAAACCTCAAATAATAAAATGTTAACTACACTATTACCAAACTACAAATACATCGCAAGTGGACTATAACCTCAAAAAATACCAACAAAAGTCAACGCTGCGAAAAAAATAAACGAAACTCAATTTGGGGTGGGACATTAACTCCGAAATATAATAGGAGCATTACATGAAACATAAAGTAAATATAAAATGTAACAAGGCCATCCAATCATTGGTCGATAAATAACTAGATGGGGCACGTGTGACTTACGGCTTTCGTGCCGTACGGTGCGGCCGGTGGTCCGGTTTTTGCCGGCCGTCCGGGAAAATATCGCTATGTTTGCGCCCTTTTATGAAGTGGTCCATAACTTGGGTTTCGATAGCAGCCGCGGGTTAGCGGGTAGTTAAATACGATTTTTTTGTACTTGTGTCTTGTTGTGTGTTTGGTTTATTTTGGGAGCAACTGGTATTTGATATATCTTCTTTAAGCGTTATTTCACAAGTTATTATGTTTATTATACAAGTAAGTATGTTTTTCTGCATATGCAAAATGTGCATAGGTATATCGGGTGTGTCGTTCATGATCACATTAAATGAAATGCGTTAATGTACTGGTTAATATATGTCGATTAACACAAAAAAAAAGAAAAATACCTAAAAATAAAAAAAAAACATTTTTCAAACAAACTTAATAGAATAAAAATGTGCGAAAATTAGAACACCATACAAAAGTCAGTCATTACAAACAACTGAAATTCTCCCTTGAAAACTGACAGCTGTCAACTGATCAAAACATTCGATACACCTAACTTCATCTCTGCTTTACACATGATGTTGTAAATTATAAAAACGAAAAATGACTTCTGTGGTTAAACCACTGAATGGATTACGTTATTTTTTTTACAATTCGCCATAGAATATCATAAAGTATATGTGATAGGATTTAATGTGATTGTGAACGACACACCCTGTATACTTGCCAGGACATTTTCCAATTGTAATTTTAGTTACTCACTGGGCCTATTCTGGCTAAAGATACATTGGCTCAATAAATGACTTGGTCTATGTAGTTATAGCTAAGCACCTACACATTTCTCTGTAAGAGTTCAAGTAACATCGCATGTAATGTCCAATCCCCTCGAGACATTGAGAAGAAATCTTTAAACTATCCGAACGTCGTCCCACGATTTTTCTAAAATAAAATCAAACAATCCCATACCTTCCCACGATAACATTACATTAGATATACTGATAGAATATTGAACATAACCAACAAAACTGCAGTCCAACGACGAATCCCAATAAAGATAATATAATTAATTCCAAATGGTATTAGTATGATTGGCTAGTGTAATTTACGTTTGTTCGGCCCGAGCGGAGCCGCGTCAGCACTTTCATAATGTTAACGTAGATAGATAGAATTCATGAGATAATCACGTTATTACAGTTCGCTGACATTTTCCATGACTCCGCTAGAAAAGTGTCTGTAAAATTCTTATTAAGGAGATCAGCATTATCTGGGTAGATGTTTCCAATAGTGGCTTTGTAATGGCTATCTCATCCTGCTAATATTATGCGTATGTTTAAATGTAGGAGTATGTACGGATGGACAGAAGTTTCTTCGTCAATCATGCGAAAACTACAGAATGGATTTTGATGAAACTTGGCAGTAACATAGGTTAATATGAGAATAACCTATACTACTTTTTATTGGGGGCGAGCAAAGAAAGAAAAACGGAGGCGCTAGTCGACCATCTCTTTCCAAAAATATGTTTACTACAGCGTGTTACGGAATTCCGCCATAGCCATTTGGAATTACCACGAACGAACCATTAGTCCTGTCAATCCATTACTGCGGTACCGCGGCCAAACCCAAAACAACCCCTCCATGAATTCCAAACCCGTGAACACACAGTTGTAAAAGTCCGAACACATTATAAATAGAATAAACAATTCAGCCAGTATCCACTAAGGGTGCCGCTAAGAGCCCCATTTACTTGAAGTATGCTCCAATAAATAGTGGATGTCCCGGGCCGGCGGTTCGCATTTTTCAACCAGCTAGTGAACCCAAGCCTTTATATTTTAGCCCCAGTCGAGATAAAGATGCTCATGAGATGAAGCACGTGTTACTTGTAAAATATTAGTCGTTACTAGTGTTGTGTTGATAGCAGCTTTATTATGGAGAGTGAAGCGAATTGTGACATTTTGGATAATACCTGTTTTGTTGTAAAGAGCGCGAGTAACATTTCAAAGCAGCATAGAACGCTGCATTTGATATTTCATTTAATATCATTTGACAATACTAGTTATTACCAAGTCGTCAACTGTAATAACAACATTTCAGTTGTGGTCAGACTTGATTACATTTTGCGGTGTTAATATATCTATTCGATGTTAGTATGCAAGATGAAAAGTAATGAACTAGCGATCTAGAATATCAGACTCGCATATCTCTGTGCAGAACAAATCTAACACTGAAATTAAAATTCCGAACACCTCCCAAAGCGCAATCATAATCGGAGACTATCGAATCGCATTATTCGATTATTTCCAACCGCCGAATACAAATCGATTGAGCATTGAATCGTTAAGCTGTATCCAAACCGCATTCGACATTGGCATGCTATCGGGCGAGCGGCGAGACGCCGGCGTGACAGCCGACTGACGTCGCCGTGACAATGACAATATTTCGAGCTGTCTACGCCATTGACATATAACTATAGGGACAGGAAATGTTTATGAAAAAACCGTGCAGTAACTAAAATGGCTGCCATTACTAGGGTTGTACCGCTACCGGATTCAACAAATATCGATATTGTGTTCTAGTTAGAAGTACGTACGAGTCTTACTGGGTGCATAAAAATAACCGAGTATAAATAATTTCTTCGTCATAGAACTATCACATTAACTTCACTGATACTAATAACCTCAACAACATCAACCAAATGGGAGGAGTCATTTCAGTAGGGTGATACCTTTAAAAAAAAAAAAACACAGGCAAAGTGATTATTTATTATTTCAAATAGCCCTATGAAAGTTCTTTCACGACAGACTAGTTGGAGGGTGCCAAAGATTCGGTCTTATGAAGAAGAATCCGCAAGAAACGCCATAAGTAGATACTCTCTTAAAAAAAATACAATAATTTAAAATCGTTTTCAAGCTATTCATGAGAAAGTTATATAATGCAAATGGAGCTAATTATGTATTAATCGATTGTACAAAACAATTTTAGTGCTAAGAAAAAAATATTTATACAATTCGAAACCTATATTCGGTAACTAAGTTCTGAAGCAAATATTGCAACTTGCATTCCGATTTGCTCATCTGTGCGGAAGCACTGCCGTGCCCGTGGTCGCCGTTGAAGCATCATGTGAAGATAAAAAGGCAAAACATATTATTTTCAATAAAATATGTCTTTAAAATCCTGAATTTTATAATACGCCTTTTTCTTCAAAATGTTTTTAACTGCATTTTAAAACTTTTTATCTGTAAAATGAAGGATATATATAAAAACATAAACTATTCCCTAAAAATATACACATATATTCGGAACGCAACTAAAACCGCGAGGAAAAGCTAGTATTTAACTAAAGAACAAAATAAAGATGTTTTATTGAAAATAATACACAACTCTGAGGGCTCAGTGTCTTAGGGACAGTAAGTTCTGATGTTAAAATTTGTAAAAGCAGACTTATTATGTGGATATTATATCGATACTATTATGACAACTGCACAGCACTATGCCAATATTACATGTTATTGTAAACAACATTTATTTCTAAATATAGGTTTTTATACAGAAATAAACCAAAATATAAGTACTTTCACCATCAATTCATGTTCCCGTAACATATTTTTTATCCAATGTGAATTATTTTATGTAGTTTCTAGCAAAAATAGGTTCCTAACCTGTGTAAAGACAATCCAGCTTGATTTTGGTGCTTCCTAGCACCACACTTCACAATACAACACATAGGCATATTCGTTGATTATTTCACTATTGAAATAGTAAAGTCTTAAAAGTAAACACGAGTGATTTTCTATAAAATAGCAAAAATAAGTCACGAAGAGCACCTATTTGACAGCACAACTACCATGACATATGGCCAGATATGGCACGCACCTACAAACAGGAGGATTTCAAAAGTAAATGTCACCATTTTACGCAATCACAAAAATATTGTTGTCCCTGTTTTCAAATACACTTATCTGCTTAGAAAGAGTGAGACAGAACTATGTTGCATAGTTTGTTTCATATTTATATAACTATAGATACGTCTATAACAACACGGCGTCTCCTTATGATTTTAAGCTCGATGATGTCACAGCATTGACATATAACTATAGGGACAGGAAATGTCACGAAAAAAACGTGCACACCTACTGTCAGTCTGCAGAAGTAACTAAAATGGCTGCCATTACTAGGGTTGTACCACTACCGGATTCAACAAATATCGATATTGTATTCTAGTTAGAAGTACGTAAGTCTTACTGGGTGCATAAAAATAACCGAGTATAAATAATTTCTTCGTCATAGAACTAACTATTACATTAACTTCACTGATACTAATAACCTCAACAACATCAACCAAATGGGAGGAGTCATTTCAGTAGGGTGATACCTTTGAAAAAAAAAAACACAGGCAAAGTAATTATTAATTATTTATTATTTCAAATAGCCCTATGAAAGTTCTTTCACGTCAGACTAGTTGCAGGGTGCCAAAGATTCGGTCTTATGAAGAAGAATCCGCAAGAAACGCCATAAGTAATACTCTCTTAAAAAAAATACAATAATTTAAAATCGTTTTCAAGCTATTCATGAGAAAGTTATATAATGCAAATGGAGCTAATTATGTATTAATCGATTGTACAAAACAATTTTAGTGCTAAGAAAAAAATATTTATACAATTCGAAACCTATATTCGGTAACTAAGTTCTGAAGCAAATATTGCAACTTGCATTCCGATTTGCTCGTCTGTGCGGAAGCACTGCCGTGCCCGTGGTCGCCGTAGAAGCATCATGTGAAGATAAAAAGGCAAAACTTAATATTTTCAATAAAATATGTCTTTAAAATCCTGAATTTTATAATACGCCTTTTTAATCAAAATGTTTTTAACTGCATTTTAAAACTTTTTATCTGTAAAATGAAGGATATATATATAAAAACATAAACTATTCCCTAAAAATATACACATATATTCGGAACGCAACTAAAACCGCGAGGAAAAGCTAGTATTTAACTAAAGAACAAAATAAAGATGTTTTATTGAAAATAATACACAACTCTGAGGGCTCAGTGTCTTAGGGACAGTAAGTTCTGATGTTAAAATTTGTAAAAGCAGACTTATTAAGTGGATATTATATCGATACTATTATGACAACTGCACAGCACTATGCCAATATCACATGTTATTGTAAACAACATTTATTTCTAAATATAGGTTTTTATACAGAAATAAACCAAAATATAAGTACTTTCACCATCAGTTCATGTTCCCGTAACATATTTTTTATCCAATGTGAATTATTTTATGTAGTTTCTAGCAAAAATAGGTTCCTAACCTGCGTAAAGACAATCCAGCTTGATTTTGGTGCTTCCTAGCACCACACTTCACAATACAACACATAGGCATATTCGTTGATTATTTCACTATTGAAATAGTAAAGTCTTAAAAGTAAACACGAGTGATTTTCTATAAAATAGCAAAAATAAGTCACGAAGAGCACCTATTTGACAGCACAACTACCATGACATATGGCCAGATATGGCACGCACCTACAAACAGGAGGATATCAAAAGTAAATGTCACTATTTTACGCAATCACAAAAATATTGTTGTCCCTGTTTTCAAATACACTTATCTGCTTAGAAAGAGTGAGACAGAACTATGTTGCATAGTTTGTTTCATATTTATATAACTATAGATACGTCTATAACAACACGGCGTCTCCTTATGATTTTAAGCTCGATGGTCTACGCTCGCTGCATACGTTGCCACAGATGAAATATCTTAAACTGACGTTGTTTAATTTTGGAACGTGTTTCAAATCTGTCAGGCGCATGTGCATTCCTTTACGCCTGGGAATATTAAAACGGGCGGCGGCGGCAATGTTACTGTAATGGGTGTAACATTTAAGTTGGTCTAGCGCACTCTGTGAAGAATGGCTTATTATTCTCTTTGTCGTGTTCAACACGGATGATGAAAGTCTATGGGAAATTCACAAGCTCAGGTTCTTTGTGGTGAGACGCGAGATTTTCATAATAAATTATTTGGAATATATTTTGCTTCGTATAAAGCAGTATAGGAGTACTGATACAGTTAGTACGGTACTCGCTTGTTATACACAAGACGTATAGCGGAGTAGTCTCTCAAATTAACGCGGTGTTAGGGCAGCAATCAGTTCAGCCGCCAATGGCCATCCGTCTTGCTGCGTCACCTGTCATGTCAGCCTATCGCACAAATCCTATAATTCTCAGGAGTCACTCGCCTTGACTTTGTAGACGCGTCTGAACTGACTTGTTCTATGATGCAATTATACAGTTAAAGTCAAGTTGATTTATCATGCAAAATAAATTAGAAATATTTTTGTGAATTAAATAAAACTAAAAGGAATGTGAATTACATAACAATACTTTAACAAATAGGCTAAGTCTACTCTTCAAATCGATTATTAAATAAACAATAAATATACGATTTCTAATGGCTTCATAATATTAAATATTTTGCACTTTTTCACCACAAATCACATCAAATATCGATAGGTTTTTCCATACTTCTTTCAATACATTTTTCCTACACGTCACAACATATAAATCATTTCTTGAACATACTGGCTAACACGAACTTGACTAGCCCACTGGCATACTCATAGAGTATTAACTCACAATTACCGTGTGAATGGAGCACGTAGACGGCTGTAAGAAGCCCGTAATTGGATCTTGAGATCCTGTAGTGGGTAAGTATTGAATGAATCGAGAAGCTATACTTCTCGATTATGGTCTTCAAAATGAGTAGCCATTGTTGTATTTAGGCCTTAATTATTGAAATTAATTTAGGAAAAGCTTTGTAGGATTAATTATTTAAAATAACAATTAACAATGTACAGACCAGAAAATCTTGTTAACAAGGCTTGTCTTGGAGAAGAAAAAACTTGTCCAAACCGAAATTGAAAATTAATAGACTTCGGTCACCCATCGATACACTGGCCGCAGACTGCAACCTTCATTTCATCACATAACATTTTTTTACTAAAAAAATATAAAGCTCTGTGGAAAAAATCAAGCCCCAAAAATCCTCCAACCAAAAAGTTTAAAGTACAACAACAAACAACCATACATATCTACCTACATCTCATAATGTTACCAAGAAAGATGGAACTCAAAGCAAATGTTTGTGTAAATTTTCATCGGGATTAGGAGTTTCCATCGTTTGTCATAACTTCCCCCAAGTCGGGTAAGACCTAGCTGTGCTGTGTTTTAGACTTTGTTTCCGGTTCCGCGAATTATGTACGACAAATTGTTGTTGATATTTACGTACTTCCTAAAGTACAGTTTTAGGAAGTAGTTATTTAGATACCTGTCTTCGTACGTCGTTGGTTATTACCATAAATCTTTAGTGATTAGAATAGATTTTACTATTATTATTTCAAAAATAATTTACAAACTTTTCCTTTTTCATTAACCAGTCCTTTTTTAGGGTTCCGTACCCAAAGGGTAAAATGGGACCCTATTGTTTTCGCTCCTCTATCCGTCCGTCCGTCTGTCACCAGGCTGTATGGCATGAACCGTGATAGTTAGAGAGTTGACATTTTCACATATGTATTTCTGTTGCCGCTATAACAACACATACTGAAAAAATCTTATTGAAAAATAATAAAATAACTCAAAACCCCCGACTTAACCCAATTATATAGGAATATCCGTCGGGAGCTGCCATTAAACCAGCTAAAGGATTCTAGTGTCGTGAATACAATTATTGAAGAATTGTAGATGTTTAACGATGACATAAAATACACTCAATTAATTGTTGAAATTTCATTTAGAAAAGGCAGCCCCCGACGGTTATTCCTATATAATTGGGTTAAGTCGGGGGTTTTGAGTTATTTTATTATTTTTCAATAAAATTTTTACCGTCGGGGGTTTTTTCAAAATTTTTAATTTTGCTTAATTTTATTTCAGACTTTTTAGAGAACATATACGAATTATAGTCTATATAATATGTTATTGCAATATTATTTTGCACCGATATTGTAGCGCCCTCTAGTGAGTTACAGGCGTAATTTTTATTATTTGGGAACATGCATTAAGCACGTACACATTGCTGATGAAAACAGAATTGTAATCGGACGTTTTGATTATATTGTAACATTGTTTGGCACTAATATTGTGGCGCCCCCTAGTGATTAATAGCCATGACACCTATCTAAGAACATGAACTCATCGAACACAAAACCGTTATTGAAAACCGCATCAAAATCGGATCATTAGTTTAGAAGGTAGGTGGGAACATTACTTTGCTCTTTTGCACTAATATTGTGGCGCCCCCTAGTGAGTTACAGCCATGACACCTATCTAAGAACATGAACTCATTGAACACAAAAACGTTGTTGAAAACCGCATCAAAATCGGATCATTAGCTTAGAAGGTAGGTGGGAACATTACTTTGCTGTTTGGACTAATATTGTGGCGCCCCCTAGTGAGTTACAGCCATGACACCTATCTAAGAACATGAACTCATCGAACACAAACCCTTTATTGAAAACCGCATCAAAATCAGATCATTAGTTTAGAAGATATGTGGGAACATTACTTTGCACAAACGCACACACAAACACACAAACACACAAACGCACAAACGCACATCTCTCACCCTAAACGCATATACCTGCTCCGTTCCGTCGTGGGTAAAAACTAGAATAAAATAAATATTTTGAAGGGCTCCCATACAACAAACGTGATTGTTTTGCTCATTTTCTAAATAATAGTACGGAACCCTTCATGCGCGATTCCGACTCGCACTTGGCCGGTTTTTTTAGTACTTATATACTTACCGTTGACAACCGATAAAAAATACAATCATGTGTGAAAATTTAAACTTTCTAACTACCTCTATTCTTGTAATAGGATCTCGTTCGACCCTTTAACTACACAACCCCAAAAAGCCCTCAACAAACGGTCAATCAATAAAACTCGCCATACATTTACGTTTAAAACCCGATAACCCTCAAACGTCATTAGAAAACGTCGTTCTGTAAAGCCATTCGACCAACTTTGTACCCGTCAATCGAGCGGCGAAGGGTTAATCCCTCGGCACGGGAGACATATTAAGACGCATTCATACGTCCGACACAAATCTTCGACAATAAATCAAGTGTGCAGTGTGTTCCTTGCCTAATATTTGCACTTCTGTGGGAGATAGTGAGACCGTTTGTATTTCGAAGCTAAGATTTCGCAAACAGACAGTAAATTAGATAGTGAAGTTTATTTGTCTTATTAGAATTAAGACAAGATCTTATTTATGTTGTGCAAATATGCATGTTTGAAATAAAGTGATAACGAAAATTATTCTCATCCTCATCATCCTGCCATCCCAATTTCATTTGGGTCTACGCATGTATTTTTTTTTAACTTCTATCAATGCTTCTATCTTACCTTAGGTATTAATAGATATGTTACATTTTTTTCAGCCACGTCTTTCATACGTTCCCTATATTTACCTATAATTTTCTTATTGTCAAATAAGTGGGTCTCTGCGATACAGAACCAAGAAAATTAAAATCTCATTATAAACGAATCAAATATTTCGATCAACCTCAAAAAAATTTAAAACAGAAAACGAAACAAAACTCATTTGATTGCCAACCTCTTTTTGCTACAGGCATTATCAATCACGCTGTCAGCACTCTATCAAGTGCGTGACACCGACCGGCCCTCGATGGTCCAATGCGGTGCATATCAGCGAAACACGCTAATTTTGTACACAAATAAATTTAGATGTCACGGGGTTGCGTTATGGGCGATTGTGTTTGTGATGCAGCGTTGTAGGGTTAAGTTTTAATTGTAGTTTTAAATATGTGGGTTAATATTAAACTGGTGAAGTTCCCAGATCAGGTTCTGTGGGTATAAAAATGTATACCAAACGTAACTGATTACTTTATTTACAGGTGAAAATTATGTGAAATCCCAAAATTGCAATACCCGAAATGATCTCAGCTTTTAATAATCACGTATTGTGTCATAAATCTCTTTCACAACGAACCGATTATTAAAATTCATACATAACAATATCATAACATATCAAACGCAAAAACAATGAATTAATTCTGAAACCCTGTCAAATAAACGAACATTATCATTGAATTAACAACAAAAGCGAATTATATTCAAAATGTAATCCTAATTAACTGAAATTCAATCGTATGTCAAATCAATGTAACAGTTAATTCAATTACCATTTAAATATTTCTTTGACAACAGAGACTAATAATCATTTATCTGCAAATAGATAATGTTACAAAAGACTATGGTATCAACAATTAAATCTATAGGCTACTGGATATTTTACACAGATTTTTTTTGCTCTGAAACTACTGATCCATTTGAAAAAAAAAACGGCCAAGTGCGAGTCGGAATCGCGCACGAAGAGTTCCGTACCAATATTTAGAAAATGAGCAAAAAAATCAAGTTTGTTGTATGGGAGCCCTTCAAAATATTTATTCTATTCTAGTTTTCAGTATTTGTTGTTATAGCGGCAACAGAAATACATCATCTGTGAAAATGTCAACTCTCTAACTATCACGGTTGATGAGATACAGCCTGGTGACAGAAAAACTGTTGTGAAGCTACACTATCCCGAGGTGATTTTCTGTTCTGTTACAGCCTTTTTATCGTCCCACTGTTGGGCACAGGCCTCCTCTCACACGGAGAAGGATTAAGCGTTAATCACCACACTTGTTCAATGCGGGTTGGTGATTTCAGACTTTATAGTCCGGGTTTCCTCAAGATGTTTTCCTTCACCTTTTTATCAGCCACTGGTGTCTAAGATTTACCTAGAAAGTACATACAAACTTAGAAAAGTTGCATTGGTACTTGCCTGACCTGGAATCGAACCCACACCCTCATACTCGAGAGGTTGGTTCTTTACCCACTAGGCCACCATGACTTACGAGGTGATTTAGATCCTGGTTATGAGAAGTAGTTTGCACGGGACACGGGTGAAGCCGCGGGAAACGGATAGTTAACAGTATACCCATGGAATTCGACCCATAAGCTGGGGGTTCTATTTTTAATAGTAATTCGATTGTTATCGATGACCTCTACATTAGATTGGCTAACATATGTCTGAACTAATATTTAACATTGCTGTATCGATGTATTCATGATGTTGAAATCGATTTTTTACTGAGTACATCTCTCGATTTATTCACAGATGAGTTGCGATGAAGCTCTCGAGTGGCCACTGGGCGATCGCAATTATTTCGTATTGTTGGTTTATGCTAATCTGACAAATGTTAGGTTAGGACGGAGTTTAATTGTGGACATATTGTTTTACATAATATTATGTAATATTATAATAATTCGGTATGTATATATAGCCTGGGATTGCCCTATTTGACACGTGTGACCACCGTGAAATAACCTTGTTTAAAAAAGACAAACGTCTGTCTAGTTTCTTACTGAATCAAAATCCCACTAAGTATCATCAACATTAAATTCATAAAAAATAAACTCCAAACGAAGTTTTCAAAAAGGCAGCTCTAAAACACAACTGAACTCAATAAATCCATTTTCGCAATTGAACTGAATGAATATTTCCATTCCTTCACGAATGAACATCTCTACAACATGTTCGTTCTTTTGTCGAGGCTCACGTGCTTTTAGCAAAATCGAACGGAACTGTATGGTTGTAGTGGTCTTTTTTGTAGATTTATAGGCTATTAGGACTTTTTTATTTTATTTTTGAAGTTGGTTTTTGTGTCTGCGATAAGCAAAGCAAAAAATTATATTCTAATTCATAAATATTCGCAAGGCACGCAAGGCTAATTTTCTTGATGGTTTTCATAATTCTCCGCATGACATATATACACTTACCATTATATGTAAGTAACAACTTCTCTATTAAATACGAGATCATCATCATCATCCTCCGAGCCTTTTTCCCAACCATGTTGGGGTCGGCTTCCAGTCTAACCGGATTCAGCTGAGTACCAGTGCTTTACAAGAAGCGACTGCCTATCTGACCTCCTCAACCCAGATCCCGGGCAACCCGATACCCATTGGTTAGACTGGTGTCAGACTTACTGGCTTCTGACTACCCGTAACGACTGCCAAGGATGTTCAATGACAGCCGGGACCTACAGTTTAACGTGCCATCCGAAACACAGTCAATAGTGTCTAAGATATACTTAGAAAGTACATACAAACTTAGAAAAGTTGCATTGGTACTTGCCTGACCTGGGATCGAACCCACGCCCTCATACTTGAGAGGCTGGTCCTTTACCCACTAGGCCACCACGACTCTTAAATAAATATTAAATACGAGAACATTCACTTAATTAGACTTATAAAGTGTAGTGACATTTTTTCTGTGGTTGTGCTCACATTCCTTTTACACTTTGGACCCAGTTTTCTCTCCTACAATTACCCAAAGCTTTAACTTCTAGTATCTCGCGTCCAGTTAACAAAATGCGGTGGGCAGATATTTAGTTAGTTAAATAGTTCTTGCATGCACTGCAGATTAGCCGCCCTCACTTAGCAGGGCACAGACTAACGAACTTGCAGTAACCCCATTACAGTTTACACAAAAAATGTGATGAGCTTTTTATTTATTGGGATTTTAAGGTATAGGTATTTTAGTATGTTCTTAAAAACTTTTTATTTTTAATGCGTGTAAATTCACAAGAAAAAAGGTAGAGAGGGCGCTACTGCGCAACGTAAACATCAGCTCCGCAATTAAATACATTTAAAAATAGTAAAACTCATTAAAACAACGTGAAACAGTGCAAAAACATTGTTAAGTGTCCAATTAAGACTTGATATTGTTATCCCGTAAAATTAACAAGGATCAACACAGTTACGAAGAAAATTCAAATTACCAATAAAACTACCAAGTGAAGAATAAATTAACAAACTTTGTGATTAAAACCGATCTACAGCGTTTGGAAACTTCATTTGGGAATAACTTAAGGCTCTGGATTTCAAAACCAGTAAGTGCATCAAAATAATAACATTTTTGCAAAAATAAAATAACAGTTAAATTTAAAAATTTGCAAAACAAACAATGATTTGCATAACTTGAGCACACACCTTACTCCATCTATTCAAAAGCGCTAGGAACTATCGATTAATCAGCGCCATCTATAAGAGTACCTAAAAACTAAAACATTGTTGAAATTACTTCCGACATACGACAGAGGGCAGCACCAGTTGGTCAAAAGCCATGGAGAACACAAATAAACTACCTATGTGCGAAGGATGCCACCAAGATATTTCCAATAATGAATATATAGCTTGCTGTAAATGTAGCCAAAACTACGACCTAGAATGTGCAAACATATCTGAAAATCGATACACTAACAGTGCTGATCTCAAAAAGATTATATGGAACTGTCCCGTTTGTACGGCAAAAAAACCAAGAAGGAATAATGAAGACACTCCAGCGGGCACTAACCCAATAATACAAATTAAAACTACCTCACAAGATCCTAATGTCACTCTAAGAAAACCAATGCAAAGTGGCAAACGACCATCAACTGAACTGGAAAATAATGACGCCTCTTCATTCTACGACTTATCCACTTTTGATGAAAGTGTGCTAGGAGACACGATACATAATCATGCAGGTCTGTTAACCCAAGAACGAGCACCAGCCCCCACATTCACACTTGACCAACTCAGCCAGCTTTTAGATAAAAAACTAGAGAACAACGAAAACAAAATAGTCTCTCTAATTAAAATAGAGCTCAAAGCCCTCATACAGGAAGAAATAAAAAACGCCATGTCTAATTTCAACACTGAAATAACAAACAAACTAAATATCATAAACATTGAACAAAATGAGCAAAGAAATGATATAAACAACCTAACGACGAAGATCCATAACTTAGAAGAAGAATGCGACCGTCTCAACAACGAAATAAAATCTCTACAAAACCTCTACCACAATAATAAACCTATCTACAATAATAACAATAATATGAAAAAAACTAGTGTTATATGGGCTAGAACAATCGAACTGGGAAACAGAAGATGAACTCTACGACCGAATACTATGCATTTTCTATGACAATATGAACATATATTTAGAGGGACATATTGATGAAATAACACGCCTAGGAAAGCGTGGCTATCGCAGACCAATTGTTATCGAGTTACTTAGCAAACAAATGACCAAATACATCCTTCAAAACAAGCATTTGCTAAGAGGATCCGGAGTTATGATTGACGAATTCTTGGAAAATGAGGCACTGCAAAAAAGAAACGCCCTAAGGAAAATACTACACGAAGCAAGAAGAGAAGGACATCATGCAGTGATTAGAAACAACGTATTAATAATCAACGGCCAAATACACAACATCATAGAAAATATAAACAACGAAATTAAACCGCCAAATACACCAATTCCAATTACCTCCGGAAAACCAGCTAGCGACAAAACGACGACGACAAGGACCAACCAAAACGATTCTAATAATTCTCTAAGAAGCATCTCTACCCATAGCTCTGGAAACCATTCCTTTCGAAACTAAATATAGCATCATATTACAAAACGTTCAAAGCATAAAAAACAAGACGCACCTACTAGAAAACCTACTACTAGAACATCAATACCAAGCTATATGCCTATCAGAAACCTGGATCACAGAAAAACAACATCCCTACGTGCATATCGACGGCTACGAGATCGCCGCATCATACTGCCGACAACAGCGCCGCGGCGGAGGCGTCGCCATCCTCGTACCTATTGGAACCGAGTATACAGAGAGGTCAGATATTAGTAATCTAACTATAGAATATATCGTCGAATGTTGTGCTATAGAAATTAAACCTAATATACTTCTTATTACTTTGTACAGAGCGGACCGTAAAACAGATCAATTTTTTACATTTCTTGAACAGTTACTTACAAAACTAAAATCCCACCACTATAAGAAACATATCATAATAGGAGGTGACTTTAATATTAACGCTGCCCCAAATTCAAACAACTATAAAAAACTAACAACAATTATGCTTGAATATAATTTACACCAAATTGTCAACAAGCCAACTAGGGAAACGCCTACATCGTCAACTTGCATTGACCTAATCTTCACAAATAATAAAAATGTGTCGATATCTGTCGAAGATAAAGGAATATCCGACCATAAATGTGTAACCTATAAGTTCGACGCATTCACTAGAACACATAACAAACCAATTTACAGGAAAATCCGACTAACAAACCACCCTAAATACTACACAATTTTCAAAGATAAACTAAAACAAGTAGCGTGGGAAAATACCTTATCACCTGAAAATAACATAAACACAAACTACAACCAATTCGAAAACACATTAACAGAAATCATGAACACAACCATACCACTCAAACGTGTCAAAATATCGAATATCAAAAATAATAATTATATAACCAAAGGAATAAACAAATCTTGTAAACATAAAAGACTCCTAAAAACATTCGTAAATCAATCAAAAGATAAAATACTAAAGAACCACTACAAAACATACTCTAAACTCCTAAAAAAATGTGTAAAATTATCTAAAAAACAAAACTACTCACAAGAAATGGAAAAATCTAAAACCAAAACCAAAACTATGTGGCAAATAATAAAACGTATAACAAAAAAACCTAAAAATATTTACAATGAAAACCTAACACTAAAAGTAAATAACAACACAATTAATTGTCCATATACGATCGCGAACGAGTTCAACCAATACTTTGCTTCCGTGGGCTCTCCAAACATACAGAATAACAATGCGCGTGCCACCAACGACCATGCAGTAATTGCGCCCGCCACTAACTCCATGTTTCTGGAACCAGTTACGGAACAAGAAATATTCAAATTAATTCTAAACCTTCCAAACAAACACAGTTGTGGAATCGACGAGATACCCCCCACACTCATAAAAGCCTGCGCCACAGAACTTACCCCTCCACTAACATTCCTTGTAAACCAATCCCTAGAAGAAAAAACTTTCCCGTCCCGACTCAAAATTGCTATAATTAAACCCATACCAAAAAAAGGTGGAAACTCTAATGACCCGAGCCAATACAGACCCATAGCACTTCTTCCCGCATTTTCGAAAATATTCGAAAAAGTAGTTACCAAACGTATGTGTAAATTCCTAGAAAAATATCACATTCTTGACAATAACCAATTTGGATTCCGGACAAATCGATCAACCACCTTAGCAGTTTATAAATATACACAAGAAATACTGACATATATAAAGGACAAAAACTATGCAATAGGCCTCCTCCTTGACATGACAAAAGCATACGACAAAGTATCCCACTCGATCCTATTAACTAAATTAAATGGAGTTGGCATCAGGGGAGATGCACTTGACTGGCTTAAGTCGTATCTTGCTGATAGGAAGCAGTATGTGCAGGTGGAACACCTCGATCACGACACATGTGAGCTACAAAACGTGCGCTCGGACATCCTGACCACGAACTGGTCTATTCCACAGGGAAGTGTGATAGGGTGTATACTATTCCTAGTATATATTAATGACCTGCCCAAAATATGTGACCACCTTTGTGTATTATTTGCTGATGACATCTCCATCCTCTTTAAAACCCCAACAAACAATCAAGAATACAACCAAAAAATAACCGAAACATTTAACCTAATAAAATCTTGGCTCTTACATCACAACCTTGAAGTAAACAATAAAAAAACTAAAATAATACAATTCAAACCATACCAAAAACAAAAAATCAACCTCAAAACAATAACTAACAATATCCAAATTGAAGAAGTCGAAGAATTTAAATTACTAGGAATCACACTGGACTCACATCTAAACTGGAAAAAACATGTCGAGCAGATAAAAACAAAACTATCACAATTTTCATATGGACTTGGTGTTCTCAAAACGAACACAAAAGCAGAGTGTGCTCTCACTGCCTACTACGCGTATGCCTACGCATGGCTACGCTATGGTGTGATCATGTGGGGGCACAGCGTAGATGCCAAAGATATATTTATAGCCCAGAAGAAACTTGTACGAATAATATTCCACATAAAGCCAACAGACACCTGTAAACCCCACTTTATAAATAATAAAATATTAACTTTACCATCAATATACATATTAGAAATTGCCATTTTTGTTAAGAAAAATCTAAAAATGTTCAACTTTGAAAAGAACGAGCGCCGCAAAACTAAACTGATTTTACCAACACCTAGGATACAAATGTTTAAAAATAGCCCAGAATACCGAAGCATTCAAATCTACAATAAGTTACCTGAAAGCATCCGTTCCACCGAAACCCTAGGCATATTCAAATCTAGACTTAAGTTATTACTGTTAAAAAAATGCTACTATTGTGTACAGGAATACTTAGAAGATAGAAGCTTAAAATAATAAATAACCACCTCTAGATATAATTTAATTTGTTGTTTTAAATGTATTTATAAATAAAAACAAAACAGTATTATGTCGTTCCTAAAAACATTGTGCAATAAATAATAATAATTATTAAGATGATAAACTAAAACTACTGTCATATACCTAAGTTGATATTGTAAATGTAAGCTTAACTAATAATTATTTCTAGATATTGTTAACTTCTTATAAATTAATGTTATATATATATATATATTTATAGTCTAAGTCATTATTATAATACTTTTAGTTTTAAGTTAATTTGCTGCGCCCTAACAGGGTAATGTGTACCTAGCATAAGATGCATCTGTATACATTTTGCAATAAATAAATAAATAAATAAATAAATAGATGTAGTTCGTAATGGCTGCAATCTCTTTGAAAGGAAATTGTTGTGTTCCGATACCATCATCGCTCAACTCAGGCTAAAGAATTCAAAAATTTTACATTCCAACTATCTATCACATTCACAACACCACTATGCACCTATGCAAACCATACCAATATGGACCTTAATCCTAACACTCTAAAGTCGATTTTCCAACCACCACAAAACAAGAACGGCCACATTTCTTGAATTTGCGGCTAGCTAGCATTGTGCCGTGGCGTTGATTACCGAGGTGGTTCAAACTAAACTAATTTACGTGAACCGCCGGACACTGGCGGAATAAGTTCGGACGGTTTGTTCTCACTATTGAATGCCGCGGTTTATGCTGGCGTAATGCATTCTGCGGAACCGTGAGCTGGATTTGCTGCAATCACTGTACAAGCTGCGTTTGGTAAATTGTTGGGAAGACAGAGTTTGGATGGTATGTAAATGTTTTGAAAAATCTTAATTTTTTTATGTTGAAGGGCTTATTATTTATACATGATATGTAATCGTATGCTGGGGTATTCAAGAAATAAAAGATCTCGCTCTTTAAATCTGATGATATAGTTACATTTTTACGAAAAAAAACATGTTTTGTTATCAAATTATAACAGTGTGTTATAAAATTGATAACAAAACATGTTTTTTCCCGCGGTTTCACCCGCGTCCCCCCCCCCGCGGTTTCACCGGGATAGATAGCCTATGTTACTCGCAGATAATATAGCTTTCTAATGGTGAAAGAATATTTAAAATCGGTCAAGTAGTTTTTGAGTTTATCCATTACAACCAAACAAACAAAGTTTTCCTCTTTATAATATTAGTATAGATGTCGATAATGTCTAGCTTGATTAACCTTTTATGTAAACAATCAACAAAATAACTATTTATTTTGCGATGTGTTTATTTTTTATACTCTTAAACAAGCAACAATAAAATAAAGATCCAACACGTTTTCCCCCAAAAATTCCAACATAAGGAACTCTAATGAAGCCGCGGTTCCGCCGGCGCTTTATCACCGAAGATAGCCGGCTCTGGCCGAAGATAGCCGACTCGTCCCGAAGATTTACGAGACTTTTATCGCGAGTTTAAAGGGCTTAATAATTTAAACGATGCTTAACTTGTCCGGATTGTATCACTTCCCTATGATAAAATTTATTGCGACAACGACCGCACTTTTTTTCGGAAAAAAAGAAAACGTTAGTTTCTTCTCTGAAACAACTTTACCATACTAGTAGATCTAACATTATGTACGTAAAATAGTTGTATAGTTAGTTAGGTTTCGTAGATAGTTAATCTCAAAAATAAATATAAAGAAACTCATCATAAAATATTGAAAAAATATCCCCTTGGAAAAATCTTTTTTAATAGGAATAATTATGTTCTTATGAATCTTGATGTGTGTACTATGAAAAAGGTCTTGCCTATCTTTAATGACCCCACAATATTAATTTACCTAAAATTAACTTTTATAACTGAAACCCATCTGTGGCAATGCGCATATAGCGACTAGCCAAGTTTAAAAAAAAAAAACTGAAACCCACGTAACTCGTCATCGGCTTTCCACCGAACAGTTTACGCTCAAAGTTTAACCACACGTAACTATCCGCTATCTTCGCCAGATAACTGGGACTTGGTAAAACAGCTCAACTTTAACGTAACATTAACCGTTTAGAGTTAACTGGTTAACGTTGGTTCAAGTTGGAAGTGGGGTTATTGTTACTGGCGATATTGAATATAAAGAAGTTATTTATAGATCAGTATCAGAATTTAAATTTTGAAGCAAAGGTACAGGTTATACATGTAATACCAGAAAGCGCCATGCTTTAAATACCTCTCTCTATAGGTAAAGCATGTTTTTTTACGTTTTCGTGAGTGTCTTTTAATCACCAGGCCTTTTCACATAAATATGCTCAACTACCAAGCAATATATTTATATAAACATCCTCTTATCATCGTGCGTGTATAAATTCAATTCCAATTTTACACGTAGCTCTTTCTCTGGAACTGATCAATAGTTGATATTAATACCTACTTTTAATCCGCTCCATATTCGAAGTGCAATAAAAAAAAAACCTTAACACAAAATTATTTGCAAAAAGTCCGCTATCCACACAAAGCGATGGCAATAATGAAGCTATCAATGTACAGGCAATCACAGCGTTCATTAAAATAGCTCGACCTACAGCCGTACAGTCGCAACCAGTATGTAAGAATTGCGGAATGAGACTGTTGCTATTATGCTAGGGTTGTGCCAAGTAGACCTTTTTTAACTTGATTACTTGAATGGGTTAACAAAGACTTGTTTCACTCATCATCATCCTCTGAGCCTTTTTCCCAAACTATGTTGAGGTCGGCTTCCAGTCTAACCGGATTCAGCTGAGTACCAGTGCTTTACAAGAAGCGACTGCCTATCTGACCTCCTCAACCCAGTTACCCGGGCAACCCGATACCCCTTGGTTAGACTGGTGTCAGACTTACTGGCTTCTGACTACCCGTAACGACTGCCAAGGATGTTCAATGACAGCCGGGACCTACAGTTTAACTTGTTTCACTCAACTAAGTAAAAAGTATCCTGTCTTTAGCTTAAGGCTTAGCAGTTTTTTTAAGCTTCTAATCAGCTCTATCGTTAATCTCAGTCCTTAGTTTACTATGCCATCGGTAGATATTGTCTACCAAATCATACTCTATAATTCTATAGTTTCTTCATAATTGTCATTGTATGTGTATTTGTAATTGGGTTATGTCTCGACGGATGCATCGAAATGGTTGATGGGGTTGATCACATTAAATCAAAAGCCAACCATCATATTTACTTACCAAAACACGCAACCCAGATCTAATTACGGCTCAAAATCTGACAGCCACATCTTTGCATTATCCCATCTTGAACTCACAAGCACAAACTTTGGACTTACCCCAGTTTACACTTTCTATTAGATCATGATATATCTGTCGGCCGCACGTTCCCCCATAATTTTAATTCCCAATTTACATGACAAGCAACCCTACGCTCGGGTGGGTTCGGGCGCATTCGGCCAAGTTCGGGCACCGTCGCTAATTTGCATTCGCACAATCGTCCCTGTTGACCCGGGATTGTGCCCACTTAGCTGGAGTTACTGCAGTTTGTTTAACTGGGGGAATAAACCTTTAAATCTATACTTGAATTGTTTGCTCCTAAAGTCTGCATCTACGTTTGAAAGCATCTTGAGTCGCTGCAGTTTGCTCAACGTTTTAATTATTGTGCGCTTTCTTTTTAATTAAATCGGAAAGGTCCTTGAGTTCTTTGATTGAAATTCAATTAAGTTTATGAGAATTCATTTCTTGAGTCAATCATTTGCGAATGAGAAAAGTTAAATTAAAATATTGTGTATCTACTTTCGCCTTATGAGTTTAACTTCATTTTTACCCACGACGGAACGGAGCAGGTATATGCGTTTAGGGTGAGAGATGTGCGTTTGTGTGTTTGTGTGTTTGTGTGTGCGTTTGTGCAAAGTAATGTTCCCACATATCTTCTAAACTAATGATCTGATTTTGATGCGGTTTTCAATAAAGGGTTTGTGTTCGATGTGTTCATGTTCTTAGATAGGTGTCATGGCTGTAACTCACTAGGGGGCGCCACAACATTAGTCCAAACAGCAAAGTAATGTTCCCACCTACCTTCTAAGCTAATGATCCGATTTTGATGCGGTTTTCAATAACGTTTTTGTGTTCAATTAGTTCATGTTCTTAGATAGGTGTCATGGCTGTAACTCACTAGGGGGCGCCACAATATTAGTGCAAAAGAGCAAAGTAATGTTCCCACCTACCTTCTAAACTAATGATCCGATTTTGATGCGGTTTTCAATAACGGTTTTGTGTTCGATGAGTTCATGTTCTTAGATAGGTGTCATGGCTATTAATCACTAGGGGGCGCCACAATATTAGTGCCAAACAATGTTACAATATAATCAAAACGTCCGATTACAATTCTGTTTTCATCAGCAATGTGTACGTGCTTAATGCATGTTCCCAAATAATAAAAATTACGCCTGTAACTCACTAGAGGGCGCTACAATATCGGTGCAAAATAATATTGCAATAACATATTATATAGACTATAATTCGTATATGTTCTCTAAAAAGTCTGAAATAAAATTAAGCAAAATTAAAAATTTTGAAAAAACCCCCGACGGTAAAAATCTTATTGAAAAATAATAAAATAACTCAAAACCCCCGACTTAACCCAATTATATAGAAATAACCGTCGGGGGCTGCCTTTTCTATATGAAATTTCAACAATTAATTGAGTGTATTTTATGTCATCGTTAAACATTTACAATTCTTCAATAATTGTATTCACGACACTAGAATCCTTTAGCTGGTTTAATGGCAGCTCCCGACGGATATTCCTATATAATTGGGTTAAGTCGGGGGTTTTGAGTTATTTTATTATTTTTCAATAAGATTTTTACCGTCGGGGGTTTTTTCAAAATTTTTAATTTTGCTTAATTTTGTCATAACGTACTTTTATATTCAGAGACAGACTAACCTAACCTAACTATATTTTTTCAGCTAATAATGCGACCGAACAAAGACAGCTAAGCCGTAATTATTTTACAATTTAGAGGGATCGTCCAAACACTTTATAAAAACCCAGGGGAGCCATTAGAAACTAGAACAGTTCAGCTAAACCACTTTCAATATATTGAATCCCTAAATTAATATCGACCACCTGACGTCACACACCATTAATAACACAAAAACTATCAATGGATAATCGACATTATTCCTACCGTATATCATTTTGACATCATACAAATCAAAACTCTATCCTAATACCAATAAAGTCCAATTTCCTTTAGCAAACGTGCTCTAGTAAGGTGACAATAACGTGTAAAATTCGGTTCCTTAGACGATAAATCGAGTGAATATCACAAACTATTCAGAATCAGTTCTCATCCTCTTAGAAATGGGGCGTCATAAATCTAAGAGAATCGAATAGAAATTATTTGGGCTCGCGATCCTATCATTTTGTTTTAATGATATTACGTATTATTCTCCTAGCTGTGTATCGTGTTTTTGACATTTCTGATATTAAGACTTCTATCTAAAAATGTTCTACAATAAGAAACATCGATACATTTTGTAGGTCTGCAACGTTTCCCATAATAAATTACGTAAAATCTATCGACATTAATCCAAGTTTCCCCTTTTTGTACAACAACCGAGCCACTTATTTCCCAATACCCTTAATACCTCGGCCTAACCGAAGTACGTAAGTATATAAAAGCACCTTAAAATCTAGGCCCTGTCCAAACAAATGAGGCTTATTCATCATTCTGACAATGATAAAAACGGGACACGGGGATCGAACGGCCATATGCCTGACCCACACATGCAAGCTTTCCTTCTATTTTCAAATAGCTATAATGCGGACATACATGATTACCAGGGGTCGGAATTAGGTAGAGTTATTTATGTACTTGCATCGAAATGTTGATATTAATATGGACTTCCCCGGGATTTCTAATGGATAATCCCGAGTGGATAACAATATTACAACTAAATAATAATAAGAACGTCAGAAAATAGACAAATAAAACATTTAAAATACAATTCTTATTAGTTCACATTAATTCACAATACAAATTATTGATAGTCTTAATTTTTATTAGTTTACATTAATTCACAAGACAAATTATTGATAATCTTAAAAGTAAATAACTTTTTATTTAAAAAATCACGGGATATTTTCTGTTTTTTTTTTTTAAATTAATCTCGGGGTTTGAGGCATATCCCCTTTTTTCTTTCGCTGTATAAAATCAGTGTAAGTACATGAATATCTCTACCTAATTCCGACCTCTGATGATTACATAGTACACACACATGCACGCACACGGAGGCTTGTAGAGGTATATTTTGGGTCTGAAATTCGTCATCATCGCATTCCTTCTATTTTAGACATTTTGAATGCACATTGTACTGTTCGACATTAAACTCTATCCCTGGTTTACGGTAAAGACATATTTGATATTTGAATTTCGGATTCAAAAGTTTAACTTCATGACGTCACTATTAAAAAATAACTTTTTTGGCATAATTCATGTAAATACCATAAAGAAATAAAAAAAATCCATTTAACGACATTTCCCTTTTTTCAAACATTTAGCTAGTATAAAATGAACGTGAAAATAATAAAGGCTAATCATATTTTAACAACGGCTTAAAACAAAAACGATTTAGCTTAACTAGTTTAAAATTCTAATTAACATTAAAGTCGCTTTGAGATTGTTTAACGATATCATTTTTTATCTTAAATGGTTAGTAGATTATATTAAACCTGTATCTGAAGACTCTTAGAAAACAGTAGACTGGCTTTCTCGACGACGTGACTCATTTGATGATGATAGATGTCTGATATAATATACTTACTTAAAAAACTAGTGACTAGTTTTCTATTTACACACCTATTTGGTTTTTCAGAAATATTTCACTTATTTTGAACTCATTTAAAACTCCTTCTATAAACAAATTCGCAAAAAAAACTCCAACATTACTCCATCATTCCATAAATATACTGAATGCTTATCAGTGTATTAACATACACATAAAACATACAAAAGAAAAAGAATATTGTTTTAAAATATGAATTTGTGCAATAAATATGAATACAATTAGTCATCTCAGTCAAAAGTATTTGTTGTTCAATCACGGACATAAAGCTTCACAAATCATCATCATCATTATTTAAAAGCAAAAATCTAAGAAAAAAATCGATTTCTTCAAAAAATACGGAATCGATTTTTCTCTCGATCCGAATCACAATGTCACATCACTAGTAGATGTTAGCATAATCCTTGGCGTTGTAGGAGCTCGCCAAATAGATGCCATAGTCTTTGTATCGGAGGTTGCACACTTTGCATAATTGTCTCAGTAGGCATTCAACCTTTAGCGTATGGTGTAAAGGAAAATTGAAAGACTGATGCAAACTTTTTTGATGTTTAACGGTAGTCTATAAGTTATATTATAAAGTTAAAGTAAGTAGTTGTATTATAAGTTAAGAAAATCTCTTGAAATGCCTATAGACAGACTGAAAATTTAAAAACATGCTGCAACAATAAATGTGATTAAGAAATAATTGTCAATTTTCTGTTGATGCTATTTGAATAAAATTGGGATCACGATACAGGCTGAAACTTAGGTATGTAACCTTCGGTACCTACTTAAGTATGTATGTATCAAAAATACTAAAGAAAAAGCTAGCACTACCTTGCGTCTAGCACCTAGTCACATCTAATGTCTTTTTATGTAACAATTTATATAACGTAAATTAAATAAGTAAATAGAATTACAGGCACGAGTTGTTTTCCCAGATTTCTACAACTAACAAACATGAAACTCACAAGGATAGAGTGCTGGATCTAGAAGAAAAATCTCGATTTATATACCCTCAATATGTTACGGAGAAAAAACTGGAAGAGACAATACCCAGAGAATTTGTTTCGATACCAGGGCCGAACTAGGACGGTCACTGGGTGCATCGAATTTATAATTTCAATCGTTCGTTTCAATTGGAAAAAAGAAGTCTTGCATGATATTTTACAGTAGGTATATGTATATTACAAACTCAACTCAAACTCAATTGATATAATCATAAAATTCGGTGTAAATCTTCTAACCTTCCTTAATCATTTCTAAAGTCCCTACTATTTTATTTAATGATTAAGGATCCAAATTATGTCTTAAGAAAAACAATTTGCTTTCATTCCTACCTGCATACTCGCAAAAACAACACATTACACAAAACAATCAAGAACACATTAAACTACTCCAAATATTTAGTCACAGTTGCACCCCAAGTCGTCCCAGTCCGTCCCTGTACACCCCAGCAGATGTAATTTAGAAAACAGTGGATTTAAGTGGTGCATTTGCTTCGGCCTCACCTGTGACTTATTTATCGTCGCAGATACGGCCATATGCTTGAATAATGCAATCTCAAGCGAATATCCTTTGGTTTTCGCCAACAAATGCTCTGTTCATGCATATGTTAGTGCGATAAGTAATTCTCTTGTTACTGCGAGAAAAAATCTGGATTTGGTTTTCCGTTTTTGATTAGCATTTGGTCGTGGTGTCAGTAAAAATAAAAGTCAGATTAGTCACCTCAAAAGTCAGATTAGTCAAAAACTTTACATATATTTAGCATATAATATTCAAACTTGCGTTGAAGTTGCCACCGTATGCAAATTTACATTGAGTTTTACAACATACAACGAATTTTGAGGCCCCCAACACACAGTCCTAATCTCCTAATGCCATTAAATCACACTTTTAGTGGGCACAAACTATAAAATTTGCATAGTTTTCCAAAAGTTCTGCTTAAATTAACTTTCTATTATTCTAACAGCAGTTAGTTGAGAAGTGCGCTTTGATTCGCCGCCATGTTGTGTGAAACTTGCTCACGTGAAATTTAACGTCACTATTAAATGCAAGTTATCATAAACTCGTAAACTGAAATATAAGTTATTGGCAAAATAGTATTTCAAACTACAGTTCGAAAAGTTAATATTTACTGTACCCTGTGGTAATCCAAGGCAGTCTATCCGTTCATAAGCTTGTGACAAGGTAACTTGGTAATGAGTGCATCAATTTCAATGCAGTTCAGTGTATTTTTCTTTTTTTTCCATTTATTTACAACATTTTATCCTAAATCATCATCTTAAGATAATGATTTAACGTTAATTCTCTTTTCTTTGTCGTAAAAACTTATTATTCATTTTATTTTGCAATAAAACCCCTGCAGAGTTCTAAAATCTCAATTACAGCTATTTAATTCGCACATATAATTAGCCAATTGTACGAAACAGGCCACTTCAACAGAGGTCAAAATAAGTTTAACATATTCCAGGGTCCTTTAAAAAATAATTTCGCAGCTCAAAGCCGTAGAAAGCTTTATTTTTTTATTTTAAACTTTTCCGTTGCTAACAAGCGAATGGGAATTTAGTAAAAAAGGTTTTCAGTCGACTGGAAGGTTTGTAAATTGAATACTATTTTTTTCAGTCCAGTTAGTAGGGAAATTGCTCTGATTCTATTTTTATATTGTTATGCTGAAGCTGTATCAATCGATTTTTGTAAGGGTTTTGACTAATATAGTATACCCTAATAGCCTTCAACGTTGGTTGCTTTGTGGTCTGATTTTGAACAGCAATATTATAACCATTTATGTAAGTAGGTTAATAAAATTAGTAGTAGTAGTAAAATATCTATTTATAAATGTATCCTCGTTTTGTAATTGCCAGCCTGGGTTTTAAGCTAAACCTCCAACAAACACAACTTTCAGGGTACGTGTGGTAAAATCTAAAATGTCGTTAGGCCCCAACCAATTTATCAGGCGATACGAACACGTTTCGATAACGAAACGATAAATCGTGAAGTGTATGGCAAGCCTTAAAGCCGCATCCAATATTTTAAACCTAACGCAAAATATTTTAAAGACACCACACAAGCCCCGACACCTTACAACGATTTATGAAGAAATATCATTCGTTTTAATATTGTATTCGCCATAAAATGCCTCGCTAACCAAATGCTCTAAACACCTTCTGAGAACCTTACACCTTTGACATAAGATTCACATTCGCTTGCTGTATATGCGACAAATACTCTGGCAATATTTCCCAGCGATACAAATTTTATATGCGGTTATGTTAGATCTTGTAGCGTTGATATAAGGTCGGGTTTAGGTTGCTTTGTGTGCATATTGTGGGCCATATTTTGCAGAGCTGGTAGAAATTTGTGAGTTTTGCAGGGGTGTGATTTATTCCAATCCATATTGCTAAGATTTGATTGAGGTGCTATCTCCCATGGACCGTTTAATATTAGATGGTGACTATATATGTTTCAGGGGCTACCAAGTTATACACATACGGTTTGCAATAAAGCCTACAATTTTATGTGGCGAGTATCATTAGGTAAATGGGGAAGATGCTTTATGAAGCAATTTTGAGAGCGTTGTGGTTTTCTTTTTCATGAATGTCATGTTCTTAAAGAAAAAAGCTTCAGAACAAATAATAGTTATAGCTTAGCTAAGATCAGATCTTAAGTAACTCATCATCCTCCGAGCCTTTTTCCCAACCATGTTGGGGTCGGCTTCCAGTCTAACCGGATTCAGCTGAGTACCAGTGCTTTACAAGAAGCGACTGCCTATCAGACCTCCTCAACCCAGTTACCCGGGCAACCCGATACCCCTTGGTTAGACTGGTGTCAGACTTACTGGCTTCTGACTACCCGTAACGACTGCCAAGGATGTTCAATGACAGCCGGGACCTACAGTTTAACGTGCCATCCGAAACACAGTCAATGGTGTCTGGAACGGTATTAATAGTTAGTCGGTATCTCATAAAAAAATCGATATTTAAGGTACATTTGATAAAAAAAAATACTACATATAAATTATGAAAATTCATCAAAACTAGTAACTAAAACTCGTTTGAACCACAAACGATTTGCTACAGCATCCATTAGCACTGAACAGGGCAAATATTGGCATCTATATGACGTTGTATTGCAAACGATAATGTCAATATGTGACTTTTGTTTAAATATACATAACCCTTCTATCAACGAATAATTAATTGTTATAATTTAAACTAGATTGGTCAAATAATTCGATAGTTTTTGTGTTTACTTCTAAGCGACCCATATTTCAAATCATTTTTAAATTAAATGTTTTTCCCGCATTATAACTCTAATTTGCGAAATATACGCCTGCCAAAATGGCCAATCCTTTTGCGCACTCGACCTCCAACATCAGATCAATAACAAAACTGCCTACAAAACATAATGACTCAAACAGCCAAACTCCTTTCGCTGTGTCACGCACAAAAACACCAAATTACATCTGGCCAGTACGCCATTCAGACCAAAAAGGTTTGTGCTCAACAGAAAATTTCAAAAGTCGAACAGAAAAAGCTCATTTAAATGGCGGAGAAAAAAGAAATAATATATAATGTCTCATTGGTGGAAGTTTTCTTGTTATAGTAAGTTTGACGGGTATTAAGAGTCTCAGTAATTGCATCCGACAACCAACTCTTAGTGGAAGCAATCAGCTGTGAACAAAGACGACTGAACCGAGACTTGGACATTAGATAGATTTCATAAAGTACGAAATTGTTAGGAATTTAATCAAATACCTTTACTAAGTCTTTACTACCTTTACTTATAATTTAAAAGTATTTACATTTAGGCCTATCTGTGCTTCGGACAACCAATAGTTGAATTGGGATTCAAGTTAGTCCAGACATTAAACCTTTTTAAATAACTATAAGTTCCCAGGTTAACAAGTACTTAGGATTTCTAATCTAGTTACACGGCCCTAGAACACCTCAGAACTAAGCCATTATTTCATTAATTGCGGCGAATTCAAAGAAACCTTACTTAGCTCTACTAAATTACAAGCCATTAATAATTAGAAAGCTCAGTAGACATTGAAGCCCAAAAACATTAGTTCTATATTACCCTTACGAGGCCATATTTCATTTCTAAGGATTGATATATATTAGGCTGGCAAGAACGCATTTACAAAATATACGGCCTACTTTATTGAGCAAAAAATACTGGCCATCTACAATGCAGGACCTAGACGTGACGAATGAAATGAGATGGTCAGAGTGACGTATACGTGTTATGTAGGTAAATAATGGATTTTTCTTATTACTTGGTGATTATTACTGCCATTACGCTGAATACTAGATCATCATCTGTCTAATCTTTTCACAACTATGTTGGGGTCGGCTTCCAGTCTAACTGAATAAAGCTGAGTACCAAGTGTTTTACAAGGAGCGACTGCCTATCTGACCTCCTCAACCCAGTTACTCGAGCAACCCAATACTCCTAGGTGAGACTGGTTGTCAGGATTACTGGCTTCTGACTACCGGTAACGAGTGCCAAACATGTTCAAATGACACTCACTACACTGAATAGTGCGCAAAATAAAACATAAAAATAATCTGAATGAAAATATTTCATGATTATTTTGTTCTGAAACTACGGATTCATATCGTGATTCTCAGAAACGCCCTTTCCTTTATCAACATTGATATCCATATTCTACATATAAAACCGCATTCAATACGAGCAGCCGATATTCTGAACGAAACAGTCAGTTCAGTATTGAATGTGACAGCTACCCCTTTTCTGGCAACACTGAATAAGACGCATTTCCCAGTATTTCATTCCGTAATAATTGTGTGCGATTGATAAATTCCTATCACTCGTGCCAGAATGACAAGTAAAATGTATTACACTGCGAAGTACAATAGGTAGCGCGTAAAGCCCAGGTGTATAGAAAATTGAGACTCCGCAATTTGGCAGGTTTGAGAGGTATTAAAGCATCCAATCACGTTCGGTATGCGTTTGATTTTAGAATTAGATTCACATAAATAAACCGTGAATGTCTGAATAGAGAAATTGATAGTTTCTTTGTATAACAAGACGTATTTCATGTCAGACTATTATCCTTCGTTAGAATGTGGTAATTACAGACAAAGCCTTTGTTTCAGTGTATTGATCAAGAACATTAAATTATAGAATATCCAAAACAGAAACGTGTTATTTTCTAAGATATTTCATCTCGAGTATTATATTATGTTTGCAAATAAGGTAAATAAGCCAATAATTACTTAAGAATCAATAAGTTGTAGGTACATTCACGAGCAATAACATGGAAACGCCCTTAAAATTTAAATTCATGTAGTGACATAAAATCGCAAAAATAAGTATGCTAACTGTGTCCAAAAAATATGTAAACGTTAAATTGTATCAAAATTAACTACACATTTTTATCAAATTTACGTTAACAACAGATTTCTAAAAAAAATATTAAGTTTTAGTTACAAAATAATGAACCCAAGGAAATTTCAATAACATGTTTACAGTAAACCAGTTTGCCAGTGACTTCGATGTTGAAGGAGTTCTAATATCTAATCGTACTGGCTGTTACAGTATTTATTTTTATATTTCAAATATTTTCATATGTCACTTGACTTGTCAAAGGGAAATGCCCATTTGATAAAGAAGGTTTGGCCAAGTAATGCCCAAGAAAGAAACAAGTTGTAGGCATTAGAGTTGACATCGTAGATAACGAAATAACTAAAAATGTTTACATAGAACTTGGTGGAACATCACAAACTGTAAACAGAAAATAATGCTAAAAATACATACATATATTTTTTAAGTTTTTATTCAATCCAATACTTAAAAAATATCCAGTACTGAATCCAATGTAAAGCCAAGGTCGTCATCGGGGGCGGGTACGGGGTCCATAATCGTAAACATTCGTCGAAATATCAGAAACGCAGTAAGAAAAGATACAAGTCCTAAGAGCACAGCACAAACCAAATTGTGAAATACGAAACGTCAACGATAAACGTCAACAAACAAGAGCATTAGGGATGGGACGTAGGATCAATTTATCGAAAAATCTATATTTGTCATAAACCGAAAACACGGAATCCTTGAAAGGAGTCGCATAAAATCGTGTTTAAAGGTACATCAATCACCAAACATTTTGTTTAATGATAACAATACAATGAATATATATTTACAAATATTTTTTTTAGTTTATTAGAAAATATTTAAAGAAAATCGATTTTCAAGAACCGGTTTTTAATAAATCGACTTTTTCAATATGGGTTTCAATCCCTAATTCTCTATTTTGACAAGACTGTCATGATCGTTACAGCGGAAGCGGAAGTATTTTAACAACTGAGTTCTGAATAATTTCATCTTTTTTTTTCCGGGGTTTTTTATCAGATAAATACTCGCAATATTTAAATTAATTATTTAGTATTTTTATTGTATTTATCACATAGATGGGCAAGTACTTGGCCAAGAATGGGCATTTCCCTTTCTCTCAATAAAATTTTCCCTTTACATAATAACTCTTGAAAGAGTTCCGTGTGAAAGAGGCTGAGCTAGATATATTAATTGTAATATATAAAGAAGATGGATCAAAATTGCCCCACGTCCTATAACAATGTGACGTATCTCAAAAAAAAGATAAAAATGTTTAAAAAAATATGGCATACTCTCTAATTTTTTTTTTTTACACCTTCATACGAAAAAAATGCTTTAAAAATTGTTCAGGCGCTGTTATGAAAACATCGTTCATAGAACTATTTATGGACTATTTTAATAAATTATTTTTTTGTTTGATAGGGTATATCTCACAGGTGGTCTCATAATCATCAGGTCAGGATCTGATGATGGAAACCCTGAGAAATCTAGGGCAACTTTTAAAAATTGTATGAATGCGCAGGATAAAAACTTGACTATAAGGTGTATGTCTTATAACAATATGCAACAGTGAAGGTTTGGAGCTGAACTGATGATGGAGATGAAAGAAGGTCGAGGGGACTCGACAACCGAATATGTAAACTACCTCGTGTTTGGGCTTATATTATTTGTATTGAATAGACCTTTGCAACAGTGAAGATTTGAAGCTGATTTGATGATGGAGACCAGAGAAGGGCGAGGGAACTCGACAACTGAATATGTGAACTACCTCGTGTTTGAGCTTATATTATTCGTATTGATAAGAACTTGCCACTTATGCGGATAGTGACAACTGTGCTTGTCACTAAAAGGCAAAAAAAAAAAAACTTTTTACATAGGTAAAATAAAACCGACTCCCAAAAACACTGAAAAGCAAAAAAATCACTATTCTTAGGAGCATCGGCCTAGAAGTCGGTGGAGAAATAAACTTAGGTACAATCATTAGACACCGACTTCTGAGGTAGTTTTGAGTATTTTGCTGTCGAGTCCCCTGACCTTCTCTGGTCTCCATCATCGGGTCAGCTCCAAACCTTCACTGTTGCAAAGGTCTATTCAATACAAATAATATAAGCCCAAACACGAGGTAGTTTACATATTCAGTTGTCGAGTTCCCTCGACCTTCTTTCGTCTCCATCATCAGGTCAGCTCCAAATCTTCACTGTTGCATAGTGTTATAAGACATACACCTTATAGTCAAGTTTTTATCCTGCGCATGCCTACAATTTTCAAAAGTTGCCCTGAATTTCTCAGGGTTTCCATCATCAGATCCTGACCTGATGATTATGGGACCACCTGTGAAGTATATATACCCAGTAGCGCGGCGGTCACCGCCGGTGCCGGACGTGTGCGAGAGCAGGCTCTCCACAGTACCTGGCGTGTCCGCTGGAGGGCGCCACAATGTCGTGCACAGTGTCGAGCACGGCGGCGAGCGCCGTCAGTAGAGCGGCGGTTACCGCCCCGACCCCGACTACTCGAGCTTCTGTTGTCACACTCCTCTCCGTTCCGTGGCAGCAGTATCCTACCCTCCTCTCCCTCAATCTCAAATTCCAAGCAGATGCCTCCTGCTAAGATCCACTGGCGATCCCGGCCAGGCACAGCCCGTCTCATGGCTCATGGTTCGCGTTAGAGGCCATGCTAACGCCTAGGGACGTCTCTACCTTTCTCCAATTGTGGCGGTTTACCGTTCCATTGGATACAGGGAGGTAGAGATAAGAGTGCACCTGTGTATGCGCACACACTGTCGTTGCTACGTTTCGTGCACTTTAATATCTCCTGCGCAATTGACTTGGTCTGCCAAATGGACTCCGATTTAGCCCTGCGGCGATGGGCAGAGGTAGAGAGGTCCGGTTGTGATGCCAACTTGGCTTTGTCTGATGTCTACACGCAGGCGACCTAGGGTAGATGGTCGCTTTGCACTGCATTGGGTTAACAGTGCAATTCGGCAGCTCCCTGGGTGACGAAGCAGCTCTATTTAGAGAGGCCCTGCTTCCCCCAATCCGGGGAGGGGACTAGAAAAGGTGTCCTAAAAAAGGCTTAACCCTGTATAAAAAGAGAGAGTAACCACGGCTGTCTCTGCATCAATAACTCGTGGTCGAAAGATACATAATAATCTCAGACGGAAACCCGTTAAAATTAATAATATGACCTTTGCAGCGTGGAATGTGCAAACCCTCCTTGATCGCGAAAGTAGCCTGTGTCCTCCTCGTAAAACCGCTCTCGTATCGAGAGAACTCCGACGCTACGGTGTGCACATCGCTGCTCTTAGTGAGACTCACTTGGCAGACGAGGGGGAGAGATTGGAGCGCTTGGGCGGATATACTTTCTTTTGGAAAGGTACTCCATCCTCAGAGCCTAGAAGATCCGGGGTTGGATTCGCGATCAGCAACCATATAGCAGCTAAATTAGAGGAGTATCCTATCCACATCTCGGACCGCGTCACCACGCTGCGCCTACACCTCGATAATGGCAATCACCTTAATATCATCAGTGTTTATGCACCAACGCTCGACAAGGATGATGAAACCAAGGCCAAGTTTTACGAAGAAGTTACGCAAACCCTATCAAAAATTCCCCAAAGGGAACAGATACTTCTGATGGGTGACTTCAATTCGCGAGTCGGACGTGACTTTGAAGCTTGGCCAAAGGTCTTGGGAAGACATGGTGTCGGTAACATGAATAGTAATGGACAACTCCTGCTATCTCTCTGTGCCGAATTCGAACTGGCCATCACCAACACCATGTTCAGACTCCCGGCTAAATATAAAACTACCTGGATGCATCCGAGATCAAAGCATTGGCACCTGATTGATTTCATAATCGTTCGGCAAAGAGACATTTCCCAAGTACAGATTACACGTGTTATGCGTGATGCTAATGCAATGTGCTCCACGGACCACCGTCTTGTTGTCACCAAGATGAAGCTTCGTTTATATCCTCCTCGCAGATCTCATGGAGTGAAGCCTAAGTGCCTAGATTTGGAAAAATTTCAAAGTTTGGAGGTGCGCGACAACTATATACAGGCAATTAGTGATGCGATCCAGCTAATAGACGTTGAGCGTGGTGATTCTGTAGCTAACTGGCATACCCTCTCGACCGGATTAATCGCTAGTGCTTCGCAGACACTGGGTGTCAAACCTGGTAGACACGAAGACTGGTTTGATGAAAATGATAAAATACTAACAAAAGCTATCCAGAATCACCGCTCCATACTACGTCAATTTAGGGACGATCAACAAGCGGAGCGTGTTAAGCAAAGTGGAGCCGAGTTGCGGAGATATGTACGGGAAATAAAAGACAAGTGGTGGCGTCAAAAGGCCGAACGTATGCAGTGGCTCTCTGACACGAAACAGCTAGGTGCGTTTTATGATGAGGTTCGCAAACTGGTCGGTAAAACCAGTCGTACAAGAGTACCCTTAAGATCTCATGACGGCACACAGCTAATGACCAACAAGCAGGACGTACTTAAGAGATGGGCAGAGCATTTTAACGACTTGCTCAATGTCGATAGAGCTGTGGACATGTCGTTTATCTGCTCGATGGCATCACTGCCCACTGTCAAGCAGCTAGATGATCCACTGACCCTGCGTGAGGTCATCGTTGCCGTTCAACAACAACAGAACAAAAAAGCGGTCGGCATTGATAATGTTCCTGGAGAGTTGCTGAAATATGGGGGTGCGGAGTTGCATGAGACCATTTGGAAACTCTTTGCAAAGATGTGGAACGAGGAGCGAGTACCTGATGAGTTTCGAGTCTCTCGGGTGTGCTCCTTGTACAAGAGCAAAGGCGACAAATCTGACTGCAACTCCTATAGAGGTATCTCTCTCCTGACCTCTCCAGGCAAAACCTTTGCACGAATTTTACTGAACCGCTTGATGCCCTTGTCTGAAGACATTCTGCCTGAAACCCAATTTGGCTTCCGGCCGAATCGAGGTACGTGTGAGGCCATCTTCTCTATCCGTCAACTTCTAGAGAAGAGTCGTGAGCAGAGTCAACCATTGTTTCTTTGCTTTGTTGACTTGGAGAAAGCTTTCGACTCGGTGCCGCGCAAAGCCTTATGGGTGGTACTAGCGAAACTTGGATGCACGGACAAGTTTATAAGAATGATACGACTTCTGCATGATGACATGCGCTGTTGTGTCAGTGTGCAGGGCGAGGACTCGGAGTTCTTTAAAGTGAGCTGCGGTGTGAAACAGGGCTGCGTGCTCGCTCCAACTCTCTTTGCCCTGTACTTTGCAGTTGTCGTTCGGGAAGCCTTGCAGACTCTGTCCGAAGGTATCCGTATTTGTTTTCGTACCGATGGCGGTGGTGTCTTCAACCTAAATAGACTCAAGGCTCGCACAAGAGTGTCTCGCGCGACTGTCACTGAGATGATGTATGCAGATGACTTATGTTTTGTGGCGGAATCCCCAGATGGGCTGCAGAGGCTTATGTCGAGACTACTGCAGGCATGCAGCAGATTTGGCCTGAAGATAAATGTCAAGAAAACCGAAGTCATGGCACTTGATACTGTGAACAGTGCCCCAGTTGACATTAGACTCGGAGATGTCTCGCTTAAGCAAGTAAACCAATTCAAATATCTTGGCAGCACCATAACATCCAGGTGTCTCCTTGATAACGAAGTCAACAGCCGAATAGGAGCAGCTGCTGCAGCTTTTGGTAGACTTCGTGCCAAGGTGTTCCGCTCACATGACATAAAGCTCTCTACAAAAGTAGCTGTGTACATGGCAATAGTTCTGCCAAATCTCCTATATGCCTCTGAGACTTGGTGTCTATACCGCGAGCATATTCGGACATTAGATAGATTCCATCTAAAATGCCTACGTGACATTATGTGCATCCAGTGGTCGGACCGTGTTCGTAACACGGAAGTACTTAGACGCGCTAATGTCAGCGGTATTGAGGCCTATCTAATGCGTCGACAGCTGCGCTGGGCTGGTCATGTCTCCCGGATGTCAGATGCCCGAGTAGCAAAGCGCGTCTTCTACTCAGAGCTGGAGACTGGCAAGCGTAAGCAGGGTGGTCAACGTCTGCGGTACAAAGATGTGCTGAAACGCCACATGAAGAGATGTGACTTAGATCCGTCACACTGGGAGGCTATGGCGGCAGATAGGACCAAATGGAGGCGGACTATTAAGGACAAGGTGTGCGAGTTTGAGAGCCGGCGGAGAGAACAGCTCGACGCTAGGCGAGATGAGCTGAAGGCCCGACCACCCGCGGCCATACAATACACCTATAGCGGAGGAGTGCTGACTTGCAGTGAATGTGGACGGACATTCACTGCAAAAATTGGCTTTGTCAGTCACTGGAGAGCACACCAGCGAAGCTCTCAAAATTAAGCGTAGATCCAAGTCGCTGTGGCCGAAATCGGCCAGGATCAATATATATATATATACCCTATCAAACAAAAAAAATATTTAATAAAATAGTCCATAAATAGTCCTATGAACGATGTTTTCAAACCAGCGCCTGAACAATTTTTAAAGCATTTTTTTCGTATGAAGGTGTAAAAAAAATAAATTAGAGAGTATGCCATATTTTTTTAAGTATTTTTATCTTTTTTTTGAGATACGTCACATTGTTATAGGACGTGGGGCAATTTTGTATAGATTGTGATCCGTCTTCTTTAAAATGAACAGTAACAACGTGCCTTATCGTATTTCTACATATGACAAACACAAAATTATTGTTCTTAAAGAACAGGGACTTTCGGTAACAGACATTGCAAATGAATTGGGAATTACGGTGAGTTTGCATTTATTGTTGTTGTGTTTTAAACGATTTTTAATTAACAAAAGTTAAGTGATAATATCTCATAAAATTTAAACTATGTATTCATCTATGTATAGGGCGCCACGCGTTGCGCAGCCATTAGAACAATTTACTTAGATGCCTTTTTTTTCAGCGAAAAACCGTGTATTTGTGGCTCAAGCGGTGGGAAGATAACGGCGACGTTGTTAGTTTTAAAAGTAGTGGTCGTCCACGAAAAACTTCCGCGGCGCAGGACAGGCAGATCGTCAACAGTGTGGTCAGTAACGGATTTGTGAGAATTCAGGACATTTCATCTTCGCATTGCGTATCAACTTCGACAATTCGACGTCGCCTACGCACAGCTGGCCTACGTCACAGAGTTCCGGCGCGAAAACCACTATTATCTGCACGACACAAGGAACAGAGACTACAATTTGCTCGAGAATACCTAAACTACGACTTCAGCAGAGCCATTTTTTCTGATGAAAAAGTGTTTGTTTCATCTGCTGATGGACGTTTATCTTTATGGCGGCCTAATAACACTCGTTATTTAGAAAGGAACATATTGCCATCTAGAAGAAGTGGCCGGATAAGCTTCGGCGTTTGGGGCTGGATGTCAGCCAGTGGACCTGGTGAATTGGCAGAGATTAGTGGACGAATGAATAGCGAGCAATATACCAGTATTTTAGACGAAGTTTTACTTCCTAGTCTGAACGTTTACTTTCCTGAACTGATGCCTATTGATTTTGTGCAGGATAATTCAGGTGTCCATAATTCCCGATTCACTCAAGCCTGGTTCAGTCGCAACCGGAATTTCGTGAATTCGTTGCCGTGGCCACCTAAAAGCCCTGACCTCAACCCTATAGAGAATTTGTGGGGGCTGATGGTCCAAGAGTGGGACAGCAACCAAGCGAGAACCAGAGAAGCTTTGTTCAGACACGTCCATGAGATATGGGATAGTTTTAGAGGCAATAATGTATGTTACAATATGGTTTCGTCAATGCAGGAAAGGCTGCAAGATGTTATAAACGCTGAAGGGGGCTACACAAGATTTTAGTTAATTTAAGGCCCATTTTCACCGATACGATGATACTACGACGATACGATGATACGACGATATTATTATATTTGATTGGCTTAATTAATAATAATCATTCCGTTTGGTAACGAATTACAAGACTGATTTTGTATACCTTTGTTTTATTGTAGTAACCAACCCTTATTTATTTATAAAACTGTAATTATTACAGAAAAAAGTAGGTATACACTTTCAATATCATTTTAATGTATCCATAACAATTCCTATAATATGTATACAACTGGCATTTCATGTGTATATGTTATAGAAATTGTCATGGATAATTCAAAATTACATTTTAAGTGTAAACTTTTTTTAGTGATTTTGTATCGTTTATATTACTATGAAACCAATGTATACCCAGTTTTGATACAGTATTACATGTAGATAATTTAGAAAAAAATATAGAACACATACTTTTTGAATGGTGGAATTTGAGATATTTTAGAAAATGTGACAATGTATATATATTATTGCTCGTGACTGTACATAAAGTTTTTTTATAATAAGATCGCAAACCTTCCCCACCTATGCATACTTGTAGATATGTACTCTATGCAGTAGCGGCGTAAGGGGGGGGCGGGGGGGGCGGTCCGCCCCGGGTGCCACATCTCGGGGGGTGCCATCTCGGTCGGCACATATCTGCACGACCAGGATGGCGCGGACAGAAGGGACAAGTCACTAAGGGTGCCATTCTAAGCTGCGAAGTCTAGGTTCACTACCATTTACTGCGCGATATTCAAATTTTAAACAAAACTACAACAGTGCATGTGTGAGACATCGAGGTGGTCACCCCTCTCAGTTCGACTGTCACCCTTCTCTTGTATTTTTGCTTTTATCTGATTACTTTAATTAATTCCTCAAAGTTAGAAAAAAAAAATCTTTATTTCTCTTTATTTCTAATTTGTTCTACTCTTTCGTTTTGAGTCCTCAATCTAGCAAAAAGAAAGCACCGAAGTAGCAAAAAAAACTGACGCTCGCTTAAGTCACGGTTTCTTTTAATTTGTGCTTAATTCTGAGTTAAATTAGAGTACTCAAAAAAAAAACAATTAAAAAAAATATTTTACAGTGGATATTTCTAAGCTATTTAGGCGCTATTTGTAAGAGGAGGTGGAGGACTTTGGTGTCCCAAATCTCAATAAATTTTGAGCTCGCTCACAGCTGCTTCAATTTCCGGTCGTCTTTTTTTTTTACTTTTTACTTTAACTTGTCTGAGTGTTACAAAACTCAAAAAGTAAAAGTCAAATCATTTATTTCATTTAGGCCTTTACAAGCACTTAAGAACGTCAAAATTTCGAAAAAAATTTCGAGCTCGCTTCGCTCGCACCTTACACTTGGCAGTAATTATCTCTAATCTCTTTAGATATATTCTTGCGTCACAAGTATCAAAACTTACGCGCCCTTCTTCACTTTACAGTGCTTTTTTCAAACTTTTTTGGGAACTTCTGTGTTTAAAAACTAAAAAATTTTGCGCTCGCTGCGCTCGCGCCTTACACTTTACAGTAGTTTTCTCTGAAGTTTTTACATATCTCTTTGCGTCCCAAAAATCAAAAATTTCGCGCTCGCTTAGCTGCGCCTTCTTCACTTTACAGTGCTTTTTTCAAACTTTTTTGGAACTTCTGTTTAAAAACTCAAAAATATCGCGCTCGCTACGCTCGCGCCTTACACTTTACACTACTTTACCACGAAGCCTTTACATATCTCTTTGAGCCTCAAAAATCAAAAATTTCGTGCTCGCTTCGCTCGCGGGTTCTTCACTTTACGGTGCTTGTTTCAAACTTGTTTGGGTACTTTTGTGTTAATTCTGTATGATTTTTTTTACTACGTGATTATATTAGTTATATTAGTTTTTTTTGGGGGGAGGAAGGGGGGAGAGGGGTGCTCAATAAGTAGTTCGCCCCGGGTGCCACCTGATGCTACGCCGCCACTGACTCTATGGTCCAACATTGGCTTTCAATTCCGAATTGGTTTACAAAAGCTAATATCAATTTTAAATTGTAACTATTCTGATAAACAAACACAATCAGCCTACACAACAAACAGCACTGTTTTCTAAAACATTACTATTATTATTTGCTTAATATTTGAGTAGGGGCAGGCATCGCACCCGCCGCAACAACATGGCGGACGTTCTAAATGAAAAATGGCGTCAATTTACAGGGCAAACGCAGCTAAATTGGATATTTCTCACGGCTGAACCTCCTGCTACTAAGAGTTGGATGTTTTTACTCCAGTTTCGCGTTTTATTTGAGCCCCAAAGGGAAAAACTAAATGATCTCTCGCGGTAACAAACGTAACCATAATGCTAGGTTTAACTTTTTTTTTTGCTCGAAGTTTTGGCGCTAAGTTTCAGTTTGGGTGTAAAGTGAGTGATGATGGAAGGTGAAGTAAAAAAATTCATCAGTTGTTTTTATTATTCTATGTTTCTTTTACGTTTTTTTTATTGTTTTCAACTACGGAACAAAATATTTATACCATCACTTCATAACGCTACGATTCTTGGAAGATGGTTAAATTAGTTACCTTATATTCCATTACATAGTTAATTACATACAGATAGACCTAATTAAAGCATGTAAAGTACCAATATTATATTTGTTCATAAATAAAATATATAAACTTCCAAAACCTATACTTACTGCCATTGGAATTTCAAACTTACCTATAGAACTTTAAGTCTCAAAATAAATAAAACAAAATACGTTTTAGATAAAACAATTTCCACCTGGCTCTCAATATAGTGTGGGCGGCTACATCTATCAACTGTTTCTTATCTCAAACTATGACTGAGCGTTACAAAGATATAAACTTCTGGAAGCGAAAGATATTACGCGGTGATAAATCTTCATTATAGGAAACTTTAACTGATTTGAAGTTTGAGTATTTTGGATTAGTATCTCAAACTAAACTTGGAGAAACAATACATTCTTATAACTATTCTAAACCCTAGAGTTCCTTGTCCAACTTCGTAGCTAGCACGAATGATCTGCTTGGCAACCTACATATGTAGTACCTACTTGAAACTTACTTCAATTGTAGAGTATTAGCTTTCATAGCACTTGCTACTACAATATATCTACATAACATTACAAAGATAATTTTACGAATTACCTCCATTTACTGAAGTACCAAACTTTAACAATCATACTTTAAAAATAAGTTCATACATAAAACTTCACCAAAAAATTTTACGTACTTCTAAAAAGTCTAATCTTCGAAAATTGAATTTTTCGCCATCTCACACTCCGACCTCAAACTCCACGATTTAAATTAACCACTTCGGTGTTGGCAAGTTGGGCCAAGTGTCAGGCAAGCCGTGTCTCTCTATATCCGCGGAGCACTTGGCTCGCACCTCACGTACCGTGGACCAGTCGTATTTTATTAGATCATTAAGCTTGGCAACGTGTCTTGGCTCGCTTGGCCAGTCCGTCAATACGGCATTCAATAGTCCTTTCTAAGGCATTGACGGCGAAATTAGATTACGAACCGTGGTGAGGCTTTACCTATGTTTTGGTTACGTGGAGATACACTTTGTAAGGGGCTGTTTTTAGAGAATATATGGATTTTGTATTCAGGGCTTTACGAAATATTTTTAGCCTTTAATTTTTTTTTGTTGGTCAATTGAAATATTCTATACAAAAGTACTTTTAAAGCATTTTGGACAGATTATTGAATACCTATTGTAGGATAAAAAATAAAAGCAACCGTTCACCTATTCAATTATAATGACATTCACGTGTATCAAAAGCAGGTTACAGGCCAAACCATTCAGTGCAATAAATCAATTATCCTGATCCACCGCGTCCTTTGTCAATAATAAAACTCAAAAGCATCACAAACCCTTGTCTATCAAATTGATACAATATTATTCTCAAATTTTAATTAGTAAGACTCAGCTTTTTGTAGGCTTTATCGAAATATGATTACACTTTAGACAATCCCTACTGAATTGAAGTACTGCCAAGGGCGTCTAGAACACTGAAGGTTGGTTTCAGTCTAGACCGAGACCAACAAACTTTAAATTCTCACCTTAGATCTTCAGTGCCAAAAATTACTTTCCATTTTGTACTTTATAATTATAGACGTTAAGCTGGTTTTCGATTGTAAATTAGTTGTGATGTTACACTTCTTGGCTTATTTGAAATAAATACAGTTAGTGTCATAGTGGATATTACAATAACATAATTTTCGTTGACACCTCTATTACCTTATTATTTTAGACGTAATAAATAAGACTATCTATAGTTGACGCTAATATTGTAGAACTAAAAACTAAAAAATTGACAGAAATATTATACAAAAGTAGACTAAGTAGTGTACAAGGGCGTGTCATAGCAAAGGTTTAAAAATATATTGACGATAAGAACTTTACTACTAAGAACCTTTTAATATCTACATAAGTAGACGTGAAATAGATATGCAGTCCAAAGGTCCTAAACAGAGGAACTCGTATTAGCTACTAATTTCCTTAACTTCCACTAACTCTCCAATATGACAATCCAAACGTCAAAACGACTCAAATGACTTCTGACTCCCGTCTGATTAGTTCAGATTAGCCTGACCTTTTTTATCTGACAGGACCTTTAATCAATAGGACCCGTCAGACTTTCATTGTTCCTTTCAATCGTAAACGAAGTTAATCTCGCCCAAAGCTGATTGCGCTAAATTGTCAATAGAGGATTCTTGAGTTAATTTTACTGAATTCTGTTCATTTTGAGTGGTTTGACTCGCAGTAATTGGTAAAGGGCTCGCTTTATATGGGAGTTTAATGTTGTATGCTGTAGGTATGTGGCCCAGCATTGAGATATATTCGTACATATTTATCGATGGTGCCTAGTGTTTTCACATTAAGCTGCACAATAGTGACCAACCGTGTATTATCTACCACAATCATTTTTTTAACATGACAGCAGTCTTCATCACCGATCTGTGTCTCAATTACCATATATTATTTGTTTTTTTTAATCTATGTACCTAAATAGAAAACGGGTTATCTATACTAATAATACTTAATACTAATATTATAAAGAGGAAAACTTTGTTTGTTTGTTTGTTTGGTTGTAATGGATAAACTCAAAAACTACTGGACCGATTTAAAATATTCTTTCACCATTAGAAAGCTATATTATCTGCGAGTAACATAGGCTATATTTTATCCCGGTGGGGGCAGTAGCTCCCACGGGACGCGGGTGAAACCGCGGGAAAACGGCTAGTTTTTAATATAATAAAATAATAAGTAATCATGTATCTTTCCTAAATCCTTTTCTCTGTAATCATTAATTACAGTGAAATGTGTGCTAATAACAATGTGTTATGGTTTCCCGAGAGAGAGTGTAAGAACCATACGGCTGGCTACGTTGTGTAAGCGACTGCATCTATTTGTCTTCTGTCAACATTATATAAAAGAGGTCGGATGTCCCTCGGGGTATACATCACTCCCTTGTATTTCTATTTTCGAGTTTTTCTACTTTATACATGCCGTATTCAAATATTTTTGGGTGTGCTCAATTTAGCGTTACGGACATCTGTCCTGTCATTTTTCAATTTTTATAATAGTGTCATTTTTGGTAATCGATCTACTTCTATTTTTAATCTTTCTCAATAAGCCCTTTGCGATATCTCCATGACTAGAAAGCAAGTCTTAAGCAGTACTTATAACAACCTCGAAGTTTTTTACTCTTTGCATGAATCAACTGTAATTCCTTTTAAATTAGTAAGCGTTGAACCGGCAGACATCTGAAATGTGATTAATGGAACTAATTTTAGCGGGAAAAATGTCCCAAAATTTTCTTACGTAAGTCTTCCGTGCCGACGGACGGGAAACCGTAATTTTTATAGCTAGGTTTAACTGCTACTTATCTCTTGAGAGATAGCACTTCTTCTAGGTACTCTGTCACTATATTCTCTAGGATTTTCATAGGTATTTTTTGCTTCATCAGTGTAATATATTAGGTACATTACCCCGGATACATTTGGACAGCCATTTGAGATACTAAGAATTATCTTTGTGCTGTGGTAACTGTGGTAGCTCAATTAATATAATCAACTCCTATGCAATAATTTTGAAATAATTCAATTAATAATAACTTATGACTTATCTATCAAACTCATATGTTGTTTATGTACATTTATCTTTTACTTCTGTAATCGTTACCTAACTGTGTGACAATTCAATCAGTTTTAAATCTATGTATAAAATAAGGCAACCTTTGCTCTTTCCCCATCTTTTGGTATATGTAAAAGCGCTTTCACAATAGCGTACCCGAACCGAGCGAATAAGCTTGGCAAAAAAAAATTGTTACACGGGTCTTTGAAACTGATAAGTCTCGTAGTAAGTAATTCGCTAATTTGAAAGCGCTCTAAACTGTATCTAGCTATCCAAATATCCGACAAAAAATAATGTTCAGCCAATAAGATCATTACTGATGAGGACACGTTTGACCGGTTCGTTTCAGCAGAAGCACCCTCATGTCATCTTCGAGGCGCGCACGAAGGCCAACAAGGGTTGTGCCAACAAGCTGGAGTTCAGGCCCAAGAGTCGGCGCACCAAGCATGTGCCCTACGTTGAAGAACCGCTCGCTGATGACCCTGGCAATATGTAAGTATAAAAATATGGTTATTTATTTACTGGTTTCTACCAAGTTCACCCGAGTCCCATGGCAATGTCGCATAGTAAAATTATTGTCTTGCCAAGATCTTTCAATTGCGCTACATTTCATACATGTGGGTTGGGTTGATTCCGCCATGGTCAAATAATAATATTATGACTGAGAATTGTGACTAAAAAATTCTAATTTTCCGGTAGTAAACATAACTCGTGGAAAACTTGGACTAAACCTTAGTTAATATACAGAAATTGTCACAGTTTATCTAGCTAGAAGATTCATAAAAGCCACACCCTTTTACAAAACGCAAATACATAATAAGATACACAATTTCAAAATGAAACATCTTCAAATTCCAATTCAAACAATGAAACCAAATCTCAAGTGAAAAGTGCGGAGAATTAACTTGTTACAAGTACTTATTGAATCGATTTATAACTCGAAACCGGAGGATTACACGCGGCTACACTTTGCCTAATTTGAGCACTTTATTAACGAAAGAACTTTCAAAATCATTGTTTGCAACCAACCTTGTAATTTGAGTTGGGAACGAAAAAACGAGCTCAAACTTTGTTCGAAGCGATGAGGATTTCATATCGTTTTCACGAATACTTCTTTGGGTGTTATATACCTCTATAAAATTAAATGAGGCATACCTATTTGTATATTCTTTGTTCTTTATAATCTGTAGATATTGGTGGAGCATCAGTCAATGTCAGGAAAATGATTGTATCTCATTTTTTATTGTTTAATAAAAACAGTAGGCTTTCATCATAAAACAAAATGTAGGCAGTACCTTATCGTACAACATTAACACAAAGATAAAATATTAATCCGAAATTATTCAAAAACTCTGTTTCATTTTTATTCACATTGGACACACTTTCAAAATGGATACAGTGAATAAAAATCTTGAAAATAAAATATTGTAGCAATAATTGGCTGATTACATTTGAGTCAATCGAGTGTTAAGAGGTCCATCGGACCCTCGGGAGGTCAAGTCCCAAATTATTGAAGCACAACAGGGATACCTCTCGAGCCAATCATTTGTTATTCGAAACATTCACGTAATTGTAAGGTTCAATATTAATATAATATGTATTTCGATTAGTATTTAAACTATATCAGTATGTATTCTGGCCGAGAATGTAACGAGATACCATTTGAAATGCCGCGATTCTTTATTTTTATACGACGTCATAAGATACTTATATTCTACAGGTTTTGTTTCCTTATTTCCATACAAACTTAGAAAAGTTGCATTGGTGCTTGCCTGACCTGGAATCGAACCCACACCCTCATACTCGAGAGGTTGGTTTTTTACCCACTAGGCCACCACGACTTCTACACCTACAATACATGGAAGCTTGAAATATAGAAAATACGAGATTCAAAGAACCATATCTCACAATGCTTAACAATTGAATTAAAACTTAGTGCTCCAACCTGATTACAATTCCCACTTCAAAAAGGAAAAGTTTAAACTATTAATCATAGGTTTGTCTGCAACCTAGGCCAAGTGAAAAGTGAATAATGCAGCGTGCCAACTTGGCAGTGGAGGTTTTTTCCTCGCTCCACTACACACTGGGAGTTTCCTTTCTGAATTCTATTTGAATTTGTTTGAGAAATAATTTAAACTTAGACGACAAAGGGAAATACTTTTGTTATGCAAATCTCCATATTTTGCTCGGAATAATATTTTGAATTTAACTTTGATTTTCGGAGTGGTCGTTTAGCCAGGCTTCTGATGTTTACTTCTGTAAGTGCGATTCTGTTGAGTCGTTAAACGTTTCTGTGAAAAACAATTATCCAAAAAGGGATTAAAATTAAAACGCTAATGAAAATGACTGATTCCTAGAAGTGATATCACCGAGAGTGCTTGAATGAAAGCTCAAATAATACTAGATGTAAGCTCTTTCTCTTATATTAGTCTACAGAAAATCCTCTTGAACTCAAAAACGGACTGACCTAGGACCACCCCAGATGTTTTTGATACCTACTGCCTAATCTGCCTAATCTAATTTGTAATATCACCAGCTAAAGTTCAACTATATCTAAACACAATGCGAGATTCAATACAAACCGAACTAACCTCATCAAATTATCATCGACCCAAATGTAGGCAACAAAACACACGCTACATATACTCGTCACTACATACACTCGTCACAACATACATTCGTCACAACATACACTCATCACCCATACACTCGTCACACATACACTCGTCACACATACACTCGTCACTAGATACACTCGTCACAGCATACACCACTACTTGCACCTATTTAATTTGCCATGACCGATTGTTGACAGACACAAATCCTGTGTGTCAGCGCCCCTATAGTCATATACACACTCATACATATGTACGGCGCATGATAATTGTCACCGCAACCAACTGGTTCGTTAATTCGAATTAATTATTGACACCCACGCTTCGAATGCGTGATGCCACCACTTTTAGGAAACGCTGTGTATGAAGAGAGATTTATACAAGTCTGAGTATCTTTTTGTAGGGTGTGAGTATCTAAAAGGTAGTGATTGGATTGATGCTTCAGTGTTTGGAAATCAATAGTCTTGAATTATATGATGACAGATAAAAAATTAAGCATATTTTGTTTTTTTTTTTAATACACTGTAATCTGTACTACCGAAATTACCATTATTTTGGAATATCAATCCAAACCGCACTATGAAAATAGCCTTTAGCAAATCCATATCTCCCGACTAGGTACCTACGTACCTACCCTTTGCGCCGCCCGCTGCAAATTGGCTTCAACTGAATCATTTATTGGGGTGTAAGTGGTCGGCACAATACGTGGTAGTCAGGATCTTACTACAGATTTATATAAGTATGTTTTGTTATTTGCCATATATAGGACTTCCGTGATATGTTTTTGTTATAAATAAAGTGAGGAAAGAGTCATACATAACTTATGCAAGTAAATTGGTTTAGGAAAAATCCTCTATTTTTTTGGAGGTTTATCCATTATTTTGAACATACTTTTATTTTAAAAATAAAATACTAAAACTGCCAGTAATACAATTTCCTTGCGATTACAAAAAAAAATTCTAAAAGATAAACAGACCTGTTACTATAGGTACTTGTATATCATAAGCAAAGATCTTTCACAACGCAAATATTACCCCTCTAGATGAAAGATAACATTATCAGCTAAGTGCAAGTTTATCCTCCTTAAGAAAATAAAGCGATGCCTTTGACACAACATCAGGCAACATCGTAAATAAATTAAAACGGCAACTTATTGAAACAGTACATCTCTATCAGTACATCACCTGCGTGTGTATGTATGTATACACATGTTTATGGCAAATAAGCATACACCACTACTTGCGCCTATTTAATTTGCCATGACCGATTGTTGACAGACACAAATCCTGTGTGTCAGCGCCCCTATAGTCATATACACACTCATACATATGTACGGCGCATGATAATTGTCACCGCAGCCAACTGGTTCGTTAATTCGAATTAATTATTGACACCCACGCTTCGAATGCGTGATGCCACCACTTTTAGGAAACGCTGTGTATGAAGAGAGATTTATACAAGTCTGAGTACCTTTTTGTAGGGTGTGAGTATCTAAAAGGTAGTGATTGGATTGATGCTTCAGTGTTTGGAAATCAATAGTCTTGAATTATATGATGACAGATAAAAAATTAAGCATATTTTGTTTTTTTTTTAATACACTGTAATCTGTACTATGGAAATTACCATTATTTTGGAATATCAATCCAAACCGCACTATGAAAATAGCTTTTAGCAAATCCATATCTCCCGACTAGCTACGTAACCTACCCTTTACCGCCCGCTGCAAATTGGCTTCAACTGAATCATTTATTGGGGTGTAAGTGGTCGGCACAATACGTGGTAGTCAGGATCTTACTACAGATTTATATAAGTATGTTTTGTTATTTGCCATATATAGGACTTCCGTGATATGTTTTTTTTATAAATAAAGTGAGGAAAAAGTCATACGTAACTTATGCAAGTAAATAGGTTTAGGAAAAATCCTCTATTTTTTTTGGAGGTTTATCCATTTATTTTGTACATACTTTTGTTTTAAAAATAAAATACTAAAACTGCCAGTAAAACATTCTCCTTGCGATTGCAAAAAAAAAGATTTTTAAAAGATAAACAGACCTGTTACTAGGTACTTGTATATCATAAGCAAAGATCTTTCACAACGCAAATATTACCCCTCTAGATGAAAGATAACATTATCAACTAAGTGCAAGTTTATCCTCCTTAAGAAAATAAAGCGATGCCTTTGACACAACATCAGACAACATCGTAAATAAATTAAAACGGCAACTTATTGAAACAGTACATCTCTATCTAAATTCCTATATAAATAACAAAAAGCAATATCTCGCGAGGCCCTCCCCATCACTCCTATTCATTCGTTCACTCTCTTTGATGTCTCAGCAATATTTTAATGATAGCATTGACATTCAAAAAGTGTCGCTTACCGAATGATTTGATTCCAAAAAGATAATGAACGAATGGAATGAACGAACGTTTTGAAGTTTTAATTAATTATGTGAAGGTTTTGTGTTCGATTTTCAAGAATTCGTTACAATGAGATTCTCTTTTCGAATGGAGTTTCAATTTCAATGGAAAAAAGTTTCTTCGGCGCGGATCTTAATAAAAGGGAATTCATTGGATGTAAAGTTTCATATTATGGTATTTATTATCTAAGCTTAGCTGAGGTTCGATGAAAATCGCTACACGTGACACTTATTTGATTTAAATTTATTATAATAGACATGTGATTTTAACAATGAAAGGAAGAATGTTTTATAGTTAGTGTCAAAAGAATTGAGTGTAGGAAATAGCGCCGTTATATTGTCGTTTTTCATTTTTTATATTTCTGGACAAAAACTCAGAACAAAGTTAAAGTATCGACGATAAAAACACCGATACACTACAAAAAAAACATCGGCCCTGAAACACTTTTCACATCACTAAAACGTCATAAACACACATCTATCTTAAGAGCAAAGAAAACATATCTATTTACAATACTCCAATCGAAGGCCCGGAAGCAATCTACCCGGGCGGGTCCGGGAAATTTCCCTAGTTTCCAATAATAGGGGCGTGAAGGGACTGATAAACTTGATTAAGCACTCCCCCACCCGGTTGGGATGGGTAAAAAACTCCCCTGCCGTAGAACCTTAAAACCAATCTTTAAAGATAGGTACGCACTTTGTTTCTTTTTCGAGTATGTTTTTGTTTAAACATAGGACCTTATTGTAAACTGATTCTAATTTTAATATTCTTGTCGATGATGACTTAATCCAAACTATTCGGCAACTCAAGTTTGTCTAGATGATTCAGATCTTGGTATGACAGTTGAAACAATCATCATCATCATCATCATCTCAGCCATAGGACGTCCACTGCTGAACATAGGCCTCCCCCTTAGATCTCCACAGATGGGTACCTGTTGGAGGCGACCTGCATCCAGCGTCTTCCGGCGACTTCACCTTGAAACAATACTCAAAAATATTTTGTACCTGTCCACATACCTTATTATGACATAAGACACAAAATTCCTCTCACAGACTCTAACTCCCCATTTCTGACCAGGGACACAACAACTAGAACAAAAGAAGATCGAGCATGGCGCTGGTGGCAGGACGCAGGGCTTCGGGCCCTCAACCGACGCAGGCGTGACGTCAGAGAGACCACCAAGTACATAGAAACAGCGCTGGTCATCGATAAAGCCATGTTTGATAGAAGAAACGGCAGCACGAGGTCCGAGGTCGTGCATGATGCTATACAAGTCGCTAATATTGCTGATCTGGTGAGTAACATTTTTTGAAATTAATAAAAAATACAAAAGTAGCTTTTTCAAGCTGAAGATTTTTTGTTGTTATTATTGAAAACTAGCGTAAACCTTACATGGGAAATTGAACTTTCACCGTTGATGTAGATCTTATTGGCTGTGACTTGTTGCTCAATTGGAAATTACGTAATATGATTATGAGCCCCGTAGATGGCAATGAGTTTTCTCTCACGAGAATTAAACATTATTATTATAACTGATTGAAATGAGGTATTGAGTTAATTCCCCTACCTATACCTGCGGGAAAACCTCACGTAATTATAACTGAGTTGTTAATTACGATCCTAATTACAATACTGATTTGAAACCAAAAAGGATAGCTACTACACAATATAAGCTAAGTAACATAGAATGCTCACTTAAAAAGAAACCAACGTTCACGAAGTAAGTAATCATACTTACCATTTTACTACTTACACAAAGTGACCACTTAGAAACCAGATAAAGAGAGCAACGTATTTATAACAAACTTTGGGAGCAACAAAACCTAATTACTTCTACACAAAACAATAAAATGTGTCAGAACACATGTCATAAGTACGGGACGACTCTTGACACGTGTCACAAAAGGGTAAAACAAATTATGACGAGTAACACTCTAGTATTCTGAAGATGGACCAGACGGCCAACACTACAGGATTAGATCCTTTTTTATTTAGATAAAAAATGTACATTTCTGATGAAGATTTATTATTTTAGATGATACATAGTCTGGGCTGAACTTTATTTTGACCCCGCGTCATTGAAGTTGGGTTAATAGAATAAATTGTTTTATCTTGTACTGGCTAATATTGTAAAGAGGTATTAAACACAAGTATTAGATATACATAAAATAGACATTTGTATTAAATGAAAAATATTATATGTCCAAAAATCAAGGTGACCCCGTAGGATACAAATGTAGGAGAAAATACCGTAACGAAATTGTGCGTAACTCATTTATAATGGTCACCTAAGCATTCAACTTTTAAGTACCCTAATTATCCTTTATAGTAAACTGAAAGGTTTTCAGAAGTGATCCGAACCCCTGATACAGCATGTTCTCTTTTATCTCTTCATTTAAATTAAACGCCAACGATACAAATACCTGTGTACAAATTAAGAAAAATGCCAATTCAGTAATCTTCTACACCAATCAAATCGAGGAATCCCATTTATTTTGAAACGCTGGAAATTACATTTTAAAATATAATTTGATATTCATTTACCTCTATCATTCATCATCTACTGTTTGTTAATTACTCATTAGAATTTAGTATTCAATGTTTAATTTAATGTTACGGTTATTTTTAAACTGATGGAATTCATGTAATTGGATTCGGCTTTAAAATAGACAAAATTACTAACATATTCGTGTGAAAAATACTGGCAACATTTATCAAGAAAATTCGTAACGTAGATCCAATATAGCGCTACCAATAAATACTTTTAATAAAGTTAATTTTTCTCAAACGATTCTATAAAAGCCACATGAATAAAAAATCTTCAGCTCCAACTTTGATAACTTTGTAACAAGAATTATATTCACACTGTAAAACCGAGATGATATCCCAAAAAGTGTGCGTGAAAGTCAAAAAGTTCCAATCATATTCAGCGGCCCTGTAACTTACAATCTCATTAAAAGTTTCCTACCTCCCAAAATAAGTAATGCCTGTCCAAAATTCAATTTTTGAGTTAATCAAAACGTTTTGCCAGCTTATAATAGCGTGTTCCGGCTTTAAAACTGAACCGAACGGCCAATTTTGTGCTTAACGAAGTTGTCCCTACATATGGAACATAGTTCAGTGGAAGAGGTTTGCTTCAAGAGTGATGGACGGCTATATTTGTTTTTTTTTTAAGTTGGTGTTGCTAGGTGGCATTTTAGTAAGCTTTTTGTGATAAAAAAACAAATGCGTAGGTAGGGTAGACACTTGAGGTTCTTACAAATAATTTAGTTTCACATTTTTTTATCAATGAGGCACATCGCACTATCTTAAGTTCTTTACAAAAATAAACGTTTCAGACCATATCTGTTCCTATGCAAGACTATAGTCAGATCAAGATTAAGATATTCTTTATCTTACCAAAAAACACGCTCCTTTTAACTTTACATTCATCACAAGTTTACATTTTTCCCCTTACTTAATCTATTCCTTATTTCCAGTACTTTCGAACCCTGAACACCAGGGTGTCCCTGGTGTACATCGAGTCCTGGCAGAGCGCTGACCAGGCCGACATCGATAGGAAGCAGGACATCACCAGAGCCATCCACAAGTTCAGCGACTACACCGCCAGAAAACTCTTCAAGATCGAAAAGGATACCACACAATTGCTCACGTAAGTTATGCTGTTATATCTTTTATGATTAAGGTGTTAAGGTCGTTGGTAAGGTGTTATATGTCTATTGTGTTTAGGTCTTCAATTCTGTTCAATTCAAAACTCAAAAAAGAATATAAAATAAAATGGCCCTTGATACGAGACACGAGTGGTATCCAAAACCACCTAGTTCGCAGTTCAAAGATATTACGGCAATTTGCTAAATCTACACTAAACAGAAGATAAGTAGGCTTCATTACTGTAATAACAAGCTCACAGGCGAATAAACAACCATCTCGCCAAGTAGCAATTTTAAATCCATCATCCTTTGAATTTTCGCGCAGACCAGAACTTGTTTCAAAATTTTAAAACAAGCCCCGGATTATATACGGAGTGCGATAACACTCCTTACATTGCATTTTATTCAAGCGTCCCTCTCGCCTGCATTTTGTAAAGTAATACAAATATTTCGCAAGAGACGATTCAAGGAGAGCGACGCTCCACAAATCTGCTTACAAAACCCTTTTCACTTTGAACCAACGAAATTGCTAGATAGACAGTTGCCAGTGCGCTAAACAGCTCGAAAATTAATCTCGAAAGCGAACCGAGGTCGAGAATTAATTCGAGCGATAAACGAATCTGACGAAAAGCGTTACAGGCCCCATGTTTTCCCATTTTCAACTTTAATGTTCGGTTTTTGAGTTTACATTCGCATGGTATCGCGCCACGCGGAATATCATCGGCTATTATCGTTCTAATTTTACAAATTACTAGGAATCCGCTGTAATGTTTCCGACAGGCGGTATCCTGTCATAATTTAGGATGTCAGCAGCAGATATAGGCGTCGATATCCTCGGCGCTATACTGTCTCCGATGCGATTTGGGGTGTATTTCTGGGTTTGTCGTGTGAATGATTGATGTCTATCAAATATTTACGAGTACTGTAGCCTGAAATGGCTGGGATCCTCCGGGAAAGAATGCCGCCAACGGATTGACAGTCGAACAATGTGGTCTTGGCATTTATTGGCCGTTTTTTTGGATATCGCTGAATCTACATATTCATCTTATGTCGAAGCGTGCTTTCAAGAATCTGGCCGAGATCGATGACGTGGCATGACGTAAGACAAATATGAGCTTTGTGTTTGTACTTTTGTCATTCTGTGAATTTTTGGCTTAGTGAACCGTTATGGAGATAATACTTACTTATAGAGGCTTTGTATTGTTTCTATTGTCAAGATATATTATGTTTGACATACTTCTTATATTACATATTTTTTTTTTTTTTATTACATACTTTTTATTTAGTCCTTTTTTTTACCTAGTCGTGGTGGCCTAGTGGGTAAAGAACCAACCTCTCGAGTATGAGGGCGTGGGTTCGATTCCGGGTCAGGCAAGTACCAATGCAACTTTTCTAAGTTTGTATGTACTTTCTAAGTATTACTGGACACCAATGGCTGATAAAAAGGTGAAGGAAAACATCTTGAGGAAACCTGGACTATACTGTCCGAAATCACCAACCCGCATTGAGCAAGCGTGGTGATTAACGCTCAATCCTTCTCCATGTGAGAGGAGGCCTGTGCCCAGCAGTGGGACGATGAAAAAAGGCTGTAACATCCAACATACTTTTTATTTTACACATTGAAATTCTCGTCAAGGAAATAAAATTATTCCAAGTGTCCGCCCCACATACTATTGGAAAAATCCCCACTTTGACCTATGTATATGTATGAGAGAACTTCAATCACAAACCAAATCAATGTGACTAATTCTTGTATGTATTTCCTGTCCAACTAACATTACTAACATTTTGCTGTAAAATTAAGTAGCCTGACCACCGAGCCTTCCTGGGGCATAGACAAACACGGATTTTATCTAATTTCCAACGTCTCTTTATGTGTACAATGTCCATATTTCTATGTAAAGTAATTGAGTTGTCTATGGAACTAAATTAAGGGTTTATTCGATTGCCATGACTACGGACCGTGTTTTAGTTTGTTGTTTTCTTTGATTATATAGCTTGTTTTAAATGTTGGCGAAGATTCCTATTTCTAATTTTGTTTTCTTTGCTAAAAATATACGCCGGGTTAGATCTATTTAGTTGCTATTTCTGATCCGTCATTTATATGGCAGCTTTTATAAGTGGTTTCTGAACTGAATTGCTCCAAACATAGATTGTAGAGATCGAAGATTAGCTCGATTTAAACACAATGTATTCTTCTTTTTACCCAACTGCCAAGTAGGTTTTCATCATTTAGCATCTAAAACGTAAACTCAAGTAACTTTTTTAACTGAATTTCGAAAATCCGAGCCGTTAAACCGAGTATTTTAACACCTAAAGGAGCGCATTACTAACGCACACCACAGACATAACTGTGCCGAAAAATCTAAGTGATTGGTTTCCAAAGTTCACCTGCAAACGTGCTTCGAATATTTTCCACAGTTACCAGGATTTTATGACTGGAACCCTACCACGGGACCCTTAGAGGTTGATTAGATATACATAAAATGTTGCCAGTTTTATGCCTATGCGATAGGCTGGATTTATGACTATTCTACAAAACTTGGAGAGGTGCGGCTTTATTGTCGAAGGCTAAGGCTGCTGGGGTATGTGTTTCTTTAATTAGCCTTCGGTTGTAAACGCTTTTTAGAGCTCTGTTAGTGCCTGTTAATTTGTTAAACAAACTTCTTTATGAACGTCAAAATGTAAAAAGGTTGTTATCCGCAATTGAAATGAGACTATTGTAGCCGGCCAATAAAAATCAATTATGAAAAATACACCTAATCAAAACAAAAGATTCCAATTTCAAAATCAATCAGATCAATCCACAAACAGTTCTTTTTCCTAATTATCTCTTAACGTCTATTACAAAAGGATCCAAGATGGCGCCGGTGACGTCAGCGCTATCGCTTGTTGGCGAAGTAATTCAACTATAATTTCCGATATCCGAGTGGAATCGGTTCTCGTGGAAGCGTCTCTTTGAACATCGAGTGTACCTTTGAAAGTTGCGTCGCGGAGTACTCCACGGATTGGAAACATACAGAGAGAGCGGGCGAGGCGTGCGCGCTTCAATAGTTTCAACTAGTTGCACTTTTTTATTTGGTGACATGTGCTACTTTGAATCTAGCGGTACTTAGATGATACGTCAGAGATTGTAGACGGGCTTATTTAAAGAACTTTTTTTTGTGCTAACTTCTGCTCGTAAAGTCCTTTAATGCGTGCCTAAAAACACGGCCTTTTGTTTTTCTCTAAAACATGGTCGATATTGAGTTTTTCTTTATACTTTACACGCAATAATCACCTCACATTATATACGTATAAACTATTTCTCACCAGGTCCGCCGATTCCCTTCTATCAATGTGTTTCAATGAGCAATATTCGCACAAGTTCTGTCGCTATCTTCTCGTTACCGAGTTTGTCAAATTCGCTTTCGATTACAAACTCGATAAGCGATTACGAATCCTTACAAAAATATAACTTTTATAAGTATATTTTTCTAAGATATTTCATTAAAGTCAGAGTTTTTTAGTCTTCTTAAGGTATTTTTCTTTATTCTATATCAGCAGCTGTATAATATATTTTGTTTCAAACAATTTTTAAAAGAAAGCTATTCATCCTATTGGCTTTTCTTAGAAACGAAGACATACACGCAAAAATCACAATGAAAGGAAAATTCTATTAAAAAATTCCTAACTACTTGAGCGAGACAAAACGCACATTCCCATGATAATGGCGTTTTATTCCTTTAATAATCAGCTTCCCAAGCGCTTATTCCGCCAATTAATAAAACATCTAGGCTCATTTTCAGCTTCGCGACCTCATAATTTATTTGCGAACAGGACAATATGCCTCACATATGGCCCTAATCCGCCTTATGACGGTATAATGGCCAAAACGCTTGATTATAATATTTTTTATGGCCTGACAGAGGTACCTAATTGTTTTTAGAGGCCCCACTTTGGTAATAACGCCTTTGTGTCCGAAATCCGTTTAATTAAACATCTAATTTAGCTCGACTGATGGTTTGATGCTGAGCGCCCGATGTACTTATTTCAAGTTGTCTTTTACACAGAATTTTGTAATTATAAATCATTTTGATGAATACATTTTTAAGCTGAAATTATTAAGTGTTTATAATTTGTTTTTGTAACTTTGTTGTGGTTATTCATTGCTTAATTGTCAGAGATAGCGTTTTTGCTTGTAGGATAAATAATTTTAAAAGAAATTAAAAGGATTTTAATAGTTTAAACATACTTAAGTATTAAAATTGACATTCATGTCTTACAAAGTCGTTTTCAAACAGTAAATATGACAACTAAGTGTAGGTACAAACAAACCGAAGCGCTTTCCTACGAAATATCATAAGCTATGAAAGGAAAACTTGCACAAATGTAACTCAAATTTAAACATGAAATTAAACATGCTCCTCCCGTCGGAGCTTATAAAGAAGTATATGAACTCGACGTACAAAGATTCATTGCAGTTTCGTTGCATGTTAAGTATGTGAGTTTAAACGTACGCATACAATTGTAGGACATATGTATGTAGGTATATACCATGGAGAACAAAATGACGAGCGGAAATTTCATAATGGGATATCTCCCAAGAAAGTAGGGTTGCTTAAATACGGATGTTCGGGGACGCTAAACGTTACTACCTCCGCCCTCAGGAGCCTACTTTGGAATCCACCCATTGTTTGGAGCAAGTTTTAGTTGACTCATAACTGATCGTTTGGTCAAACCCATGCTGCGTATTTGACCTAGATGAAGGCGCTTGACCGTCCTGCATTATGGCATATCTGCTCATCTTTCCTTCCTCCGTGATTTAAACTAAGACGTAGGTGCATACTAGGAACAGAATCATACCTACATATATAATACATAAGCGTGTAGGTATGATATAATGTTCTCGGAAGAAGAGATGGTTTGAACGAGTAGTTTTCAACAAAAACAGAACTTGTTCTAGATAAAAGAATGGTTATTTATACGCTTGTGTGTAGACCCTTATTTAACTTGTGATACTTGAGTTTTGCATTTTGAAGAATTATAGACAATGCTAGGAATAAAGTAATGTAGATTAGTGGGAAAAGAGATGTCTTATTTACATACACGAACTTACTATAAATACCTACTTATGTGAATTAACAGTTCCTCTGCGAAGTATCTTTTACTTAAGGCGTGTGTTTCTATTAAGCAATCTTGACGCATCTTAAGAAGCAACAAACATACACCTACTTTTCCTAATATCAGCGTGCTTCATATCAGTCATATTAACCAGTGACGCTACTTACAGCGGCCTCACGTTCCCGGGAGGCGAGTCCGGGATCTCAGTCCCGGACACGCTGTGCACGCCCAAGTCCGTGGGCATCTCCGTGGACACCAACACTTATGAGCCGCACCTACTCGCCGGGACCATGGCGCATATGATCGGACATAATATAGGTAAGTTGTATTTATGGTGCTATAGTGAGTGCCAGTGTTCAATTCGCAGATCAAAAACTATTTCTAGATATCAGCTTGCTGGGGGAGGCGTGCGAGCAAGAATTTTGTTGGGAACCGCCATTTAGTTTGGAGTGAATTATATCTGATTGGTATGCTGAATACAGTGTGGGCCTTTTGTAGTTTTACAAAAGATTTTGAAGAAATAAGCTTATTGACTCTTGTGGAAAACAATTATATATAGGCATTGTTCTTTTATAAAATCCTTTTCAAACCTCTTCAAGAACTCCCCTCAATTCTCTTCAAGACCAAAAAACTAAGAGTTCAATTCACTAATCCTGTATTTTCTCCAGGCATGGGCCACGACGATGGTCGCGAGCAGTGCTTCTGCCGCGACTGGCACGGCTGCATCATGGCCCAGTCCATCGTGGGCTCCGACAACGTGCAGCCCTACAAGTTCTCCGACTGCTCCAAGAATGATTACATCAATGAGCTCAGGGTCGGCCAGGGGCTGTGCTTGCTCAATAAGCCTAATGAGGTGAGTTCTTTGGCTAGTGATTTCGTTTTAACAGCGAAAATGTCAGAACAAGAATTTATGTAATTTTTTATTACGTGTTCGTTTATAGAATTTGTACTTTAATTGTATTGTGTTGTAAACGGTTTTACTGCAAAGGTAATTTTTTGGTTCATTTTCGTATGTTTGAGCGTGTTGGGTTTAGATCTGTACCATCGATTATTTCCTTAACTAAAAAATAATTACGAATATAACAATATTATACAAGTATAAACCCTACCCAACACAAATACAAACCCTAACAACGGCGACCTACATTATTCAGTAAAGTGAGTAAGGGATACTTATTGCTCAGCAAAACCTAAATATGCCGAGTCATAACTTTTGAACAGGCCCAGACCGTGCCTAAATACTGTTCACAAACACAAGAATACTTACCCACGATGTACTTACATAATAATCTACCTAAATCAACCAAATGAATTCATTATTTCTGTTATAAAGTTCCACAGTAATGATACCGAGCCGCAGATATGCAGATCATTTGCGATTTAACATAATTTTTACAACAAATAATACCGATTATATTTCAATTTCAAAGCCACTTAAATATTTTACACAGAAATAATATTTATTCCACAAATTACCACAGTAACAGCTGCTACGGCGGTTTACTCGCTCAAATGATATTATTCATTATATTTAAGCTGAAATCAATGATTTCATTTGGTTAATTGTTCAAGCGGTATCTACTTTCTAACTATTAATCGCTTTGAAACAAACAACTCTAAACCATCACTTACATAATACCTCTTTATCTGATTAAGAACTCATTTTACAATTCCATTTCAAATTAATCAGATTTAAGTCCTCAAAGTTACCTATTTAAACTTTAATTAACTCGAAATCGTAAAATCAAATCCAATCCAGTGGAATCTTCGAGTGAAATCACTTTAATTCTCGATTAAAAACGATGGGTTTCATTCAAAGCGAATCGATGACTCGAAGTCTCCTTGAAGACGCGACAAAGCCTTAAAATTTAATTCGTTATACGTAGGTACCTAGAGATAACCTGGCAGTGATACCGCGACGTGGTGCCGCCACAAGCCTGTGGATGGCTCGTCACCGCCACGCCACTTCCACGCAAGAGTTCATTCGAATTCAAAACAGATTTTCACGTTGAAAATTAATCAGAGGCTGTCGTATTGTTTGTCGTCATCCGCGCTAAGGCCCACTCCTTTAATAAAAGTTATGGTAATACAGGCTGCCCTCGCGCTCTGAATTATCTCTTCGTTTGCGAATATATAATAACAGGAACGAACGCCAGCCAGGGTTTATTGGAATAAATTTGCATAGTCAGGAATGATAATGCGGAGCCCTGCTTCCCCTTCGATTTCTCACGTTTACATATTTATCGGGATGATTGTGAGCGAATGCCTTTATTTTCCTGTAGCGGTTCGCGGGTACTCCCACTGATGCCTGATTTGTTATCGGATAGCGTACCAAGTGATTCCGATACCTTATCAGTTTCTGAATGATAGATTTAATAATCTCACGTGCGTCTCCCGCAGGCATAGAATAAGTTAGTTGTTTATTCAGAAAATCTTGTGTGGAACATTTTTCCTTTCATATTTTATGCCAACAAAACTAATACTACTTCACTTTAAATTATTTGTATGCTCTGGTTTTACTTTGAAGTCAGTTCCTCGGTTCCCGTAACTCTAATATAAAACAAACGTTCTGTGCTTTCAACAGTAAAACAGTCCTTTGAGTAATAGACGTATCTTCGTTTGACGTACTTTCCTGTAAACAGCATCCATTTCCCTTCATGTAAACGACACGAACGAACATGTACTTACCTTTACCTACGTATAGACCTTTAGAATCTCGATTCCCGATGTAAATTCGATATATATGAGCGTGTACACCACACCCTTTGGGCATTGTAAAATGTTTCTCTTGTACTACTAATGCTTTTTTGACTGTGGCTTGTCGATCGTGTCTGAGTGGGCTCGTTTCTTTTTGTTTTGAGATATTCTTGGAATAGGCATCGTTGTTGTTTATTGAGAAGGTAGAGAGCAAGATGTGAGCTATAAATAGTTTGGATCAATTTTGTCAACATGTTGCGCAGTTTTAGTAGAACATAGAAAATGCCTTTCAGGAATTGATTTTAAGAAACTCATATGCGTTGGAGGTGGTCAGGACTATAAAATAACTTAGGATCAATAAGCTATCTTGAACTCCATATGCAAAATAAACCATCGACGGATTGGGACTGCTTTGTACATATACTCATTTTTACTGAGTACAATGTACCTTTATCTTAACCTGTTTTAAAGCAATTTTTTTTTACTTCATACAGTTGGTGATCCACCACCAATGCGGTAACGGTCGCCTAGACGAAGGCGAGGAATGTGACTGTGGGACCATCACGGAGTGCCAGAACACCAACCCTTGCTGCGACCCCTTCACCTGCCGTCTGACCAAGGAGTCGCAGTGCGCCTCCGGGGAGTGCTGTGAACGGTGCCAGGTAACCTCTTTAAATTAATTACAACCTGTTTAAATCATGTTAACTTTATGTAGCTTACAAAAACACTACACATTTTTAACTAGAGGTACATCTGGCTGGTATTTCAATCATATCTGGTATCTTGGATTTTCAGCAGGTATTAACTTAAATGATGTGGAGAGGCTACGACAAGGTTTTGGCTTTGGTGTCTGATACACAATAACATGATCTTAAGTTAAGCACAGTAATTTAACTGTCGTGTTATGTATAAATAAAACAGATGTTGTAAGTTCTAAGGCTGGTTGCACTAAAATCGGATAGAGTTTTGTACAGTGCCTGTAGAAAATTTCATAAATTTTAATACAGTAAGTACTTTGCTGGATTCAGCTTTGCTTTGTAACTTCAACCAACTATAATTTCATAAGTCTTTGAGAAGATACCTACAGCTGAAACAAAGACTTTGCACATTTACAAACACGAGTCTTACAGTCGAAACATATTTACATTTTATTCAAACAAATATATTCTGACTGAGTTACACCGCAACGTCTGAATTTCATCTGTTTTCAAACTGATTAATGTTCCACAGTGTGTCATTATGTTGAATAATACAAAGTTTATGCCACATAAAGTTCCCAACAACTATGCAAATTGACGCGGCGCTTGTTACCGCAAAAAGAGTGATTTTCGTTAGAAATTAGTTGGGGATTATGAACATGTTTTTATACTATTTGTTAAAAAAATATCTACCACATTACTCAATTTGAATAGGCTAATGTTCAGGCCTATTTGCTCGAGGTTTGAACAAACTAAACATTTATAATGTGGATACAGAATCTAGGCTGAGATTTAGTATAATCCTGATTTATTTCTAAGGGCTCCGAGCCCTTTTGCTTTTCTACCTGTTCATACCATCCGTTTACAATACTAAGCCTAAGCTTTATCATAGTTATATTGAGCCATATTCCAGCATCATGATACATTCCCGAAATGACCTTGGACCTTGGGATCATACATTCCCGAAATCACCTTTGACCTTGAAATCTCCACAGCTCAAACCACGCGGCGTTACGTGCCGGGACGCCACAAACGAATGTGACCTTGAGGAGACTTGTACGGGGATGTCGGGGACTTGTCCTCCTGACGCCCATCGGAAGAATGGGGAGCCTTGTGAAGAAGGCAAGGGGTACTGCTTCGCTGGCCAGTGCCCAACACTGTCGCTACAGTGTGAAAGGATATGGGGGCAGGGAACTGTGGGGGCAGATAAGGAGTGCTTCGAGCAGTTTAACTCGAAGGGAGCCGTGACGGGCCACTGCGGGAAAGATGGCAGTGGATATTTTATTAAGTGTGAGACTGAGTGAGTATACGGGTCTATTCTTTTATTTTATAATGCAACGTATAGACGCTAGTAAATCAAGCTACTTCAAATTTCCCGTTCAATATTGATCATTTTAATTAAGAAATAATATTAAAAATCTATTAAAGGCACAGGTTCATAGCCTGATTTTTGTTACTTAAATATCATTGTTTGTCTTTGAACGTGTTGTATACAAAACATTATTTTATTTCCATGGGAACCCTGCAGTTGACTGAATTTAGCCAATATAATAACTACCCTCATTTTACCAGGAACGTGCGGTGCGGCTCTCTGCAGTGCCAGCAAGGGAACAGGTACCCCATAGTGATCGGCATGGATGACTACTACACCAGGACCGTCATCAGCATCAAGGGGAATGAGTATGAATGCAAGTGAGTGTACCTTGTTTATGTATTTCGTATTATCATTATGAGCCTTAGTTATTTCTTTATCATTTATATATTACATAAGTCTAAAACCCTCAAAGTTTAGATGTACAGATTGCGCCATTTGACGTCTTACGCATATGTTAGCATAGATTTTATATTTTCGAGAAGCTGCGAAGTCGGCTACTATTGACTTCACAAGATTATGGTGAACTATATAAAAAATACACTACTTCGTATGCGTGAGGTATCAAATACTTAACTTCAGACTTGCAAAGTTACTTGGTGCGAACTATTTTTCGAAAAGAAGTCATCACAGTTAACGCTTTCTCCCAACCAATTCCAGAGCCACAACAGGTCTTCCAAAGCACTCAGAGATAGCTCCTCTGGGCCTGGTGCGCGACGGGACTCCCTGTGGGGACAACCTGGTGTGCGTCAACCAGACCTGCACGTCCATCTTCCCGTACATCGACCACACCAAGTGTCCTACTGATCATAATAATAACGAGTGCTCTGGGAAAGGGGTAAGTTGATACATTTATCTTTTTATAATGTTACTTGTAGGTATATTGGTGTTCTTACCTAAGCGTTGCCACTGACTGAATAGGTCCTATATAACGGTTCTTTTGCCGTAACACGTTAGCGTGCACCGAATTGAACTTAAACTTTAGTGTCAGTACGTTTCAGCTTGGTATGGTAGCACATTTGGTTTCGATATAACAAACGAATATATAAATACTAGCTTCCGCCAGCGGCTTCGCCCGCGTGGAGTGTTGATAAAAAGTAGCCTATGTGTTAATCCAGGGCATCACCTATCTACATACCAAATTTCAATCAAATCGGTCCAGCCGTTTTTGAGTGATTGAATAACAAACATACATCCATACATTCTCACAAACTTTCACATTTATAATATAAGTAGGAAGTAGGATTCGTCGTATATAAATATTCACCTACATCTAGCAGCCATTGACAAATTCTACATCGCAGTTAAAAAGCAAGACATTAAGACCTGTTAGGTGATAAACCACAACTCACTCGATAAGATGAAGAAGTAACTATACGTGACATTATTGGTATTTTGACAAAACAGTCATACCCGAATCTGTCTAATTAAGCACGACAAGGTTCACATTTGTTATAAATTTCTAAAAACCCAATTCCACGTCCACAGCCACATTCATAGCCACACATATCATAACTAAATACATAAAATCTAACATGTCGGCGCTGAAGCAAAAATTGAATAACATGCGACCCGGGCCACCACTCAAACTATTAAAAAGTAACTCCGAGAGCCGCGCGTTCATATAAAAATATTACACAACGTACTTAACTTACGATATGTTTACTTACTCGTAGTATTTGTACGTTAGGTTTCCTGTATACGAACCGGATCGAGAGCAAATTTTTGCTGTTCTTACATCGAGCTCACATCATACTCATCGGCCTAGCCTTTTCCCAACTATTGGGGTCGTGTTTTACAAGGAGCGACTTCCTATCTGACCTCCTCAATCTAGAATCTAGATTGCGGAATCTAGGTTGCTTGAGTATCTAGATTCTAGATACTCAAGCAACCTAATACCCCTTAGTAAGACTGGTTATCAGACTTTCTGGCTTTTGACGACCCGTAACGACTTCCAAAGTTGTTCAAATGATATCCGAGACCACACAGTTCATCGGTCTTTCCGAAAAACGGAACGTATTATTTTTATGTATTTTTGTGTCCATTCTAGACTTTGCATATTTATTATCTTTTCCACAACTATCTACTTTCTTTTGAATAAATTGAAAATTATTTCCGAATTTCACATATCGTTAAAAAAGAAAGACAAGGCCCCGATGCCCTCATTACACTGAATACTCTCATTACAGGAATATCGACTGGCTTTTACCCTCCAATATAAATGGTTCTCTGCAAGTATGTACAAAGAGCCGTGCGCTCTGCTCAAATGATTTCAGATCAATATCTGTCTGTTGGCACTTCGTTAACAAGGCATTTCTTTGAAAAGATCGTTTTTTTTATTATTAAAAAGAGAGTGCATTGTTGAAAGAGTGCCTGGAAATGATTTTAGTGGCTTTGTTGGTTGATATTGCAGTTTTATTGAGCAGGTTGGCATAATGCGATATCTTTGGCTTAAACTTTCAACTTTTACCGAAATCGAAGTCTTTTTCATGACTTGAACATGTTTTAATGTTTCCATAAATAACACGTAATAAATCCAAAATAATGGAAGACTGAAAATGTTACTAAAATCTGCTAGTTTTACACCCATTTTCATGTTTTATGAATCTACAACACAATTTAATTCAGCATTATTTATTCCTGCAAATTAAAAGAACACAAAACTAGACTCATAATGGGTAGCAATTAATTAAAAGTGTATTACTGCACTTTACATAAGTAACATGTTTTCATTGCTTAAACACCGCTGTTTCGAGTTACCCCGAACATAAATATTAAACGTTATTTAAGCTGGAACATACCTCAAAATGTTGGAATATTATTCCGAGTGCGATTAATAAGTTCTGTGAAACGAGGAGTTTTAATTCAATATCATTTAATTGGCTCGCACTATAGTTTGGACATCGTTAATTATGACTTGGACGATGTGCGCCTCTCTTAATGACGTCCTCCAAACTGTGAGAGCTAGCGATCATATTAACACGTAAATAATTATTCATTAGTGTCATTTTTTCGGAAACTTCGTAGAGTAATAGCGAAACTTTCCTTACAAGCTCTGCATTATGAAACGTTATAGTTATTCAGATACATTTCAGAGCAAAATACATAGAAATAGAATTCGTTATGTTCGACTGTAAGATGTCAAATTACTTATTGACCAAGCAACAAATATAGAGCAAATCACATACCGAGCCATAGAACGAGACCTAGTAATGACTTGATAAAGATTTCATTATCAAACTTGATAATTACAAATCGCCAAATGCAAATGATATCAACAAGAACAAGTTAACGGCTTTAGAGGATGAAAGAAAAAGAAGTCCTGCATCGACCCCAAATGATTAAGGACAAAGACTAGAGGATGATGAAATCACTAACCGTGAAATGAAACGACACGATCCCAATAGTCTCCTATAACTTGTCCCACACAGGAGCCTGGTCGGTTTGATAATTAGTAAGGCCAGTGAATTCATAATATTGTAGTTAGCTACCAGAACCACGAGTGAGTTGTTAGCCTTAATTTAACCTTAGCTCTAATTATCTCTTGTGTATATAGCTGGAGAAATCTGTATTATGTACATTTTAGGATATGTATCTAACATAATAGCAGTATATTTTGGTAATTAAATTCACATACAGGTTTTAACAAAATACCTTAAACATGCTGTATATTAAGTCTGGCCATGTAAAGCGCTTAGTTACTCCAAACTTTTGCTTAGAACCACGTAACACCAGCGCACTTGACGGTCTAATATCATGTATCGTTAATATCGCTGAGATTTCCCAACAACGTCGCACGTACGCAAACTATACAGTTTCCCCTACAAAGATGAATTGCTATCAGATGCATAGCATATTCGCTTCGAATTTCAACACGGTGCTGCATGTCAGTGTGGATATGGAATAAGCGTTAAGAAAAGCAATTTTGAGCTGTCAGGAAATAATTTGTTTCCAAATGTATTTTAGAATTTGTTCAGGATCAGAGATAATGCAATAAGACCTTGTGACGTTAGATAGGCCATATTCACTTTCAAGGAAATAAACACAAAACAGAAAATTTGTCACAAAAATTTAGTAGCAAACGTATGGAAATTCCGGCGAGGCACCTTAACTAAATCTCGGTGTGACGGGTGCCTGGGCCCCGAGAAAATCCGATTGGTCGTGCGAACCGTGCCCCGAATTTTCCCTCGGCCCGAATAGTTGGGCCCAAGTTAGGACGTAAATAGTTTAAATAGTAACTTCGTACAGTTTTAGTTAAATATGTAGCTTCAGGAAGAGTTTGGTGCTAGATTTGTTCGCTACTTGTTCGCCTGTTTACTTTGAGGTGTGTCTTGGAGAGCAAACTTTGGCGGTACTGTATAAGACGAATGAGACACTTTGCAATTAATTATGTATGAGTTTTCTTATTTATAATAAGTGGTATTATGCAAATCGCTTCAGGTGTATGCAAATTCTCAGGCATTGTTCCATGAAAAGATAGAACTCAATACTTATCGACACGTAAAATAAAATCGACACTTTTAAAGCACTGGCTTACCACGGCGTTAAAATTATACATTCAATTCAAAATCTGTTTTGAATCTGAAATTATAAAAGGAAAAAGTACTTATTCGGAATTTTTGCTATGAATAATTTTCATATAAAGTTTAATAATTTGTCGTGAAATCGTGGCTCACCTCTGATCGGGTGCGGAGAGCAACTGAGCGCCGGTTCCGCACTGGCTGCCGACGATTTGTGCCTAAACTCAATCCGCATGGAATCGAGTTACCGGGACAACTCGCTTCAAAGTCGCTTTTAATTCGTTCATTTACATCCTCTGGAACTAAATTAAGTGATTCGATTATCGATTTTTCGGACATCGGCTGAACTTTCTATCGCGTATTTATTGAAGTACGTATAGCTTATACTTTTCGGGTAGCGAAAGACTATTATCTATTCTGTTGCGTTTAGAACTTGGTTGAATTTGTAACGTAAGAATCTTATACAACTTTAATTTAACTATAATTGACCTCTCGAATCCAAGAGGATCGATCAACCCCATTCATTAAAACGCCGCACTCCAAAACTAATAGCGATAAACTAAGAAGATAGAAACTTAATTAACGGCAATACAACTTGAACATTCACAACACTGTATTAGCCGAATAGTTCACATAACAAGGAGCTACCGATAGTAGTGCCCGCCGGACTCCAATTTGTGGCAGTTAGGTAACGTGGATCGATCCTACTATCAAATTAATTCCCTTAATATCATTGAAACTTGTTCTAAGTCTAGAATTGATTCGATGCCAGTAAGTTAGACTGGTACAGCCCATGTTTGTGGGATCCGAATGGGATAAGTTGAGATTTGTTTTATTTAATGGCTTTAGGTATTGATGTGCTAGGCTTGAGCTATTGGGTTTTAAAATCGATTTGTGATAATTGAAGTTCGTTCGTACTTAAGTAAACTTAACCTCTGTTGAACTTTAGGCAATTATGAATAGCCACTAGACCTTTATAAATGTATGTTCAGCTGTTAACCCCGAGACTAATCACCTAGAAAATGATATCATATCAAAGTGTTTTAAGCGGTCTTAATTGGACTTCAAAGTTAGAAAATATTATAAGAGGTCAAAGTTCATTAGGGCGTGGCATAGTGAAGGGAGCAGCATTTCAGCATATAAATTGCTTATACTGAATCTACCCATTACTCAGTTTTTTCTTGTTTTTTCCATCTTACTAATGTCCATCTTCTCCAAATTCCAGGTATGTTCAAACATGAACAAATGCGTGTGCAACCGCGGCTGGACGGGTCCCGACTGCTCGCATCACGACGCTCTCCCCCCTTCCCCGACCCCCTATGTACCCGACAACAGCACAAAAGCTGCCTACAATATGACCAAGAAGGAAACACCGTATGGTGAGTCGATCCCAGTTATATAGGCTTTAAGTCTAGAATTATACCTAGAAATTGATATAGAATATTATAAAAACTGTGCTTTTAGGGATGAAAGATATTTTTTTCAAAATTTTGATGAGCACACTTAATTGGTTTTAGATATATTTAGATATACCTGTTTTATGATTGAAGTGCTGAAAATAATTGGCCAACTATTTTAGCTCCGTCTCTGGAAAGTGTTTGTATGTGTAATCTTGTTTCTTGTAATGAACATTCTGTAAATACATATGTAATTACTAATGGCCATAGAATAAGGTTTTAGTTGTAAACAAATTTTACTCTTCGTATAATTTCTCCTTTCCTTATTTATGTATCTTATTTTCCAGTACCTATAATATTTTATGTACTATTCTGCGATATACCCTTATATACCAATATTGCTATCTCTTAATAAATGTCATGGCAATTAATTTCTTAATGTTTTGAACAAGTAGTAGTCAAGAAGTAATCGTTCCCGAGTTGAAATAATGAACAGACGATCTATTTAAATGTTTGACAGCCAACATTAATAGTTTGTTGAATCAGGCATAAGCAATCAATTCTATGGTTCCTTTAATTGAGTTTTAATAAGTAAGTATATCAAACAAAAATGCGATATACTCGTAACAGTAGATTTTGGGTTGTTTCCCAACCTCTCTAGAGTCTTGCGGTCAATTTCACCGACAGTCGTTTTTGTTATAAATCGGTCGAACAACAAAATTCTTAATAAGGAAGAATTTTTATGCAAACTGACTTATTATCCGAAAATTAAACTTCGACTAATTCATTTTATCTTGTTGGTGAAAATAGGCCATGAATGTTCCATGAACAGTTACGTTATAATAGTTCTAGAATAGCACAATATAAAGTATCTTCTAGTATTACTATACTGTTATTTATTATTTACATAACTATTACTGCTTCCTAACTTGTATAATTTTACTATAATTCATGTTTATGTTTTCAGGTGTTTTTGTACTGTATCTATTAATATTCCCCCTACTTTAAACTGAAAATATTGGCCATAAAATCCGAGCACTGCTTTTCAAAATTACGCTGAACACGCGTTCGCTGGATCGCCGCACGCATCGTTGTTTTTTGGAAATAACATTTACATAATACATCAGTAATAAACATAGTTCACCAAGTCTCATGTAAGATGATGACATACTGGTACTTCGTGAAGTCCAAGTATATACTCAGTCTACTTTATCGGGTACATTCACAAACACACCCATTACACGATCTTGGTCCAATAATGTCGTCAACTTACGTAAGACTGGTGGTACCGCGGAGTGCCGCTGGCACCGGTAACGCTACAGAGCAATGCTCGGAGGGCGCGACGCGGCGGGCGGCGCCGGCGCACTAACGCGCGGGACCCCTCTCTTGCAGGTGAGCACGAGGGGAATAAGATGAGCACCATGAACATGGTGATATTGTTGCTCGCGGTCGTGCTGTCCGTGTTCGTGGGGTTCGCCTGGATGGCGTACTGCTTCAGGTAACGGCCGGTAACTCGGTGTTGTCGCACTGTGTGTGTCGCTCGTGCCTGTCGTGTCGTGTCCGTGTCGTGTCGTGTTGACGCCGACCGCGAGCCCCCGCGGCGCCGGCGCCGGCCGCCCGCCTCGCTGACGTCACGCGACCCCGTGACGTCACCGACCGCGCCGGCCGTGACTCACTCCCTTCTGTTTGGGCGCAGAGAACTACCACGGCTCGAACACGGTTTTCCTCGTGGCGGTGCTCATGTCTGTGGTAGGGGGGGTATTCATAGTATTTGCCCTGAGCGCTCTCTGCTACAGGTCAGTCGTAGTACACAAAAACTTCTCCCTGTGCCTAAGGTTAGTGAGCAGAAAACAGACCAAAGGTAGTCTTTAAGAAGAAATTTAAATCGTCACCTTCGTATACTTGTATGTTTATTTTAGACGTTAGCGTTGGTGTTTCTGTTCGTTTTTACGTCGGCGATTGGTTTCATTTACTTTATTATTTTCCTTTTGGACATACGTTCTTTATGTCGTTTACTTTGTGGTCGTAGAGTTAGAGTTGGCGGGTGGCGCGTCGGCCTGGCTGGCGCGCCACAACTGCATTTGATCTGTGGTTCTGTGTCCGCGAGCGGCCGGGCCGCGCGGTCCCCGAGGCCTCGCCGTCCGACTGCCTCGCTGCATGCCGACAAGGCTTTCCTCGTTGTACTCGAGACACCTCGACTCAAACCCTTAAGATTCTGGGCTCTTGGATGTATGCATTGGCTTATGTGAACTGTGACTCGTTTTCGTTTCCTTTCTTGGTCGGAGGCCGCGTCGCCGGGCGCTATACGCCGCGGCCCGGCGGCGCGCTCGCGTCTATATCTTCCGATGTGTCACTCATACTAGTTACTCCGCGAGTTACAGATCTGAGACCGCTCCGACACGGTACGTGGTGTTGTGCCACGCCGAGGTATGTACAGTACATTACTATGAAACCGGAGAAGATATAGATCGCTCGACTCTAACGTCACCAATCACTTACCACTACCACTAAATTCTATTAACTTTTGCACGAGAAGCGAATGTGCGATGCACGGATTCTTCTTTCAAGCAGCTGTCTATCTAGTTAGCAACGCCTAATGTTACATTTAAGACTTAAGGATCTTTCCAGCAAACAATGCTAACTTTTGCGAACCCTATCAAACTGCAATATTTGTTTCTGTAATAAAACAAAATGTTCCTATTTCCCCCGCTTTTAATTTACTGGAAGGAGCCTGCTATCACTAAGCTAAGATCGATCTCTTGATAATAATTTCCATGTGACATCAATTCCCATGAGGAATGAAACGAAAAATTGATTCTAAAGTCCAATTCAAAAAATTTATAAAATGAACTTTGTTTTGTAATATCCAAAAGCGCCAGTCTTTGCTGTCAAGTCAATTTTGAATTTTCTGAGGAATAAAAGGTGATCTCTCAATATTGGTTTCTTATAACCGAATATTACTGCGTAAAGTTACAACTTTATATTAGATTTTGATGACGAAGTTTGTATACAATGTGGTGTAATTACAAATAAACACCCAAAAATATCATCTTCTATTCCTTGCTTTCTGAGACCCTCGGCGACGACAGCTGATGTCGTCACCGACCTCCGATTTCATAAACTTTATCGATTGATCTGAGTGTGCGTTCCCCACGCCACGCCTGCCTCAGGAAAAAGAGTACGTCACGGAAATACGACCCGCCTTACGTCAAGAAGCCGATCGCGAAGAGCTTTGCAGCCGGCTCCACCACCTCCAACAACTCGCAAGAAGACATCTCCCTGGATGGAGGGAAAATGCATTCCTTCAATAACACGTTTAGGTGAGTTTGGGGATTTGTAAGATGGGTAGAACTCAAAGGTATCACCCTATGTAATTCTACAGGTCTTGTTGAAATGAGCACTTAAATATTACATTGGAGTATGTATCTGGATGGTATCTCTGAGTTCAAACCCCAGGTTTCTTTCTTAAGTCCCTATTTTAGTGTTTGTCAATTAAATGTTTAAAATTACTAATAAACTCCAAGATTTTCGTTGTCTGTAAACTTAACAACTAAATTTTATTTTTGTAAATTACAATCCCTTTTATTTCTCCGTCTTCGTAGTTACCCATTTTCCTGATGACCCGCGACATTACTTACTAGACATGTTGGATATCTTATTCACAAAAAGATTTGCTTTATGGCAGAAGAATGGGTGGTTACGCTATATGTATCCTCAAATTAAACTTTTCTTTCCTCTTTTTAACGGAACTCGTCTACTCAAAGAAATCTTTTAAGGTATGTCGAAAGCTTCGCGTGGATTGGGCTGCGCACCGCTGTTTGTTTCCGCTCACACGATTTTCGCTTTTATTACACTGAGCTTAAGTCCCACAACGCTTTGGACTAGAGCAAAACTTTGAACAAAACTAGCAATTTTTATTTGTGTGTTCACAACATGAGAGAGCACTCACACAAAACACGCTTTTTCCTAATTATTTTGGTTGATAGAAATAAGGAGATTAGTCCATACTTAGACACACTGCACCTCGAGTACTTCTTATTTCACATTATGCGACATAACTTCAAAACATCTTATAACGAGAATATTTTGCTAAAGCAAGCCACATTTGCAATCTCCACTAGAAAAGCAAAATCATATACTGAATTACATGCTTATTGGGCCGTAACTTGATGATGTATTTTGCGTTGATTACTTATAACTTGTCTGACGCAACATCATTCATTAAAAGTACACAAAAAGTATATATTCTAAAAAGTAATTTGTATGTACAGTCGTGGAGACTCGCAGCGTGTGATCTTCAGACATGGCAACCACATGTCAGGCTCTGGCAGCACCAGTAGATATCCGTAAGTGCACTTTATATGTCCCGAAGCCTTCTTAGATTTCCAGGCAACTCCACGATTTAGCAGACCTCTAAGTCAGTGTAATAAAAGCGTGAAATTGCATGGAAACCTCAGAAATCCAATCAAATACATAATATATCATTTTGCTATAGCAGACTAGAATTACAGCTAGAATCCATAATTTTATTAGTATTAAGTGAACTGTTACTTAAATGTCTTTCCTATTATTCCAGAGATCACAAGCAAATGAAACGAGTTCACTCGGGCAGCGAAGACGAACCAACGCATTCAGGTGAGCGCTGATGAACATTTCATTATGTTTTTATATCTTAGTTTAGTACAAACCACGCCTCTTATTTTGAACTATTTACTACTCTTCAAAATGTACCAATTAATACCAGGTTATTAAAATAATCTCACGTCTATTTCCAGGCGAAGAAGATATAGCATTTATCGATGTAGCCCAAAACTCAATGGCGAAGCTGCCAGAGAAGGGCATCCTGAAGAAGCACGGCTATGGCGCAGTGGATGGCAAGGACAAGTGGGGAGACGACTCACAGTCTGAGCAGCTGGAGGCAGGGTCCCAGTCCGATGGACAGGAGCCCGCCGGCGCCGTCGCTGATATGGAGTATAAGTTTAAGGTGAATTGAACTTTGTTTTATAAACAGCTTAACAGAACCTCGTAAGTGATGGAATGATCTACCTACAGACATTTTTTTCACTCGCTGTTCCAGTAAAGTATCATATGAAAATATCATAAGGTTTGCTTTTCCACATTTCAGGACCTCAATGGCTACCATGAAAACATAATTGTGGCTCTAAAGACAGCAGCAGCACAACGTGCCAGCGCAGGTGCGTCAGGCGCAGCCGGTGGCTCAGGAGACTTGCGTGCACTTCAAGACTATGAATACAAACGCGAACGAGCGCCCTCCGCGGAGAAATTACATGATGCAGAGCTTCGCCGCGCCCGCGGAGATGATGAAGAAGATGAACCTCCACAATGTGGACCCATCCGCATTCGCAACCTCGAAGATCTCATCCGTCAGCTCGAGCACCACTCAAGCAGGCACATGAGCCCCTCCGGCTCCGAGGACATCAGAATGTCCGAAACCGAGGCCGATAGACATTATAGAATTGAACCTGGAGAGATTGCACCTCCGTAAGTTTCCCGTACTTTTCACTAAATCCTAAAAATGTCCTGAAAGTTCTGGTATCTATTATTGTTTAAATATGAATACTACTTATTGACAGTACCGTTCTTTTCTCGATTACAGACGATGCCGCGGTCGTATCGGCGGCGGCGAGGAGGAGGCGCGGTTCGGGTACCCGCGGTTCCGCGGCAGCGGGCGCCACCACGGGCCGCTGTTCGCGGGCGCGGCGGCCCCGCCGGCGGCGCCACTGCCGCCGCACGCGCCGCACGCACCGCACGCGGCGCACGTGGCGCACGCGGCGCACTCGCCGCACGCGACGCACTCGGGGCTGCCGCCGCACGCGCGCCCGCCGCCCGACGACGACGCGCTCTATGAGACCGCCGATGCCGAACGTCTACGGGACGCGCCTGACAGTGAGAGGTGAGCATCACTTTTGAATTAAATCGGCATTCTGCCAATCTCAATTCGCTAAATTAAATGAGGTTCAAACCTATCTTCCAAATTTGTTAGGCCACTCTGCACACATAATTGTATTGGACGTGTAAATGATTACTCACAGTGACCCAAAATTTATATGCAATTTTGAAAACTTAAAATCCTCCAAAATTGAACAGACATATTTGTACATGTTTTGAATTATGTAGTTACATACAATTTGGTGGAATAATCATTGGCACGTCCCCCACACTCAGTAACCGCCACTGACTGCACACGGGCCGACGCGGGCCGACGGCCGACGGTCGCCGGCCGCGCCGCGCCTCGACTCTCCGTTCCTCTTCTCTATCATTTTCTAGTGATGAATTTATTCAAGCTCAACAACAGTTAGCCCGGTGGGCGAGTGAGGAGGCGGTGGACGGCTACCTGCCGTCGCCGGGCGGCTCCAGCCCGCCGGCCGCCGCCTTCCCCGAGTACACGCACTGACCCGCACCGCCCGCACCGCCCGCCCGCCTGACCGCCGCTCCTCGTAGGCTGCTAGGCTACTAGGTATCGATGTATCCCGCTCTATCTGCACTGTTAGGGTAAGCACGTCGACTAGTTTAACCGTTAGTACGAAACACGATAATTCTCTTCACGCGTAGTTAATCTAATAAAATATAGTGATCGGACGTAGGGCCGGCGTCGGCCGCGGCCGGCGCGCCGCCGCTTGTGAATACGTAGTTATCGTTAGCGAATCAGTGACTTGTAAATATTATTGACCTATGAAGTACATATTAATTGCACATAAACGATATGACTGAACTTGTAACGTACTCATAAACGATTTAGAGTAACCGTCGAATGTAAGTCTCGATTGGAAGTGTTTGGCCTGCCGCGCCGCCGGAGGGTGAGATCTGTTACGTTGACGTGTTTCATAATTATATTCGTTCATTCAATCAATACGCTTTATAACTGTATATGTGTTGGAGTGCCGCCGCCCGGTGGTGCGGCAGATTGTATGTCTAAAGTAAATGTAAGTAACTCATCGGTGTATGAACGTAGCGTTAAGTGAAGTTGTACGGTGCCGAGGTCCTCCGACACGTCGAGCTCGATTTCGTTCCACTTCCGACAGACGAAGCTCAAGTAGCTTGCAAATTAGATAGGCGATTAACAAATTGAGCTAATTCTTAAGCGAAGCTTTAATGTAACACAAGTTAGCGGGAGAGCGAGGGCTGAGCTCGACGTCATGTCCTAGAGTATCATTTGGCAGTGGTTCACTGGTTGTAGTCTAAGTTGTCTAAGTTCGTGTCATCGCGTCGCTGTAAGGAGGTGGGCGACATGCAACCGTCCCCGGAGAGTCAACAACTATCGCTTTCATACTGTTATCACCTCTCCGAATATACGCCCAACTTCGTGTTCCATTTGTTACGAGCGCGATGTTGACACACCTAATGAACACCAGCCGTCAACACCGCACGTCCCTCTGTTACATTATGTTACGTGTTACGACTTTGTGTTCGTTGTGTTCTCATCTGTCACTTAGTTTCGTAGACAGTTCAGCGATCTCGAATCACCGTGCACGAATAATGACATAATTTAATTAGCCCTTAACGTACACATATTCTAAAACTTAAATGTGAATAAAAGTTATTTCGATTTTATCAGAATATCTATTATTATTGTATTGACTTAAAACGAATTTATGCCGATACAAATAGAAGAAGATGTATGTTAAAAATATGTTATAGTTTTCAAGTTTATTTTATTGTGACAATTTAGGAAGTTATCGTTTGATTCGCGTTTACGCTAGGCTAGGTGGCCCGGCCACGAATATAAACACTTATGTAGTTAACTTACAGTTAAATTATTGAATAATAAAGTGGAGCTGCCGCGTATGGTTGCGTCACTCTGGTACGATGTTCACTGGCGCTGTGAGGCTGCGCGCCCTGTTTTCGTAATTATTCTCCTAGATAATCGTTAAACCTTAAGTAAGTCTAAATAGGAACTATGAACACGTACAGGGTAGATGTTTTTGCAATACTCTGTGACTGGGCGCGGCCTTCGCCGCCGCAGTGCGGGGCTGCCGGGCACCCGGGGCCCCGCACGGCCGCGCCCGCACTCTGCCGCCGCCGCGGGCGAGTGCGGGGCCCGGTAGGCGTCGCGTGCGCGTCCTGTGCGGCCGCGGTGCCCGCACCGCCGCCCGCACGCGTAGGCCTAACACGTCAATTGCGACCGGCGACCGACGCCGCCATTGCTCACGGTAGTGCTCTGTTCTTTGTACGAATTCTCGTAACTAATGTATTGGAGTTAGATGCCCGTGCTGTGCTATGGCGTTTCACCCGGTGTCGTCACACACAGCTGCGCTTTGGAACGGTCAACTGTGGAACAATTGATATTCCACGGCGTTGTTTTGTGAACTGAGATGCAGGGACTTAACTTGCGAGTTATACGTTAATTAGATCTAGAAACTATTCTTATCCACGACGCCATAGCACGGTCATGAGTCCCCAGCAGTAAGCATTGTATGTATCGAACAGTTATTAATTGTGTAAACTGAATATTGAATGTTTTGTACTTATAAAGCGTATGCGCACAAGCAAAGAGGATTGGCTCAATAAAATGAAGTATCGTGTCCTCATTCGCGAAGTTGCGACGATTCGTAGGAACCGTTCACCACTACCGAACTACTGATTTAGAAATGTTAAAGTTAAGTGATATTATATAATATAAAAATACGAATTTTAAACGAAAAAAAAACGTTAAGACGTTGTAATTTTTCCGTTTGATTTTGTCATTGTAAATATATTTGCTATATGATTTACTAAATGAATGTAACATATTATTAATGAAAAAATAGATGAACACAAATTTTAAACTTTGTTTTATTATTGTAATATACCCTATTAGTAGCGCCATCTATATTTTCTATAACGGACTAAGTCCACGCATCAATAAATAGTACTGCGGTTGACCACATTCAAACGAGCGATGTTACCCCCGCCCCCGACTTCCTTCTCCTGTTCTTACGCACGCCTGGCGAGTGACACGCGCTCGCGCTCCATTGCAAAACCGCTGGAAATAAACGCATCGCCGAGAGGCAGTGCTCGTGCTTCTCCCGTGCCTCATCCTGACCACTGCTGTAGGATAGCGAACTGTTGTGATAATCCGCCTGCGAGTGTGAACGTGACAATAGTGTTGTGTTCGGGAAGACCGCCGCCAGCCGCCATCTTGTGAAGCCTAACGCTGGAGAGCCAGGTACGCGTGCTTTTTCCCTGATTACCTACATACATTGCTCGTTCACTTCTTGGAAATAACCAGCCATCCTCCAACCAAAAATACAGTCCGCTTAAAAGACCTACCTTTCGTTTATTTCCAAACCACCCATAAGTTTGTCTCAAGGGCGAAGAAGGATCCCTTCACCAGGCCATCACCTATTGCAATCAATACGTCCTACAAAAAGTTGTTCAGAAAATCCTAGACAGAAGGTTTAAAAAATCGGGACCGATTATCTATCTTATCATATAAGTGTAAAAAGTTTGACGTGGGCGGGCACCCAGAACAGCAAACGAAAAATAAAGCTAATGACTCTTAATGATTGAAACTATGCACAGAATAGAAATGAAACAATAATAATATTTTCAGTTTTATTTAATACAACTTTAAATAACATTAGACATCAGATGCTACTCAAAAACAAATGAAACAAATTCCTGAATAACACCTGCATTATCAGAAGAATAATGTGATAAAATACACTATTAACTACAATAAAAATCTAAAACGAAATATTTGTGTCAGTACTCTCACTTCTTCGTTTGATCAAAAATCTGGCAAAATCATCTTTTTCTGCATCGAACGTAGCAATTCTCTCACACTGGGCTGCTGTAGCGGCTTGTGTGATCTGCTCGCCGTAAGCCTTCACGTCGTCTCTCTTCTGCTCCACCACGAACTTCCTTGACTCCATCAGCACCACCGCGTCATCACGCGCCATCGACCACACGCTCGGCTTCACTCGAGGCAACATATTGTGACCCACAAACACCCCGTGGAACAACCCCTGGAACTGTGGCTTGTGTGGGTAATGTTCCAGCGCAGACAGAGACAAAAAGTGGACCTTCCCGTAATCCACATTGATGTAAGTATCACGATCTTCACGTAAGAGCAAAGGAGCTTCTGGACCACTCTCAGATATTTTAGCATCGATCTGAGCCAATACCACCATACCCAAATTCTTTTCTGTTTCTAAGTTCAAAGCAGCAACATCGAATTCTTGACGATTTTCTATTTCGTATAACATTCTCATTACGTTTCTTTCTGCAATATCCGTCGCACGTTTATAGTGGACACCATGAGTAGACTTTAGCATATCCGAATCCTCACAGTTGAGCCCATACCCAATGTAAGGGGAGGTTACTATGTCTCCCAAATAGCCCCTGTGGAGGTATCTATCACCGCACTTATAAACACCAGCAGCGAAGCTCACGTTTGGTCGGCAAACTTCAGTTTCAAGCCACGTGAAGGCCACGCCGTGCTCTCGAAAATGTTTATATTCTGGATAGCATATCTGGCTTCCAATTTCCTTCATCCGCATGTGATAGTCCCAGTCGTAAACTCCCATTCTGCTGTCATATCTCACGCCAAGACTATGTCTTATACGATGTTCCCAAAGCTCACACGCGTTAAACTGATTGGTGTTACCTGTAGTCCAGAAATTTATCAGGTTCTCCATATAGTCACGTTCACGATACTTCATCTGTTCAATGGAGACGCATGGTAGCAGGCAATTCATATAGTCAGGATTAGTAACCATGCCGACTAATTGACGAGCCTTAGCAATTAAGTACCTTGATGTGGAAGGTCGTAACAGCAAATTCCCGTAGATTTCTAAGTAACGTCGAGTTTTCTCCAAAAGCCCACATCGTGTCGTCTTCTCCAACGCCAAGGAAGTGAGAAGAAGCTGCCTCGCGACTAACTCAGGACATCCATCGACGACAAACAGGTTCATGTAGCGCCTGGTGTGCCGGTAAGCTTGAGCCAACGTTTTGAGCAGATGTCTTCCATCGCAGCCTCCGATGACGAGGAAGTTGAGTTCGTAGGCGTTTTTATCGCCATATTTTAGGTACTCTTCTTGCAAATCAAGAGCAGGACTGATGCCCCAGAACATTTTGTGCTGTCGCTGCGGGTGACAATAATGAAATGAAAGTCATTGTCATGGAGACGCTCAATGAAGCATGTTTATTTTGCGGACGGGGCGTTGCCATGGTTACGATCTATTTATGCACACGTAGCCTCCGGGTTGATTGGCGATTGGCGCTCGAACGGCTGGCTACCACAAAGGCTGTATGTAACAGATTATATCGCCAACTAGCTTTCGCCCGCGGTTTCACCCGCGTCCTGTAGCCGGATGGTGACAAAAACTATCCTAAAACCTTCTCCCGGGTCTAGGTTACCTCCCCTCTAATTTTCAGCCAAATCGGTCAAGCCGTTTTCATGTTATGTTGTGACAACGGAAAGCGGGTTCCATTTTTAGGGTTCCGTAGCCAAAATGGCAAAAACGGAACCCTTATAGTTTCGTCATGTCCGTCTGTCCGTCTGTCCGTCTGTCACAGCCGATTTACTCGGAAACTATAAGTACTACAGTGATGAAATTTGATGGGAATATGTGTTGTATGAACCGCTACAAAAATATGACACTAAATAGTAAAAAAAAGAATTGGGGGTGGGGCCCCCCATACATGTAACTGAGGGATGAAATTTTTTTTTTCGATGTACATACCCGTGTGGGGTATCAATGGAAAGGTCTTTTAAAATGATATAAAGTTTTCTAAAAAACATTTTTCTTAAAGTGAACGGTTTTTGAGATATCAGCTCTCAAAGTCGTAAAAAGTATGTCCCCCCCCTCTATTTTTATAACTACGGGGTATAAAATTCTAAAAAAAATAGAGGTGATGCATGCTAATTAACTCTTTCAACGATTTTTGGTTTGATCAAAGTATCTCTTATAGTTTTTGAGATAGGTTGATTTAACTGTAATTTACGGAACCCTTCGTGCACGAGTCCGACTCGCACTTGGCCGGTTTTTTATATATATATGTCGGAGACGGTCAATAGTACGGACACTAAACGTCACGCAAGCGCGCCCTCTGGCGGCGTTTCCGGTGAAACAACATTTTGGCGCGCTTGGCAGAGTGGTGGCGGTCAGCGTGGCGTCTGCGGAGCGCAGTTTTAGTTCAGTCTTCATTGAGGCTTCGTCGAGTCTTCGCGGAGTCGTCGCGTTACTGATTTTCGTTACGTGTAGTGTACTTAGTGTTATTGTGGAGTGACTTGTGATTTTTGTATTGTAATGGTTCTTCTAACCGAACAAACTCCCCAGCAACACATGTCTGTCTGTTCGGTTAGAAGAACCATTACAATACAAAAATCACAAGTCACTCCACAATAACACTAAGTACACTACACGTAACGAAAATCAGTAACGCGACGACTCCGCGAAGACTCGACGAAGCCTCAATGAAGACTGAACTAAAACTGCGCTCCGCAGACGCCACGCTGACCGCCACCACTCTGCCAAGCGCGCCAAAATGTTGTTTCACCGGAAACGCCGCCAGAGGGCGCGCTTGCGTGACGTTTAGTGTCCGTACTATTGACCGTCTCCGACATATAGATTAATATTATCGTGAAGGTCCCAGATAGTCACTCGAGTGGCTATGCTCGAGTATCGATTTGCTCAGGATCTGCTACATGCGTCTAACTTGATCTATTTTTAATGTATGAGGGTTGAAAACATTTTAGGGTGCGTCCACATCTGGCGAATGCGCCGCGAATGCGCAGCACGCGAGCCGATCGCGAGCTGTCCGCGAGCTGCGCGCGTGCAGTCACTGCAATAGTTCGGTGCGCCTCTTTAGCGCAACTCACGCAAGGCTCGTATAGAGCGCGCGAGCGGCGCGCGATTTGCGCGCAATCAGTTCTCGCCCTTACAGTTCCGTATATTGGCTCAGTACTATCGAAGATGGCAGACGTCGCGCGCCGCCTGCGCGCCGCTCGCGTGCGGCGCTTAGGTCGCGCGCGAGCTGCGCGCGGGCCAAGCAGAAGCGGCGCACGAACAAAAATGCACGCGCGCAGCTCGCGGACAGCTCGCGATCGGCTCGCGTGCTGCGCATTCGCGGCGCATTCGCCAGATGTGGACGCACCCTTAAATGCCTACGTAATTATGGGTACAAGCACCGCTTCAATGAATTTTAAACTGGTTATACTGAACAAAATTATGTTTATCAGTAATTGGCAGACACAATATCAGGCTTATAAACAGATTGGTACAGTAGCAGATGTAAATCCAAAACCGCCTAGAGCATGTAGTCCTTTTTCTGGGTCTTAAACCCAGAATATAAAAGAAATTAGGTAAAAAAATGTTTACGCAACGAAAGTTTACATTGTTGCTGTCTTAATTTGAGTAGGCGTTTTAGTAGCAAACGACTTAAAAGCACTTTTTCTAATTTTTAACAAAATATTTTTCTAAATATTTCTCCAGAAGGCTCTTTTAAGTAATATGAAGTCGAATTTTCTTACTATATATATATTATATCTTTTATTTATGGACCCTTCGGACCACTGATGTTTGCCTACAGGCAAACCACGGCTAAAATACAAACCTAGTTTCAAAAACCCAATAACTAACTACACACTAAAAACACTACTCATAATATACTTTTAACTACTTTTTTAATAGCGGACTATTTACTTGATAATCATAATATTGTAAATTATGGTATGGTATTAAATAAAACGTATGCAATATCTTAAAATATTTTATTAAATAATTTCATAGTATAGTAAATGCCTCTGTGTGATTATAAAAATAGTACATTAAGCCTGACCAGAGATACAAAGTTGTATTTCAGCATCACTACTGAATCTATTGGAAATGTGAATAAATAGGTATAGGCACGAAGTGTAACAAAAGTTCATCGTATTATTTCTTGAGAAATATAATAAAAACAAAAGCTAAGTCTTCTGGTCTTCCTTAACTATTTTGTTCTTTATATACAGTTTTCTAATAATATTTACAGTTATTTGATAATATTATTTCATTATTTCTTACTATTTAAAGCCCTCTGCCCACTGAAGTGTAAAGGTCGCCGTAACTCGAGCGTATAACTCTATATCTATGCGAAGACGAGAAGCCTCTTATTTCGCACCTTTTTTATTTTCAAACTGTTACACATCATTGGACAGTGAACCTTATTTTGACATATCTATCGAAATTATTCGCATGGCAAGGATAATGCAAATAACGTCAATTTTATATTTGGTATCATTTACTTAAGGCTACATTTATTGGTTATTATTTTTTATTTAATTTAAAAATAATCTTTGTCCCTTTAGCATAATATATGCAAGTATAATACACATTCATTATTTTTGTAGGATTTTACTAAGAATAAGTCAATATTGTGTGAATAGTAAATATGCCTATATTGTATAATTTTGCAACTTTTAAGGAGTAGAATTTTGTGCGCATACCTCTTTGTGGATATGTGAAGCTAATGGAGCTATCCATCAGTTTGTTGAATAGCCACCAGGGGCAATATTGCAGTCGTACACCCGCTTAGGTAGGTAAAGACATTTTAATTATATTGCAGTCAAAGTACCTACTTTTACTTCAAACTTTTTTAGGGATGGTATTCTAATTGGATTATAGATTTTTGCGTATTTTTTTATTCCCTTTTATTTATTTTCATTACAATATCTAGGTACAATAAATGTACTCCATTGTACAGTAGACCGCACATCAGTGGTAACTGTCATGCACCTTAACTCAATAGTAATAAGTACGATTTTCCTATAAAACTGTTACCACTGACCTGAAGTTGACTGTACATTACATTACTTGCAGTTAATCACTTTATTAGTTTCAATATAAACTGCTCTTTTCACAATATCAAACTACATAGGTAGGTACTTAGTAATAAATTATTTGGTAACTCTCTTTGATGCTTACCTTCGCGTTCCATTACAAGCTGAAAGCTATTTATAACATATCAGCCAATTGACTGAGTCTGGTGCGTGGAACAGAACGCATTTAGATGTAGACTAGAAAGTAACAGTATATAGGCTGAGGCTTCAACGTATGAACCCATTATTTTTGTCATTTTAGTTTGGGGATATACACAGACATGTGGGCCGTGGGTATGACGTTACATATTTAGTGAGACTTAGGTATCTGCGCAATATATATTTAAGGAACAAAATAGTATATCAGCCCATCTAATCTGATTATTTCAGTCTCACGAAGATAAGCTGTAGTGTAGGTAAGTATAACTTATAAAGGTGATTGGAGCCTCAACCTTACACGCATAATACTGATATCGTCAGTTATAAGAATTGCGAAATGTAGAAACCAACAAATTCTGACGATGCCTTGTATGGCAATCTTATGATACACTTGAAACTCTCTTACAATAAATTGTATCTAAGATTTAGTCAATGACATCATTATGAGCATAGACGCACACAATTATATCATCAAATAAAATAATTTACAAAGCAAGTATCTAGTACAAAATACATAGTCTACTGACTCTACCGATTATCTACATTATTTGGACAAGTTATAAATACCTACAAGTATACATTATACACAGAATTCTATTACTATACTTAATACCTTCATAGTGATTAAAGTATAACTAATATACATTAACAGGTAATAAATAGATAGAAAGTTTGTCTAGTCTGCACTTGTTGAATAGTAGGCTGCTGCATATCACTTAAGTTAAACAACCTAATCATAAGGAACTATATCGTCATAGGATCTGAAGATATCCACGATAATAAGCATAACTTCTGGAATGTAAATGCATCGATATTCACAAACTCTAAAAACACCAAAAAAGGCAATTCTTGTAGGAAGTCAATACTTATTACTTTTGGAAGAAGTGTCACAAGACCTTTTCCTCAAGTGGTCCGTTTTAGAGGACCCTGCTTGCATTCGTCAAGAAAACCGCGAGTCGTCCGATGACGCTAACGACCTCGGCTTGGACACCTTCGCCTCCACCGAGGTCTGCGGGGCGCCGCGGAAGCCCGGGCCCGTGCTCCTATTCGTGTACGTCGACGACGTCACCGGGATCTTGCGAGTCTGTTTGATCTTCAACTTGTTCAACCAAAGATCTCGCGTCTTCTTGTTCCCAACAACAAAGAATATGAACAAGACGAACCCTTGGAAAGTGGCCGTGAAAGCGAAGAAATAAGCTAATACGACGTTGAACGCAAACAAACCGAAAACCCACGGAAGACCAAATAAAAAGACGAGTAGACAACTGACGGAGGCACAGCGCAAGGCTTCGTTGGAGTCGCCGTGCCTCTGGATCCTTCTCGAAGCGAACACGGAGCGCACTATCAGCGCGAATAGCGTCCAGTTCGCGAGCAGCATGACGGCGATGGGCATGTAGACGGCCAGCCAGAGGCCGAGGCCGGAGGGGTAGCAGAAGGTGCCGGCGGGCACCTTGTCCTCGAAGCGCCCCGCGTAGGAGTGCGGCGCCACGGACAGCAGCACGCCCACGCCGCCGCACGGCGCGCCCCAGCTGAAGGCGGCCGCGCGCAGCAGCTTGTGCGACGCCTCGCGCGAGAACACCAGCACCAGCCGCCGGTACGACACCACGCCCGCCACCAGCATCCAGCAGAACGACGCCAGCACCGAGTAGTGCAGCAGCACGCCCACCAGCATGCACGGGATGTTGTAGCTATCGAACTTCGCAAACAGGATGATGAAGAAACATACGATAAGTATGAATATAGCGACGCAGAGCTGCAGCCATATTTTATTGCTGAAGTCACGTCTCCAAGACCTGAATAAGACGGCGGTTATTCCTATCATAACTAAGCCGAACATGGATAAGCAGCAGCCCACTATTGAAATAATTTCGAGAGCTTTTTCGTTTTGTTCGGAGAACACGGTCCTCGGAACGAGGATTTCGGCGAAGTGCGTGAGATGGTCGCATCGGCAGGTGTCGAGCCTACCTGGCCGGGTGGCGCGGATGAAGGTGCAGCCCTCCTGCGACCAGTAGCCCTGGCCGTTCTCTAAGAAGTGCCAGAACGCACAGGCTCGACTTTGGTTTCGGTCAGGGCCGCCGCCTAGGGATGTGAAGTGGATGTCCACATACTGCAAAAACAAAAAATAGAATTGTTTTATTAATAACTAGCTTCTGCCAGCGGTTTCATCCGCATCCCGTGGGAACTACTTCCCGTACCGGGATAAAAAGTAGCCTATGCCTTCCTCGATAAATGGGCTATCTATCACTGAAATAATTTTTCAAATCGGACCAGTAGTTCCTGAGATTAGCGCGTTCAAACAAACAAACTCTTCAGCTTTATAATATTAGTATAGATTTAAGCAAACTTGATTATTACCACAATTTATTTTCCAGTAAGGTATTACATTTACTCTAAAGTCAAAAGACAAAGAAACTGACCTCTCCATCATCGAACTCGGTCAGATTCTCAACGTTGACACTCAAGACCCTGCTGTTGACGGCGAACTCCCTGGCACTCTTGCTGTGGAAGGCGCGGTCATTGCGGAAGGCCACGAAGCTGATGCGTCGGGTGGTGGTCGACACCGACTCAGGCAGTACTACTACAGCTTCATTGTTGTCCGCTTGGAGATGGGATGTGTCGAAGTCATCTGGAAAATTCAAGTAGTATATAGTTTTATAATGATAATACTATATGTATAAATAAATGATAGCCGAAATACCGATGACGTGTGCCATCATTGCATGATGTCTCTACGCAAATTACATAGACAGTCGTCACACCATTAAGGTACATTTTATAGTTATCAGACCCTAGGACTATGAGGATTTAACCTGTTTAAAATTATTTTTATTTCCCATGTCTGTATGTATTTCCTTCAATACAACGCTTTCCTTTACAATTTATTGTTCTCAAGTCCTTTGCACTACGATACCAATTAGTGTACACATGTTACAACTGATTCAAATTAGTTCGGCGTTGCGTTCAATGGCATGCGTCATAAAACGTGAACAAACTCGTGCTGGGAACTTTGCAGGGAAATTATTCTGTTGCCTTTTTAAATATTTTCAGTTACTAAAGATAAAGATAATTTATTATGTGAACACACTACTCTTCTCTGCTTATATACTCTTCCAATGTTCTAGGTTTTATATACTTCCTTATATACTCCCCGTATGGTCCTACCACTTTCAGTACCTACTACCCATCTACTTTTCATTACAAATAAGTACACGGTACACTACGACCGAACATTTTGTAACATAGAAGTGACTTAGGGTCAATTTAAAAAAACATATATTTTATGTATACATACCTCTAATAATCTCAAAAGCATCATCAGTAAAGACGTCTTGGTCTCTGGCAGCTATCCTGAGCCCCCTCACCGGTTGATCAGGTTCAGCATTAGTTACCAACAGCGCTATATTGTCGCGAACAGTCGTAGCATTCTCTGAACCGTCCAGGTCTAGTCGAGATCCAATACCGTCTAGAAGGTGAAGCAGTTCTCCAGGAATGTTTAGGTCCACGTTTTCTGCTAGAAGTTCATCAACCTGAAAATTTGGAAATTGTCATTTTTTTAGTATTGACTTTACTACTCTATCTGGGCGTGAGTAGAAGTAAATATATATGTCAAGTTAAGTGTCTGCATTTTGTTTCTTTTTACCAATAATGCTAGTCCATGTAGAGTCTTAGTCTTGAGTGAACATAAAAGTTATAAGTTACCTGATCAAATGCCGTTCTAATATCTTCAACCAATACAGGAACTGAATCATTATTGATGAGATTCTCCAAATCATCCATTACTTGTTGTAGTTGTTCTTCAGGCTGAAAAAAGATGTCATCATTCAAAGATAACAATTTATAGCATTTAATTAAACTTTAACTGTCTTCATCAAATCGTCAAAGTTACACAAAGATTAGTCGTGCAACATTTAACATGCAAATGCTATTAAAGGCAATGATTCATGCAATGTTATATCGAAATAGTGACTACCGTGGTGACTAAAGTCTATGGGTTGTCCTCGAAGTGTGGATTAAATAGAGTGAGGGAATGGCCGGGGTCATTTGTCAACTTTTAGTACTGTACTCAAAATTTCGTATTTTCTAAATGCAATCTTTAAATTACAACATTCTGAGGTCAAATACTTGGCAAATGCCCTTATCCATTCCCCTCACATCACCTCGTAAGCGGAGAAAAAATCCATCATCATCATCACCTGCTAACTTTCTTCTATTTCTAGTAGTTTCATTACGCATCAGTAATTTACATAAATCAACAGATTGCCTGTCTGACTCTTACGCAGGGGTATTTTACACGGTTACACAAAGGTGAAAAGTAACAAGACTGATTATTTTTCTGGACGTCCACGAACAAACATTTAGACTTACTGCTGGCGGTGGCCTGGTTGTTGGTTCTTCAGTAGTCGTAAGCGGTGTTGTTGATACAATCGGTGTCTCAGTAATAATAGTCTCAGTTACGTTCTCTACGACCGTTACGTTGATAGGAGGTCCAGTGGTCCACGGAGGCTTAGTAAAATAAGAGCTGGTAATATTACTAATCGTAGTTGTAGTAGTCGATGTCGTGGGTGTAGTAATCGATGTCGTGGAATTCAAAACATCAGGTGTGCTCCCCTCTTCTGAACTATCGGAACTTTTGTCGTCCAACTTGAGCATGTCAATCTAAAATTGTTAGTTAGTTAATTGGTGCTGCGCTGGATGACTAAGTGCTATTATTTCAATTGCTAAGTCACTGAATGGCTCATTAGATTATTAATAAATAATATTATCATAATTTGATATTATCTTAATTGGTAAAAAATATTATCATTAAAAATAAATCACTACTCAATAAAGCTTAATTGTATTGACTTTGACAAACTATTACGTCTTTGGAGATAGTTGCTATTAATCACTGTCGGATTATATCATGTTTAATCGAATTTCCTGAAATATGTTGGATATAAATCTAATAACCACTTTCTGCTACCACTTTAGCTATCTCCTCATTCAGCTTGGTTTAATGTTGATATATTTATTACCAAGGAGAATGGGCATTGTCAAGTGTCATATCACATTAAAGTCTGATCGCTTGGGATAACGATAAGTCAGTGAATTCATTAGCAAGAATTAATTTGCTTGTGAACGGTTATGTAATGTTAGTTGTACCTTATCACATACTGGACTAATGAGTTCAGTTCGAAGTATCAAGATATTGCTAGTGCCAATATTATTATTTACGAGTTTTTCAGGGTTAGTAAATTTTGTGAAACAAGTAAATTTTATGATGTATGATTTTGTATGTCGATAGTACCTACGTGAATACATATACTAGTACAAATCGGGTTTTCTGCCATTTTATTTTGCTCCTTGAAACCTGTTTTGACTTAGATAAAATAGATGTTGTCATAACGTTGACTCATAACGCAATATCAAAAAACTTAATTCTGTTGAGAACTCAATCAACAATCAGTATTGAATTCAACCCTATTAGTTTCCATAATCCTTCACACCTTAATTTGCAAATCAAAACAGAATCCAATTCAGTACAATGGCAAATCGGCATAGATATTCAAAACAGATGTTTTGAATTTCTCCTAGGAGAAATAAACATATCATCTACATACGTATGCGTATACTTACGGGATTTTCTGCCTTAATGACCCCGGGAGTAGGCATCTGCACCGTGACCTGGTGTTTGTATGGCATCTCAGTCGACACGATGCAGTCCTCGTCAATGGTAGTCACCACTTGTAAACCGTCGTTGAAGTTACCCACGCAAGAGTGGATCTGACACGACACTGCTATCGATTCCACTGGAAATTAGAGATTTTATATTATCTTCTGATTTGATCGTAGAAAGGAAATAATTAAGGATCGTAGATAGGATTAATGAAAGGTATTTAAGTCATGACGATCAAAGGATCGATACGGCCGCTGCCAATATTATATAGGTATATCTGTTGGTTGGCTAACTAGAGATATACTAATTTTACATTACTTGAATTCCATCTGCCGCAATTTGTTGTAAACCACAACCTTGTCTGTTATAGACACTTTTATACCTAGTAAAACTGTGAAACAGACTGATGAGTAGATGTTACCGCATTTCATCCTGCCCGCGTCCCAAGGGAACTATTTCCCGCATCCGGATAAGCAGAAGCCTATTTCATTTCACTTTAATCTGTAGTTTTCACGTTAAAGCGCAACATACAGATAGAGCTACTTTCACATTTATAGCAATTCTGTTTTGAGATAGAAAGATCTTTATCTGATGGATTTTATAATCAGTTACGATTACAATGGTCATCGGCATATAAACATTGAACCAATCATAACCTCTTAATGTCTTTTAATCTGACCTTTTGATTACCCTCAGGTTTTATCTCAAGTACATAAAGAAAGCCAATGCAGACATAAAAGTATTCCAATTTGCAAGTTCTGCCGTCAACAATGAATGATATTATCCGTAATTGGTGATTTAATCGTCTACCGCAAATGACATTGAGACGAAGATAAGATATTACAAGCAAGAAGTGTTGAATTTGTTTACTATTCATTTCCATGCACCCCTATGTCCTTCCTTTTGTACTCCCAATACGAAAATTGCCCTTAAAAATCCTGTCTTTCATTTTTCAATCAGTTCCAAGTTCCGAGAATCAGTTCCAAAAGGAAGACACCAGATAAGATTATTCAAAACAAAGCCAAAATGCATAACTGAATTGAAAACCGGCTTCACCTAGGTGTAGCTATGTTGGAGGCTATACCTCGTTCTAACCGAAGATAAGAGGATACAAATTTGCGGCTACGCATGTGACCTGTGGCCGGTTAAACTTGGATGTAACAGCACTTCGGGCTTTAGCCGTAATGTGTATACATGTTTGTGCACGATTATCTCACGTTTGGCTAAACCGATTTTGATGCGGTTTTCAGCATAGTATATTTGTCAGACTTGGTGGAAGGTATTATTTAAGTCAGTTTTATTTTTATGTAAAAAGTTTATGTTTATTATATGTTCAACAAAGGTTACGTAATTGGTATTAGTGGTTAAAATGGTTGCATATTTTCAATCTTATTCGACCGTTTAGAGCCATACTATATCTAGTACTATGTGTGAAGAACCTACATATTATTATAACAAGAGCCACGGCCGCCTGTCTTAACTGTTTAACCTCTGCACTGGGCACGTATGATACTAATTAGATAACTAGCACCAATGTATTATAATCTGATACGATGGGTATGACTAACAGACAAGTTGTGATTCTACAATTAGAGTATAAAATACAAGTCAAGGAACATTTTTTCCTACAGTAGAAAGTGAAATGTCACCTTCCTGAATGTAATGACCTTAGCTATAATTGTGATTAAAACCATACTTTTTATAAACTACTCACCAAACTCATGATTGTCGGCCATACAGAAATAAACAGGTTTCATATAGACTATTTCCACGCCATCCCAAGTGCCTGGCCGCACTGGTTTCATTCTTGGATTCAGTTGCACGTGCAATATCACAGTCTTTCCGTCTAAAAATAACTTCTTTAACTTCATATCGTATATAATGTCCTTGTCTTTTGGGTTCAAATCCGGATGAGCTAACTTGAAATCATTTAATATCGCTTCAAATGCTTTCGGGTCCTGAATTGTTTCTAATCCCCCATTAATCCTGTAGTAGTTTGTCGAATAGAAAATGTATTCTTTCAACTTCTTCTCCCAAATCTTCTTCAGTCTATCTATATTGTCGAATGTGTATTCTTTGGTTAAAGCTAGTTTGACAGCGAAGTTGTATCGGAGGGATTGTTCCTCTCGCACCCAGAGAGCTTTGTTGGACTCGGAGACGAGGAAGTTCTTAGAGTCGATGTGAACGCACCAATAGTAGCCATCGTCTATGGGCTTGAGGACATACGACAGAAGTTTGTTGTGTATATCATCGTGGCTAATTTTGACAGGTGTGGGGTGGTATGTCTCGGAATCGGTGAAGCAGTATATGTTGTCCTCGACTACGTTATCATTCACAGTTAGGATTAGCTTGTTTTGACTGTGGAAATTAATTTAAGTTTAAATTACAATCTATGATTCAATACAGTTACAATGGACTCAGATTTTATGCTTTCAATTTCAATGCAATCGGTTGCTCAAACAAAAATCTGGGTACAATTTAGTGTCAATAGGTGGTCAATACTTACTCATCAGCACTAACTATTAAATCCACTTTTTTTAATTCAATGTTTTTCTCACAAATAACGTCAAAGAATATGTAGGAACTGTTCACCAAATCCCAAATGCCATTTCTGATAATTCCGTATGAAGTTTCATTTCCATTCATTTCAACATTGGCATCCAATCCCCATTCCGCTGGTGGTATCTGAAAGATGATTAATTTATTTAATAAAACATAGCGAGCACTCCAAATAAATGAAGCACATATACGGACATAAATAGGTTACGACTGATTCAGATTGAAGCTCAATTTTAGACGTTGTTTTTTCGTAATTTTGATTTAGAATAAATATTTCAAAACTGTAAACAGAATCCAAACATCTGGACCAGCTGCAAAAATTGAACTTCAAGAGCTAAATAATACAACAATAAAAGCCTAGACACAACTTCTTACTGGTTAAAAGCTAAGCAATGTACTTTAGACTTATATGTAAATATTACTACTGTAAATGTAATTCATGCAGTCATTAGTAACTATTGATACACATGAAACAAGTGAAAAGTTCGCACCAGCACCCAAATGTCCCGGAATACGGGTGGTGAGCTTCGCAACGAATCGCGACCGCATGAATCTGGATTACTGGTGTCATACCTACAACAGCCCCATGTTTCGAGCTCAAAAGGGCTGTGAGTGATGTAAGGAGATACTAATGGAAACCAGCCACCACAGTCCAATAGCTAATAAAAACAAAACATTCTAAAACAACAAAAGCAGCGGTTGATTTGTCACTAACATTAATATTAAACGATTCAACATTTGATTCTATAGAACATAGACAACACTCTACTTCAGATTGACATGAACATTAGAAATATGAAAAACATGTACAAATAATCTGATATGAAAAGAAACATTTCACACTTCAATCATTTAGCACTTACAAATCACGAAAACTTATGTTTGTTTCAAAACTATTTTCAGAAATTCTTAAGAATGCTTTTAAAGACGTTTTTAACATCAAAGACAATGTAACACTGATGGATATGAAATAAACACGATCGTAAAAAAATGCAACTCACCGTAGCCTCTTCATTGACGATCTGACTTTTACGCTGAGGGTCGTACGTAATACCCAGGGGATAAACAGGAAACGAGCCAGAAATGTGCAATAGCGGATTATTTGAGTATCTCCAGCCGTTGTATAAGACTGAACCTCCTCTTTTTTCGCATATTTCCTTTGATTGGAACCATGTCGCTCTTACCGCCCCACCTCCGACAGCAGTTGCTGGTGACAAGCACGTCGCTTTAGGAGCCCAAAACCTCAAAGAGCCTTTGAAATCTTCACACCCGTCTGTTGACATAGATTCTGCATCTACGTATGGCTCTACAAGACAGTACCTATAATGCAGTTCATCGCATCTCGAGGCGGTGTAATTATTTACAGGATCTATAACTACACATAGTTCTTCTTCAATACCCTTTTGTGGGTTGACTACTTCATAGGTAGATTCTAAGAGAGACCCTGTCGTTTTAGTGAAGGAAAAGTCGATGAAGGGCCCTCCAGGGTACAGTGATTTGTACTCTGTCCATAATACTAGTTCAGACTTTGTAAGGTTTAAACTGTTGTACAGTTTAGAAGTGTATAGGTTGCCGGTGCACCCTACATATTTGTGTGCAAATTTTTCGGGGCCTTTCAGTCGGTAGCAGTACGGTTCTCCTTTGATGTTGGAGTAAGCTACCTGGAATCCTATTGGACATAATACTTTTCTCTTGGATTTCTTTGCTTCGAATGCAGGTTGTAGCAACAACAGGAGTATTAGAGTGGCTAAGGTGGGTATTCGATGAGCTTGGACCATCTGAAATGTAACGAAAAAGGAAAGTTTAAGTGAACCGCATATTTATGCTTTAATATAACCCTACTATCATAACAACTTCATAGTTTATATTAATGAAAATAACAGGTAAATATAAGGTCTTCCCTAAGTAGAAATTAAAATCTGTTGTAGATTTCCTAAAACTAAACAAATATTTAGCAAACTCGTATTCCCTGTATACAAATAATTTGGGATGTTCATGATTTGGGATTGTTGATATTAATCTTATCTGAGCGTGAACATTATCTGCAGATAATTTCGACAATAAGGCACTCAACACTATTACTGATACAGATATACCTATCACACCTCAGCTGATTGCGTAAAATTCGTTGGCAAATTACCTGGAACCAATGTTCGTATGAAGTTCTAAAGTACCTATCATATTACGTAGGCGTTAAAGTTTATCTTTTTAGGTATTTTCGTCCTCTCTCCTATCTTCGTATCAAACTAGCTGATGTCCGCAACCAACTATACTAACTAGAATCCCAACACTTCCCACATCCGGATAACGTAGCATATGTTATTTCTAGGGTTAGAGACTACCATTCAAATCCGTTCAGAAGTTTTGTCGTGAAAACCCGACAGACAGACAAAGTTACTGTCGCATTTATAATAAGAAATATGGATGATACCGAAAGTTTATCGTACCGTTGAAATGAAAAAAAAATAGTATAAGGTAAAATAGAATTTCGATATACACGGGCACGGTGATTCCAATCACCCATATGCACCTAATGGGGAGCCTCGCCCTAAGTAAACTGACAGAAAGGTAAATAAGAATTGAAAATGGTACTAGCGTAGAGTAGGCGTAAAAACGTACACTGCCTTTTGGGGACTCATTTTTATTTTTACAGTACTTGAAAATGATCTCATTAACAAACATAAGATATTTTCAAAAACCCTTATACTACGAGGTCTTAGGGAGAGAAAATTAATAAAAATATGTAGCGCTTTAAAAACTAGAACATTCTCAACTTCAGCAAGCAAATAATATTTTATCAACAGTGATTTTTCTTATCAATTATATCCTATGTAATCATTGAATATTCAATTGTTGTTATAAATACCACAAGTACATTATCAGCGTTATTAGACCTAAATATGTTTTTGTTATTAATGAGGTCTTTCGATAATAGAAATAAAATATGTTTATCCTGAGTTTTAATAAAGTAACGTATTTATTTATTTCGTATGCTTTTTGCTGTTAAAATCGCCTTCCTTATTATTCCTTCGTGTATCATATTTAAAAGCTTCATGAAAATTATGATAAAAAGTCTAGTATAACATCAACATTTTATAGCATTCCGGTAGCCTTCATCCATTAGCGAAATCATGACGAATACTCCACAAACATTCAGTGTGAGATTGAATTAAATTTGTGGTAAAACAAAAAACATGCCAACGTAATTGTTACTTAATTCTCGTGACCTTAATCACGAAAGCGAGGTTCATTTTAAACTACTGTTATTTTTAATCGTTTGTTTGTTTATTCTGATTTACTGTACAAATGATATTTAAATTGATGACTACAATTTTATATTCATTTTAGACACTTAAGATAATGTTTCAATTTTTAATGTAAATGGGAGATTTCTTAATTAGAAATCAAGTTTTAGACGTTGTCAAATAAGTAAATAAGGTTTGCACCACAACGTCATATGACAGGGATTTTTAATGTGTTTATTTTCAGTAATTACAAACTTGAATATGTACTCTGTATAGGGATTAGTTTTTTTTATACCACAATAAATCTTTTGTGTATTCTATTGAAATGACTATCATTGAGCCGGTCCAAATTACCAAACCTTTTTACAGCCCAATTGGTCTAGCATACTCGCATTGTTCAGTAAATGGGCGGCGCAGGAGACAGTCTATGTCAATCATATTTTTCGACCACATCTGATATAAGCTAGGCATTTGTCGATAAACGATTGAGCACCCTATTAACTAATGGTGCCATATAATTATCATTCAGGTTAGTGACTGATTGTCACACATTACCAGTCAGTAGGACAACCAACTTTCCCCCATATCATGATACGATTTTGATTGAATTTCTTGATAACTCGTTGATAGCATAATGAATAAATAATCACATTTTTCCTTCAAAGATAATAGCTTTCTGCGTAAGCGACGCTGCGGCCAAGCGGTAGTATTATAATAAATTACAAAAAAATGTTCTCTCACCTTCATTGCTTTAAGTGATCTGAGCGCGAATGATGAATAGTCCTTTGTGCCAGCTCATCTTATAGACCCATTTAAGTCTCTATGCGGTAGGAACTAAGGTTCAAACTTCCTCGCCCGTGCCTGTATTCGCTTGTTTGGCAGTTTCGTCTGAAAAGATTAAAGAGTGTCATTAATGTGAATAGTTAACCTTTTTGAGTAGTTCAGATGTCAAGGGATCATGATTTAATTGGCCTTAATTTTTGTACAATAAGGGTAGGTTGTTATCCGTCTGTATTCGTAATTTGGACAGCTATTTTTTACCCACGACGGAACGGAGCAGGTATATGCGTTTAGGGTGAGAGATGTGCGTTTGTGTGTTTGTGTGTTTGTGTGTGCGTTTGTGCAAAGTAATGTTCCCACATATCTTCTAAACTAATGATCTGATTTTGATGCGGTTTTCAATAAAGGGTTTGTGTTCGATGAGTTCATGTTCTTAGATAGGTGTCATGGCTGTAACTCACTAGGGGGCGCCACAATATTAGTCCAAACAGCAAAGTAATGTTCCCACCTACCTTCTAAGCTAATGATCCGATTTTGATGCGGATTTCAATAACGTTTTTGTGTTCAATGAGTTCATGTTCTTAGATAGGTGTCATGGCTGTAACTCACTAGGGGGCGCCACAATATTAGTGCAAAAGAGCAAAGTAATGTTCCCACCTACCTTCTAAACTAATGATCCGATTTTGATGCGGTTTTCAATAACGGTTTTGTGTTCGATGAGTTCATGTTCTTAGATAGGTGTCATGGCTATTAATCACTAGGGGGCGCCACAATATTAGTGCCAAACAATGTTACAATATAATCAAAACGTCCGATTACAATTCTGTTTTCATCAGCAATATGTACGTGCTTAATGCATGTTCCCAAATAATAAAAATTACGCCTGTAACTCACTAGAGGGCGCTACAATATCGGTGCAAAATAATATTGCAATAACATATTATATAGACTATAATTCGTATATGTTCTCTAAAAAGTCTGAAATAAAATTAAGCAAAATTAAAAATTTTGAAAAAACCCCCGACGGTAAAAATTTTATTGAAAAATAATAAAATAACTCAAAACCCCCGACTTAACCCAATTATATAGGAATAACCGCCGGGGGCTGCCTTTTCTATATGAAATTTCAACAATTAATTGAGTGTATTTTATGTCATCGTTAAACATTTACAATTCTTCAATAATTGTATTCACGACACTAGAATCCTTTAGCTGGTTTAATGGCAGCTCCCGACGGATATTCCTATATAATTGGGTTAAGTCGGGGGTTTTGAGTTATTTTATTATTTTTCAATAAAATTTTTACCGTCGGGGGTTTTTTCAAAATTTTTAATTTTGCTTAATTTTTTGTAATTAAAATGATATCTTTGGCGTTCACTATTTACTTGTTCTTCCTACTTCCCGACTTTTAGCACAAATACTAGTACGACGATGGTACGGTAGACCGCACATCAGTGGTAACTGTCATGCACCTTAACTCAATAGTAATAAGTACGATTTTCCTATAAAACTGTTACCACTGACCTGAAGTTGACTGTACCGACTGACGACTACGTTTATAGGCTCATATAGTTATCGGCACGGATATTGAGTTCTCGGCGGAAGAGTGGGGATCGCTTTGCGCACTGTACACATAAGGCAATAAACCAATAAATCGCTTCTGTGCAGGTGAAGGTCAGGGCTCAATATCCCTGCCGATGATTATACTTGAAATATTTTACTCGAAGATTTCAAATACCGCAGATAACCGTAAAAGAGTCATTAGCCTTACCTACAGTTTCCGCAATAAAGATAAAAGCGAAACCAAAATACAAATAACAAAACGAGCTAACCAAACCAAAATAAGCCTTATCCTTACAACTTTAAAATGCATTTTACATTGTACACTTTGTACAGTCACATTTCACATGGTACCTGGTAATTCCAGTAGCGTGATAAGCACCAATTAATTGGTAGAAATGATCTGAATGCGTCATCAACCATTAGGCTGGCCATTTGATAAAAAAAACTATCCCAATAACAAAGGTCAAGACTTCTTATGATCAATAGTAAATCCGTGTCAAGGGAACATTTTTTGTAGTAAATCGAATGATGGTGATTTTTTTTGACACTATTATAAAATGCCTATGTAATAAAAACTGCACCCGTTATTTTATATGACAAAGAAACTTCAAACGTTTTTGTTGTTTTTTTATCTGGTATAATTATAATCGCTGCATAGGTAAACTCCCTCTGATTTGGTTATTACCAGCTTAGTCATCAAGCCTGTAGTGAATGACTTCTAAATACTATTATTATTAGTCGGAGCACTTAACGTATGAAATATTTTGCATTGCTATGGGATATGAGTATAGTACATTATCAGTGCTGAATATTCTGATATTGATTAATTTAAGATTGGATACCTACTGTTTCCTATAGTCAACGTGTATATGCATAATCAACCAAATAATTTCTCTATAGTGTGCAATGTATGCGTTGCTTCCAATTCTCAATTCTTCTCTTGAAAATAAACTACGACACTTGAAAATAAAGGTTTAAACTCATCAATATGACAAAAACATCCGACAACTTTATCTAGAACAAATAAAAAATAAGAAGAATATAAAAAAAAAAACTTGAGATCTGTACAATGTGCAAATGATAAGAGCATCGTAGCGTGCCTTATCAGTGTCTACCGTGAGTCAGTTCACCTCGAGAACTATTTACCTGAGATGACGTCACAATCAGCATCTCTATGTTTGAGATGAAAGTATTTGCTATAAACACATTTCCAGAAACTGTCATAATTGTTTAGAGTTTAATGCGTGCGATTGTGAGTAATCAAGGTATTGTAAACCATTCCCTTTGGGTATTTTGAATGGAATCTGGTTAATTTAGAGGTATTAGAATGTGTTTGTACTGTCCTACGCACTCGTACATGTATAAAAATATACGTAATTACTAAATGTGCATAATTAACGGTCTGGCATCGCGCCATTTAATTAATTACCCGGTAGACGGTGTGTGAAATTGTTATTATTTAACGTCACAAAACGGTCCTAAAATATCCTTATAACTAACACAGTTAGTACCCGTAGCCAGATTCAAAGTCAATGCCAAGATTTAAAAAAAAGGGTCTGATATAGGATCCTATAATTGAAGAGTCAATGGGTATTTTTATATTTTTAGAAGATTATTGCTTGTTCAAAAAATGCGAATTCTTTTTTTTATCTGCTTGAAAGCTGGCGCTACAATTCTACTTTCAGTTTTATTTGCATACACATTATCATTAACTACGTAAATGACCATTTATTTTCACCATAAACGTAATTAATATGCGTTGCATGTGCACTGAGGCAATGATATAAATTAATTAATTCAAATCAACTGCATACATGTTCTAGCGTATACGTGACATGAATCTATCTAGTAGATTAATTATGACTATCTACCACTAAATTACGCACAGACAACAATAATTATGCTTTAACATAGCTATAATTTGGAAACTGAGTGAACTTGTTATTTTATAATTTTTTGTCAAACCAATCTTGCAAAAAAGTTCTTCATATGTTAATATTTTACCCTTTTTCTGGTCTATTCGCTCTATCGTTAACAAATTATGTTCGAACATTTCTATAATGTCTGTTAAATTGCAACCTTTGTGTGCGAATACATGTTAAGCAGCGAAGTGCCGCCAAATGAATGATTTTGGCGGAATCCATCATACCTTTATTGTTAGCAGCCAGTGTTACATGTTCATAAGAAATTCCCATTTTCTTTCTATGATATTTTAACGATTAGGTATAATTCGCCTTTTTGATTTCCATGAGAGCCAGGTCTATTTAGTGCTGTCAAATTGAACTTGTACGTAACATTTCTAGTGACTAATAGACATTCAGAGACGATACACTTTCGGACAAGGACTTCCTTTGATCTGAATAACAATGAGATGACAAAACCTTAAGCTTGCGGAACTTGTATAAATTGAATGTCACAGTTGAAGAAACTATGTATTTAGAAAAAAACGTTTAACTACAATGGGGCAATAACTTAAGATTTTATTCAGAGAGCAAATTACGATTATATCAAGTACCTAATTAAAATAATGTGGTAAGCTAATTGTGGTAGATTTAATCTGGCGATTGAAAAATCGACCCTTAATTAATTTTTCGTACAGTGTATTAGAAATGTCATATGATAGGTATACGAACATAGACTTATGCAATAGGCTCGCCTGCTATGACACATACCAAAATAGGTGCGCTATTGTTACAGTGCCTACGTATCTTTTCGAAGACGTATATTTATAAATAGCAAGAAATACAGTTACATTGAATCGTCACGGTTTTCACGCCTTCAAACCGTGACTCGTTGATAACCAAATTTTCATTAACATCGGGTCTGTACTATCTCTATATAGGTCTGTTATTTTCACAAGTCTTCACTAATGGTCCAAATTGTGCCCTTTTAAATTGTAATATAACAATAGGTGTCATTTTTGAGGAAATTCTCGTACGTAAGGAGTTATTGTTGTAATAATACTGAAAAACAAATTAGTATACAGTGAAAAGATAACCAATAAGTATAACTGCAATGATTGCGTCCCATTCAAACGGTGTTCGTTCGTAAAACACAGATCAATATGGGCCAGTCAATTACAGTAACAAATGTGACAAACAAACGAACTAATAGCAATTGAGTGAGGGCGAGCCTATGAAATGTACTTAGGAGTACTTATGGGATGTAGCTAAAGAACAGAAATAAGTATTTTAAGAAGTTCCATAGTTATAACAAAACTATAAGGAGTAAGGCATGTGGTATTAGCCCGATTGAGTATTCAGCTACATCAAGCTATTTTGTTATAAATAAAGTTTCAAAAGTAAGTTTATATACTTACTACAACACACACATATCATATACACATACAAAATTTATATAACATTTTTATATAAATGTTATATAAATTTTGTTTTTAGTAATAGCGCTGTCAAAGATAAATTCACTATCAAAAATAAGGTAAAGTGGATCATGAACACATACTTTACTTAAGCTAAGAGCAGACGATAGATTGTACTCACAAAATTTTTACCCGAGATAAAATGTAGGTATACAAATGCGTACCTAATAAGTATTTAAGGTTTGGCAATTGTATAACATATTATGAAACAAATATAAAAAGGTTAGAATTTTTATTTTTCTTAGAAAACGTTAAATAATCATAAGTTTATTCCTTACATACTACACCTGTCTTTGTACAGAATACTATTCTAACTGTCTAGCAGAGTTGGTTTACTGCATTATTTTCTATTAGCATTGGGTGCAACGCATTGCTTACTAGATCCCCACTTTTATAGCGTATTTGCGCTGAATAGGTATTGACTACGTTACAGCGGGAATAAATACAGTCTATGGTAATTCATCATAACAACATTTTGTAGTACTAATAATTTGATAGAATAAACTTTCTTTTTTTTCTTGACTTTTGACAAAAAAGTTTACTTTCAATTAACTATGTACTCCCTTTACTTCCTTTTGAATTTACTATAGGTAATAGGAATTACAATTAACATCACAATCATTTGACAAATACGTAACAATTGCATTAATACATCATTACCAGTAGCTCGGTAAAAAACCCGACATGTGATGGTTCAATTATATCATTCAACTAATGTACTAACAATAGTAAATTAAAAGGAGATAATTGAGCTATACAACCTGAAGATTTTATGAAGATTTGCAAACCAGTAGGTAAACTGTTTACGTCAGCACTGTATGAAATTCATGATTGAATGAAACTCAAAATAAATATTTTATCACTATTACAAACAAATGACATGCACTCATATCGGGCAAAAATCTTATGAATCATCGTTATCAAAACAAGCGAAAGAAGGAAAAAATATATAAATCATGAATAATTGAGTACATCATAAAAACATGAATTTTCAGCCGTCACAAAGACTGCGGTAATGAAAACTTCAGTTTCACGCCCTTCCTGTTTCCTTTTAATTTTGTTGTGAATGTACCTGAGATAAAAAGGTGCTCCGTCATAGCACAGTATGGTGTTTGTGATAAATGGCTTTGGTTTCATGTACCTGTTAGTGGTACGTAAAAAATCTCGCATATTTTAATTCTGGCTTTACATTTAATACTCGAACGTCACTAGTCGTATAAATCTTTTCACACACCACCGTAGACCATTGGTGTCTGTTAATGAAGTCCCGGGAATGAGCTCCCATAAATATTTGCCTACCTTCGCAATCAAGGACACTCATGCTAAATATTTAATTGAGCCAAAATCAACTGACCATTTGGCACATGACATTACTGGGATGTTTTTCAGTTGTTTTCCGATATCAAAGCGAATCAAATGAATTCGTTCAAGGTGACCGAAAGTAATTGGGTCGTTAAGCTAAACGATCTCTGGTGTGCCGCAAAGAGCCCTATTTTTAACTCCGGTACATTCCAAATGTCTTTAGGATTCCATTGTTTGTTTATTTAATTAGGGATTCTTTTGATCCGGCTGTAAATGTTAAGGAAACAATTAATGATCGACGTTTTTGAACTTCCCATCAATGGCGTGAGAAATAAATCATTCAATTTAATTTGCTACCGAGTATTTAAACAGTGCACGGTCGTTATTTACAAAATGCAATCGGAACCAGTCTGAAAACAATAAAAACTTTTTTTCCCCACTTCATAGCACACGAGAATTCCATGTGAATCAAATGCTTTGTACCGATGAGATCTCCAATTAACAATGAAAAAAACTGAAGACATATCGCGACTTATTACCAAAGATAAGGTGATTACGGGCACTTTGTTCGACGATAGACAATAACGACATACCTCCTTTCACTTAATTACCGAGGAAGGCGCACTGGTACGATCACACAAACCATAATGCCTCGGCTTCTCACGGAAAATTCACTTCCCTGTGAAATACGGGGTATTGTGCGCACGCTATTTACTATTAGCATTAAAAGAGTTTTAAACACAACGGTAATGCGGTAATAAAAAATATTATTGTATTCCACTCTATTATGGTCTTCCGTAATGAGATCGGTTTGATTGAATGGTGTCGCTGGGTAAAATGGTAATAATGATGTCATCTATAAGAATTGTTACGCAAACTTATCCACTTATAATAAAATATAAAATAATAACAATAACGGATTCCAAATAGAGATTTTTAACTGCTTTATTTTTATGCGATTAAACTGCTCGATATTAAATATTTTTAGATTTTTTTATGTTTTTGATGTCATGATTTAATCACACTCTCCATACAATTCCATCTACATAAATTATTCTCAAGAGAAAGCTCAAAGCCAGAGGCATTATTACAAGTTCTCATGAGAAACATTTTGAACCACACTTACGCTATAATTGAACCATAACGGGGCGCTACATAACATTTTTAATTAATTTAATGTCATTATCTTTAAAGCTAGCGTTATAATAGTTTTATTAGTTATGTAAATCATAAACTAGTACCTTCCTGTAATATGTTTGAGCACGCGAAGGTCTAATTTGGTAGATATAATCATCACATTTGCCTGTAAATGTCCGCTCCTAGATTTAAGTCTGGCTTAGGAACACTTTAATAAGTGACCTTGATCTTTATATTTAGTGTACCTACTTGCATATTTTAACCTTCATTTTATGACCAAATCTTTTTGTTTTCCAAAAACAACGATTAATGATGTTTTATTACCATATACCACACTCGAAAAAAAAACAACGTCTGTAAAAATATCGGCAATAAAAATCAAGATCAGTACAATTTCTGAAATTGGAAGACATTAATCTCAGTTTGATTGGATTTCAAGGGAAACATTATCTCTTTATGACTTGGTACAATTGCAACATAAAGTACGATATTTTTCCTTTACCTATCCTCATGAAAACTAGCTTTTAAAGTAATTAACGAATGATCAACACCCAAATCATCATGTTATCACTAGGATAATTACTTGTCTGTATCATCAAATCACACAAGTGCGCAGTACGTTGCATCAAACGCCGCTTTAGACGCAATTATTTAAATCATTGATCTTTACGATATAAACGACAGTTCAAAGGTTTCTCTAAAGCGATATTTATATATTGGTTTAGATCAGTTAAATGTATATGTTTTGTTTGTATAATGGAGCTTTATATCAAATAATCATAATATTGTTTTTTGAACTCCTATTCAGGACGCGTTATGCCGTCATCATCGTCAGCCTTTCTATTGTCCTACTACAGGGCACAGATCTCGTATCATAAAGAGAATGAGCGTTGAGCAAACCGCTTGCTCAAGAACTATTGGCGTTTTCAGACTTCCTTCACCCTTACTCTCATTGGTATCCAAAATACACTCGTATGTTTAAAATAAAATAATAAAGTTACATTGAAACTTGTTTGACCTGGAATCGAACCCGCTCACTCCTCGTGAGGCATATTAACCTCAGTATTTTTCTCTGTAACATTTGAAATAAGCGCGTTAAAAACGTATTACATTGTTTAATAAATACGTTCATATGTTTCTTTAATCTATACTAATATTATAAAGAGGAAAACTTTGTTTGTTTGTTTGGTTGTAATGGATAAACTCAAAAACTACTGGACCGATTTTAAATATTCTTTCACCATTAGAAAGCTATATTATCTGCGAGTAACATAGGCTATATTTTATCCCGGTGCGGGCAGTAGCTCCCACGGGACGCGGGTGAAACCGCGGGAAAACGGCTAGTCTCGTATAAAGTTATCCAACGCGCTGAAACTTGACAAGAAAAACGTATGTTTTACAGAAGGAAAGTGCACATTACTGCGACCGAAGACTGAGCATCTATGCGCATGACTGCACACTGCGGGTGCAAAAAACTGTCGCATCCGACTAATTAATTGATCTCCGTTTTTTGTACTGAAGAAACTGGAGATATAAATCAAACAAGTCTGTGAATACCGTCTGGGTTGTTGAGATAATGTTATTAGTAAGTTCTATAAACACAGTTTCTGGTATTATATGTTTCTTTGATAAAACCGTAGTACCAAATTCAGCTGGGCTATGTTGACGACCGTAGACTACTTTTATACACTGCCACTTATATACTTTGAATGGTATAATTATAATCTATTAAAATCGAGCAGAATTTAACAGAATAACTCTTGAAAAATCGAAAGGTAAATATGTATACACAATTCTATTACGAAGATTTTCAACAATAAATTAATTGCAAAAAATCGTCACACGAACAAACCACAATAAAATGTTCATTTTGCCTGAATAAACAATAACTTTCGATTTCATAAAATTATTCGTTATGGTCATAAAACATTAATAGCATGCAATAGAAACAAGCGTGAGCCTGCATAATTGGTTGATGCAAATGAAACTGCTAGTTATTCCTTTAGCAACGAACAACTGATGGTTGGAGCGACTCGACAATGCTTCGTTGATCGTGGTAAAAAATCTTGCTACGATTATGTGACCGTGAGTGTAATGAATGTGTAGGGCTGTCATCTTAGTGAATCGTGATTATAAATGCTACATATTGTGAGTTCAAGCATGTCTATTAAGAAGTTTTGTTATTAAGTGCGCTGTCAGTTTTTTGTTCTTGTCTATAATAGAGCGTGTTACAAAAAATATACATCGGCTTATCAGTCTTAATTCTCCAATTACTTCACGCCTGCTCCGGAATTCAGTGCAATTTTCAATTTCCCTGTTTAAGTGTTTCCTTTGGAAGTTGTTTACATACTTTTGGTGAAACGTGTACGGTTATTGTAAACAAATAAAAATACAAAACGGCAATTATATGGTAGCTGCATCTTTTTTATATTAGATCCATTTTAATTTTCTACGTCTGCGAATCAGTTCATGACCATATTTTGGACAACCCTGTTACAAAGACGAGTCGGGCAAATGTCAGGTCAGGACAAGTGCCTGTGAGAGGTACTTCGAGGTACTTCCACCTCGTCTTTATCGCCTTCTATAAAAACTATAGACACACTTGAAACTATAGCACTTTTTGTAACACTTCCTATGTAATTATTGTAGTCTTTTGTAATTATAACTTTGCTCCATTAAACGACGGTTACTATGTTATTCATATCTCTATCTTAGGTATTATCATCTCTACACTTCAGGTAGGTATGTAGTCCTAAAATATTTGGTCTGAAGTTCTGTCTTAATACAAAAATATATGATCATGAGAAAGTAAGTATCCTAATTATTTTTTAATTATGAAATTTTCGCGATCTTCACATATAACAATTGATTTATATTTCTTCGATTAGATGTAAACGGTATTTTAGGTACAAGATAAACCTAAGAATTTGTAATTTACTAAGGCACTAACCGGATTGGCATAGAGACTTCAAGCGGCTGCTGATAAAATTCTACAAGTCACACCTTGATAAAGAAGAGTAATGTAAGATAAATATTGATAAGTTACAAAAAAATCCTAGAATTGATAAACTATAAGAATAGAAAGAACGAGACAGATGAGGCAATTTTGTTATATTATAGGTAGTAGGAGAGTAGTTAATGTAACAGAGAAATAAATCAGTATGTATTTACACAACTAACGGGTTATGTCGGATGTCAATATATCCACAATTTTAAGAGCATCAACCCTCAACGAAATCCTAATTAATTTGTCCAAAATAATTTGCTAAAGTACCTGTACAATTTTCGTTTCCCTTGAATTTGTGCAAGAATCATCCTCTTCTTTGTAAGAAGTTTTTTAGTCACATAAGTATGTATCTTACACTTACACTACCAATAGTACATAACATTGAATTTACGGAAACCGATACAGCTATCTATAGAAATCACGTAGTTATAATATCTTGTTTTCTGCCGTCATCATAAGTAACGATAGACATAAAGAACGAAGGTATCAGAGTAGTAATAAAACACGTAAATAATCGTAAGACAGAACTTGCTCTCCGGTCCATATGTGGAGCGTAAACTATGCGACAGTAAAATCTGACTGCGACTGCGCCAAAGATACATCCAAAAGGTGAGATAAATCTTACAGAATTCTTTGTTGAACTATTTTGTTATGGGAAAAATACTTGAAAGCCTCACTATAGTTAAAAAAAAAACAGTTTATTTTTAGCACCTAATTGCTTTACAATATTAGAAAAGCAGGTTAAAATGCTTGAGAATGAATCTAAGTATTTATAGAAAATAATAAACAAATACAGGGTAAATAAGAACGCGTTCCATCCCAATCATATTTAAGTATAAATTGTTTGGTTTCCTTAAATTGTTAAGAAACTGTGGTGACTGATTTTATTTGAAAGTTAACCTTCTGCATTTACCTTCACCTACGGCCAAACATTAGCTAGTATTATGATTTATCTATAGGTATTTACGGACGTCATAATTCGTGTAAAATTACGTCACTATCGTAAATGCCACCGGAAGCTGTAGTTACTGGCGGAAACATAAGATTGTGCTGAGACAAATTATTTACAAACAAATGAACTAACTTTGATGTCTGTTTATAGTTTGAACAATATTGTGCAAGACGGTGTTATGTACAGCTTTATTATTTTGCTGGGTTTATACGATGGTGACTTTGGTTTCATTATCTCGTGTAAAATTTTGGGATAAAAATTGAATATTTCTCTCTAACGCTTAGGTAAGATATATTATTATGACATTGATCCAACCAGCTGTTCAAGGTAGACGAATTCAAGCACTACCTCGGAATACCTCATAGTTCTATAGGAAGCAGACCCAATCTACAATACAACCATAGAATTCTCAGAAAATATTACGAAGATCACTTCTGCGCTTACATACTAGCCAATTCTTCATATTTTATACCCGCGTTGACGTGGCCAAATTTAATGATACCCAACAAAAGCGGGGGTGGTTTTACTGTCCGAACACGCGATGCATTTACGTGAAAATAGAATAGAGCATAATAAAACAATGCTCAGAAGAATCCAGTAATTTTAAGAATGTGGTAAGTATTGTAATATTCAGTCTTGTTTTTGAGAACTTTTCTGACTGATTCATAGTCGCATGCGCCATTGTTATCATGGGTAAATGGGTGTTAAATTCAGTAAATATTTGTATAGACATAACTGTATCAAAAGTAAAGATAGTCTTTAGCTATTAAGAGCATAGTTTAATTAATAATTAGTAAGTTTAAAGAACATATTAGGTACGTCATTTCGTGAAATTATGCACCAGTTTTTAACTGTTCGAAGGCCTATAACAAGATTTTGCATTGATTTTGGTATAGAAAGATAGTTTATTTTTATTTTTTTCACCATGATTGTTACAGAAAAGAAAGAGAAAATTCTCTTAATATCTTTTTATCATACAAAACCTTGAACTTTCTAAGCAGCTGTTCGGCCCCAGTCCCTATTAAAGATAACGACTTAAACACTTAAAAATCATAATTACACATTCCCCGGGAACCATTTTAAAACGTTTTAGTAATAACATCCCTTATCGATAATTGTAATTCTAATTAATGCCGGCTTGGTATTTGTAATTAAAGCACCGCCGATTCCGTCTACAGTCTAGACTCTAGACATTACATCATTGTGTATAGATAATAATCTATTATGGTAGGTATTGCCACGGGTTCCTTTAAAGAAATGGCAATCTCTTTGCACAACTGTTATCCAGTTTCTGAGTATTAGTAGTATCATCATCATCCTCCGAGCCTTTTTCCCAACTATGTTGGGGTCGGCTTCCAGTCTAACCGGATTCAGCTGAGTACCAGTGCTTTACAAGAAGCGACTGCCTATCTGACCTCCTCAACCCAGTTACCCGGGCAACCCGATACCCCTTGGTTAGACTGGCGTCAGACTTACTGGCTTCTGACTACCCGTAACGACTGCCAAGGATGTTCAATGACAGCCAGGACCTACAGTTTAACGTGCCATCCGAAACACAGTCAATGGTGTCTAAGATATACTTAGAAAGTATATACAAACTTAGAAAAGTACTTGCCTGACCTGGGATCGAAACCGCGCCCTCATACTTGAGAGGTTGGTCCTTTACCCACTAGGCCACCACGATAATAGTATTAGTAGTATATTACTAGAATATTTTAACAATACATACTTAAGGGTGCATCTACACGGTGTAAGTAGCTGGAGCAAGTTACTTAACATGCGCAATTAACAAGAGCACACGGGTGGGTATTTTGCTTTGGTATCTACCTACTTGCCCGAGTCGCTGGGTATGTATTTAAACCTCATGTAAATGTTCGGTAAAAAATAACTAATAGAGACTTTAAAAGTGTCACAGGTAATTATCTTCCGCAGCAACTTTTGAAGTATGCTTTCCCTATCAAAAAATGTATTGAAAAATTAATAACGGAAATCTATTTGCAATGTAATAGAAATTCACGGTCTATTGTCTAACACATGCCGAATCCTGATATTAATAATTCTAATTAACATTTAATGTCTCGTAAATTTTCAGCTAAATAGTTTAGCTCAAAACACAGTTAGATCGTAAAATAGTTAATTATGCGCACACGCCGACTATACGGACATTGGCACACAAGTTAAAATGAATCGTGGTAAGTATTGCCGTAAAATGTATACCTTCCTGACGTCTTATAATTTATTACAATCTTGATTACCTAGTAGATAATTCGGTATACACATCGTATTTCGTTGGTCTAGCGGTCGCAAGCGCGGCTGCTGTGCTCGAGGTCTCGGGTTCGATTCCCGGGTCGGGCCGAAATCGCTTTGTGGGTTTTCTTAAACTTTCACAAAGCAGTCCGTAGTCTGGAAGTTGGTGATTGATTCACCCGTGCATCGGAGAGCACGTAAATGTCGGTCCTGCGCCTGATCTCTTTCCAGTCGTGTCGGATTGCCGTTCCATCGGGTTATGAGAGTGAAGGAATAGGGAGTGCACCTGTGTCTGCGCAAATGCTCGTGCACTATAACATGTCCTGCGCAGCTGGCTGATCTCCTTAAATGAGAACAGCCGCCGTGGCCGAAATCGGCCGTGGACGCCATTATACATGTATGGTATGGTGTAGGTATGTGCACATACCTACACCTCGTTCTGCAAGTGTTGTCAGTCAATAGAAAGTCCTTTTGTAGAACCCCAGTCAACTCAACGAACGTCCGCGGATAAAATCTTAGTGACCGTTAGCACTAGAAACCTGAAATTTGCTACAAATATGTATCAATCACGCCGACAAAGTGGTATGATAAAAAAGGCGAAAAAATGTTTTACTGAGGTTAAACATTACATACCCTCCCTATACTTAAAGAGAAGGGCGGTTGTTTTCCTTTCAAGCCTAGCGTGTGTTATATGCTTATAGTTCGTATCAGGATTGTTAAAATCATTTGTCGATAAATGTTTTAATATTTTCGGAAATAATCTTATGAAGACTGAAGAACTTTATGAAGACTGCATTCTAACTATCATTGAAAACTATATACACAGGAACATAAACCATAAAACTAAGGACATAGATGTACCTACCTATTCACGTTCTAAATTGCCTATAAAACATACGGCAATAAAAACAGAAATAAAAAAATACGTGATAGATACAAAAAAGAAAACTTTAATGAATTATGACAAACTAACCGTTTTCCCGCGGTTTCACCCACGACCTACAGAAACTACTCCCCAATCCGGGATAAAATATAACCTATGTTACTCGGGAAGAGTGTAGCTTTTCAACAATGAAAGATTTTTTCAAATCGGTTCAGTAGTTTCATAGCTTCCAGAGCGCAAACCAACGTACAAATAAAAATTCTTATTATTATATTAGCATAGACAACAAACTCTGTATCAGCGAATAGTATTGCCATATCTTAACACACGTACATAAACTTTTTAAACCGCGTTATGCGACCTCGTTGGTGCTCTAATGAGTGAAACGTGCCCAAACCGAGTAGTAGCGAAGATATGCTTCTGATAAAGATGTGTTTACCTGTTCCTTCCGCGAATCTAGTGGAATTTTAGCAGATACAATGTTGGTGGTGGCTATCCTAGGAACTACTCAATCGTACATATGTCAATAGAAAGTGTGAAGCATAAACTGTCTGAATATTCAAAGTTACATATTTATAAGTACATAGATAGGCCCAAGAAAATTGTTATTTAAAATTACTTAAACAGAGACCAAATACACCATTCAGACATATTTCTGTCTTTACGATAAAAAAGTTTTAATCTATGCTATAATTCAACTGATTACTGCCTTTCTCCCACACTTTTGGACAGTGATAGCAAAACACGTTATGATAGAGCCCTAGGCAATATTAATGACAGGCAACTAAACATAAAAATATCAACGCATCATTGATTGCTTTTAATAAAAATTATATGAGACATAAAGCTCAAAAACAAAAGAAATACTGTATGAACACCATCCTACGCACATTTATAAAACAAAGCACATAAATTATATGTATAGAACTTAGAATAAAAACATATACTTATCGATCAATAAACTAAAACAAAGACGATCTATGTAATAAGAAGGTAGCTTGATGCCTACCTGATTAAAATTGCAGATTGATATGTTGGACGGTAACTTGAATTCCTTTTTCAATAAGATTATGGATAGAGCAACCTCACATTACTTTATTAAGAACATAATTAATACTGCACTATTCTCTAGACTCTAGTTGACGAAACAAGGGAATTCCCACACAATTGATTGAAAGGCTCAATCAAGATAACAATAAATGCCAATTTGTTTATATTCTCGTTCGTCATACTCTTTTAAGCCATGCATTGATGCTTTTGATTAGATTAAGTTAAAAAAAGTAAACATGTTTGTGACTGCCATAATGACATTCATTCATTCGTGAGTGCTATAGGGGACAATAAAACAATTCGTATGAGACCTACAATAGAATGAAAACAACCAATATTATTATGGTAGGTATTGTCTAAGTGAAGATGAGGTACCTATCTACATTTCTCAAATCAGTACCTTCATTTAATACTGTGGTTACATTTAGTGACACCAATGAAAGAAACTCTTATGGAATTATTATTTTTATGAAAATTCGTTGGGGTCTTATTTTCCTTTTCCGAGAATCCCTGTTTCTTATCATACTAAATACAGTTGCACCCATTCAAAAATGCACCTTCATTTATAAATCATCAATGTAAATTACCATTCAATTTGCCTTCTCAAAAACTGAAAAACAAATGTAGGTACATAAACATGTATGTAAATGAAAAAATAGGTAACCTTTACTTGCTATAAGTAAGTCTTCACTATATAACTGACTAGACTCAATTGTCAACAACAGTTATACTTAGTTTAATGCACTCAAAGGAGATAAACCACGCTCATTGATATTACTAACTAAACGATACGCTAGTTAACTGAAAACAGGTACACTTTGTCAGCGGGCAATTCAATATACATAATGTGAAACGGTTTTACGATTATACCAAGGCAGTTTCCAACGAAGCGTGAAAAGCCAGTATTATGTATTTGGCATGGGTAACATAATTTAATTGATTAACTTTAATATTTCAACTTTAGTGTTATTTGGTAAGTGATATACGGGATCATCATCCTCCGAGCCTTCTTCCCAACCATGTTGGGGTCGGCTTCCAGTCTAACCGGATTCAGCTGAGTACCAGTGCTTTACAAGAAGCGACTGCCTATCTGACCTCCTCAACCTAGTTACCCGGGCAACCCGATACCCCTTGGTTAGACTGGTGTCAGACTTACTGGCTTCTGACAACCCGTAACGACTCCCAAGGATGTTCAATGACAGCCGGGACCTACAGTTTAACGTGCCATCCGAAACACAGTCGGATACGGGATAATAAGAACAAACAGAGGTGATATTGTATTTTACACACTTATGGCGAACTTTAATAACCTATTATGTTTTGATTTACTTACTAGCTGTAGAAATTTGATATTACTCGTATTTTATTTTTATTAGGAATTTCAACAAGAAATACACAACTTCATACATAAAAATATACAAACACAACTATGCCATGTGTTTCCTCACTTATAGGAATCCACATCATGCGTAGACCATTTAGTTAACCATAACATAATATTAAATAAAAGTGACATAAAAACCAAATTCATTTTTTTAAAACCAGTTATATATGTACGAATTATTTATTTGTATGGGGCTTATGTCAAAATTTTTGGATATCTTGGAAAGAGCTTATTTGAATAATGAATTGACATTAGTCATCTCCTTCCGATTTCATTCCTATTTGTTCGAAAACAATACTGTTTAACATAAATATTCCCTTATATTTGCATTCTTATGTGTAGAGCACCTAACCCTAATGAGATAATCCTAACATTATCTAAATACCTACTGATAAATGTACTGAGTAAATGTAAGTGCTTTAAGTGATCGTCAAGGCATTTGTTAAGTATTTACTGAGATCTGTACTTGTGTATGGGAATGTCCTCATACATATTAAAGCAGTTATTTATCAGTGTATACAAATCGTTTGTTCGGTTGGCCACTCTAAACATAGTTTTTATATCTGAAGAGTAATAATGATGTCGGCCAGGCCGATTGTCTACGCAGAACATAGCGCACAAGGATTTGTACAAACACAAAAATACTCTCTATTCTCTCACTCTCATATACCAGTGGAACCACAAGCCGACGCGACCGGTGCAGGACCGACATTCACGTGTTCTCCGAAGCACGAGTGTATTGATCACCAACTCCCCAACTCCAGACTGCTTGTGAATTACGGTTAGAAATCGAACCCAAGACCCCGTGCACAGCATTTATATTCAAATAGGCATGATTACTTATAAAATGCTGCTTTAATGAAATCATAGACGGACAGTAGAAAGAAGTTTTGGTTAAGTCTTTTTCCTATAAGTCTTTTTCCTATTCGAGGTTATTAGAGTTCAAGTGTACATATAGGTACAAATAACTGTCCCAGCATCAAGTGATGAAGGCTAACTTGCATCTGCAGTATAATTTAGAGGCGGGCCTACTTTGCATATAATAGAGGCTTACTTTTACAAAGGTAAACAGGCTGACAAACACAGCTCACAAGTTGTTTGTTGTTGCAATGCTTAAACCAATCTCTTAGATACAATTAATAGACAAATCGAAGAAAAAATAAACAGAAAGGTTGTAGGTACTGTAGAGATGTAGTACTTAGATACTTTTTGGTGGTAAGGTTTTATTTCTTATATTGAATACCTGGCCGGACAATTATTTAAAGATATTAGAATAGAATATTAGAAAAGAATATTAGAATAGTTTTTATCTTGAAGTGTGTCACTTCACCTCTCGAGCCCAAACAATAAACGTCGTGATATCGAATCAGTTTTTCATTTTGAGCAAGATAATTATCTCCTGGTCCTACAGTACTATGGATTCAAATGTTCTTACCGATAAAATTTTCGTGCTAGGAACAGACAGAACACATTCCTAGGACGATAGATAAGAATAGCAATATCAATTGCCCATCCCGTTATTACTAACCTCAAAAATTCCTGCACACGTACCTAGTAAGTACTTATGTAGTAAAGCGAATATGTACTAACATTTTCTATGAGCAATACTGTATTTGTCAGCACACGTACAAAGACTGCATTCGTTGAGTGGTCACAACAATTTCTGTGAAAGCATTGCCTTAAATTGTCTTAGTCATTCATTACCACACCTTCGGGGCTTTTTCTTTGAACTTCGAGGTCAAGAACTGCATCGATTTAATCTTGGCTATTTTTATTAGTGCTAGACATGATAACTATTTAATTTTGTCTAAACACCTTCTTTTAAAGACTGCTAAGCATAAATTCGATGCGTCAAAGTTGTTATTAAGCACATTCTGTTACATCCACATTTGCATAAATTATTTCCAGATAAAGTGTTCCTATAAACAAAACGACAATTTTAGCACGTAAATGTCGGTCTCTTCGGTCGTGTCGGACTGCCGTCCCATCGGGCTATGGGATTGAAGGAATAGTGAGTGCATCTGTGTCCGCGCAAATGCTTGTGCACTATAATATGTCCTGCGCAGTTAACTAATCTTCTTATGTGAGAATAGCCACCGTGACCAATAGGCAAGGAAGACATCACATCATCATAAACAAAAGTCGATTGTCACTCGAGTTTGTTGACAATTCTTTGAGACTTATGTGAAATAGCCTATGTGAAAAATCCGTGAGCAAGACGATCTATTTCTTGTTTATAGAAACCAGTTAATAATCGCTGAACTTATTTCAGTCATCAATAATATTTTCCTTTTCACATGTGACGTGAACTTGCCTTATTTGTTTTTCCGAGAACTCAAGAGTTGGCGTTACCCAGTAAAGAAACTAACAAACAACTAATTCATATGTTCGTGATAAGAAATCCAAGATAAAGTTTATTGCTAGACGTTTACGCATTTTGTGCGGTTCTACAAATAATATTGGTTTAGGGTTTTTGGTGGGTCCCGACTGTAACTTAACATAGGCAACCAGTCTTGCCTAATAAGGGGTATCGGGTTGCTCAGGTGACTGAATTGAGGTAGAGGAGATTCAGATAGGCAGACGCTCTATGAGAAACACTTTGCAATCGAAATCCAGTTACTATCCTACTTATATTATATCCTACTTATATTTCCAATGTATGGGTGGAGAATGAATTTTCAGCTACAAATGTGGTAATCACTGGATGCAAATGGCCAGAGAGAGAAACATCTGGAAAGGTTTAGGAGAGGCCTACGCCGCAGAGGCGACTACTACCAGTACAGAGTGAACATATTATCAACAATATTTATTTATTTATCTAAGTTTTTTCTTTTTTTGGTAAACGTAAAAAGTTGTAATGTAATGTAGTAAGTAAATAAAGGCTATTTTTATTTTTATTTTTATTTATGGGTGGAGAATGTATGGGTGTTTGTTTGTTATTCAATCACGCAAAAACGGCTGGACCGATTTGATTGAAATTTGGTATGTAGATAGGTGATACCCTGGATTAACACATAGGCTACTTTTTATCAACACACCACGCGGGGGATGCCGCGGGCGGAAGCTAGTAATGTATATATATTAGTGTATGATTTAATCTATACATATAATAAATCTGTAAAAAAACTGTGTCTGTACATTGAATATATTAAAAAAATAATAATTGGGTGGGGTTTAGAAACAGTAATGGAGCACAAATCCAAAAAAAAAATTCTGTCTGTTTGTCTGTATGTCTGTATGTCTGTATGTCTGTATGTCTGTTTGTTTGTACACGCTAATCTTCCGAACTACTGAACGGATTTCAATGATTTTTTCTTTGTTGTATCAGTATTAAGCCTGGTCAACATATAGGCTATAATTTATCTTCGAAACTTGAAGACCTGATGCAGAACACCAACAGACCAACAAAACTATAAGAGATACAAAAATGGTACCATGGCAAAAATTGTTTCATGTGATGAGCATTTTCAGCTGAGATAATAAATTTTAAGATCTGGAACACCTGATGTGGAACCCCAAGAGCCCAGCTTCTCTGTACCATATACAGGTATGACGTTTTAGCAAAAGTTGTTCAATTTGATTAGCACTTTCTATTGACTTATACAAATTGAAGATCTAAAACACCTGATGTGGAACTCCAGGGGCCCAGCTAGACTATAGCATATAGAGGTGTGACGTTTTAGCAAAAGTGGTTCAATCTGATAAGCACTCTCTATTGACGTATATACATCGAAGATCTGGAACACCTGATGTGGAACTTCAAGAGCAATACTACACTTGAAATGTATAGAAATGAATGTTATGAAATAGGTATGGTGAATCAAAAAAAGTAATTAGTCCGTCTTTTAGATAACCCTAAAATAATGGACACGTATTTTTTCTTTTCTCCTTCTCACAAACAAATAATAACGATGATATAACACGCTTGAATTTTGTGTTAAGTCACTGCTTAGTACAAATTTTACATACCTAGACGTGGCGGCACGAGCCCCCACTCTTCGAATTTGTTGCGTTATATCTCATTATTATTTTGTATGTCTCTTCCAGACCTCGGGACTACAGAGTTCCGAATTTTTGGGAGGCAAACGTGGGGCCGAAGCCAACACGCTGAAGCCCTTTTGAGACAACTTTAATGAAATGGTGACACAAAACCGACGATTATCCCTTTATACACTATAGAAATGAACCCAAGGACAATCCCCGGTGGACGTCGTTAAAAAAGTGTTTTACAAGGAGCGACTGCCTATCTGACCTCCACAACCCGGTTACCCGCTCAACCCAACACCCCTTGGTAAAACTGGTCAGACTTACTGGCATCTGACTGCCAAGAATGTTCAATGACAGCCGGAACCTACAGTTTAACATCCCCTCCAAATAACGGTCATTGGTATCCAAAATATACGTAGAAAGTACATACGAACTTAGAAAAGTTGCATTGGCAGGACGTACGCTCATACTTGAGAGATTGGTTCTCTACCCACTAAACCACCACGACTTCCACTAAGTCATCACGACTTTGTCATCTCAGTAACATTTAATGTTTTTTAACGTAATAATACGTGTAATATTTTTGCCACACACAACTTTGACAACTTAAATGCGGACTAATTAGAATCACTACTTTTATCCCTATGGTCACGTCTGTTGCGGTTCAGTTCTCAGCGTTTTGTTTAGTCTGCTGTGCTTTTGCCGTTGAAGTACAAAAATTAAATTATGGAACGTTTCTAATGGCTATGCGTATTCCGTTGTTTTCAAGTCAACATATCAGACGATTCAGATCTTTGATTTTGCTGACCCCGTAGTCGCTGGCATAAGGGACAGGATCCGCGTACGAAGTCGCGGGCAGAAGCTAGTCTATACTAATATTATAAAGCTGAAGAGTTTGTTTGTTTGAACGCGCTAATCTCAGGAACTACTGGTCCGATTTGAAAATTTCTTTCAGTGTTAGATAGCCCATTTATCGAGGAAGGCTTTTTATCCCAGTACGGGAAGTAGTTCCCACGAGATGCGGGTGAAACCGCTGGCAGAAGCTAGTGTTATAATATTTATGTATAGTATTTTTCTATGGCCCCTAGATGCCTGATAATAAATAAATAAATAACCCATCCCTCAAACTTGAACAATCTCAACATTAATTCGCTCATAGAGGTATTTCACCAATAACAACCTATAATTTAGTTATAGAGGTATTCCCCTAATTTAAATAATAGGTAAATACCATATCACTGAAATACCTCTAAGGAAAGTGGATGGGAAAATGTATAAAATTATATTTAATACTTGAAATAGGTCGCTTTACTCAATTAATTTTTATTTATAGGCCCCAGGAAAAATCGAAAATTATCACATACGTATCGGGTTCATCGGTTGTGAATTAAAATACATATTTATAGTGATAAATAAGTTAACGCACTTATAATATCTACCTACTATTAGCAAACAAATCAGGTAGGTATGTGTTATGAGGTAGATATGTTGCATTCATGCAGGGAGACGGAGTTTCAGCTAGAACTTACCGCTGAAGATTTCCCGTCTCAAAAATGATCTTTTTTTTAGAACTTTTAGCTTAGTAACGTTAGCATTTTATAATTCAAGAATGGCTGAACCGTTTAAGCTGAATATAAGAGGGGACATAGCTTAGACTCGGGAAAAGGATATAGGATAGTTTTTGTCACCATCCCGCTACGGGAAGCAGTTATCTCGGGACGCGGGTGAAACCGCGGGCGGAAAGCTAGTTTCTTATATATTTCATGTATTGGATTAATTTTTCCTTATGTATTTTTTTAGACTGTTAGTGATAATTAGATTGTTCATTCCGTTAGTTTTGAAGCTGTCCTTTATTAAAAGAGGAAAAATTATACAGATAGTAGGCGCGATTAATTTGTAATTCCACGGAACACATAAATGTAAATAGGCACAATGTAAAATATAATCGGATAAACAGGTAATGATAGTACCTAATTATGTTTTTGAGAACAAGAATACCTATTTATTACAATTAAATAATTATCCTTTTAACATCGGTAAACCGTCTATAATTATTACGAATATGAATTACCTGCATTTTCTAAACTTTTTTTTCATGAAGACTTTTATTCTGAATTTGGGACTTTTAAAATCAATTTGATATACGTTGTTGTTATAATAAATCCTGTGCCTATGGAATTAAAAAAGCTCAGAGAATTTCAAAACAAAATTACTCATTTACCTTTTGACAAGTTTATTTATTTACAATTTTCTAAACCGCATTATAAATTGATAGATACTTTTCACTTCAAAGATAGTAAATCAGTAAGACCTTATAAGAAAAATTCATTAATGGGTCTGTAATTAAGTAAATAAATACAGCCAAAAAATACGACACTCCAATCCAAATAATACGAGTAAGTACTTATCGAAATTATTCGGAATTGTATCTAATCTTTAAAAGTAATCATTATGTATTGTATTTACGTGGTGATAAAAATAATCTGGCATAATAATACTGACTAGATAGCCACGATTTACAGAAAAAAAATCACTTGTGATTTACATTGTCTATTGGCCAAAAATGTATCTAAAGAGGAATTGCATCTACTCGGAAGGTGATCGAATAAAATATTGATAGACTTTAAAAGAATAACAAAATTGACAACATAATCCGAAATAAAAAGATAGCACTATACTTAGGGACAGGTTTTATTCTAATGCTCTACTATTTCAGTAATTAAACTCCGCAATTAATTTCCGTGCCTACGTCAATGGCTGAAAAGGAAAACCCTAAGTTATTTCTATGAATGCATTTACTATCAGAAAAAAAAATTGTGGTGAAGGCCAAGGAATAAATTGGTTTCAAGAAATTATAATGACCGAGTCTTGTGAAAAAAATAATAATACGTTTTATTATTTGAATTTTGAAAATGGAACCAGTACAAATGTATAGCCATTTCATCTTTTTACACTAATTTTATCTCTCGATCTCGCAATGAATAGATTATTTTTCATAAACTTGTAAAACAGCTAAATAATTACAGTAAATATTATCTTCAGCTATCTCATCTCATGTTATAATTAAACTAGGTAGGTAATAACAATGAGGATTGTTAACGAGTCAATTTAAAAACTTTCGACGCCAACCGCGTGACGGTTTCCTAAACAAATTACTGCGATTCCATGTATAAATTAAAATATTTTATGAAATTAAGTAAGTACTAGATCTGCAAAATTACCAAAAAATATTTACCTGTATGTGATTATCATCAAATTAACACTACACATAAATCCAAGGATCCCACCAAAATTCCGAATAATAATTTTTATTAACACTCAACAACACTGCAATTTAAATCAAAAACAGGCACCCGCGAAATATTCGCATCGGAAATACGAATGTTAATCAATTTTCGCGCCACGCGCCTGCGGAGTAGCGTGCGTCCAACAACAACACTTTCCATAGACTAATTTATTTTTCCACCGGCCATATACAATCCGGCCAAGTCATATACCTGTGAGCCACGAACAAACTTTGTTACAATTATTTACTTTTACAGATAGTTGCGTAACTATGCGTATGATTACCTATTTGATTTGTTTGCGTAGGGTGGCTTTGTTTTTTCAATTAATTTATTTTATTGTTTATAATCTTGTGTAAGAGTCAACTTCTTTTAGTAAATGTTAAAGTGGGTTAGGACTAGGACCAATTATTTGCCCTACAACACTTCGACTCAAAATATTAAATTACCTAGGTATCTTCTTTTGAACAAAAATTTTACAGCATTCCGAAGATACATTATATTGGATGGAATGATCTGAATTACAAAAAACTGGCCAAGTGCGAGTTGGACTCGCGCAAGAAGGGTTCCGTACCATTATTTAAAATGAGCAAAAAAATGACGTTTGTTGTACGGAAGCCTCCCAAAATATTTGTTTTATTCTAGTTTTCAGTATTTGTTGTTATAGCGGCAACATAAATACATTATCTGTGAAAATTTCAACTCTAACTATCACGGTTCATGAGATACAGCCTGGTGACAGACGGACGGACGGACGGACGGACAGAGGAGCGAAAACAATAGGGTCCCGTTTTACCCTTTGGGTACGGAACCCTAAAAAACGAACGAACAACTAACTACCTACTCGTTAAACCTATCTTATTGGCACCTGTAACAGATTTATGAGCAATGTTGCAGAAATGAGAAACTGAGAAATCCTAAAATAACATGCACCTCTACGATACATATAAAAATGTAAATGGAAAATTACCTATGTTTTTTTCTGTCTTTATAAACCTACTCAAATACTAATGTTCACGCACAAGTAACTACGGAAGATACGGAAGATTGCAATGCACGTCGCAATAGCGCATGCTGATGACATCTTATTATATAATATTATAAAGAGGAAAACTTTGTTTGTTTGTTTGGTTGTAATGGATAAACTCAAAAACTACTGGACCGATTTTAAATATTCTTTCACCATTAGAAAGCTATATTACGGCCGGGACGCGGGTGAAACCGCGAGAAAACGGCTAGTTAGGTTATAAAGGTAGGCACCTACCTACCCATGGCTTATGCAAAATCATTAGTGTAGATCCTAACATTGCTCATTAATCTTTAATTAGGTATACTCTCTCCGTATTGATGAATCAAAATCCCAACACACCTGTAGATGCATAGGTAAGTATACATGTCATGTTTGTTTCCACAGCATACCATGTAGGTAAGTAGGTACACAGTATGCCAGTTATATCACGTTTAAGTGCATACCAATAAATTCACATTTTCAATTTATAGTGGTTACTTAGAATTCTATAAAGGCTATCGTTTAGACACCCACATCGCTCCTGGGTGAACAGAATTCCAATCGAAATAGGTCTTGGAATTCATCTCACGTTGTAAGAGAAAAGGGCCGTTGCGCCACTTTTGGTATTATTAAAGTTTTGCAACAATGGCTGCATTGTTATCGTGTCATATGAATCATGTTGTGATGCCTTTATCTGAAGAGAAGATAAACCCGTTACTCCGTCTGAAGGAGCCTGTCAGATAACTCTGACGGGACAGTTGAAAATACCTACGCACCATTGATAAACGTTATGGGTTTTAGGATTATCTGTTTTTGTTACAGCTATAGCTGTAGGGAAATTCTACTAATATTATAAGTTTGGATGTTTGTTCATCAATCATAGGTACATATAAAAAAAGAATTTCAGAGTCTTCCACGCGTATTAGATAAACGCGTCCGTATTATAAATACATACAAAGACAGTCGAGTTGAGAGCCTCCTATTATTTTTAAGAGAAAGAAAAAACCGCCAAGGAATACGCGGGACTAGGGCAGTTAGAAAGCTAGAGTCAGCCCTGGGTAAAGTTCAAGAGGGTGAACGCAGACATTGAGCGAATCCAGACTCCGTCGATCCATCCGATCGTCGTTAGCCACATCGTAGGACCAGTAGGGGCCCGATTCTCCTCAGTTAATAATGCCAAAATCGAATAGAAATTAAATCGCAATATGATCGCAACAGCAGTTTTAACCATATCGGGCATTCTGCTACATTCGATTGGTTTGCGATTGGTCTGCTATTTTGGTGATTTTGGTCTAGATATACGGTAGTTTGCTCTACAATCATATTGCAATCGTAAATCATTTTTGCAGACAAAATAATTCATTATTGAATGACAGAAAAGGATAGAATCGTTTATTTCATAGAAAAAATAGCGGAATGCCACATAGGTACGCTTCAATCGTAAATGAGTCGGTATTGGATCTCAATCGAATGTGAATCGTATGTCGCTTAAGTACAATTAGGAGAATCGGGCCCGTTAAAGAGGATCACGTGATTCAGCAAGTCAACTGCGCTTGCTTTGCTTATAACCTTAATGGGCTACCATTACAACGCTATCTCGAGACTTTTAGTCCAAGCTTCTTATTTCACTCGTTTGTTTACTCTACAGTTATAATTGAATAAGGTGTTAATCATGTTGAAAATAATGAGGTACCTAGGTAATTTACTAAGACTCCAGAGATTTTACTCAGGTATTCTCAAGTCAAATGTAAGCTTTCTGGATCGACGAAAGTATTAGTGCATTTTCTCAAAGGTAATAATTTAAATACTTATCAAAAGTTTGTCAACAGTGAAATTCGTTTCATAGAAACAATGTGTAGCAGCATGGCTGGTTTGTTGAGATAACAGCGCTATTCACTACAATTTTTCTAAGAAATCGCGTGCGTCAAATAGTACAATATATCCGCTAATATTGTGACGTCAAACAATACCCTGGGAGGGTAACTGTAAATACTGTAATTATAAAAAGTGCAGCGTGCACTTTAGGTAGGTACTCTAAAGTTACATAGTGTCATTTACAGAAATGATATGAAATAGCAATAAAATTGTGGTTCAAGCTAACAGTGGTTACAGCTTCTAAGACAGAAGATCAATAAGTATTTTTAACCGACTTTCCAAAAAAAGGGGAGGTTCTCAATTCGAATGTTTCTTCGCGCATGACTCCGGCATTTAGGTACTAATCGATTTGAACAATTCCTTTCGATTGGAAAGGGTAATTAGTACTTACCTTACCTTACTTACCTTACCTTACTTACCTTACCTTACTTACCTTACCTTACTTACCTTACCTTACTTACCTTACCTTACTTACCTTACCTTACTTACCTTACCTTACTTACCTTACCTTACTTACCTTACCTTACTTACCTTACCTTACTTACCTTACCTTACTTACCTTACCTTACTTACCTTACCTTAGTAAATGGTCCCATTTTCATTGTCATCAGTGTTTGAGAAATCCAGAGCAGCTTTGCGAAAGTGGTAGGCATTCATACAGTAGAAACAAACCTCGGGTGAATGTCATATAACGATATAAAACAGTAAAGAAGAAACACTGAAAACCTAATAATAAAAATCTTATTTACAAAAAAAAAACTGAGGGTGTTTTCTATAGTGATTATTTTAATAAAATAAAGTGGGTAGGTATACCTACTTAATATATAGACGTATGAAGGTATAATATTTTGTTTTTATTAAACCTTTCAGTACGTTAGTAACGTAATTGATTTATTATTTATTTATTGTTTTCATCATCAACTTACTCCAAAACCTTTGAAAACACTACATTGAATAAGTGATGTGCATTTTATTACGCATGGTAGTTTTTTTCTACCACAGTCCATCAAACGAGAATATCAAACTCATCAGCTGGTCTATATAGCTATAGTCATAGTCTATAGTATATCTACTCTATGGTGTGACATCATGGTTCTGTCATGTCATTTGTGAGTTTTGTTCGATTGGCCGTCATTGGGATTTACGACGAATTTCGTCCTTTTGTGATGAACTAGAACATTCGCAAAAATTGATTTTTTGTTTACACATACTCAAAACCGTAAATATGTATTAAATTCTAGAAGTCAGAAAAGACGTACTGATTGCATCAATCGCCCTGAATCCCACAGAGAATAGTTCACTCTAATCACGTCGTATGTACTGAATAACATTGGCCTCAAGAACTGTGATGGAAACTTACTTCACCGCGACCTCTAGGCGGAAAGAATCAGCTGAGGAGGGCTACAAATGATATATCCCACGGCGAAACTTTTGTGAATCACGGCGAAGAGGTAAGGTCATCGTCGACAGACGGGTTTTATGTGCGCGTGACGGTGACATGAGCACAAACAACAAGCGGCGCGGAGCTAGCAGTTCCAGTTGTTCTGTCCCCGGGGTGCCCGCACTGGTGAACGCGCCGAACGCCATGTCCGCCGACCTCGCCTCGCTGTTCGAGTGCCCCGTGTGCTTCGACTATGTGTTGCCGCCGATCCTGCAGTGCCAGAGCGGGCACCTGGTGTGCTCTAGCTGCCGCCCCAAGCTGTCCTGCTGCCCGACGTGCCGCGGCCCGCTCGGCAACATACGCAACCTCGCCATGGAGAAAGTCGCCAGCAATGTTATGTTCCCCTGTAAACACTCCAACACTGGCTGTACCGTAACTCTTGTGCACACCGAGAAGGCTGAGCATGAAGAAGCTTGCGAGTTCAGGCCATACTCATGCCCCTGTCCCGGTGCCTCATGCAAGTGGCAAGGAGGCCTCGACCAAGTGATGCCACACCTGATGATGTCACATAAAAGCATAACTACCCTCCAGGGTGAGGATATTGTGTTCTTAGCGACCGACATTAACCTTCCTGGAGCTGTAGATTGGGTTATGATGCAGTCATGTTTTAATCACCATTTTATGTTAGTACTTGAAAAACAAGAGAAGTTTGATGGACATCAACAATTCTTTGCCATTGTGCAACTTATAGGATCTCGAAAAGAAGCAGAAAACTTTGCTTATAGACTTGAATTGAATGGGCACCGCAGAAGGCTCACTTGGGAGGCAATGCCTCGCTCCATTCATGAAGGAGTTTCTTCAGCAATCATGAATTCTGATTGCCTTGTGTTTGACACATCTCTTGCACAATTGTTTGCGGATAATGGAAACCTCGGTATTAATGTCACAATATCTATTGCCTAATCATTACCACATTGTTATTATTTTTAGCACGGTAAAATAACCTGAGCAGCTTTCATTGGCTGTTGATAATATTGTAATTATATTCATGTCAATGGAGTTTTAACCACAATACTATACTTACATATACATATTATAGAAAAGACAAGTAAATCCATATTTTTGTTACAGTTTGTGGTGTTTGAGATGTAATTTTGACTTGACATGTTTTGTATTGAATTTATGGAATAATCAACATCAAAGTTAGCCAAAAAATAATGTTTTCTTTTTATTCTCATTACTTTGTAAATGTGTGTTCAACTTTAGAGTTTAAGTAGCAGAAAGATTTAAATTCTCAGAGTGAATAATTAAATATTCACTTTAGAATTGCCTTGTCAACATAGTTATAAAGCAATTATGACCTCTCGCATGAGAAAGTGATTATTTTATTCCAAACATTGAACAAATTTGTACTAACATATTATTATAATAATCATTTGTATATAGGAACATTAATAATTTATGTTAGGAATGAGTGATGTTGCTTTGTGGAGTGCTAGCTTCAACTGAGTATAAGGTCACAGGCTGATGCCCAGGGCACTTATCAGATATGCAAAACATACCTTCAGATAACTTGCATGTTTATCACCTAAATCTATTGTGTAGGTAGCAGCATTGAAATGCATTTGCGCAACTGTCTGGCGCCCACTACTACTGCTAACACAGATTTAAAGTCAACTTGGCAAATGTGTGTAAACTTTTTAACACCATATTTCTTAAGAGTGTGTTAATATTACCATTTTGAACTTGCATATGTTTAATACCAAGGATAATAATATGTTAAGTGTAAAGCATGCAAATAAAATTGCACTTGACAATTATTTTGATTATAAAGTGATAAACAAAGAATATAAATTTTATTGAATAAGATATAAACTGTCTTGTAACAAGCATTTAAGAAATCAGTTTATTCGAAATCTGGGTATTATATTTTATATCTTGAAGTTAAATTCATTTTCTGCCAGTACTTGACTGTCTTATGAAGTAGGTGTAAACAATAGTTAGGGCACTTGGGGTTGAAATGTTTCACTAAACTATTGAGAGACTCATCACACCATTTTTTTTATTTCATATTCATAAGTTGTATTTAGTATACCTTACTCAGTACTCACAATGGCGAGCAAATAAATAGCAGCTCCTTGATAGTGTAAGGTTTTTGAGGTTTTGTCAATAAATGTGCAACTTGAAAAAGCTTAGAAAGAAGTATTGGATTTGTGACGTCAAATTGCTATGCCGAATAAAGATGACATTCCAAACGTAGGATGCTTTGGAATACTCTTTGAGGACTTGCCAAGTGTTTGCAAAAGACCTCAGGAAAATCCAGTGGCGGCGTAGCATTGGGTGGCACCCGGGGCGGACTACCTATTAAAAATAATCACGACAAAATATAATCACGTAGTAAAAAAAAATCATGTAGAAATCATTCATGGTGCTTTTTACTAGGTTTAACATTAAGAAACCGGAGACACATCACTGCAAAGTTATAAAGCGCTAGCAAAGCGAGTCCGAAATTTTTGAGTTTTGGGACAAAACAGTACCCAACAAGTTTGAAAATAATTACTGCAAAGTGAAGAAGCCGCGAGCGTAGCGAGCGCGAAATTTTTTGAGTTTTGGGACACAAAAGTCCTCCAAAGCTTACAAATAGCGCCTAAACAGCTTAGAAATATCCACCGTAAAGTGAATTTTCTAATTGTTTGTTTGAGGACTCTCAAATTTAACTCAGAATTAAGCACAAATAAAAAGAAACCGTGACTGAAGCTAGCGTCAGTTGTTTTTGCTACTTCGGTGCTTTAGCTTTTTGTTAGATTGAGGACTCATAAAGTAAGCGCAGAATAAATTAGAAATTAATAGTATTTAATATTTGTAGTTTTGTTTAAAATTTAAATATCGCGCAGTAAATGGTAGTGAACCTAGGCTTCGCAGATTAGAATGGCACCCTTTGTGACTTGTCCCATCTACCCGCGCCATCCTGGTCATGCAGATATGTGCCGGGGCGGACCTCCCCCCCCCCCCCCCCCACTTACGCCGCTACTGGGAAAAGCTTAGAAAATCGATGGCTATTTAATTGCTCTCCACTGTCGGGAGCTTTGCCTTAAGTTTGTTTTCTGAGAACAATAGCTCAAGATTACCAGAAATACTTTGTTTTCTACGTCGTGACTGTTATGGTTAATGAATATTTTAGAAAACTGTAATTCGTTAGTGTTAGCTTCATTTATTTATACCAACCGTTACTTAATTGTGTAGTTTTAGTTGCCTCATCTATATCAGTTCGCATGTGTTGACGCTCAGCGACGTAGGCCGTAACTTTATTATTTAAATCTCTTCTATATCTTAAGAATAAACTGATAAAAGTTTTAATGAAAAATTCTAGTTGAAATAAATTTTGTATGTATGTTGTAGTTTTGATTTCATACCTATTATTGCATATGTATGACATTAGTATAGTACTAGTGCTTCATGTCATATCTTATAGTATGAAAACTTTCATGATTATAACAGGAAAAGGTTAAATAAAGCAATAAAGGTTGTTAATACTTCCATCATGCCATTTATTACTTCAACGGGGACACATTAAACTATATTTTAAATAAATAAACAAGAACAAATTAATAATCGACTTACAACTTTAGCACCAACCAATTTGGTTTAAGATCTGATTCAACTTTTAGTGAACACCAACTAGGTTGGTTTCCCGGTGTTTTGTGGTTGCATTGGTGAAGGCAGTAGGCAGCCTGTGGTTGGTGAGTCGTTATCATCTAGAATAGAAGTCGACTTTTCTGGACTGTTGAAAGTATATTTTCCTGTATCTACTGGGCTGAAGGGGTCTTGCCCTCTGTGTATGACCTCAAACGGATCAGCTTCGCGCTTTCTTTGATCGACGAAGCTAAATTCGTCGAAAGAATCCAGTGCTGTTTCATATCCCCTTGAAGTTTGTGGTGCGAAAGGATCAAAGGTTTTCTTCTGTGGCTCTGGACTGAATGGGTCTTTTGGTTCAGACTTGGGAGCTTCCTCAGCTATGCTGTTGTCGCCGCTGAAGTCTGACAAGTCAATGTCGTAGTTTATATTGCTCAATCCTGGAGGCAGTTGATCTGTTCCAAAATCATCTGGGGTCATCAGTTCGTCAATTGATCTGGAATCGAAGGGCGTGAAGCCCAAAGGCGATGGCGTTAGAAGTTCTAACGAATTGGTCTGTTTTAAATCCCATGTTTGGTCGAGGTTCTGTGGTGATTTTGACGGGGATTGTCTTTCGATGACTTCAAAGCCGAGGATGTTTAGTTTTGGCTCGGTTTCTGAGGGTTGTATGGTGATGTTTGGTTCCTTGGACACTGTTGGGACTGGTTCTGGGGGTTGAACTTCTGGTTTCTGCTCTATTGTCTGTGGGTGTTCCCGTGTGGTAGTGGTGTCGAGGTCTATAAGTGGTGCTGTGGTTATCTCCTTGAACTTGCCGATGCGCGGCAGCTCGCGCCGTGGTTTTATCTCAAGCGGCGTCTTCGCAAGGACGTCTTGAACTTTTTTGGAAATTTGCTCCTGTAATAGAGATGTTATCATCTGTTATTTTCTGTATCGATAAATAAATTAAATTATGAATAATGACTAAATAGAAGAAACAAACCGTCAAGTTACTTTAATATTATATTTGGTGTGTAATATCAGGGGGAAAAGCTAGTCTCAATACTGTTTAACGTGAGTTAAGTAAGTTATAAAAGTGAGTTATAAAATGTGTAATTTATTTCACGTCTGCTTAAATAGGTACGGGGATTCATTCCGTCATTGGAAATTAATGTCGATATCATTTTCCTTAATGGTTGACAGGAAATAAATTGTTAATATTAGCGTCATAGGAATTTACTGGCACATAAACTGTACTCATTGTAAAGGGATATTTTTTGTCTTTTTCTTTAAACTGTGGATATTTGGCGGTGTTCAACTCCTATATCATATCTTGCGTGTATGTGAAATGATTTCTTAGAGAAAATAAAGCTCATAAGATTAGAAGCTTTATTTGCGTAAAAGGTCAATGCTCATGAAGTATGAGAAAAAAACCCAGGCCCGGCGCAAAAGAAATGTAACTCAAAATATAGGTAAAAATAAGTAATTAAATATTACATAGAGGGCATTATCGAAATCAGTGGCTATATGTGTGAAATTGCTGTTCGAATTTTAACATCTGCGGTACATTGCTACTCGAGATTTTAGAGGTAACATAATGTATTAGTAAAAGGAACAGCAAACAGATACAGTTGTGGTTTAAGAGTGTACATAATGACATGTTTAGGGCAACTTCTCCACTATTCTACTTACTTTTACAAGATAATAGGATGATAGAACTAAAACACGATATGAATGTACTTTTCATTTTAATAATAACTTCTAAAAGTCATCGATTCTTTATTTCTAACACGACATGATCCAAAAATGTTGCGGTATGGGCGAACTGTTCCTCATGTCTAGCCCACCCTAAGTAATGTAAATGAGGCGATGACGTGGGCGCTGCAGCCCAATGTCCTCCACCCATGAATACAGGAGCAGTAATATCCTGATATGCCATTCCTGCCATTTTCCCTCGTATAAAGAATTTAGGTGTAAAGGAACACTGCTAAAGTGAAGTTAACCCGGTTTGGACAAGGCTTGCGTCGCATTTGCTGCCGGCTGTCGTGTCCTGCATGGTCGGCAGCGAAGAAGGGTGGAACGCCGTCGCCTCCTTTTGTGAGGATGTGATGGTTTTAAAGGAGGCGGCGGAAAGGGAGAGAGAAACTGCTTCCTCTCTCCCCGCCCGCAGCAGACGTGGTGGGCGTCGCAGGGTGGCTGATCTCCGGCCACCATAGGGCGCGGCCTGCGGGCGACAGACTAGGGGCGTCTGTCGTCCGATCAGAAACAGGCCTCGAGACGGTGGCGTTGTGTTGCGCGCGCCTCTCTTAGTGGAGTTTGCTGTGGCCGCTGGGTGACGGCCACAGAGGTTGACGGGGCCCGCCTTTAAAAATCTGGCGGGCTTACTTGCCATATTACTTGTTTGTTATATCAGATAGCACTTTAATTAAACTATAAGCCCCAGCTGCTCATGTTACCCCTTTAAAAATCAAATAGCAATTTCACACATATAGCCATTGATTTCGATGATGCCTCCTATGCAGTATTTCATTACTTATTATTACCTATAATTTGAGTTACTTTTCGTTTGCGCCGGGCTTGGGTTTTTTTTGAGCATTGTCCTTTGTTTCCTAAAAGAGAAGTGACAAGATCGGAAATTGTATTACAGTTCTCGCCAAAGATAATGTTCAAAACTATCTTCACTAACCACCCTATAGATGTTTAGAGCTGCCATTAAATTCGACACGAGCTAACACTAGTATAAGCTAGTTACGTGAAAACTGAGCGGCCATAAAGTTCGGCACGAGCTTACAGTTCTAGCCTATATACCGGAGTAGTTCGAGTATTTACCTCGAAGCTGAGCGCGCTCCGCGCGAGCTGGTGCGCGCGCGCGTGCAGGTGGAGCGCGCGCGGCAGCAGCGAGCTCGCCAGCGCGCGCTGCTCCTCCGCCTCGCGCACTGCGCCGCACAGGGATAGTGCTGCCGCCTGGGGAATATTACGTTATGTTAATGAACTAATAGTGGAGTAAGTTTTTTTTATTTTTTCTTACGCTTCATCATCCTCCTGCCCTTATCCCAATTTTATTTGGGGTCGGCGCAGCATGTTTTCTCCTTCCATACTCTTCTATCTGCCGTCATCTCACAAGTAACATTCTTTCTTACCATATCTACTTTCACACAATCCATCCATCGTTTCTTTGGTCTTCCTCTTCCACTATATCCGTCCACATTCATACTCATCATCTTCCTCCCAACATGATTCCCATTCCTCCGCATCACATGCCCATACCATGACAGCCGGTTTCCACGCAGTTTTTCTGATACCGGCGCTACTTTCAAACTTCCTCTTATATACTCATTCCTCACTCTATCCATTCGCGTAACGCCGCACATACCTCTTAACATTCTCATCTCTGCCGCATGCAATTGTCTTTCATTCGTCGCTTTTGTGGGCCAGCACTCTAATCCATACAAGACAGCAGGTCTGACCATACTCTTGTAAATTTTCCCCTTAAGTTTAAAGGGAATACGAGGGTCATAAGTTGTTCCCGTTACCTGCCGCCATTTCATCCATCCTGCGTTAATTCTGTGCGTAACTGTCCGATCTATTTCGCCATCGCCCTGAAGAAGCGAGCCGAGATACCGGAAATCGGAGCAGACAGGAAGAGGTGCATTATCAAGCGCTATGGCTTCAGGACTGGAGAGACCTTTGCGCCCGCCGTCAAGGCGTCCATAATAAGCAGGAAGAGGTAAGAACTTAAAGCAGACCCTTGGTGCAGGCCTACAGCCACACTGAACTGGTCAGTATTGCCGGCCGACGATCGGACGTACAGGACTGCCTGTACATCGCACGAACTAACTCCACATACTTCCCAGGCACACCTTTCTCTTTCATGGCCCACCACAACACTTCCCGAGGCACCATTTATTTTTTCTTACGCTTGGGGGTGAATTTACCATAAGTCATTGTTATCGAAATCGATAAGAAGGACTTTGTATATATTGTTTTTTAAACTTGCAAAGTCAGTCAGACAATCTTACCAAGGGGTATCGGATTGCTCTGGTAACTGGGTTGAGGTCAGATAGGCAGACGCTCCATGTAAAACACTGGAGCCCGATTCTCCTTAGTTAATAATGTCAAAATCGAATAGAAATTGAATCGCAATATGATCGCAATAGCAGTTTTAACCATATTAGACCAATATAAGACCAATCGTATTCCAACGACATTCCATTGGTTTGCGATTGGTCTGCTATTTTGATCTATACGGTAGTTTGCTCTACAATCATATTGCAATCGTAAATCATTTGCAGACAAAATGATTCATTATTGAATGACAAAAGGATAAAAACGTTTATTTCAAAGAAAAAATAGCGGAATGCCACATACGCTTCAATCGTAATTGAGTCGGGATTGGATCTCAGTCGAACGTGAATCGTATGTCGCTTAAGTAAAATTAGGAGAATCGGGCCCCTGGTACTCGACTGCATCCAGTTGACTGGACGCAGACTCCAATATAGTTAAAAAAAAGTTTAGGAATCGGTCTTAAGTGGAATCCCTAATTGAGCACTGCCTCTTCTGGTCGTGGTCGGATACCGGATATATTTCGCGTAAACCCCCAGATAGAACCGTTCACTCGGACCAGTGCGCAGTAACTGTCGGTGCCTCGCATACTTCACGCTCACACAAGTTTTTGCTTGCCTTGCACTCTGCCATACATACTACCCGTGCCGATAAAGAATGGGATTAGAAATCGCGACAGCTGTATTTACCTCTCGCTCATACACTATAGCACATGAGCGAGAGTTGAATACAGCTGTCGCGATTTCTAATCCCATTCTTTATCGGCACGGGTAGTACTTACATTATGTCCCTACAAAGGTTTTAGGCAGATGATGTTTACTAATACTACATGCGCGTAGCACGCGGGTGAAACCTCTTGTAAAAGGCACTAACTACCTTCTTAAAAAATGTTACTCATTGAAATTAAATATGGAAGACAGTATAACATATTTACCCAAGAACTACCACCGATGGACGCCGGCATGGCCATGTAGCAATCGAACTCCTTCTTGTCCATATTGAGAGACTCGGCTGTCAGGTTCTCTATGAACGACACTGCACAACACTGAAAATAATACAAAAAAATAATAGGGTTAATTTATGATGAAAGATATTTTCAATCGACCTACCAAAAAGGAGAAGGTTCTTAATTCGGTTGTTTATATTTTTTTTTATGTTCGTTCGCGTATATTTATTTATGATTCTCCTATGTCCCTATATCACCAGGTTGTATCACATGAACCGTGGTAATGAGACAGACGATGCACCTATTTCAGTTACCGCTATAAACAACTAGAATAAAATAAATATTTTAGGGGGTTTCCCATACAGCAAACGTGATTTCACTGCCTTTTTATAGATAATGCTAATGATAGATATGATAATGGAACCCGTTCCCGGTGTCCGACTCGGGTTTTTATGTAATGTATGTAGTATAAGTAAGTACTCACGAGATTGGTGAAGTAGTACCCACCCTCGCCGGTCATGAGTCGCTGCGCGTTACAGAAGCGCGTCACAAAGTTTATGTTGCTCACCAGCCGCGGCGGGTTCGCTTTCAGCACCTATAGGAAAAAGGAATTCATTTTTGTGTATGTTGTGTTACGAAAAATATTAAAAATTATCCATTACATTGGCTCATGACGTCAGAAATCAACGACAAACAGTCAATTTGGTCCAAAATAATGGCCAGTATAATAATTTGTATTTCTGATATGGGTTGACTATTTAACTATAGCAATAACCAAACCATAAGCAGCCATATACTTTTCACCCATTATTAAAATCGGCGATTTGACAACTGAAAATGGTTCGGTTATCGTTAAAGTTAATGAATATTACGACATTAGCTGAAAGATAGTATTATAGTACGTACAGTAAATATAAGCGCCGGCAGTAGATCGTCGGCAGAGGCGGGCTGTCCGCACAGACGCAGCACGTGGCGGCAGCTGCGCCGCACTCGCGCCAGCTTGCCGCCCGGGGACATCGCACTGTCCATGCCCAGCAACTCTGGGGGAAAATAACAGGATTTTGTCAGTTTCGTCTTTCCGATGATGATGATGTCCTACTAGCCGATTATCGGCCATGGCGGCTGTTCTCACATAAGGAGATTAGACAACTGCGCAAGACATATTATAGTACACAATCATTTACGCAGACACAGGTGCACTTACGATTCCTTCACTCTCATAGCCGGATGGGACGGTAATTCGACACGACCGAAGAGCGATTAGGCGCAGCACCGACGTTTACGTGCTATAGCGAGTGTATTAATTTTCGATGAGAGTGAAACATGGGATACATTAACGGCACGGCACGGTACGCAGACGGTAGGCAGCTGCAAGCCAACGCCGTTATATATTTTCTATATGAGATCCAATTTTAGGAGTCAAATTCAAATGACAAGTTAATCGCTGGGTACACGCTAATTACTTTGACTACCCCGCTTCTGCTGTACCATTGGGACACACTAATTACTCTGACAGTCAAGCATCTGCTGTATCACTGGTACACACTCACCACTGATAGCCTTATACAACAGCTGGCGACATTCAGCACTGTTCCTATCGAGCTTGCACTCCAAGTGCCTCTCGCCGACCCAGCTGAGTTGCTGGATGCGTTCCGACATCGCGCGGTCGAGGCGCTCGTCTTCCGTTCCACTGGGAGAAAATACTACTGATGGTAACCTGGAATAAAACGGAAAATATAAGAATACTAGCTTCTGCCAGCGGTTGCACCCGCATCCCGTGGGAACCTCGGCACGGACCCGGATAAAAAGTAGCCTATAGCCTTCCTCGATAAATGGGCTATCTAACACTGAAAGAATTTTTCAAATCGGACCAGTAGTTCCTGAGATTAGCGCGTTCAAACAAACAAACAAACAAACTCTTTAGCTTTATAATATTAGTATAGATAAGAATCAAACTCGAAACCATTTATTCAAACTTTGTAGTACTTTTTGAATGACAAACTTTATAAAAGACAGCCTCTAAAACGACCACCCTTCACCACTTCTTATGTGTTTTTGCTTGGAAGAAGAAGTTGTGCAACAATCTCCCCAAGAAAATAGATTAAATATCAATTCGGAGCCTTATTTATTTTTATGTGACAGTTTTAAACTGCTTTTGAAATTACTATCCAATTTCGGTACAACTGTTAGCTACAACTGTTTTTCAATGTCAAGCCACTGCTCAATGATAAACACAAATACTCTGAATCGGACACAAGGTCTCACATCTCAATGACCTTTTTAACCAGTCAGGCACTAAGCATTCATAAGCATTCTTTATTCATACATAGACAAGTTCCGAAGATAGTGGTTCATTTAGGCTAAGATTCTTTATTCAACACTAGCTTCTGCCAGCGGTTTCACCCGCATCCCGTGGGAACTTCCCGTACCGGGATAAAAAGTAGCCTATAGCCTTCCTCGATAAATGGGCTATCTAACACTGAAAGAAATTTTCAAATCGGACCAGTAGTTCCTGAGATTAGCGCGTTCAAACAAACAAACAAACTCTTTAGCTTTATAATATTAGTATAGATAGGTAAGTACAAGGATAGTGGTCTACTCACTCGTGCAAGTAAGTCATGGCGTGTTTCTCCACAAAGTCCATGAGCAGTTCCTTTGTGTCCGAGTCCACGTTTGCAAAGTGAGATGATGTATCCATGTGCTTCATGAAACGCTGTAATAAAATGAAGAATAAGAAAATGTAAGCCAACCCCAACAAAAGGGAAAAAGTGTCAGTTATCTGCCATTCAAAGGCTGCTTATAATATCTATTATAATATAATTTGACTGCCTCATTGGTCTAGTAGTCGCAAGCGCGGCTGCTGTACCCGAGGTCTCGGGTTGGATTCCCGGATCGGGCCGAAATCTCTTTGTGGGTTTTCTAAAACTTGCACAAAAGCAGCCCGTAGTCTGGAAGTTGTTGATTAATTCACCCGTGCACGTTAATGTCGGTCCTGCGCCTGATCTCTTTCCGGTCATGTCGGATTGCCGTTCCATCGGGTTATGAGAGTGAAGGAATAGTGAGTGCACCTGTGTCTGCGCAAATACTCGTGCACTATTATAATATTATGTCCTGCGCAGCCGGCTGATCTCCTTATATGAGAACAGCCGCCGTGGCCGAAATCGGCCGTGGACGCCATTATAATATCTATAATTTCTATTCGAGACCTGTGAAACCAATAGTTGAAGTTTATCTGTCAGATAAGTTCCTGATAGGCTTTTAGAGACTTCATCAGTAACCGGTCAAACTGGCCATAAGGTTTAACTTCAATATAAATACAAAAAGAGATGATGGTTTTTGCGCCGGATTTTCCGCATATTTTTTTGCTGTTGTGCCAGTTGACCTTTCCCGTAAAGAGTTCTAGGAAGGCATCGCAGTCACCGATCACTGGTACAGTCTGATCTTCAAATTCAGCTATTTCACAACAGTGCTGATAAATGTGATACGAGAATATTTTATCCTGCTATTCATTTTTAAATTAAATGAATAAGAATGGAGCATTGCTGCCAGGGAGAAATGAGAGCGTATTCGCTTTACATATTGCTCCGATCCTAAATAACTTTGGTGTGGGGCAAGAAGGATATTTTATCAAAAAAGTATGCATACCTGATACTGTCTCTGCACCCTCTCCGAAAGCTCATCAACGGTCATTACATTAGCGCACTTAATGACGTCAGTTATAAAGCTGTGCACGAAGACCCGCGAGTCCCGGTCTACCGCGGGGCCGAGCTGCGGGAATCGGACGCGGAACTCGCACTTCATGCCCTCGTTCACTTGCCCCGGGATCTTGAATTCGGGGGGACGTTTTTCTGCTGCTTCGTGGTCATCTGTGGGTTTTGAGGTTAATTTTGTAGGTCAAATCTGACACAATGTTATATCTTAAATAGGTGTAAATGTGCCTATGCCATTCAGCAATCTCTAGGCCCTAGCTAGAGCATTTACACACGAGAACTAACATTGAAAAAGTACGTCGGGACAAAAGTAAACCTTTACCTTCAAGGACGTCTTACCAAAATCTCATCCCAAAAGTACGAGATTTAAAATTTTAGACATACCTACTTATTTCAATACAATTAAAGTGCAATCAATTATTATTAAGATTTCATGATTACAAGAGCATCGACCAGCGCAGAGCATCGAGCTTCCTAAGTGTTAAAATACACGATAGTCATATTCGAAATTACCCGTGCTACTTTTCTTGAACACGCTGAATTTGAGCAAGTTTGCCTTCTTGAGGGTCTCGCTCTGGCGCAGCCTCTTCTCCTCAAACTTGGAGAAGGACGAGTGGGAGGTGACCTTCAGTCCTCGCTCCGGCTTCTTCTGTTCTGGCTTGGGTAATGTCGCTGATGATGCTTTTTCTGGTTTGAAAGGGAATATTAACATGCGTAAGTGACAAATGACAAGAGCACCCAGGGTTTCTGGACGCGCACGTTTTTAAAATGCATGTAACCCGCGCATGTGCCTCAATATGCGCAAGCTACTTGCACCATGTAGAGGCACCCTTATAGACAGAATAGTGGGTATATTACCCCACTTACACCGCGCAGAACATGCCCAAATGTATAGTATTTATAGTTGCAGAATGCTGAAATGCATCGATCTTTATTTTTATTTAACCTTAAGAAGAATTTTGTTTATGTAAATGTCAATCTATAAGTAAATGTGAGGGGAACTATTCATACTCTAATATCTGGTGTCTGGTGAATGTAACAATGAAAACAATAGCTAATAGTTAAACAGCTGCGTTTAACATGATGATGTTGAATGTTATGATATTTTGAAGATACATATACATATAAACATGTTTGCGAACAGGCCAAACTTTTATCAAGCTTTTTATATTGATAAAGCTTGAAGAACTATCTATCAGAGAGCCGTTATCTTTGATAGATAGGTCTTCTTTTGAATAATTCATGCAGATGCTAGTAAATTGCAGTTTGCTAAACAAACATTAACAAGAAAAGTGGGAGATATCTCGTGATAAACACGATAGTGAATTGCGTTTAACATAATAGTATAATAATGATATATAATATAACTACGTATAAGATTTACAGCTTACAGGGACAATGAACGATGACACGTGTATTCTGGCTGGATAATAAGTATCGGAAATGTGAGTTATTTTGTTTCTCTTTAACGCTTTAAAGTTTCAGGAAGCCTATAGACTACTTTTTATTCGGATGCAAAAAATAATTTACATAGTACTACCTAAAAAAATATTTAATATTCATTGCCTGGTAATAAAGGATCAAACAAAAATAAATTAAAGTTGCTTTAAAGAATTCATAAGAAAAGGTCAAATATCCTATGAACGACTTGCAACTCTTGCAAGTGGTACAAAAACATGGTAATACAAAAACAGGTGTGCTAACAATAGAAAATAAAAAAGAATATAATTATAATACCTTTCAAAAGTATCTCTATATTGTACTCATTATCTATACTAATATTATAAAGCTAAAGAGTTTGTTTGTTTGTTTGTTTGAACGCGCTAATCTCAGGAACTACTGGTCCGATTTGAAAATTTCTTTCAGTGTTAGATAGCCCATTTATCGAGTAAGGCTATAGGCTACTTTTTATCCCGGTACGGGAAGTAGTTCCCACGGGATGCGGGTGAAACCGCTGGCAGAAGCAAGTTATGTATATGATAGGTAGTTATCATGATTTTATTACAAACTTATTTTCCTAGAAACCTTGTTCAAGATAAATCTTTCGCTAAGTTGATTTTGGCTACGCATTTGACCTCGTTTTGTGACCAAACCCACAAAATGAAAGAGCCACCTATTTTCAAAAACAAACGAGCATCATTTCCTACATAACATCACGTAATCGGGCGCACCCCAGCATTACCTTGACGATCCAATCACTCATTATCTCATGTTATGTGAAAAACCATATTTATCACTATGATAACTATGGAAGGTGAAGTTCACATTTATCTAAACAGTTACTGTTAAACCTTTAGTTAAAGATTATCTCTTTGATTGTATGTTTTTTTATTTGATATGCATCATGTCACCTACATGATTGTTGTGCAATGAAACGTTTTAGTAAACAAATGTGACGTGCTTTGATTTGCTTCAGAAATGTAAGAACAAGGTCTTTACAATGTATCACTACATAGTATAAAACAAAGTCGCTTTTTCTGTCCCTATGTCCCTTTGTACGCTTAAATCTTCAAAACTACGCAACCGATTTACATGCGGTTTTTTTAATAGATAGAGTGATTAAAGAGGAATGTTATATATATTGTATGTATAGTAACATACATTAAATAGGGGGGAAACACTGTTATCCCGTGCGAAGCCGGGGCGGGTCGCTAGTAAGTAATAATATAAATTAAATGCTCAGGGAAATAAAAAAAAAAACTTGCCTAAGAAAAACAGTGAATCTGTCACCACAAATTATAAGATAGCTCATAATTTTGGATAGAATAGATTATTTTTTGTTTCAACTGTAATTAAATATAATATCCCCGCTTCATGAACTTGCACCGAAATTAGTTCATCTGTTGCTGGAAGCTCCCAGCTTCCATGCCAAAGACAAACATATTACATAAATGACTTTAATTTTGTAACAAGTTTATATATATTGAATGAATATTAGCTTCTAAGTAAAAGTATGTAAATAAGGCATTTACAGTATATTTCATAACCTAGGTAATCATGGTAAGCAAAATAGGAAAAACCAAGATGCAAACAAAGGAGATATATAAGTGTATATAACAAGTGTTTATAAGCATTTCCTAGGAAAGATACTTATATTAATGATGTCATTAAATGTAAAGTCAGTTAATAAGATTAAATCAAACTTCTTGGATGATAATTTTGTCTCACAAAGACAAAGAATTTCTCCCCACCCCTAAACTTTTACAGTAGTGCGATCTTCATTTATCATAAATATTGAGTATATTTATTATACATTATCCAAAGTACACAACAAATAAATTATCTTCTTGAACTCTAATTAGGGTATCTATGATTAATGATAACCCACTTCATTATTGTTAAGAAAAAAAGTCCCTTTAAACCAATGTTTACAACTGTCTGTTATTTAAAAAATATTAATTGGACTTAGTTCATGACTCATATTTCCTCTGTTGTTAACATTATTAAAATACCGTCTGTTTCACTCACTTCCTAAGAGAACTATTTCCTACATTCAGATAAAAAGTGGCATTATATTATTATGATCTATAAGCTATACTAATATTACAGCCAATTTTCATCAAAATCCATTCGCTATACATTCATAGATTATACATCTTGAAAGAGGAATAAACAAAGAAACTAAATTTTTATGATTACTGACTATGATTATTAGTCTAAGGTTATTCTAATAGTCATGAATGTATTGACTTCCTAAGCCTTTGTTATCATAATATATTATTTTAAGCTTACACACTTATGTACTTATGTCTTATTTCTACTTGCTGTAAAACTCAATTGGTTGTCTAGACATATTATTTTATAATTATAATTTATGTGTGATAAATAATTAAATATGTATATGTAGATACTCCTAATATAACTAGAAACTTAATCATGTAACAATAAAATTGACAGTAAGAGACCATTAGTACTTAGAATCTGTTTAAAGAAAATCTCGTTTTCTTGTTTTGCAGTTCACTAAAGTTACTGTTTTTTTTTTTCTACATGGACTATGATCTATCTATGACCATACGCCTAGTGTGTTTAAAGCAACTGACATTACAAAGGTAACAAGTTGGCCAGGTTTTGTTGACTGTCCAATGACTTATTTCCTTTTGTTACAGTTTTAGTTAGATATTTTTTAGTTGATAAAAAATCCTTTGTTACAACAAAACAGGTGAAGTCTTATTAATGTAGTAGTTATAAGTAAATAATGTATGACTCACCAGCCTTCCTCTGGCGTTGCATCTGTTCCCTGTGACACTTGGAGCAGTACCCTTGCCACTGCGGGTTGCCGAAGTAATCACAGCCATTCTTGCACTTCAGGTCACTCTGGTCTATCCGCAGAGACGGCATCTTGGACGCAAACATCATATACTTGTAAGACCTCTGAAGATTCGGACCAAACCACATAGTCACAGTTGGAATTTACAAAACAATTTGACTTTGATAGATACTCTATTATTTTGGGTCAAATTGGTCAACCATCTATTTCTTAATGGCGTGCAGTGACCGAACAATATTAAATCTACAATTTAGTCAACTTTTAACGCTCTGCACTCAAATAATCTCCCATCAATTACATTTACGTTATTTTCAGCCCATGTTTGGCAAAGTACGCGAAATAAGAGCGGTTTTTCGCGGAAAACAGTATTCATTTCAATGTGCAACGGTAACGGTGGCCGTTCGACGATTTCCTCCGTTATATAGTCACCGCTTATCGTGAAAATGTACTTATTCGAGTATCTGATAACCAAATGAATCTATCTAAACGTAGCTTCGTGTTTAATATTTACGTAGTAGACGATGTTATATACGACTATATAATATGTAATAGTAAAAGACACTTACCTTCGGTGTTGTAGCAACTATTGGTTTCTATTATGTATTATTTAAACTAAAATGAAACGAATAAAACATCGAGACAACAAATAATTATTATAATTTGACTGAACTGACATTACTGATTGACACAAACACTATGACATTACAATGAATGACACATACTTTGACATTACTTTTTTTAAATCGTCATTATTTATTGACAAAGGAATACTGATTTGGAATGGCTTATCTAAAACATTTCCATTGTATAAATAAAATTCACTTTCATACTTGAACACTATCGGCGCATTTTTCTGAATGTTAAATTAATTCTTGCACCCATTAGCCTTTTCCGTGCCGGTAAAGAGTGATACCAGACCTCATTTGTAGGCGGATTCATGAGGAGTATACTGCCATGTTCCAATTCTATTTTCACTGCAAAATAAAATTGATTTCTAAGTATTCATCTTATTGCCTGTTGAGTAAGTTTTTTGAACTAAATCCTTATTTTCGATGGCCTCCATGAATTTCGTCAAAATGACGGATAATCCATGAATGAACAGTTGCTATGGTAATGAAAAAATAAACAAGCTACGTTATTTACTTTTTGCACTCGCATCTTATTTATTCACAATTGAATAACAATGGATATGGCAATGCAAATTAAAGATGGGCAGTACACGAAAACTATTTATACCATGGTAAGAACATATAATTTTATCAAACTTTTCTAAGAATTTCTCGCAGTCCTATACTTCTTTATCGATTTTTCAAATAATGAAGCAGATGATAAACAGTGATTTCACGATACGTAAAACAATTGGGCGTCCTTCCCCTTATTTTCAATTCGATGTAGGTATATAAGTGTAAGAAGATTGGGTACGTAGATATTATGTGGATACATGAAGAATATAATAACGTGTCCGCTTTCAATGTTTGACATAGAGAACGACTAACATAGTTTCGTTATCACTCAAGAAGTCCTTTTAAGCTGTTACACCAGCTATTTTGATCACTTTTGGATTGACTTCACAACAATAGGTAGTGATATTCCCAATTTCCAGACGCAGAAGCTGGTGGTAGGTATGGTTATTACGACTTACATAACTACATTTCAGAAGTTTATACAAATATTTAAAATCACGATCGGGTGGCCCCTCTTTCGCGGATCATCTCGACAAGTGGCCTCCAAGAATCTTCGCATAAATACCTAGGTATATGATGGTTTCTAAATCATAGTTGTTAAGAATTAAATCCGAAAGTGTAAAGTAACCCTACAACACTCAAGTGCTGATCTTTAAAGCACTCGAGCCGTGAAGTGGTCAAACGAAGGGTTGTCGATATCACGTGATCAGCATGCATGTGAAAGCATGGACACGATCGAGTTTACCATGGAATCTCGCTTAACTTCCAAATATTTTACCTGATCATCTTTTCATCAAGCCTTTTCCTAACTATGTTGGGGTTGGCTTCCAGTCTAACCGGATGCAGCTGAGTGCCAGTGTTTTACCTACCTATAATAACTTTTTTCCCCACAAAATTACTAACATTAAATGAAGAAAGAAATTACTGCTTTTGTTTGACCTCCAAAACTAACGGAAGAAACATTCCGCGAAAAGAATTACGATAACATGCTCAGCCCATTGAAAGTCGCAAATGACATAATCAATAAATTAATCTATTATTTAACCAACCCATCGATATAAACGAGGAAACGCTTCCAAGGCTGAAAAATTGCGAAAAACACAATATAAAAACGAAAATTATCTGCAAAACATTACCGCCGTTAACAAGATAACAAGGAGGTATAAATACTTATTGGAATTAGTGCACGGACGCGAAATTCGTATAACGATGGATCGATTAGATTAACGACGGTCATAGATAAACATAAGTCTTATAAATTATACCTACATTCAATTTAATGTTTACTTTTGGATTAGATTCTCCTAATTTTACTTAAGCGACATACGATTCACGTTCGACTCGGTTCGACTGAGATCCAATCCCGACTCGATTACGATTGAAGCGTATGTGGCATTCCGCTATGTTTTCTTTGAAATAAACGTTTTTATCCTTTTCTGTCATTCAATAATGAATCATTTTGTCTGCAAATGATTTACGATTGCAAAATGAATGTAGATCAAACTACCGTATAGACCAAAATCACCAAAATAGCAGACCAATCGCAAACCAATCAAATGTCAATCGAATACGATTGGTCTTTTATTAGTAGCAGAATGCCCGATATGGTTAAAACTGCTATTACGATCATATTGCGATTCGATTTCTATTCGATTTTGACATTATTAACTTAGGAGAATCGGGCCCCTGTAAACTTGTTGCAGTAGGTAGGTAGGCAGTAGTAGGTAGGTAGTAAACTTGTTGCTTATCGAGTGAGCTGCAGGTTAAATCACCTAGCAAGCCCACGGACAGGGATAGGGAGGACACGTCCAAGAGCAACCCAAAAAAGAAAACAACTGAAGAAATAGGCATCTACCTACTTACCTATGTCCGCTTTCTCGCGTATGATCCCTGAATTTTCTGTGTTATCTTGCTAAAAGACTATCACAAGCCATGAACGGTAAACACGAAGGATTTACACAGGATATTAGTGGGCAATAACATTACAATGTATTGAAAATTTTTTAATTGTGCCAATTTCGTTACTGATACCCAGATAGCGTTTAATGCCCCTCCTTTATCAATAAATGAGAATTAATATTTAAACTGATAAGTATTATAGGCAAATCTGATTGTTACAATGTAACGAAAAATGCATAGTAAGAAGATAAACCAGGATTACTCATGCTTTAGAACATAAATATGCCAACTTTTAAAGCAGTTGCCGTTTATACCTATACCTATTATGATTATTACTTTGGAGAATATTTTATGTAATTATAACAATCTTACATAAAAGGGAACAAACCTTGAATTGTTTACATATTTCACAATAGATTCAATCAGTTTATAATCATTATGATAACTAACTCGAGTTCTAGACAAAGGCAAGCGTACGACTCTCGTTGGCGAGACATATAACACGAACAACTAAGCTAAGGATGACAAATACTTCGATAACCTATTTTCAGCTTCATAAGGACATTTATGTGAGCCTTATCAAGGCTCCTCAGCCGATAAACAATGAAAAGGAACACTTCGCGTGTCACGTCCTTTTGTTCCACTTACAATTTGAATAATCTAATTAGATAATCGTTGAAGAAGTCCGTTAGAAATCAGTTTATCAGCATTAGGCATCGACTGATTTTGTAATAATGATCTTTGAACTATTTTCAGATAAAGGAAGCAAGATACGATGAAGCCATCAAGGCTCTCAATGACGCCATCAACTTCAGTCCGAACCGAGCCGGATTGTCCCTACTTGGGTACTGCTACTTTAGAACACAGTCATTCATTGAAGCAGCTAATTGCTACGAACAGTTATCAGCTATGCATCCTGATATTCCTGAATATAAGCTGTACTTCGCCCAATCACTGCACGAAGCTTCAATGTATGACGAGTCCTACAAAATCACAATGCAAATCACAGCCCCTCAACTTGAAAGGAAGGTCATTAAGTTGCAATCTGCCATTAAATACGGAGAGGAAGATACGATAACGGCTAAGGGACTCGTCGATTCCTATCCGCAAGAAGATCCAGACAAAGACATAAACCTGGGTTGCTTGTTGTTCAAAGAAAATCAATATGAAGAGGCGTTACAGAAGTTTTCCCGAAGCCTCAACGTTGTGGGATTCAATGCACATCTTCATTACAACATCGCACTGTGCTACTTCAAACTTAAAGAATACCCCCAAGCATTGAAGCATATTACTTTAGTCATTGAAAGGGGGATCAGGGACCATCCCGAGCTAGCAGTAGGCATGCAAGCGGAGACTTCAGAAGTCAAGTCTGTTGGAAATACTCTGACTCTTCATGAAACCGCTCTCACTGAAGTATTCAATCTGAAAGCTGCTATTGAATTTCAGTTGAAGAACATAGAAGCGGCGCGTGAAGCTCTTAGCGACATGCCGCCCAGACATGAACACGAACTAGATGCAGTCACATTGCACAATATTGCATTAACTTCTATAGACATAAAGCCAACAGACGGTTTCGAAAAATTACATTTCTTACTTCAGCAAGATCCATTTCCCGCTGAAACATTCGCCAACCTATTGTTACTATACTGTAAGTTTGAATACTTCGATCTAGCAGCAGACGTGTTAGCTGAAAATGCACAGTTCACGTATAAATATCTGACCCCATATCTGTACGATTTTTTGGATGCTATAATAACCAGCCAGACATCTCCTGAGGAAGCATTCCAAAAATACGAAGATATTGCTTCGAAACATGCGGAGCAACTGAGAAAGCTTACAAAAGTTGTGCAGGAAAGTCGCTCTCAAGGGGACAACGATCAAGTGAAAAAAGCAGTCGTTGAATATGAGGAAGCTTTGGAAAGGTACATTCCAGTTGTCATGGCTCAAGCAAAGATCTACTGGGATATGGAAAACTATGGACAAGTAGAGAAGATTTTCCGCAAGTCTGTCGAGTTCTGCAACGAGTCGGATGTCTGGCGACTCAACGTTGCTCACGTACTGTTCATGCAAGAAAATAAATATAAGGAAGCAGCCAGCTTCTATGAGCCCATTGTTAAAAAACAATACGATAATATTTTAGATGTAAGCGCAGTTGTTTTAGCTAACCTTTGTGTTTCTTACATAATGACGTCACAAAATGAGGAGGCCGAGGATATCATGAGAAAAATAGAAAAAGAGGAAGAGCAACAAATATTTGAAGATCCTCAAAAGAAATTCTATCACCTCTGCATCGTGAACCTCGTCATAGGCACATTGTATTGCGCAAAAGGAAACTACGAATTTGGTATTTCAAGAGTTATAAAATCACTTGAACCTTTTAACAAACGTCTGGGTACCGATACTTGGTTTTACGCCAAGCGATGCTTTTTATCCTTCCTGGAGAACCTAGCTAAGCACTTGATTGTTGTTAAAGATAACACTATAAAGGACTGTCTACAGTTTCTCGAAGGTTGCGAGACATACGGGCGGCGAGTGAGCACTGTTATCGAGAACCCTTTTCAAGAAGAAGACGCCCACACTAAGGCTAAGCAGACAGTCACGTATGAAGCAAGACTGTTACGGTACATGTTTTATAAGCTTAAGAATATCGATGACTCTGTCACTATAAATAAGTACGAAGATTTAAAATAAATTCTTACCTGGAGGTATTGGTTTTTTATCCTTGCCTGGCTTTCTTGCGTCCCTATGCTTTAATACGAATGTCCTTTCTTGTCCTAAGGATATAGATGCGATGGGGCTGGTAGGATCTAACTCCGGTTCGTTATCTCTGTGTTCGCCCATGTGATCATTTCCATTTCTGTATCTATGTTTGGATTAAGATAACATGACATTATTCGAAACAATCGTAACATCAATTTTATAGCAGAAAGCAATGCTGGAGTGTGGGCAACAGATTGGTTATACTTTTGAAGTCCTTGGAAAACCTAATTTCTTATCTTAGTAACAAATCGTTGCCCTTTATGTTGAACATACAAATTATGGCAGGGATTACGTGAATTATTGAAATAGATAAGTAATCTGATGACGCCTCTTCCGACCACGTCAGTAAACGTCTTTTGTTCTATCGTTACTAGGTACTTACTAGGCACACTATGTGGACCATTATCAAGAGTAGGTAATGTTCTTAAGCCTTCGAACGTTTAGTTGCGTTACCTCGACCCCCGTGCATTAATTTTAACCGGCTTCAAAAAAAGGAGGAGGTTCTGAAATCGGTGGCACAATATCACAGTCAACAGACTTGCAGACATTGTCTTCAAGAGCCAGGTCTCTTTGTGTTTTGAGAAGTCGGTTTCTTTTATAAATTGTTGCGTACGTAAAACTTACTTGTTTACCAAAACGAAGTCGTATTTGATTCCTTTAAGGGCAGTGAGGAAGTCTCGCAAAGCCAGTACGGGTGCTGGCCACGGAAGAGCAGGTACAGTGACTCCAGAGTACGTATATGTGATCCCAGGGTCCCCGTAAGCGGCTTGTTGTCGTGGTAAAGGGTATACCTTGCCAAAAACTCTAAAAAAGAATGTCTAATGATGTGTATGTGCTATGGATAATTCTGAATACAGTAGGTTATGTTTAATCGTCCAGAGGTTGAGGATTTATGTACATCATCGATATAAATGTAGGTATATTAATGCTTTAGATTGAGTAGTATATAACGACAGAGAGCATCAAACGATATATCGCAGTCGGTCAGACTGCAAGCCAAAAGTGCCAGTAGGTATACCTGAATGTTTCTCATCAATATCATTAATTTTAATTGTGTCCTACATACTTTATTCTAGATAAGTCTCCAGTGAAATACTCCAACGTGCTTTCGAGTTCCCGTAATAAATCACTCGCAATAGCGTGGGGAATAGGTACAGCATATTCTAAATCAAGTCCCTCCTGTTTAATGGATTTCCAATTTACTAGATTCACGTCGATTCCTTTTAGTTTTTCCATCCCTACAAAAATAATTTATTTGAGTAGTTTATAGTGTACAAGACAGGGCAACACTCATTTGACATGTTTTTTTGTTATGATTTTCTATAGTCTTTGGTTTTATATTTATTTACAAATTGTTGTGTTGAGTTTCACACTTGTGGGTGGTGCACGAAGCCTAAAATTGAAAGATTAATTAATGATAATTGTGTAGTTACTCACCAAGGTAATAAATTAATTCGCTTCAGAAACAGTTTCTTTATTGACGCTTGACAGTCTGGTCTACTCGTTGATATTTGAGGTTATAACTACGATGTTGCCAGATATATTTAAATTACATCTTAAAATAATGACAGAATTGTATATTCTGAGGGTACATCGAAAAAATATAAAATAAAAATACCTGATAAAAAATATAAATAATTTTACTCTCAAAATATATAACATCCAAAAGCAAAACATCTACAAAATCATGCGCTCAATAACGGCGGTCTGGGCAAGCTGAGTCTGGGTGTAGTACTGGTTAACATATTTCTATTATTCTGCAAGAATTTTTGAAACGCTTCTGAGCCCGTTAAGAAACCTTGTCCTGTTGTTGGATAATCCATACCACCAAAGCGAGCTTTCAGACGTTGAGATCTTGCTCTACCGTCATTTAGAATAGTTCTTGAACTGAAAATGATAAACATGAAAGTAGACAATATTTCTAAAATGTTTTCCCGGGAAACGTAACAAAAACAAAACATACTTTTTGAAATCCAATAAACAGTCCTTGTCGTAATAAACAGAATACTGCCTAATTCTTCTGATGGTATCACCATCGTCTAAGTCTGACTCGTAATCATATTCGTACAACTTTTCTATCAGACCATCTTTATCTTTGACAGTCCAGACGTATTCCCCCGGCAGGCCCTTCAGTTTGGGAGCGTCCGTTACTAAGGGCACTAGGATATCGTCTTGGACGATTTCAGCAAACCGCGGGTTGGCACATGGAGGCCAACTGGTAGAGCTAGCTTTAGCGTCGAGGCTCTCGGTTAGCTGCCAATTAGAATCGGTGTCAACAGCCGGCGATCGAGACTTGTTCTTGAACTTCTGAATCTCTGCGCCTATATCTGAATTTAACAAGTTATCGGTCGTCCGAACAATAAATCGACTGCAAAACGCTTTGAGTTGATTGTTTTTGGATTTGTACACTTCGTTCATCAGCTCCAACAAATTTTTCTCGACTTCCTCCTTTTCTTTCATGAGTTTCTTAATCCGAGATTTTAGAAATGAGTTTTCTTGATGAGTGACTAAATATAATTGTTGGAAACTAACATATCTCGACCTATTTTCTTTTATTAGCTTCTGTGTGTTTTCAATGTGCCTCACGAGTCTGTTTTTGGCCATATTCTCCAACTCATATTGCATTCTAATATTTTTGTTCTCATGGATAGCTGAGATTAAAAGTTGACCTAAGTTTTTTCTCTCCTCGCCAATTTCCTGTAATTTTTTAAGTAGCATAATATTTATTCTTGGCTTTTGTGTTACCTTCCACATGAGCGAAGCACGTAACTTATCCCATAATCTCAACACCTCCGTGTTCATGAACACATACAATATTGTACTATATTCTAAAGACAATTCGTACAATCTGATCAGGATTAGATTTATATATTCTTGTGTCCTCTCAATAACAGCGTTTGCGTTTATTTTGGAAATTTTCTTCTTTGTGTACAGCGCAATTTCATTTTTCTTGTTGTAAAGAGACACCATCAGGGCACCAGCCATAAACATGACACACGGCAGGTAGGCCGCACCGCGGTGTTTGTCGCGTATGTTCTTGAAATAAATGTCTCGCTGCAACTCCACATCGCGGACTACTGGCGTCGCATTCCTCGTCAAAACCTGGTTTAAAATCTGGTTCTGGTGGCAACCTAAAACATGTTAAGCTACAGTCATTTCGTTCAAACAACATCTCTACCTAGTTTTAATCTTTATGTTATAGTTATCGGCCCGGATATTGAGCCCTGACCTTCACCTGCGCAGAAGCGATTTATTGGTTTATTGCCTTATGTGTACAGTGCGCAAAGCGACCCCCACTCTTCCGCCGAGAGCTCAATATGCGTGCCGATAACTATAACTAGGTTTTAATTCTAGAAGATCAACTCACCCTCCCGTTTGATTGGTAAATTGCTATTGACAATTATATCAATGCAGCACATGGCTATCCACATGGCGACAGTCAAACCAAAAAGCCACTTGAATGCTATATACATTTTGAAAAACTGACGTTATTTAGGTAAAATCTAATTATTTTACATGTAATAACTTTTGACACTCCCACTGATGTTGAACCGTAAATTTATAATAGCCTATCGAAAACATAGTTTGCATCCTATAAAACTAGTGACAATGTATAATGGTGACATTTTCACGGAAAGTATTACGTTGACACTTTTATTTTTATTTTAGCAAACAGTATTTCTGTACCCCGAAATAGGTCAAACGCTTGAATCTATGGGCCTTTATTCATATTTTTTACAATACAAGGTAACATTAGGCCAGTTTTTTTTGAAAACGGGAAAGAAATACCGTAAGTACGATATCTAGGCAGCCGCAGATGATGATCGACGGCTGCCCGCCTGTCTTTCAAAGACTACAATGTATTTGCTGTCTTTCCTGATAACCGAGTTCTTAACCGTCAACTATGGCGGAATACGTCAATTTTTGTTTTGAGTTCCTAATACAAACGGTCTGAAAAGGTTTGAAACAACAAACAACCTATGGTTATCTACAGATGACTCTGCGTTAAGTGTTTACAGCTGCTTTATGCTGCCTCGTATGCTTGAATCTCATTATGCCTACCAACTTAACTCATCAGCTATAGATACTCCATGCCATAAGATAAGCGTTAACGGGTACTATGGCACCGCACTACAAATAATTAAGGCGCTGTACATTACCCGCTCCCACCCTCGTCCGCAAGTCATAAGCGCCGCGCTTGCGGTGCGGATGCCGCACGGGGCCGCCCAACGCTTCGTATGACATGGCATAGGGTTATATAAGATGACAATGCGGTACCGCGCGCGTGTTACACTGCACCATCAATGCATTTGAAACCATGAGTGATGATGACCGTGGTAAATAGATGAGCCCGTAAAGTTAGACATTATACCGAATCTCGTTAGATAGGAATAACAATTTGGTATGGCGGTTGAATTTGTCTAACTCGTCACAGTATCGGTTATCTGTAAGTTTTGATGATAATATACAAAAAAATTACACATTTTGAAATAGATACCTTTTACATAAATTACGAATTCAGAATGCAAAGGGCCTAATATGGAACCTTGTGGAATGCCTACTGGCAGCTGACAGGTTTTATCAGCAATATTATTAAAAGTGAGTCAAATTGATTCTATCTTTAAACAACGAGAGTGATAGCATGAGGCATGAGTGCATTGCTGTGCAATTTTTGTAATAATCCTGAAAAATCTACTTAAACTCGAATGAATACTACACGAGGTTGTTTATGAAAAAGAAGAACTTTCTACAATGTTTTCAGATGCTCATTAAAAATCATATATTTTGAACCCTTTTATTAGTTAAAAATAAACATTCTTAATGTCCAAACAATTGCTCTAAGTATAAAAACGTTACTAATTCCTATCTTTAAATCTAAATAATTTCATTACTTTCACTCTTATTGCTAGGCCTAGTAGTGCAAAGTTTTTTTTGTACCATTCGCTATTGTAGTTGAGATGCAGTTTCCAATTTTTGTCTAGGAAAGCTTTGTAAAATACGCTCATTTCATCTGCGGTTAAGTTCTGTTTGTCTGCTGGCATATTATTCTTCACATACTCCTCTCTTTCCTGGAATTTAAAAATAAAAACAATTTAATCAGAATACCTAATTTTCAAACCTGTTACAATAATAAAAATTATAAGCAGTAATAATAAACCTCATCGCTTTTCCCGCTATCAACTAAGAACTTGTTTTCAAATGTCTATTCTTAAAGTTACATAACTCCTTTTCCTTATCAAGAGTAAATTTTGAAAAATAATGATGTTATTGTTAAACTTTTGACCTCAAAAAGTGGCATGTGTATATTGATAAAGAATGATAGGCAAAACGGGCAGACAATTTTTGACGTAGGAGGTCAAATTATATGATTATCAGGTCAAAATGTAGCTTACCTACAAAAATAATGAAATTTTATTAATAATTTTACGTGAATCGCGAACATACAAACAGATAAACAGACAAACAGACAAAAATGACAAAAATGATGGAAATGGGTTCTGTTAGTTATCCTTTAACATGCTGGCTATTTTTTTTGTCAGTTTCTTCAATGTACAAAAATTACTTTTCTACAGATTTATTATATGTATAGATTAATTTCCTATTCTGTTACAGAGGTACACCTAGGTGTCTATAAGTCCATGTTTTCTTTAGCCAAATAATAAGTATAGTTTGAAAAAAAAACATATAGTTTAGGTAGTTATGGTCATGTTCAAATACTACCTCAACAGAAGCTACGAAACAGAAGCTCATTTTGCTTAAGGATGGTTTCCTTTTACAAACGTTTTATTGAGATTTTAACAGTTTTCCCTTAAACCTAACACTTTTAAAAAATATGAACTAGTTCTAAAACCGAATTTACTCAAGCTTTACCTGATTTCCGTTTGTTATCATAATATATGTATTAACCATAATATTATGAAATAACATTACATGGCATTTGTAAGCAAATAACGTCCACACGACTCCGGCAACATATACACAACTGGTTCAAATAAATACCTGATAAAATCTGGAATTGTGTTTCTCCCAAAATTTCTGGTTCCATTCCTGTACCTCTGTTCTCATTTCTCGATATCTTTTTTCTAATTCAGTTTCGTTGGGTGGTATTCTAAATATGACTCGCCTGAGATTGGATACAGGATCAGGGGGTCCTACCATATCGGTGCTGATTCTCCTCGGATTTGGAGGCTGAATAGACTTCGTTTCCTGTGTGGTACTCGCATTTCTCGGGACTAGTAGGTAGCGTTTGTTCCTTTGTAACTTAACAACTCTATTCAATATCATCTTTTTTTTAAATATATTTATTGAATTGCGTATTATTACATTTTATGAACACTCCAAAGTGGAAACAAACCAACAACAGAGCCAATGAATGATCCAAAATCCAATTAAATTGAAATATATTCTCCGCGGAGTCTGTCAAATTGACAAAGTCAAAATCAGCTGTGAGTAGTGTTGCCAACATAATTTTAACGAATCCCTCAGATGAATGGCACTGTCTTGGCAGTATTTTATTATCTGAAAGGTTTGTCTGGTCAAGAAAAATCTTGGTCGCTTCAACATCGCTGACTTGTTTTTACATTCCCCTTTCCATTTGGTTATATTTAATGAATACGCGGATCATTAATCCGTAGGTTTCAAATTCGTCACAAGTAAATTAGCGCTGTGATTGTGAGTTGTGAGCGTGCTCACATGACCACTACGGTAAATTCGCCACTGCCCGCAAAACTGCTGACTCCACCAAGAAGTTTAAATTGTATAAAATAGATGCAGTGACTAAAGAGGTGCTAAGCTGTCTCTATAAAGATATCGCGTTTCGTTTTGACCAATCAAAACCTATTTTCAAAAAAGTTGTGCAGTAATGCAACGACTGCTATAATGTTCCACATAAACTGACATTTGTAATGTGTTGAACAACTCAAAATTCAAAATTCTTTGTGATTTGCATCAATTCCATGTTTCCCTGACACGTCGAAATTAACAATTGCTCTATTATGTAAAAGCCGAAATGCTCACAATATTCAAAAAAGTACTATTTACTGTACTATTTTGATAATTTGATATTACGTTATGGGAAAAATAGACCCTAACGACAAAAGTACAGTGACAACTTTGCGTATGTGTTTTGCCGATGCCGGAGTAAAAGGAGGTAATTAAATTACTTTAGAAAACATTAGTACAACACGCTTTAATTTTGCCATCATGAAGTTCCTATCTTCGGGCTCCATCATCAGATCAGTTCAACAGTACCATATATCATAGTGGTCTTATGAACTACACTCTGCTGCCGATTTTCAAGACGATGATTTACGATTGCAATATGATTGTAGAGCAAACTGCCGTATAGACCAAAATCACCAAAATAGCAGACCAATCGCAAACCAATCGAATATCGTTGAAATACGATTGGTCTTATATTAGTAGCAGAATGCCCGATATGGTTAAAACTACTATTGCGATCATATCGCGATTCGATTTCTATTCAATTTTGACATTATTAACTTAGGAGAATCGGGCCCCTGACCTGTTGAATCTGTAATTCATAGAATATTGTCCGATAAGGGATGATTTATATTAGGCCGGGACGTGGCCGGGGCGTGGCGTGTACGTGGCTCGAACGGGGCACGGACGTGAAAAGTTACATACATTTTGGGTTGATTTATATTAGGCCGGGACGTGCCGTGTACGTGGCTCGATCGGGGCACGGACGTGAAACGTTACATACATTTTGTATGAAGTAAAAGCCCTGACGCGGCCCGGCCGTGGCCCGTCCGGGCCACAAACAGCGCTCGTCATACAAAATGTATGTAACTTTTCACGTCCGTGCCCCGTTCGAGCCACGTACACGCCACGCCCCGGCCACGTCCCGGCCTAATATAAATCATCCCTTTGTATGACGAGCGCCGTTTGTGGCCCGGACGGGCCACGGCCGGGCCGCAAATGTATGTAACGTTTCACGTCCGTGCCCAGTTTGAGCCACGTACACGGCACGCCCCGGCCACGTCCCGGCCTAATATAAATCAACCCTAATTCATTTAAACATTAACACACGATGTTAAAGGTGCGGGTGCCCTCATCGGTACTTTGGCTTCAATGTTTTTCATGGCTCGAAAGCGATGGCCTATCATAGTTGGCTTAGGTATCGGCATGGGATTTTCATGGGCCAACTGCCAGTAAGCAATAAATCTAATTAAATACAATAATTTATTCACGTTGATGTCGTTAAGTTCGAGTAGTCAATACCTACTAATAAATACTTAGATTAGTAGTAGGTAACTTTTTGTTGACTTTGTAGGTATCTCATTGTAAGTTTATGTAATTTATGTAGCAAGTATGTAGGTACCTACAGTCGCACTTATCGGATTCAATAGGCCACCATTACGTCTGGAAGATTTTACTTTCAGACATTTTTTTTTGTTATGAACCCTTTTCTTAATTTAGAGCGTTCTTCCTTTTTTGAACTTCTATAAATGTAGGTGAACTTAGTATACAGAATAATGTTCAAAGATAAAGATATTTTATTTGTAAAACCGATATAAGGTGACCTAGCCACTCACTGCTAACTTCAGTCGGAAAGTCCGACGACCAGTCTAAGATAGGCAGTTGCTCCATGTAAAACTTGCTTAGCTGTATTCGATTAGACTAGAAGCCGATGCCGATATAGTTGGGTAAAGGCTAGTCAAAATATGATGACTGACTTATCTTTGATCACATTGATATCAGAGTCGCAGGTAAATGTATATAAAACTGTTTTTTTTAAGTTCATTTAAACGTACTTGTGTTTTAAAATTATCATAAAACTTTATCTAACATGCATACTTATAAAGGACTGCCCTCTATAAAAATGAAATATTACTAGAAACCTAGAAACTCTTTATATTTTTGGTAGTTTGAATTTTCTGCTTTGGTAATATTACCTACCGGTGACAGCATGATAGCACTGACATAAATGAATCATGACAGTGACAATGACATCTGTGACGTTGTCATTAATTTCCGACCATTTTCCGTGTGCTATAAATTTTCACAGCCGAATTATGTAAAAGCCACAAAAATTGCAATAAATTCTCTCTTTTCGGTGAACGTTACAAAAAGCGAGTGCCGAACCATAAGCACTTTATAAGTATTTGGAATCGCGGTAAAATCTGTGCAAAGTACCTACACAATGGCCAAAGACCCTGCGGCAGCGAAAAGTCCCGAAGATGAATACAGGAGGAAATTGGACATGTGCCTCACTGATACCATCGTAAAAGGAGGTGAATGATGTTCTTTGTGAATTAAATTTTGTTGCTATTATAATGTTTGCTGTCGACATCACACTCGACCAGCTATCCATCGTGAAGGTCGTCAGAAACGATTCATAAGATCTTCGAATTGAAGAATGAGGTTGGATAGACAGTGATTTAATAAGTACTTACATTTCCCTTTCATAATAATACTGACAGCCGATAAGAAACAAATCACATAATGCATCGTATCACCTCGAAAATAATGTGATCACATTCTTATCAGAATAAAAAATGGTTTTCTTTATAGATGCGTTATTTTTATACTGAAGATGTGTTTGGTGTTACAGGTAGTGGAGTTCTACTTGGTACTTTGGTATCAATGTTACTAATTAAAAGACGGTGGCCAATCACAACAGGATTAGGCGTAGGCATGGGTGTTGCATTTGCCAACTGTCAGATCGCTCTAAATCCTGGAAAAGATGGTTTATAAACATTAGCGTGTAGGGTCTACAGTTGTCAGGTAGGTAGAAATGTACTTAGAAATATTATAATATGTAGGTATCTAGTGTTTGCTGCATTTACTCATACAGAATCAAGTCATAGTAATTGTCATATAGATAATGTAGTTATATTATTATAGCTTCTTTACCATTGTATTCAAATAACTCTTCACATAGTACAAAATAATTAAATATGTGAATAATTGAATTACAGATGGACGTGGTGTACAAGACGATCACATGAATGAAATAAGGTAGTTGTTTCTCACTAATAACTATACTAGAGAAATAATTATTCTACTCTGAAGTTTACTATTGTATAAAGCTATCTAATGAGAACATTTCTCATCAAGTAATCTGTTTCTTCCTATTAATGTTAATTTTTCAATAAAAAACTAATTACCTTTTGAAAACTTTATTTTTTTTCTTCTGTTTCAGCCGTGAAATGCGTACAACAAAGGCTTACTGAGATTGGTTGCAAGTTGAGTACTTATTTCAACCACTTGCTTTGTACCACAATCACCTGACAACTACATAGACTGGATAATTATAATGAAATAGATGCAGTTAATTTATTCAGCAGTTTTATTCATTTGGAATGACCTTTTTAATCAAGTTCTTGCACACCAATAGCAGAAATCTACCAAAGGACCATCATACAAAGCTATGGAAACATACTCGTAATATGTATTATAATGGTGTTAAACCTTCAAGAAAAGAATACTCCTTTTTGTCAAGCCTGTCCATAAGGCAAGTGTCCATGGATGGCAAAAGCTGTCCGTTTCCATTAATCAGAAAAAATATTTCAGCCTTATATTTGTCTAAAAATTGCAAAAGCGGGTGAAAATAATAAAAAAATATCATTTACCTATGCAACGAAGAATTTTTCCTCATTAAATGTCCAAAAACATGCAATAGCATATTATTTTATGTTTAAGTTCCAAATAATGCATTATTTGAAGTGTTGTTACAAAGTATGGTATTCATTGTTATGCAAATATACGCGTTATTCAATACAAGTATTTAATTTAGTACTAAATAGCCCTTTGCATCATTTCATTTTCTATTGAATAACTTGCGATCGATAGTTGCTATATTATAAAAATGCGACAGTAACTATCGTGTTTTCACGCCGTTACTCCACAGAACTTTTTCTGAAAATCAGTCTTACCAAGGGCTATCGGGTTGCCCAGACAACTGGGTTGAGGAAGTCGGATCGGCAGTCTGTCCGTGTATTTCTCTGGCTGATACTTCAGACCCCGAAGTATCGAGTTATACTGGTGTTCTTTGCAAAATAAACGATTTGATTTGAAGACGACGCTAACATAGGACAAGGCTAAGCAGATGATGATTTCCATTTGCTATACTTTACCAACATTAAACATATGTGTAAATAAGATCATTTCTGGAAAATGAAATGAAACAATAAAATAAAGAACAATATTTTATTCATTTATTGTACAAATCGATACTGGAATTAAGATAAGGATAGATTTAGTGTATCTTAACAATAAAAATAATTTAAATACAACAATAATTATAGTTTAGTATGAATAGACAAGCTTTACTAACAACCCATATACAGACACCCAACGTGGTGATAATTATATAACTATAAAACATGGCAACACAGGTTAAACAGCGGTTGAGACTCGTGGTACGCGGATGCAAAGTCGAAGCTTAGCATAATCAACCTTATATTCATTACGTTAAGTTCAAATTCGGTAGTCTCTTATAGGAAATACTTGTTCTTTATGACAATTTGAGGTACAACTTGCTATGCGAAATACAAGGTATATTGACGACTAGATTCGTCTCCGCGTCTTTAGAACGAAAGCGTAAGAGAGATAAGGCAAGATCGATCAAGTAAAAATTTAACAAGTGCGATTATAACAATAATGAATGCGTAAATACAAATGATTTTAAAGTTGAAATATGGAATCAACGCTATTGCTCCACTTTTAACACTTTTGGTGAAATATTGATCGATAGTCGATTATAAATTGATGTTGCGTATGATACAAGCAACAAACGGTAACGTCTTCAAAGCCCCACCAATAAACAACATCAAACAGATACAATGTTAACATTCACATAATTACACAGAGTGTTAGATTTATACAATTTGTCTTTTCATTTATCAAACAATTTCATTTAGTGAAAAATGCACTTTATTTTACTACCATTAGGGATCAAAACCAAGAGATTACTTAACTAATAAATTGTCATGCTCAAACAAGTACAGATGAAGATAGAACATTAATAGATATACTCAAAATACTCAACTGTAAACGTAGTCATAGTCAAAATACATTAGTATATGAACACGGGCAACGGACAGAAATACGCAATCATTTAAATAGACATAATTATTTTATACATATCGACACATTATTATATCATTCCGATTTGAACACAAGATTGTAAATACCTTACGAAATAAAATACTCTTTCGACCGCAACTGACGTTCAATATATAAATCACTATGGCGATATCCGACAACTATAATATTTAGCTAAATTATAAAATAACATTTGGTAATATATTTGACTAGTATAACTTTCGGGACAACCGATTTCACTCGCAGGAACATAAACAAGATTTAAATTGAAAAATAAACAAGTTAAGACTACAATAACTATCTGAAAACTAATACAATATAGCGATTTGTCTAGCAATTCCCAAAAATAAGAAGTTTGTTTCTTAGACCAAGTTTTGCATGCAAAAACACTGACTTTTAATGAGCTTCACCGTAGATGCGCAAAAAAATTTGCTCTCAACTCCGAAGACTTGCTTGGGTACTTATAGTTTGTATGCAAAGTTGCATACCTGTGTATCTATACTAATATTATAAAGCTGAAGAGTTTGTTTGTTTGTTTGAACGCGCTAATTCCAGGAACTACTGGTCCGATTTGAAAAATTATTTCAGTGTTAGATAGCCCATTTATCGAGGAAGGCTATAGGCTACTTTTTATCCGGGTCCGTGCCGAGGTTCCCACGGGATGCGGGTGAAACCGCTGGCAGAAGCTAGTGTATAATAAAACGTATGATTAAAATATTTGGCAGTATGGATTTACAGAGGAGTTATAATAAAAAAAAGATATTTTAGTTAAGAGTTTATAATCTAACCTGTTCACAGCATATCAAAACTCGGTCTAAGAAAGGTTTTTAAAATGTAATTTAAATTACGAAGACCTCGATTCCCTGCATTATAATAATATTGTTCTCTAGCTCTCAACAGGCGACATTATGAAGCTCAATCAAACGTTACTAGGTAGAATGTATAAAGATTTAAAAACGTGTAAAGTAGCGATTACGTGTCGCCTAAATACCGATTTCTATTGCTATCTTTGTATGTTTGGTCCACGTTCTTTCACCTTCAAACAGGATTCTGGTAAGTTGATTGTATAGTAGAAATCTAAAGAACCTTTTGTAGAGTAATTTTACTTATTGCGGCGTCACTCAAAAAACTAATAAAAATAAGGCGCTATATCGTATACAGGCATAACAACTACTGCTCCAGTTGATACGCTACTGATTTCTGAATGCGACAGTGATACACTTGTATTGGTTACAATAGCAATAGAGATCGCAGTCTAAGGCGACACGTAATGACACAGTGTTTATCATTAACGAGGTGCAGTGCCGTAATACTGTCCTTACTTTATTGTACTCTAGACTAGTTATTGTGATATCGTGAAGACAAACTGCTAATTTACAGCTAGATTCATTTATTTATATAAAAGTGTTAATATTTTGTTTTTCATACTCTTTCTTTAAACGGGGACTGGCGTTATTTGAGTCATGTAAGTTGTATCAGGTTTCATGCAAAAATGTTTTATAATCATTAAAAACAAACATACATACAAATAATGTTTCCATAACGAATTTAAATAAAATAATAAGACGACTCATAAAAAATCCTTCAACATAAAAAAATAACTACCTAAAACCGGTCCCCGTAGTTCAAAAATCAACACCTGAGCTAAAACTAATCTAATACCTATATAGTAGGGATTCAGTTCGCCTACTTACCCAACATAGGCACTAATACAATTTGGCCTAGACTTTGAACACACTTCATTATAACAAGAGCTATGTTTGGACCATTATGAAGTCATCAGAAACCTATTGTAAGAATATCTAAGGTAAACATCAGTACTTTATTGTAAGACGATAATTAATAGGCTTTAAGAGGATAAAGTTAGTGAATGATTTGACAATCATTCGATCAGTAAAAGATGGAACATTTCAGGTATCGATCGGTAAAACGATACATTTTTATCGAGTGTTCGTTAAACCGATTTTCATACGAGCCCTTATCAATAGAAGTGTTCCCAAAGCGATTGATCAGTATTACATTTTGTTCGTGTATTGAACGAGCGTATCGTTCAACGAGGTTTCACGTCACGAGAAAGCAAGATAACCCAACAATATCCAGTCTGTGCCAACTGTCCGGGTGATCCGTCTAGACCTTACGTACTTAACTTAAAAGTTAATCTATAATATTCTTATTATTCCGCCATCAAAGTACGCTTCGGAACAGTCGTCGCTCTAGCCGTGGGTATCAGCTCTAAGGCAAACCGTTACGAATAACTATCACACTTATTTATAATCTATGGTCGAAAACGGCAATAACCGGGCAGTATATTTTCTTAACAACGATCAAATAAATACGAGAAATCATTTTTATTAACTTGAAATAACCGTTGAAACGTTACTGGAAATAAGTTCTTTATTTGCAACAAAAAATATTTCAAAACATTTAAGACTATGGAAAACAACATCAACTTTTAAAAAAGGAAGCCCACATGGATTTCTTGAACAATAAATTAATTTAAACATTATAAGATTTGTGACATTTCAATAACAGCTGAAAAGCTTAAACCTTATAAAAAACCATTTGTTTACCAAATTCCCAGTGACGGCTAACGGTGTCCATGACGAAACAAAACTGAGTGGTTCAGTGGCTCGTGGCTCACTTGGTGGTCATGTCGGGCCAGTAGTTGATGTAGTAACGGTGGGTGCTGCCCTCGAACAAACGGTCCAGCCAGTTCTCCAGACCGTCTAGAAGGTTCTCTGTGGAATAGAGATGGGAGAGAGTTGAGAGAAGAGAAAATAAGAGTTGGACAAGGCCTCCTCCTAGCTGATTATCGGCAACGGCGACCTAACTCCTTTTTGGAGATCTACATTTGCGCAGACACAGGTCCACTCACTATTTCTTCACTCATGTACCCCGAAAGAACGGAAATCCGGCACGACCGGAGAGAGTTCAGACGCAATATCAATGGATCATTATGGACAATATACGCCAATCCAGAACCTTGAAAACACGTGTGTGTGTGGGTGTGTGTATGTGTGTACCTTGCATGAGCACGGGCGGGTCGGGCGCGTCGTCGCTGGAGGAGTCGGGCTCGGTGTGGAAGCCGATGAAGGCGCCGGCCTCCGGGTCCCGCGTGCCGCCGCCCAGCGTGCGGGTCATGCGGCTCATACGCTGGAAAATTACAATTATAACTATTGAAAAAAAAAATAGTCCAACATTTTGACCGGAAGGTGGGTGTGAATATGCTGAAGAGTGCGGCGTTTGCGCGGGTTAGAAACTGAACGCGACGCAACGTGACGACAACGCATTCGATGAGGCGCTATCGGCTTATAAGAGAACCCCGACGACGTTGACCGAGGTTGTCGACGTGTGCGTCGCGTTTATATTGCTTGAAATAGGCATATGGGTCATAACATTATTATGTATGTATTATATGCTGCGTAGCTTTGCCTTCAGCACGTACATCGGCAGACTCTTAGCGGCTCTGTTAAATATTCTAAAGAGAAGTTATATTCTGAGATGATAATGTGCAGTATACACGAGTACCGACCTTGTGCGGCTTGGTGCACTCGGGATGCTTGGCGTGGTAGATGCAGAAGTACTTGCGGTGCGGGTTGAGCGCCAGCACGGTGCCGACGCAGTTGCGCGCGTTGAGGCGCAGCTCGGCGCCGCCCAGCGACAGCTGCAGCACGCGCGCGAACCAGCCCGCGTGCCGCGACACGCACAAGTACGCGAACACTAGCGTCTTGTTCCTACAGTCATACACGTGTATAAACCAACTATCCGCAAATTACTTGTAACAAAAAAAAATTGATTGTCTGAAAAGTCGGTTTACGAACGGTACATGACAGTAGTATATGAGCCGACCACTCGAGCCGATCATGCCTCTCTCTCGTTCATGAGCGACATCGAGCGTAACGGGTCAATTATAATATCGCCCGTAATATCGAACTTTAGACGTTGTCACGTCAAAACATTAATATTCTTGGCAGTCGGATAAAAACAGTGTCATATAATAACCCTTATTATACGACACTATATTTGACGCCTGTCTTATTCACCTAACTCTAAAACGAAAATCATTGCACTACTGTGGGGAGATCAAAAAATCTGTCATCAAATATTGGGAAATAATGTCAAACGGATCATAATGTCTTTTTAAACTTTTAGACGCATCAGTAAACTGTATGACAATATTGGATCAATATACACTCACTATACAATATTGAAACAAAAATTAAATTACAAATTGATCATCTAAAAGTCATGTAGAAAGAAATATTTTGATTTCAACCTATACAAATAATGTATACTACTAAGGGCTGATTTTTCAATCGCCAGATAACTTTTATCTGAGGAATATGTTTGACGTTTTGACAGGTTTTGTATGGAAAATATGTCAAACCGCCATATTTATTCCTCAGATAGAAGTTAACTGATGATTGAAAAATCAGCCCTTAGTGTTCTACTTACTTGCGATAAGGCCACACAATTTTATGGAATTTTGACAGCAGTTGCACGCGACTCTGCATGTCTACCAGCAACACGATAGTTCGACAACCGGGCTTCAACAACCTACAAAAAAAAAACATTTTTTCCGATGACAAAAAAAAAATTAAAAAAAAAAATTTTTTTTTGTCATCGGACACATCCGCCTAGACTTTTCTCAACGACAATGAGGTGACTTCCAGTCTAACCGAACGCAGCAAGTTTTACATGAAGCGTTTTTTTATCTAATGCACATAAAACACAGATAATTTTCTTTCTCCTAATGCGTCAGAATGGGCTCAAAAATAATTTTAGCTCAAGATCAAATATTTGACAGTTACAACATAGACTTCATTTTGCCCATGTAAGGGAAGAAATCTCCCGGAATAGTACCTAAGTATACTCAATCGTTACTAAGTTCTGCTCACAAGTATTTCTGTGGCATTCAGTGTGACGGAAAAAGTATTTAAAATCAAGTGGCGTTTCATTTTTGGACCGTATATCCCATACCTGACTAGACCGTTGTACTTCTCAGCGCGTAATTCGTGCAGTCTGAGTTCGGAGCTCGGTTCGTTGTTGTTCTTCTTAGCGGCGCAGTTCTGTTTCTTCCTTTCTTCTTTCTGACGTTGTACTGACTCCTCTTCTACGCGACTGCCGACAAGAGTGGCGGTTAGATTGTGCAGTAACCACAGTGAAACCGAATTGGGAGGTTTTAATGTATTCCTAAATTCGGGAGGGTCTTCAATTATTTTTGGAGACGAACACGTTAGTTCAATTTTTGGAGACTTAAGAGTCTATTACATGAGAGGGAGAGAGATACAATCACAAAGACTTTGTCCTAACTTTTTGTCGGAGCTCGCGACAACATGCCGTGGAACAAAAACGAATTGCGGGAAGTTCGCACGCATATTAGTGGTCTGACCTCTGTAGGTTGCAAACATCATGAATCGCGACATATAGACGGCGTGTACGCCACCGAAGCAGTGTTTGAGACTTTGTATGTTCCTGTTTTTTTTTTTCGTTTCTGTTGTCTGTCCATGGTGGTGGACTCCCAATACACCCTGCACATACATGAGGTACGCCATGAGGTATCCGGCGGCGAGCACGAGCGCGACGGTGGCGAGCACGGAGAGCGCGGAGATGGCGCGCTGCGTGCGGAGCGCGGCCGCCGCCCGCTCCGTCCACTCGCACACCTTCAGCACTGCCCTCCACACTGTGCCCAGCGCCGCCTCATCCAGCAGCTCCTGACATGACAATGTCTTGCATCAATGTCAAAGTCTTGCAGTAATGTCAAAGTTTTGCATCCATGTCAAAGTCTTGCAGCAATGTCAAAGTCTTGCAGTAATGGCGTAGTCTTGCATTAAGGCCAAAGATTGCTTGAATGTCAAAGTCTAGCAACAAAGTCTAAGTCTTGTATTTTAGTCAAAGTCTTGTCAAATAAAAAACAGTGTCAAATTCTTGCATTAATGACCAAGTCCTGCATTAAAGTCAAAGTCTGCAATAAACCACACTAAACTTCGAGGATCACGTGCCACGCCTGCTCAAATGGCATACATTACGTGACGACATAATTCGGTTCATTTTTCGACTGTGCGGCAATGAGTATGGGAAGTTTTTACACACTGAAGTGTGTATGAAGTATGCAGTATGTATTACTGTTATTGCCTTTTTATCGTCCCACTGCTGGGCACAGGACTCCTCTCACATGGAGAAGGATGTATTAGGTGTAAGTAATTAATTAGGGTCCGTTCACACATACCGGCTCGGAGGAGAGAAAATTGTTAACACGTTTAAAACAGAGTTCCTGTATTTGTAGTAAGATTTATTTTTGCATGTGCATTGCTTTTGACAATAAGAATGCTCGAAGGCGCTTGGTGTAAAATAATAGAGCTGACGTTTCTTGCAGACGTTTGGCTCCGATTGCATGCTCTTTAATGCTAGCGCAGCCGATCGGCTCCGGTCTGAGTGAAAAGAAAAATGCGCGCTGATGCTCTCCGAGCCGGTCTGTGTATATCAACATCGATCTACAAACGGACGTGTCATTATTTCTCCCATTACCACAACATCACAACACATTTACATTGATCACCACATTATTTCCTATCAAAAAAACGTCTCTAAAATAATAAAACTCACCTGCACATGAGCTTCATACGCCATAACTTCCGTAGGTTTCAATAACCTCTTAATCAGCTGATCCAAGGCCCTCTTAGTCTCATTCAAGCGTTCATGGTACTTCAGTACTTCGTCTCTAAGCGCCGGGTCAGATGGGAAGTGGTCAGTTGTGCAGTGGGCGTGGTTGCAACTGGGCCAGGTTTCATTGAGCCACTCATATTGGATGCGAGTGGCTTCCCGACGCCAAATGATGACGATGCGATGTTCCATTTCTGATATATCGCTGCCTGTTTGGGGATAATGGATTTTTGTGAACAGCAGCTTATGATTTGTAAGTTTGAATGTTTGATATTCATGTAAATTATTGGTGACTGAAACTAGTATGACAAAATATGCTGGGCATAAATAATTTAACCCAAGTGTCCAGTGTCCACCAAAGCGGAGTGGAGAAGTTTTTAGATACTTAATCAGAATAATTTCGTTATTGAAACATCACTTCGCTCGATCAGTAGAATCCTTTTGAGAAATTTTATCGTTCGTTTAAAAATTACTTCACTCCGTATTCGTGGAGTCTGAGCCAGGTCAGCCTCTGTAATATAGGTCGGAAAAGAATCCGGATATTTCTGCGGCTCCACTCATTGTGCCAAACCCTTTCAGGATAAGGCTTTGAAATAGTTTAAGCTAGAAACTTAACCATCCACTTTAACATGTTCTGCGAACCCTAAAGAATCCTCATACCTTAAAAACTTTACCTACACAACTACTTTATTATACTACTAGCTTCTGCCAGCGACTTCGTCCGCATTAAATTCGGACTTTGGGTAAGGAGAGGAAGAAATAGGTACTAAACACCAGCCAATACAATTCTAAATCTATGAGTACCTACCACATCATCATCATCATCAGCCTATCGCAGTCCACTGCTGGACATAGGCCTCTCCAAGCGCAGCTACCGCGCCGCGAGCCGCGTCGAGCGCGTCGACCGTTACACAAAAATGATCCTTATAGCATGATATTCACGCGCGATGGCTTAGTACCGTATTTCATGTATAACTTTGGTTTTTCTTTACCGATTTATATGATTTTTTTTTTATTAAATAGGTAATAATGTTAACCTTTATTATTTAGTGTGAGTAAGAGTGTGAGAAACGTAATAATAGACTAATATAATTAGAAAGCTCCGAACTATTATGCTATCGAGTGTTACACGTGTTATTGTGAGTCAACCATAAAAGGTAGACATATACTGTCATGGGATATTTTTTACATAATTTTAAGGAGAACATTTCCGTTATACATGGTTTCGAGGTAGCTTTAACCATTAAGGCTGCACACGCGGCGGAAGCTTAAAAAATGGTGTAACTCTTCCCGTTTTCCCAACATTTCCCTTCACTGCTCCGCTCCTATTGATCGTAGCGTGATGAAAAGTATCCTATAACCTGCCCAGGAGTATGAAGAATAATTGTACCAAGTTTCGTTAAAATCCGTCAAGTAGTTTTTGTTTCTATAACGAACATACAGACAGACAGACAGACAGACAGACAGACAGACAGACAAAAATTTTACTGATTGCATTTTTGGCATCAGTATCGATCACTAATCACCCCCTGATAGTTTTTTTGGAAATATATTCAATGTACAGAATTGACCTCTCTACAGATTTATTATAAGTATAGACTAACTTTACTGTTATTAACTTACCCGATCCATTAGCAAGAGCATGTACAAAGGCCGGCTGTTTATGCGCATACACATACGCGTAATGCAGCCTCTCTGGCGGAGCACGGGCCAGCTGGCGCAGCGCGTGACGCGCGGCGGCCGCGGCCGGCGACCCCGCGCCGCAGACCAACACACAGCACAGACGTCGCCGGGCTGCCCGCCATTCGACGGGGCAGACGCTTTCTAATACGCTCTGAGGAATAACGTGAACATTTAGCATTAGCTTCTGTTTCCAGCAGTTTTGCTCAAGAGGAGATAAAAAATATAAGACGTCACTTTCCTGGTTCTAAGTTCACATCTCAAAAATTTTCTGCTAAATCTATTGAGAGGTTCTTCAGTTATAAATATGTAGTTTCAACAAGATTTATGCAAAAGAAAATAATTTTCGAAATATGTCCAGCGTTCCACTGAAGTTTTTGGTGGAAACAATGTTTATTTATTTAGTAATGTTATAAAAATCTTTGCATTTCTCTTCCCATAAATGCGTTTATACAATCCCTTCTAGTAAACGTTGTTTTCATCTGTCTTAAACATACCCTGGACGTATTTCTTAATTAATCGAGATTTATTAAATCCGATCTCTTAAGCATAGTCGCCCATCAATATACATAGGCTTGCTATTGCCATATAAAATCTTCGAGGGAATCGCATTTTTATAGGTCATAAAATATAATTTCAATTGATCAATAATGTCAATTACCCAATTACGGTCACGAAGGTCAATCTGGACGTAGACATGCTAGATTCAAAATAAAATAAACGACGAATTATTAATATTTTTTGATGTTGATGTGACAATTTTATGTACCACCTTTTTATATATAATCTCCCGTTCCGACCTTTCAAACGACTTTGCACGTAGGGATTGTCTATGCTTACCAAAAATGTTGCCTATTCTAAACGAGTTGTTATAATGTTATTTACCTACTTATTTTAGCCATTTTTTTTGCTGTTTTCCAACACCTTCATGACCTCAAAACGCCCCAAGAGCTGAACCCTCACCTGTGAAGACAGCCTAGGCAGGGTGAGCATCTGATTAGCCTCGATGAGCTGGTGCAGCGTCTGCGTGGGTATCTCCGTGGTGCTGACAGTGGCTGCGGGCTCCACGCTGTCCTCCTTCAGCAGCACCATCGTGTCGATGTGGCGCTGCACCTTGTAGCGGGCCGTCACGTTCGAAGTGTCGCGGGACCGCATGTCTACGAAACTGGAGGGAGAAATGAGGTTGTTAGGGGGATTTTAGAGAAAGTGGTCCCCCAATATTTTTTTGAGCAGCTATTATTTATAATGTTCTGTTTTCAAACTGTCGAACCCATTACATGTTTAACAATGCGGAGGAAGAATATACTTCTGATAATTTTACACTCTGTAACCCTATTTCATCTACCCGATGCATGCGAGCGAATTTGGTAAAGCATCTTAAAATTGAGAAATTCTATTAATAAAACAACGTCGATGTAAAAAATCTGTGACTTCATAATTCGCATGTTCATAGAAATTATACATTTTTGGCGGTTGACTAAATGTAAGTTAGCATATTGAGCCAAACTCACCCAAAAGCAACTCTATCTCTATAGTGGAATGCAGTGATGAGGTATCTGAGGCGGATGGTCTGGCGCTCCTCGAAGATCAGCGCCTTGACCTTGTTGTCCTCGAAGTCCGACACGAAGCCGTCCACGTTGTTGTCGCCGATCGCGTTCACCAGCTTGTATGGGAACTTCCAACGCATGAACTCTGTAGACAAAGATATAAGGTTCAAAATGGTATTTACTGAATTTTACTTAGCAAACTGCGAAAATTAATATTAAATTGTAACCACAAAGACTTTTTTGGAGACGGAAATTTTACACTATTTCTTTATCATAACGAAAACACTTATAACAAAAGCAGTGAAGTTTTGCTTGGAATATACTTTTAAAATACTAAAGTGAATCATAGAATTTAATATTTTTTTATCTCTAACACAGTAAAGAAATACATAAAATAATAGGCATAATAAAAAAAACACTCACCCAATATTTTAGGCAGCGACGACAACCCCTCCTTATACAGATAAATATGTTTATCCAACACGAAGGTCAAGCAAGGCACTCCATGTACCCCCACCCTCCTCGCCAGACTGGCCTCGTGGCCCGCGTGCACGGTTGCCATGGTAACGCCTAACGGCTGTAAAGCCTCGACCAGACGGCGCCAGGCGGCGGCTGATCGCACGCAGTCGAAACACCAGTCAGTGTAGAAGAGGACTAATGCGGGAGTGTGTATGCTTTTCTCTACTATGTTGTTTTCGAAGTGGCTGAAAAGAGATATGGTAATGTTATTTAGTACGTTTGTATAATAACTTTTGTTATGTGTAGCTGGCTACTGGGTATACGTATACATATAAATAGAACATTTCGACTTAGAAGTCGTAACTGTATGTTTCGTCGAATGCTGGCCTGTCTAAGATGCCTTGAAGTTAAAGGACCACTTTTAGGAGTTCCAAAAAGTCCGCTTAAAGTAGTCCGTCAACAGCTAGGTATACTACAAAAGATTAATTTATACCTTGGCTTACTCACCGTGCAGTTACAGAAAGTTTGTGAAACAATGTTATGTCTTGGTCCTGTGTTCGGAAATGTGTGCCGAAGAATTCTTCAAATGGATCGTTACTGTAACAAATGATACCTTTTTTTATCTAACAATTTTTGCCGAATGTAGCGCAGGGCTTCTGACTAGACTATCAAGAGTTTATAGAGAAAAGGCCTCTAGGCCTATGGCATAAAGAGGCCCGCGGACGCAGAGCCGCAGAGCCCGGGTTTTTGATTTGGTTAATTCAGCGAAATCAGCGAGTCATTGCAATTACTCACTTTGTAAAAGTAATGAAAAATTTGTATAAACATATTTATATCTCCCGTTAGTCAATCCGGAAGCATCCGGAAGAATCCCGTTAGTAATTCCGCTGGCGTGCATCACAAAATCCTCAAATACTTAATGTATGACTACCCTAAAAATTGCAAGTTTTCATTGAACTACATGTATAAAGTACGTGTTTGCGATCGAAATAGATTGTATGGCAGTTTTAGAATGATACATCTTTCATATATTTATAATTTCAGCATAAAACATAAAGAGGTGGTATTTCGTATGTAATATGTGTGCATACATATGTAGAAATATGCTATTATTTATTGAGAGGGCCGAGAATTGAGATAAGTACAATCCAATGCTCAGAATAAACTCCATGCTTGTAAAACTATTTCTAGCTTCATTACTTTGCAAAGCTCGGAAGCTATAGGTACCGATTTTACGAGCAGTGCAGCACGCAAGTATAAACGATAAATTATCATAGTATGAGTCACACTGCTGAAGATTGAACTTGGAATAATAATTCAATTCTGATTCGTGACCTTTTTGGAGGAACTTATTTCCTTTGTAGTGGGAGCTTGTAATTTGTTTTGAAACAATATCTAAAAAATGGATATTTCAGGGTGTTATACTTTATTATTTGACATAGAAATAAGTTTCAAAAATCCCCCTTCTGTATTTGGAAATTTATGGAGACCTATATGATTTTCTTAAACTTCCCCATTTTAAATAATGGTTAATATTTTTATTAATACAATATATTTAAACATGATCCTATAGGTACTGAGTACACCTTAGAATCTTATTGTATAGGTTTAATGTAGGTAAACGTTCCGCAAAAACAATAAAACAAGAAATAACAGAGCCAACAATGCTACTGGTACCATTTAAAATTTTACCTACAGCTCTTTCTATCTTCAATAAGACTTTTTCTAAATATATTGTTTTCTATTTACATGTATGCCCACATATTTCAGTTGTTTCACTTCTCAGAACTCAGTATTAAATAAACATGTGTGCAAGATTGCAAGAGTTATTACTTTTGCTGAAAAACTGACGTTACACATCACAGATAAATACTACAGAAATTGCAACAGCTGGATTCTGTTGTCTGAATTGCTGACTTAGACATCTACATAATATAGGTTTCTGTTATTTGCATGAAATCTTTCAAAGCTTTTGAAGCATATTTTTCAAACCCTTTTGATGAATAGTAGATGCTCTGAGATTTTTTGCATCATTTGTATCAGTAACACTCATATCCAAGAAGATACACAATTCTGTTAAAAACTTATAAACACAAAAGTAGTAAACTTTCATTTGGGGGCTCGTCCGGGATCGATCAACGACGAATTTCCACGAAGTTTTCTACGACGCACCGGCCGGCGCGACGCGGCGGCCATTAAATTTGAATTACGAAGTTACGGAGCACGATGGAATCGAAATCAACGACGATTACGACTGCAGCGGCGCCGGTGGCGTTCGGGCTCACAGAGGGGCTCATCGAGAAGTTCAGCGGAGACGACAAATCTTACTCGTCGAGTAAGTGGGCTCAAGACATCGAGGATAACACTGAGATATTTCAGTGGACGCCGCAACAAACTTTGATCGTAGCTCGCCGGTCACTCACCGGGACGGCTGAGCTATGGTTAAAATCCGAGAAGGCATTCAAAACCTACGGCGATCTCAAGGCTGCGCTTGTGAAGGAATTTCCAGACACCGCGAACGTCAAGGAAATGCACGAGCTAATGGCGGCACGCAAGAAATTAAAAGGCGAGACGTATTATCAGTACATGTTGCATATGAAAGAGCTAGCGCGGCGTGCGAAATTTCCCGACTACATCGCGATACAGTACATCGTGGATGGCATCGACGATTACGAGAGCAATAAGGTGATTCTGTACGGCGTGACCACGTTTCCAGCATTGAAGGAAAAGCTGGCTTTCTATGAGAAAATGAAGTCCAAAACCAGGGAGCGAGGAAAGAGAACCGAGAGGTTAAAAGGTCATGCGAGGTCGGCGGAGGCGTCCTCGGCAGCATCGGGATCGGCGAGGCGGTGCTATAGCTGTGGTGACATGGGACATGAAGCGGGTGTGTGTAAAAACGGATTGAAGTGTTTTGGGTGTAATCAGTTCGGTCACATTCGTAACCAGTGTCCCGTAAATCCGATGAGATCTACGGCTACAGCATCGGCATCGGGTCATTCAGGCGCCAAGATGGCGGGCGCAGGCGGCAGCGGCGCTCACGGCGGCCGAGGAGGCGGGGCTTCCGGTTCCGGGGAGGCCGGAAAGTTGGGACCCAAGCGACCCGCGGCTATGTTCGGAACGGTGAACGAAGTAAGCGGAAACGAGACTGTCCGCGCGGTCATAGACAATGAAACGTCACTGACATTGACAGATGTCAACACTGTAAATGTGACAGCTACGAGTTACGAAGATCGAAACGTTAACATCACGCATGTAAACAAATGTGTTCGGAAGCCGGTAAAAGACATTAAACTTAATAATACAGTTTTAAATGCTCTCGTAGATTCAGGTAGTGATGTGAACCTATTATCTTTGTTGTATTTACCTATGTTGAACGCCGAAGTGGCGAGTGAAACGTTAACGATGTCTGGATTAGGCCGTAGTGAAATACAATCAAGGGGCAGCGTCTCTGTTGGACTTGAGATTGATAATCAGTGTTTTAATGGTGTAGTTTTTCATTTAGTTCCACCAGAGGTGATGCCCTACGACGTAATAATAGGTCAAGAGTTCCTGGGTCGTGTTACTGTGGTAATGAATGAAGGGGGTATTAGGTTTTTTCCCATTGGTTGTTGTGAATGGGTTGGTCAAATTGATTGTTTTCCAGGATGTGTAGCAGTCAATGTTGATCACATTCAAGATCCAGCAGTAAGGAGTGAGGTTATGCAATGTGTTGAGGAGTATAAGCCATTGTATAAGGAAGAGGCCCCGATCCAACTTCAAATTGTATTGAAGGATGACATCCCAGTGCGACAGCGACCCAGACGACTGTCACTTATGGAGCAACAGGTAGTGGAAGATCAAATCGAGGAATGGCTTGATAAAGGCATCGTGAGGGTGAGTTTCTCAGATTACTCCAGTCCTTTAGTGCTAGTAAAGAAGAAAGATGGTTCGACTAGGGTCTGTGTGGACTATAGGCAGGTCAACAAGAAAATAGTTAAGGATGAATTTCCACTTCCCGTAATCCATGATCTGATTGACAAATTGCAGGAAGCTAAGGTATTCAGTGTACTTGATTTGAAAAGTGGGTTCTTTCATTTGAAGGTCAGCGAGGAGTCTATTAAGTACACATCATTTGTCACTCACCACGGGCAGTTTGAATTTCTCCGTGCCCCGTTTGGTTTGTCCACCTGTCCCAAGACTTTTATGAGATTTGTGAGTATAATCTTTAGAAATTTGATTTCCCAAGGAGTGTTAATCATATTTATCGATGACATTATAGTTCCAGCCTTGGATGAAGTTCAGGCTGTATCGAGGTTGAAGCAAGTGCTAGAAGTCGCAGCACATTATGGCTTGGAGATTAATTGGAAAAAGGCGAACCTACTGCAGCGTGAAGTTGAGTACTTGGGCCACAGGGTGAAGGATGGAGAAGTACGGCCGAGTACAGATAAGGTGGATGCAGTCATAAGGTACCCTGAGCCAAGAACCCTCAAGCACTTGCACAGTTTTGTTGGATTGACAAGCTATTTCAGGAAGTACATTGAAAATTATGCTTCTGTGGCGAAGCCATTGACTGATTTATTAAAGAAGAATACAGAGTTCATATTTGAGGATAAGGAAAGAAAAGCTTTTGAGACACTGAAGAATAAATTAGCTAGCGGACCTGTTCTGAAGATTTTCAATCCGAAGTTGAAGACTGAATTGCACACCGATGCCTCAGGTGTAGCATTGGCTGCAATACTCATGCAACACCATCCAGGGTCAGGCTTACACCCAGTACATTACATGAGTAAGAAGACAACTGACATTCAGAGCCGGTACTCAAGCTACGAATTGGAAGCACTAGCCATCATAGAAGGTATCAGGAAGTTCAGGCACTACCTTTATGGTATTCCATTTAAAATAGTCACAGACTGTAAGGCTTTTGAATTAACACTTAAGAAGAAAGACTTGTCAGCCAAGGTAGCCAGGTGGGTCCTCATGCTCAGTGAATATGATTTCGAAGTGGAGCACAGAGCGGGCTCCAGGATGCAGCATGCAGATGCTTTGAGCCGCATACCAACAGTGGCAGTGGTTACTACTCTGCAGGAGAGTTTATGCCAAGCACAAGATCAAGATGATGGCATAAAAGCCATAAAGGAAATTTTGAGAGGAGGAAGTCCATACGACGATTATTGGTTAGAAAATGGTGTGTTGTATAAGACTGAGCAGAAGCTGTTTGTAGTGCCAAGAAGTTTGGAGAAAGAAATTATTAACAGAGTACACAGCAAAGGTCACTTTGGAAAGTCTAAGATGAAAGAGTTACTGAATAAGGAATATTACATTAGAGATGTGGACAAGAAGATGCAGGATTTTTTATTGAGTTGCATTCCTTGCCTACTAGCAACAAGGAAGGAAGGAAAACAGGAAGGATTCTTGAATCCGATAGAGAAAGAAGGTGTTCCATTTGATACCCTGCATTTAGACCATATTGGTCCACTTACAGAGACAAGAAAGCAATACAACTACATACTCACGGTGATAGATGGGTTTACGAAGTTCGTATGGCTGTTTCCCACGAAAACTACTTCATCATCAGAGACATTAAGGAAAATTCAGATTCATCAGCAAATATTTGGGAACCCCCGGCGGTTCATAACAGACCGGGGAACGGCATTTACAAGTAATGAGTTTAAGAGTTATTGTGAAGAAGAAAAGATATCTCATGTAAAGATTACTACTGGTGTGCCACGTGGTAATGGCCAAGTGGAGAGAGTACATCGAATACTTATTCCAGTTTTAACAAAACTATGTTTGGAGAATCCTGCAGTATGGTACAAGCATGTAAGCAAAGTGCAGAGGGCACTCAACTCTACTTTCCAGAGAAGCATAAACACAACACCATTTGAACTACTGATGGGAGTAAAAATGAAGGGTAAGGAAGATTTGGAAATTCTACAACTATTACAGGAAGAAAATACACTACAATATGATGAAAATAGAGAGAAGATAAGGCAGCAGGCCAAAGAACAGATTCTAAAGATACAAGAGGAAAATAAAAAACAATATGATAGAAAGAGGAAGGAAAGTTCAAAGTATAAGGAAGGTGATTTAGTGGCGATTAAAAGAACACAGTTCGGTCCAGGGTTGAAGCTGAAACCTAAATACCTAGGCCCTTATAGAGTGGTGAAATGCAAGCGTAAGGATCGCTATGACGTAGAGAAACTTGATAGTTCTGTAGAGGGTCCCCAGCGTTCATCCAGTTCAGCTGACCAAATGAAGAGATGGCCTCAACACGGTGACGCCGAGATGCTGGAGGAGTAGCAGTCACCTTACTCCGCAGGTTATTATTGCAGTTCTTATTTCAGGAGGGGTTAACTTTCGTTCATTATCACAGTGCCATGGCGTAGGGCTATCTGTACCAGAGTATTTACTATGTTATTTTTCTATGTAAAACTAAACATTTTGTTTTCTAAACCTATAAATTGTATTAAGTTCGAAGTAACATTTAAATGTTTTTGCCAATGTAGAGTTGTATGTTTTAAATTCAGAAACAAGATTGTCTTGTAGGAAGTAGTTATGTGTATTAGGTTGTTGTAGAGTATGGTTCCAGTTTATTTTATTTAACTCAATTATGTAGTGGTTATTATGATGTTTTAGTCTAGTTAGTACATAAGATTTGGTGTATGTCTGAGGACAGACATGAGTGCAGGACGGCCGAATGTGGGAATGAATGTCGAGTGGAATGGAACGTGACAGAATATGAGGGAGGCGTGAGCGAGTGAGCGAAGGAGTGAGAGAGAGGGACTGAATGAACGGGGGTTAGAGGCAACCACGCGGTACTGAGTGTAACGAACGAGCCAAAGTAGTTGAAATAAAAGTTGTAATAAGTGTTTAAAACGGGATTTTATTTCAAAGTCATCGATCCCAGCACGAAGAGAGCTACATTCATATACAGTACATACACAGAAGTATCTAGTTCTCTCAAAAAGCAGAAGTTAGTAAACACAAATGCTGATTCATATGATGACCCAATTGATAAATATCTATTATATTATATGTAACTAGCTGCCCGCCCCGGCTTCGCCCGTGGTACTTACATACAAACCTTCCTTAAGAATCACTCTATCTATTAAAAAAAACTGCATCAAAATCCGTTGCGTAGTTTTAAAGATCTAAGCATACATATGGACATACAGCGAAAGCGACTTTGTTTTATACTATGTATTGATAATACATAAATATTAACTATACCACAGTTCACTATTTTTATAGTAGTTAAAAGTTTACCAAATAGATGAAGAAAGTTACATTCCTATTCATGTTTAATTATTAAAGCAGAGTTACATAGAACCTCATTTAAAAATGCCTATCAGCACAATGGTTGCAATTTAAAAACTCACCTAAATCTTGCATATTGGCTGTAGTCGTGCCTTTGTTTGTATAGGTGGTCGTCTTCGTTCGTAATGCCGTAATTATCATAAGCTTGTCGCCTCTCCGTGTCTGACAACAGCTCATATGCTTGTTTGATTTCAACGAAACGAGTTTCCGCATTTGGATCTTCATTTTTATCTGGATGCCTGCAATTTCAAATCAATTTAGAACAACCTATTTTGTGTATTATGTGTGGTATGTATGATACATAATAAAGGACTAATCAAAATTAGATGACAGGCTAATACAAAGTATAAACTGCATGGACAATCAATTTAGTACAAATTATTTAGTTTCAAAAGCTCTTTTGTTTACTTTCTCAGCCCACATACCAAAGAATATTGAATAATACGAAGTACATACACTAATTACTTAGGGTTTCCGTCTTTTACACATTTTTTAGTTACCATAAACTTGTCTAAGCTAACTATAAATGACCAAGGTAACTGAAGAAACTCAAGAGCATTAATAATGCCTTACCATTCTTTAGCTAGTTGCCTATAAGCTTTGCGTATTTCTGGTAGAGTAGCCTTTGGGTTTATACCCAGGATTTTGTAGGGGTCACCGATCTTCTGAGCAATCAGCAGCGGGCACAACGTGAGCATCAGCACCACCCACAGCCATCGCCCTCTCCAACCCTTGTATTTCCATTGCATATTACCAAACAGTTTCTATAACAACCCTCCTGAATAAAACCTTCGTGCTTTTCAAGAATAATCTCATAGCAAAATCCTGCACTCAGCAATGGAACGCATGACTGCTGTATGCGAATTTAACACGGAAAACTCAAAAACTGTTATCAGTCATTTGTCTTAAAATAGAACGGCTGAAAATTCGTGAAATTCTAAAATCTCACAAAAATTACAAAATGTCAATTGGGCCAGACCATAGGCAAATCTGTTGTTTTTCTGCGCAAATAGCAAAGACAAACATCTCAATAGAAATCAAAGAGATCAATACATTATTATTAATTTATAGAAGTTTTTCTTTATTTGCAAAAAATTAAAATCGTTTTCATGGTCAATTTATTCTCATGAATAAATAAATTGAATAATTTACTGTAATGATTAACAGCGTTTTTGCATTTTTTGTATTAAAATTTCGCAACTAGCGCTAGCTCTTTGATAATTTTGGAACACGTCTCTGACGTCTGACAGTCTATGCTGCTGACTAGTGCTGACAGTTAGTAGCGGTCCCTTTCCACTACAATCTTCATTCAGTTTTAAATTGTATTTCTCGTGTGTGGTTGTACTGTGTTATAGTTTTACAATAACCATCATCTTACGGGAATAACTGACATTTAATTAATTTACCTTTTACTTTTAGCGGTAAGTTTGTCTTAACTTTATTTTTATAGGTTAGAATTATCATCTGATGATGAAACTTACTGTAAATATTTTGTAAAATGTGTAATACCAATATATTTCCTAAGTCCTGAGTTCTCTGCATACTCTTTGCTAGAAACTGACCTACATTCAAAAAAAAAACAAAATCATGATTTATAATTTTATTAATGATACAATAAAAAACTTTGTTTATTTACAAATAACTTTTTACAATATCTTAATAATAAATATATATACAACGTACAACTAACTTATTACCTAATATATACACTTACTATAAATACAGGAATGAATTTTAAGCAGTGCACAAAAAAAAACTGGTGGTACAGAATCATTAACAGAACATATCTGCATCATCAGTAAAAAAAAATTTTTTATTCTTTTGTCTGCCCTAAAATCAGCAAAATATGGATACCAACTATTCTCACGCGCTTGGAGCAGCGCTCGCGTCAGTAAACCGGTTTCGCGTTGCCGCCGTGCCTACTGTGACGACTGTGACCGTACAATCGGTTACAAAATAAACATATTTCGATATCAATAACTTTTCTTTTATGTACTAAAACACGACAAAATAAAAATATACGTATCTATAAAACTTATTTAACTATAAGTTGACAAAGTTTGCGCACTGGATAAAATTCATTCCTGTATAAATATTAAAAAAATTGCATCAAAAAACTCCTGAGTGAAACCAAACACCGGGAGTGTACCCAAGAGGCTGGCAGCATTGCCACGTTGGATGGCAATGCTTACTTTTTGGCCAAAATAAAAACCAGCCCTTGGGTCACCTGAAGTGTCAGCAAGTCGCTTGGCAATATCCTTATATAGGAGATGAGCACTTGGACCCTACGGCCTGAGGGTTTCAACCCCAAACGGCTCAAAGGTATAGTTACCCACTAGCGTACTATATTTGCGCCGTTTGAGGTCCTCTGCAGCCGCAGCAGCAGAACCAGCACATCGTGCCGAGCTAGGAAGGTGAGATGGTGCAAGAGTATCGACACAGGTCACATCCCATACTACCCAAGTTCCACAGGAATAACGACATACCGTCTGGTCTCTTGCCATCGTCGCATGCCAGACCACTGGGTTCTAATATGGCTGGAACGCCACATGCCACTGAACGGCAACAAGAGCGCGACGGATTATGTCATTGATATTCACAAGCCGTGGTGTCCAAAATAGATAGATAAAATAGATCTTTTATGTAACAAATCTAAAATAAACATCACCCAGAGCATTTGTTCTATGAACGGATAAATAACATTTTAAATAACTTAATGTTAGAATTAATAAATAATTCTCATAAAAGTTATTATTCTTTATTCTTATGAATAATTCAAAATGGTTATCATTAGCAGGTTTATTGGGTTTGCTTTTTCCTTCCTCTATTGAATAATTAATTGAGCTAAAAATAAAACTTGATTCAGTCATGAGCTAATGACATTATTATTCTGATGGTTAAGTTAATGTTAAGATTCAAATAATCCATAAATAAAAAATGCTAAGCAACCATGGGCGTAGCCAGCTTTGGGCTCAGGGTGGGGCAGCAGTCAACCTATCCCCCGGGGGCAGTGGCGGATTTACCAATAGGCCAAGTAGGCCAGTGCCTAGGGCGGCAGATTTAGAGAGGCGGCAAATTTAGCAACTTTTTTTTACATATTTTTTTTATTAATAAACGATTAATAAACGCACTGTAATATATTACTTAGGTACTTATGTGATCATGAAATTTAAAATATTCCAATAGCGTTTCAATAAAAATAAAATAAAAAACTCGTAACACAGGACCTTCGGAGCCTAGCACGAGCACCATCTCTCCACAACTTCGTGTATATTGTTTTATTACCAAGCCTTGGTCTTTCTGTTTATCTTAGCTCAGTAGCGCAGCGTGGGGGGAGGGAGGGCAAATGCCCCGGGCGGCACGATTTAGGGGGCGGCAAAAGTAAACCATAATTACTGATTACTGAATTATGAAATAAAAATATTTTTACTATAAATTGATAAGTACATTAGCAATAAAATTTCTTTAAAAACCGCCCTCGCTTTGGTCGTGTCCTGTCAATTTTGAATTCTTTACCCTTTGCATCCCCAAAAAAAATCGCGCTCGCTGCGCTTGCGGCTCCATGTCAGTAGTGACTTACCGTGGGGGAGCAGGGGGTCAGGGGGGCAAAAGCCCCGGGCGGCAAATTTAGGGGGCGGCGAAATTTTACCATAATAATTACACCAAATAAAAATATTTTGACTAAACATGAAAGGTTAGCCATAAAAAATCTGAAAAAATCGCCCTCGTGGCCTGTCAATTTTGACGGTTTCACCATTTGCATCCACGAACTAAGAAAAACTCGCGCTAGCTGCGCTCGCGGCTCCATGCCGCCTAGATTCCTCTAGTCATTTTTGTTTAAACCTCCGTCGTGGTTTTTTGTTCACTTTTTCTTTTTATGATATGTTTACTTTATGACTACTCGAAGGAAAAAATCGCGCTTGGCTTATACATTTGCACTTTATTTCTGTGCATATCTTATTTTTTGAGTTTACTTGTGTTAATTTACGGAGGTTTTAATTTATTTTGCGTCCTTAAGCAAAAAAATTTTCGCGCTCGCTTTGCTCGCGCTTCTTTCAATGATTCACGTTTCTTGTGAATTGGTTTCTTAAAAGTTAAGCCCAGCAAAAAGGTTGACGCTATCAACGACTTTTATTGAATTAAAACATTTGTAAATTCGTTAACTTACAGAAAAAACATAATTTATCCCATGAACTGCGCAAAGTACTTCGATCTATTTTGGTACTACTCACAATCTCTCAATACATAGTTGGGTATTCTTGGGTATTCATTGCACAAGGGCGCTACATTAGCACATTTACGGACATTAGCTAGAGATGCCTTTGGCTCCCCTCGCGCCATTTCAGTTACCTCCAATTACTTTTCAGCCCTTAAACTAAAAAAAAATTCGCGCTCGCTTCGCTCGCGCCTTTTTACGATAACTTTTCTCTTTTCCATCACACCGAGCGCACTAAAATTTGTTCAGTTCATCGGTTGTAGTGATATTAACAATAACAATTAATTGTTAACCCAAAAACCAGATTCTAACAACGTTTTACCTGCATATTATCTAAAGTCGGTGGCGACAAAATCGACTCCTGCCCCGGGCAGATAGCCACGCTACGCCACTGCATGTCAGATATCACAATTTATTTTTGTTTAATAGTTGAGGCATTCAATTCCGAAAAAAACATTTTTCGCGCACGTCCGTTATGGCTTTTTGTTCACTTTGGCATTTTATGATATGAAAACTCTAAGGAAAAAACTAATTATATTTTAACGTACGTACGTACGTATTTATGTTATAACGTAACGTAAGTAACGTATTAAAGGACAATGCCTAAAAACGTCCCCACCCTCCAACAGACTTCAAACTAGTGTCATCGGAAGCGCCTCCTTCGATAGATCATTTCTTATTATGGCGACATATTCCAAATGTGTGGGGTTTTGGAAATATACGACAATTTAGTATCCTTAATAATCAATTAACTTCAAGTTTGTTAACCAATTACTCAGAGTTGCGTGGACCGATTTTGAAATATATTTTTTGTATGTAGAGAAACTATCTCAAAGCTAGTCCCATTTGATTTTCATCAAGATCTTTAAAGTAGTTTTTGAGTTATCATCAGTTAAAATAATCGGTTTGAAGAAGCAATGTAGGATGTCGTAAGGATACCTTCACCACCTCCAACAGACTTGAAACTAGTGTCATCGGAAGCGCCTTTTTCGATAGATCATGATTATCATAACGATTTACCTTAAATGAATGGGGTTTTGGAAATATACGACATTTGAGTGTCTTTAGTAATCAATTAACTTCAAGTTTCTTAACCAATTACTCGGAGTTGCGTTTACCGATTTTGAAATTTTTTTTTTATGTAGAAAGACTATATCAAAGCTAGTCCGATTTGATTTTTATCAAGATATTTGAAGCAGTTTTTGAGTTATCATCAGTTAAAATAATCGGTTTCAAGAGGCAATGTAGGATGTCGTAACGACACCTTCATCACCTCCAACAGAGTTGAACCTGGTGTCATCAGAAGCGCCTCATTTGATAGATCATTTCTTACTTTGGCGACGTACTCCGAATGTATGGGGTTTAGGAATTATAAGACATTTCATTCCATACATAATCAAATCCCTTCGGGGTTTTCACCGACTACCTAGATTTTGGGTAGACAATGCTGATTATTTTTTTTTACATAACGAGAGATACTTCAAGGATGTTGTCGTCCTTGAAGTATCTCTCGAATCGAGATCTGACCAGCAGTTTTTGAGTTTGTTACTTTGACTATTGATTCCTTAAATCATTCTGTTAAGCGAAACACTCGGCAGTGACTTAAGCGGAATAAAATAAACTTGTTGGCCTGCAGAATGATGACTAAAAATTATCAGACGCGTCTCTCATAATATGGACTTTTATTTTCGAAATGGTTCGGCATAAAACTCAGCTGACGGAGACGCGGCCTATATATGTATATTTTTAAAGTTACAATATTTTTTACTGCTTGTTCACCACTTGGCCATCCTTTATCCAATTATATTGGAGTTAGCTTCCAGCCCAACAGGATGCCACCTAATATCAATGTTTTAATAGGGCAATTGTCAGTTGGATAGCTTCACTTAGGCCGCTTAACCATTCAGCTATTCCTTAACCATGTGTTCTTAGATGTAACGTTAAATATTAATGACAATATTTATGATTTTTACTTAAAAAGAGAAGTTCTGTTTTTTTTTTTTGGATTTATACATTTCTGAGTTCATATAAAATATGGTTTTGTTTTAAAATATTTTATTTATTTAAAATAAGTGAGTTTTGTTCGTAACTAAACTGTTAACTAAGTATCAAACTCGGTTAGGTTTACCACAGTTTTTCCCGTATGCTCAAAAATTATTAGTCAGTTCTGGATGAAACTTTAATGGGACCACACTTGAGGTAACTCCTGTCCAACAATAAATGATAGTTAGAATCGGCTTAGTCTTGAGTAATTGCTTTATACACCTACTAACCTAACCTAACGTTACGTTAATTGTGGATACTAAAATGTCGAATATGTCTTAAACCCCATACATTTGGAGTATGTCGTTATAATAAGAAATAATCTATCAGATAAAGCGCTTCCGGTGACACTAGGTTCAACTCTGTTGGAGTTAGTAAAGGTCCATACAAAATCATTAAACGAATTATTATTTTAACCGGTGATAACTCAAAACTTACTAAAAAGATCTCCATGAAAATTATATCGGACTAACTTTGAGACATGTTCTCTGCATTAAAACAAACATAATCAAAATCGGTCCACGCAACTCCGAGTAATTGATTAACAAACTTAAAGTTAATTGATTATTAAGGTTACTATAATGTCGTATATTTCCAAAACCCCATACATTTGGAATAAATCGTTTTGATAATCATGATTTATCGAAGGATGCGCTTCCGATGACACTAGTTTCAAGTCTGTTGGTGGGTGGGGACAGGGTCCATACAAAATCCGGCATTGTCCTTTAAAAAGTCAGTAGGGGCGGCAAAAATTTAATGGCCTACTAGCGGCAAATTTGTAAATCCGCCACTGCCCGGGGGAGGGCGGGGGCCCTCCGATTTTTTGTACCTTGAGCCGTTAATCTCAAACTTGTTAATCTCTTAATTTGAGAGGTTTATATTTCCAGGTACAGAAAATAAACAATCACACACAGGACAGATTTTATAGTTTTATTTATGAATATTTAATGAAAATAATGAAAATTAAAAATTAAACAAAACAAGCAAACAATACAAATCGCGCCACGAGCCATAGAAGATTTTAGTCTGCGCTTCGCGGGGCGCGGGCGGGGATGGGTGACCGCGCGGTGATGGACGGCTCGGCTCGCTACGCCACACAGCACCTGTTCTTTTAGTTAGGCTTAGGGAACACGGTTCGCTTTCAAATGACGCGCGCACCGCGCACGTTCGGGAACTCGAGCGTGCATTTTGTTTTGATCGCGCTCTTTTCAAAGTCGACAATTTTTTTGTGCAATAACTTACGGATAGGTAGGTAGTATGATTGTTGATGTTGTTAGTTAGAGTTAGTAAAAAAAACATTGTTTAATCAGACACCTTATAGGTCAGAGCCAGGGCCCAGGGTGGGGCAAGTGCCCCAGCTTGCCCCAGTGTGGCTACGCCCATGTAAGCAACTGCTGATTTAAAGTTATGGATCATTTGAAGGTAGGATTTAAAATGGTTAAATTGATCATTCAATAAAAAAGTTGATAAGTGAATAAACAGAGAAAATTTGTTATAAGTTATGTCAATAGCTCATGGAGAATCATTTGTATAGATTAGATAAGTGGTGTTGTTATCATTCAAGTTTATTCATGTAATAAACAGTCTGGACTGCCTGTGATATCCTTGTAACAATTCTGGCATTAGGACAAATTTGTAAAGAGTTCCTTCCAGTGGTTTCCCATGGGAACCACTGTGCAGACCTGAATAAAAAGTAGCCTATAACCTAAAATGTATAAATACAAGCAATTCACTTGATTGTATTCAGATTCCAATAAGAAAATTGTGTATTTATTAGATAATTCAAGAAAAAGGAAAAGGACATATAGAATGTCACCTATAAGAACAATTAACCCAAAATGATAACATTAATAAAAAATAAAACTTTTTGTATAAAAAGTAAATTGAAAATACATACCACAAATACCTATCTAAAGGAATTGTGCAAAAGAAACAATACATTTTTGTTCTGTCTACTTTAATTAGGTTAAAATTGTATAATTTAAATAAAAGTCGAAAGGACAATGCCAGGGTCTGGGCTCAAAGTTTGTCCAGCAGTGGGAGTAGTTCCAGCTGGTTCCATAGTGCACTCTGAACACGAAATCCAAATATTTTTGAAATCGGTCCCAGAGGTCCCGAAAAAAACCGGTTCAAATGTTCTCCATAGATAGTCACTTAACAAAGGCTGAGCCATTTGCCCAGTAGTGAAAGTGGTCAAAATAGGTTCTTTACTGCACTGTTAACACGAAATCCAAATATTTTGGAAATCGGTCCCAGAGGTCCCGAGAAAAACTGGTTCTAATGTTAAACTTGAACAGTCACGTTATAAAGCCCAAGCCATTTGCCCAGTAGTGGGAATGGTTAGAATAGGTTCTTAACTTCACTGTTATCACGAAATCCATATATTTTGGAAATTGGTCGCAGAGGTCCCGAGAAAAACCGGTTCTAATGTTAATCTTGAACGGTCACTTTATAAAGCCCAAGCCATTTGCCGAGTAGTGGGAATGGTTAGAATAGGTTCTTTACTTCACTGTTATCACGAAATCCAAATATTTTGGAAATCGGTCGCAGAGGTCCCGAGAAAAACCGGTTCTAATGTTAATCTTGAACAGTCACTTTATAAAGCCCAAGCCATTTGCCGAGTAGTGGGAATGGTTAGAATAGGTTCTTTACTTCACTGTTATCACGAAATACAAATATTTTGGAAATCGGTCGCAGAGGTCCCGAGAAAAACCGGTTCTAATATTTAAACTTGAACAGTCACTTTATAAAGCCCAAGCCATTTGCCCAGTAGTGGGAATGGTTAGAATAGGTTCTTTACTTCACTGTTATCACGAAATACAAATATTTTGGAAATCGGTCGCAGAGGTCCCGAGAAAAACCGGTTCTAATATTTAAACTTGAACAGTCACTTTATAAAGCCCAAGCCATTTGCCCAGTAGTGGGAATGGTTAAAATAGGTTCTTTACTTCACTCTTAAGACGGAATCCAAATATTTTGGAAATCGGTCCCAGAGGTCCCGAGAAAAACCGGTTCTAATGTTAGCCAGCCATTGTTAGCTAGCCATTATAAGCAGCCACAAACCTAACAAACTCTTTTCTTGAAATAACATTCAGATAGTTAGTAGTTTCACTGTTAATAGGATAAAAAAACAGGAATAGACGTTTAAAGGAAATTGTTGTTTCTCTTGCTTTTCAGTCTCTATCTACCACAATCAGTCCTAAGTTCGTGTAGCGTCATGCAATTAATATCCGTAATGGCAATGGAAAAATCTTATCAAGACGAATAAAATAAGCTCGAACACGAGGTAGTAAATAGATACCGTTGAGGAGTTCCCTCGTCTCACTGTCGTCTCCATCGTCAGGTCAGGTTTTAACCTCCACTGTTTTGTGGTATCGGAGACATATACCCGAATGACAAGTTTTTATTCGATATGTGCTTACAATTTCCGAGAGTTCCCTATTGTTTTAAGGTTTCTATCACCAGACCCTGGACCGAATAACAAAGGAACCATTTGGAAAGTAGATCCTTTCAAACAATAACATGGGCGTAGCCACACTGGGGCAAGCTGGGGCACTTGCCCCACCCTGGGCCCTGGCTCTGACCTATAAGGTGTCTGATTAAACAATGTTTTTTTTACTAACTCTAACTAACAACATCAACAATCATACTACCTACCTATCCGTAAGTTATTGCACAAAAAAATTGTCGACTTTGAAAAGAGCGCGATCAAAACAAAATGCACGCTCGAGTTCCCGAACGTGCGCGGTGCGCGCGTCATTTGAAAGCGAACCGTGTTCCCTAAGCCTAACTAAAAGAACAGGTGCTGTGTGGCGTAGCGAGCCGAGCCGTCCATCACCGCGCGGTCACCCATCCCCGCCCGCGCCCCGCGAAGCGCAGACTAAAATCTTCTATGGCTCGTGGCGCGATTTGTATTGTTTGCTTGTTTTGTTTAATTTTTAATTTTCATTATTTTCATTAAATATTCATAAATAAAACTATAAAATCTGTCCTGTGTGTGATTGTTTATTTTCTGTACCTGGAAATATAAACCTCTCAAATTAAGAGATTAACAAGTTTGAGATTAACGGCTCAAGGTACAAAAAATCGGAGGGCCCCCGCCCTCCCCCGGGCAGTGGCGGATTTACAAATTTGCCGCTAGTAGGCCATTAAATTTTTGCCGCCCCTACTGACTTTTTAAAGGACAATGCCGGATTTTGTATGGACCCTGTCCCCACCCACCAACAGACTTGAAACTAGTGTCATCGGAAGCGCATCCTTCGATAAATCATGATTATCAAAACGATTTATTCCAAATGTATGGGGTTTTGGAAATATACGACATTATAGTAACCTTAATAATCAATTAACTTTAAGTTTGTTAATCAATTACTCGGAGTTGCGTGGACCGATTTTGATTATGTTTGTTTTAATGCAGAGAACATGTCTCAAAGTTAGTCCGATATAATTTTCATGGAGATCTTTTTAGTAAGTTTTGAGTTATCACCGGTTAAAATAATAATTCGTTTAATGATTTTGTATGGACCTTTACTAACTCCAACAGAGTTGAACCTAGTGTCACCGGAAGCGCTTTATCTGATAGATTATTTCTTATTATAACGACATACTCCAAATGTATGGGGTTTAAGACATATTCGACATTTTAGTATCCACAATTAACGTAACGTTAGGTTAGGTTAGTAGGTGTATAAAGCAATTACTCAAGACTAAGCCGATTCTAACTATCATTTATTGTTGGACAGGAGTTACCTCAAGTGTGGTCCCATTAAAGTTTCATCCAGAACTGACTAATAATTTTTGAGCATACGGGAAAAACTGTGGTAAACCTAACCGAGTTTGATACTTAGTTAACAGTTTAGTTACGAACAAAACTCACTTATTTTAAATAAATAAAATATTTTAAAACAAAACCATATTTTATATGAACTCAGAAATGTATAAATCCAAAAAAAAAAAACAGAACTTCTCTTTTTAAGTAAAAATCATAAATATTGTCATTAATATTTAACGTTACATCTAAGAACACATGGTTAAGGAATAGCTGAATGGTTAAGCGGCCTAAGTGAAGCTATCCAACTGACAATTGCCCTATTAAAACATTGATATTAGGTGGCATCCTGTTGGGCTGGAAGCTAACTCCAATATAATTGGATAAAGGATGGCCAAGTGGTGAACAAGCAGTAAAAAATATTGTAACTTTAAAAATATACATATATAGGCCGCGTCTCCGTCAGCTGAGTTTTATGCCGAACCATTTCGAAAATAAAAGTCCATATTATGAGAGACGCGTCTGATAATTTTTAGTCATCATTCTGCAGGCCAACAAGTTTATTTTATTCCGCTTAAGTCACTGCCGAGTGTTTCGCTTAACAGAATGATTTAAGGAATCAATAGTCAAAGTAACAAACTCAAAAACTGCTGGTCAGATCTCGATTCGAGAGATACTTCAAGGACGACAACATCCTTGAAGTATCTCTCGTTATGTAAAAAAAAATAATCAGCATTGTCTACCCAAAATCTAGGTAGTCGGTGAAAACCCCGAAGGGATTTGATTATGTATGGAATGAAATGTCTTATAATTCCTAAACCCCATACATTCGGAGTACGTCGCCAAAGTAAGAAATGATCTATCAAATGAGGCGCTTCTGATGACACCAGGTTCAACTCTGTTGGAGGTGATGAAGGTGTCGTTACGACATCCTACATTGCCTCTTGAAACCGATTATTTTAACTGATGATAACTCAAAAACTGCTTCAAATATCTTGATAAAAATCAAATCGGACTAGCTTTGATATAGTCTTTCTACATAAAAAAAAAATTTCAAAATCGGTAAACGCAACTCCGAGTAATTGGTTAAGAAACTTGAAGTTAATTGATTACTAAAGACACTCAAATGTCGTATATTTCCAAAACCCCATTCATTTAAGGTAAATCGTTATGATAATCATGATCTATCGAAAAAGGCGCTTCCGATGACACTAGTTTCAAGTCTGTTGGAGGTGGTGAAGGTATCCTTACGACATCCTACATTGCTTCTTCAAACCGATTATTTTAACTGATGATAACTCAAAAACTACTTTAAAGATCTTGATGAAAATCAAATGGGACTAGCTTTGAGATAGTTTCTCTACATACAAAAAATATATTTCAAAATCGGTCCACGCAACTCTGAGTAATTGGTTAACAAACTTGAAGTTAATTGATTATTAAGGATACTAAATTGTCGTATATTTCCAAAACCCCACACATTTGGAATATGTCGCCATAATAAGAAATGATCTATCGAAGGAGGCGCTTCCGATGACACTAGTTTGAAGTCTGTTGGAGGGTGGGGACGTTTTTAGGCATTGTCCTTTAATACGTTACTTACGTTACGTTATAACATAAATACGTACGTACGTACGTTAAAATATAATTAGTTTTTTCCTTAGAGTTTTCATATCATAAAATGCCAAAGTGAACAAAAAGCCATAACGGACGTGCGCGAAAAATGTTTTTTTCGGAATTGAATGCCTCAACTATTAAACAAAAATAAATTGTGATATCTGACATGCAGTGGCGTAGCGTGGCTATCTGCCCGGGGCAGGAGTCGATTTTGTCGCCACCGACTTTAGATAATATGCAGGTAAAACGTTGTTAGAATCTGGTTTTTGGGTTAACAATTAATTGTTATTGTTAATATCACTACAACCGATGAACTGAACAAATTTTAGTGCGCTCGGTGTGATGGAAAAGAGAAAAGTTATCGTAAAAAGGCGCGAGCGAAGCGAGCGCGAATTTTTTTTTAGTTTAAGGGCTGAAAAGCAGGGCCGGCCCGCCCATATAGGCAAACTAGGCAACCGCCTAGGGCGCTCGTATTTGGGGGGCGGCATAGCAATGCGAGCGGCTTCACTAGTCACCACTGAGCACGCGGATCGATCAAAAATGGTTCAATCAATCGTACGTACGCGCGACAGACGTGCGGAGCGCATGCCATCGGACACGCATGCCATCGCCGCCGCGCCGCCCGCGCACTCTTAACTATCTCATGTGTTCTCCGTCAACTCTATGCGCTAAGGCGATCTTCACACTGCCCCGCATCACGCTGCATGTTGCGTGTCGACGTACCTACGCGCGTTCCTGCGGGAGTGCAGATCTGCATCATCGTGCGGGTTTTTTGCGCACTCACGCGCGTACGTGCGTTTTGTAGATTCACGCACGGCGGCCCTCATCGAGATCCATTTTCAAACACATACGTCACGCCCATTCAAAATCACGCGCGGTACTGCGGGATTCGGTGTGCCATACCTTACGTCTCGCCCCGTACCTACGCGCGGGGGTGCATGTTTCTCCACGTGTATGCGCGTGATCCGCATTAACGCGCGTGGATGCATTTTCAGTGTGTTGGACTGTGCGTGTTTTCCATACAAACGGAGATACTTACAAAGAACAAAAGAACACGCATCCACGCGCTACGCTGCATCATGCGGGGCAGTGTGAGAATCACCTAAGTGAATTTCTCGGACTCTCATTATTAGGGCTGCCATCCGTCCGGGTTTCCCCGGATTTGTCCTCGTTTGGAGGCCGAGGATAATATACATGAGATTGCTTGCCTTGTATGGAAGTTTAACCTTTTAAAATTACAAATAGACAAGCATTTGCTGCCTACGTCGAAGTGTCCCAAAACTCAAAAATTTTCGCGCTCGCTTCGCTCGCGGCTTCTTCACTTTACGGGTTTTTTTATTATACAAGTTTAGGTGCTTTAGTGACCCAAAACTCAAAAATTTTCGCGCTCGCTACGCTCGCGGCTTCTTCACTTTACGGGTTTTTTTATTATACAAAGAAGACGGATCACAATCCATACAAAATTGCCCCACGTCCTATAACAATGTGACATACCTAAAAAAAAAGATAAAAATGTTTTAAAAAATATGGCATACTCTCTAATTTTTTTTTTTACACCTTCATACGAAAAAACTGCTTTAAAAATTGTTCAGGCACTATTATGACAACATCGTTCATAGGACTATTTATGGACTATTTTATTAAATTATTTTTTTGTTTGATAGGGTATACTTCACAGGTGGTCCCATAATCATCAGGTCAGGATCTGATGATGGAAACCCTGAGAAATCCAGGGCAACTTTTGAAAGTTGTAGGCATGCGCAGGATAAAAACTTGACTATAAGGTGTATGTCTTATAACACAATGCAACAGTGAAGATTTGAAGCTGACCTGATGATGGAGACGAAAGAAGGTCGAGGGAACTCGACAACTGAATATGTAAGCTACCTCGTGTTTGGGCTTATATTATTTGTATTGAATAGACCTTTGCAACAGTGAAGGTTTGGAGCTGACCCGATGATGGAGACCAGAGAAGGTCGAGGGAACTCGACAACAAAATATGAAGTCGGTGTCTAATGGATGTACCTAAGTTTATTTCCCCACCGACTTCTAGGCCGATGCTCCTAAGAATAGTTTTTTTTTTGCTTTTCAGTGTTTTTGGGAGTCGGTTTTATTTTATTGTCAAAAGTTTTTTTTTTTCGCTTTTCGTGACAAGCACAGTTGTTACTATCCGCATAAGTGGAAAGTTCTCATCAATACGAATAATATAAGCCCAAACACAAGGTAGTTCACATATTCAGTTGTCGAGTTCCCTCGCCTTTCTCTGGTCTCCATCATCAAGTCAGCTTCAAACCTTCACTGTTGCAAAGGTCTATTCAATACAAATAATATAAGCCCAAACACGAGGTAGTTTACATATTCGGTTGTCGAGTTCCCTCGACCTTCTTTCGTCTCCATCATCAGGTCAGCTCCAAACCTTCACTATTGCATATTGTTATAAGACATACACCTTATAGTCAAGTTTTTATCCTACGCATGCCTACAACTTTCAAAAGTTGCCTTGGATTTCTCAGGGTTTCCTTCATCAGATCCTGACCTGATGATTATGGGACCACCTGTGAGGTATACCCTATCAAACAGAAAAATAATTTAATAAAATAGTCCACAAATAGTCCTATGAACGAAGTTTTCATAACAGCGCCTGAACAATTTTTAAAGCAGTTTTTCGTATGAAGGTGTAAAAAAAATAAATTAGAGAGTATGCCATATTTTTTTAAACATTTTTATCTTTTTTTTGAGATACGTCACATTGTTATAGGACGTGGGGCAATTTTGATCCATCTTCTTTAGGTGCTTTAGTGACCCAAAACTCAAAAATTTTCGCGCTCGCTTCGCTCGCGGCAACTTTACTTTTCAGTTTTTTGTATTTATCAACATTTTTTTGTCTAACCTATCAAAAAGGGAGCGCCGTTTTAAAGTCCTATTACAAACAAGAAGATAACTCCTAGTTTCCATATGAGCTTTCTTATTTTTGACTTTTGCAATACATTAAGTCACAATCTTTCAATACTTCTACTACATGAGCTAGAGACGGCCCTGACTAAATGGGAAACCTGGGAAAAAATGCTATTTACGCCAAATGTCCGGGTTTTTTTTTAATGTTTGTCCGAGTTTGGCGAAATTCGAAATGGCAGCCCTACTCAGTGTGAACAATAATAATTGCAATCACCTACTGTACCTAGTATTTTTTTTGTTGTGTTTTTTATGGGCGTCGTTCCAATGTTTTGCCTAGGGCGCCAAGTTTCGTTGAGCCGGCGCTGCTGAAAAGTAATTGGAGGTAACTGAAATGGCGCGAGGGGAGCCAAAGGCATCTCTAGCTAATGTCCGTAAATGTGCTAATGTAGCGCCCTTGTGCAATGAATACCCAAGAATACCCAACTATGTATTGAGAGATTGTGAGTAGTACCAAAATAGATCGAAGTACTTTGCGCAGTTCATGGGATAAATTATGTTTTTTCTGTAAGTTAACGAATTTACAAATGTTTTAATTCAATAAAAGTCGTTGATAGCGTCAACCTTTTTGCTGGGCTTAACTTTTAAGAAACCAATTCATAAGAAACGTGAATCATTGAAAGAAGCGCGAGCAAAGCGAGCGCGAAAATTTTTTTGCTTAAGGACGCAAAATAAATTAAAACCTCCGTAAATTAACACAAGTAAACTCAAAAAATAAGATATGCACAGAAATAAAGTGCAAATGTATAAGCCAAGCGCGATTTTTTCCTTCGAGTAGTCATAAAGTAAACATATCATAAAAAGAAAAAGTGAACAAAAAACCACGACGGAGGTTTAAACAAAAATGACTAGAGGAATCTAGGCGGCATGGAGCCGCGAGCGCAGCTAGCGCGAGTTTTTCTTAGTTCGTGGATGCAAATGGTGAAACCGTCAAAATTGACAGGCCACGAGGGCGATTTTTTCAGATTTTTTATGGCTAACCTTTCATGTTTAGTCAAAATATTTTTATTTGGTGTAATTATTATGGTAAAATTTCGCCGCCCCCTAAATTTGCCGCCCGGGGCTTTTGCCCCCCTGACCCCCTGCTCCCCCACGGTAAGTCACTACTGACATGGAGCCGCAAGCGCAGCGAGCGCGATTTTTTTTGGGGATGCAAAGGGTAAAGAATTCAAAATTGACAGGACACGACCAAAGCGAGGGCGGTTTTTAAAGAAATTTTATTGCTAATGTACTTATCAATTTATAGTAAAAATATTTTTATTTCATAATTCAGTAATCAGTAATTATGGTTTACTTTTGCCGCCCCCTAAATCGTGCCGCCCGGGGCATTTGCCCTCCCTCCCCCCACGCTGCGCTACTGAGCTAAGATAAACAGAAAGACCAAGGCTTGGTAATAAAACAATATACACGAAGTTGTGGAGAGATGGTGCTCGTGCTAGGCTCCGAAGGTCCTGTGTTACGAGTTTTTTATTTTATTTTTATTGAAACGCTATTGGAATATTTTAAATTTCATGATCACATAAGTACCTAAGTAATATATTACAGTGCGTTTATTAATCGTTTATTAATAAAAAAAATATGTAAAAAAAAGTTGCTAAATTTGCCGCCTCTCTAAATCTGCCGCCCTAGGCACTGGCCTACTTGGCCTATTGGTAAATCCGCCACTGCCCCCGGGGGATAGGTTGACTGCTGCCCCACCCTGAGCCCAAAGCTGGCTACGCCCATGAACAATAAAATGATTGTTTAAATCGGTTGGTAAACGACGGAGCTATGCACGTACAAACGTAAAAGGAATACAAAGTAACTGAGAAACTCCTCCATTTTTTGAAGTCGGTAAAAAAAATTCTCGTTCAATACCTCGTATTTGTCGATTAATATTATAATGCATTTCAATTAAGATAATAAAAGTAGAATAGTTAAGAGTTCGTAAGCATATTTTTCGTAATATTGAATAAGAGTCAATCCAGTTTTTCTCAGGACTCCTGGGATAGATTTCGAAATATTTCGGACTGGGACCTATTATAAGCCTGTGGAACATAATACACTATGCAGTTACCGTGGACAACTCTTGAGCCCAACTTCCATACAAAGAATAGCATTGTCCTTTGAACAAATAAACATGATACCTACCTACTTTTGCTGAATTAGCTAGGTAGGTATAATAAAAGTAAGAATATCTACTCTCGTAAACTAGGTTTACCTTGATTTGACCTTGAACCAAAGTTTGCATATTGTTCACTGTAACTCAGCCACATTGACCTTGTTAGAAACAGTTATTAAACATTTCATCATCCTCCAAGCCTTTTTTCCCAACCATGTTGGGGTCGGCTTCCAGTCTAACCGGATTCAGCTGAGTACCAGTGCTTTACAAGAAGCGACTGCCTATCTGACCTCCTCAACCCAGTTACCCGGGCAACCCGATACCCCTTGGTTAGACTGGTGTCAGACTTACTGGCTTCTGACTACCCGTAACGACCGCCAAGGATGTTCAATGACAGCCGGGACCTACAGTTTAACGTGCCATCCGAAACACAGTCAATGGTGTCTAAGATATACTTAGAAAGTACATACAAACTTAGAAAAGTTGCATTGGTACTTGCCTGACCTGGGATCGAACCCGCGCCCTCATACTTGAGAGGCTGGTCCTTCACCCACTAGGCCACCACGACTTTTTTAAAGTAGATAATTAAATTTTATTCTTTACAATAATTAATTTACTTTATGTCAACCATAAATAATATCAAATTATTGTGAACCTAATATCCTGCTATTTTAATCAAGAAAAAAACATGCCTTTTATTAGTAACTTGCTTATACTTAAAGGCTTTACATATAGGCTATCTATCCAGGTGTGGGAAGTTGTAGGTAGGTAAGTACCCTTGGACCTTTTTTTTTTCTAACGACGTCAAAAATCATCAAATGACCCCTTCCGCTGTGGGTTAGCAGCGGAGAGGGAGTGTCAGACTGACTAAAAACCGTCGTGTTCCGTCATCGGCCTTTTATGTACCAGGGCCGCGGTATCTCTTTCGAACAACCCGCAGCTCCGGCAGGCCTTGGCCCTGCTGGGCCCCGCTGGGGTTGCTGACATCTCTTTGAGGAGCGCGTGGAACAACGCGCGCCGTCGACACGGGTCTGTCGTCTAAGTAGACAGAGGGACGATGAGCCACCCGAACTCACCGCCTACAGACCCACGCCTACGGTGGCCGGGAGTCATCTCGCGACACCCGGCGCCCATGGTGTCTACCTGGTCCAGCGCGGTGGCCGGGATGAGAGGTGCGAACTCTCTGGCGTTCCGCCTCCTCCTTCTCGAGCATGACCGCTTCGCAGAAGGAGGCGACGGCATCCCATTCCCTCTCGCCCCGGACCATGGCCTGAACCAGGGCCGGACGCGAGAGGTCGCCGCCGCCCAAAGCCTCGACGAGGACCCGGCGGTGCCCCTCCCATGCGGGGCACACCTGGACTGTGTGGTCCACCGTGTCCTCGGGGCTGTCCGCACAATGGTGACACCCGGGCGCCTCCTCACGACCGATTCGGTGCAGGTACCTCCCGAAACAACCGTGTCCGGTGAGGACCTGCGTCATGCGGTACGTGAGGGCGCCGTGACTCTCGCCGTGGCTCGTGCCTCAAAGAGGGGACTTACCGCCACGATGGTGGCGTGCCCTGCACTGGGTTGCGACAGTCGCACCCTCCAGGCCACCATGAGATCGCGCTGGAGCTCCGCCCGCTGCGCGACAACTTGCCGCGGCAGCGGAGTTTCCCCCCGGCGCTGAGCCTCCTCGCGCCAGTCGTACAGGCGCAAGAAGACCCTCGCCTCCAGATCCCACGGTGGCAGTCCAGCAAGTAGGTCAGCTGCTTCGCGGGAGATCGTGCGGTACCCCCGGATTAGCCTAATGGCTATCATCCTTTGGGGCACGTTCGCACTTTGGGGCACGTTCGTACCCTTGGACCTGGACCAAAATTTCAGGCGGAAGCTATTTTTCTAAATTACGAAACTTGAAAACTCTCAGTACGTAACACACAGACATATTCCTCATACTCTCGAATGCTTCTAATCAGTAGTTTAGCGTTTGGCATAATCAAGTGATATGAAACAAAGGACCATTAGTTACAATATAAGTAGAGATTAACGTCTTTTGTTTAGTAACAGTGGACAATGTTAATGAGTTTCGTGGTAGTTAAGAGCCACAAGCATTTGATTAGTTACAGTTAGCTCATTATGATCTTTCATTATATCCTTTATTTTATGACAAGCTGCTTTTCGCGGATTATTTTTATCTAACTGGACCTAGTGTCTGAGATAAGCGCGTTTAACAAACTTTGAGCTAAAGTTTAGGGTCTGAGATCATGAAGAATCTTAAAATCTGATAAATCGAGCTAGGCTAAGGTATGTTCATTACTCATCGGATGCAACAAAGCGTCAATGCTAACTATACCCGTGGTACCTATACTCATCGCTCGTCGAAAACTTAACGATATACATTATACAATCCATCAAATTAGAAAGACGGACGGTGTGTGCTGCTCATACCGTCTCATCCATACTATGAGAAGTGCGCGTTCATTATTATAATTGAGCAAATAACACGTTACTAGATACAACCTTCAAACACGTTGGAGCTCCATAAACAACCTTTGTCCACTAAATTACAATTGTTTTTCTAGTGTTTTACTTAAGAATATGTATAGCGAGAAACGAGAATCAGACAATATTATCGTGACCTTGCGCATATATTTTTATTTACTTATTGTAATGAGTGACCTACAAATCAAATATGTCGTTAGGTTTTAATGAGCAATCACGTACCAGCACACATACCTATTACCCGACTGCACCAAAAAGAAGCCACGCTATTCTTCTGCCCAAAACACGAGCAAAGGCAAAAACGGAAATCAGGTAGCTCCTACGAAATTTCAATTGGACTCTGTAAACAAGTGGTCAGCTAATGTTACGTTTAATAGCGTCTCCAGTAGTTGTTGTGACCGCCTTTGAATTGCCTTCACTTAGCGGTGTCCTGCACTAATGAAACAATTGACTGTGATAGTGCATGACGTCACAACTACCGGTGGGTGTACCGCATGACGCTCGGCCAATTTACAAGCAATTTATTACAATATAGTAACTAGTGAGCTGTGATTGTTAGTTATTGAGCTTGTTTGTGGAGTACACATTAGGACCGTTGACATTTTTAGGGGACAGAGTTCATGACACCGACCGACACTGATCAAGTACAACGTCTGAGACGAAAATACTGCTCTCTCGCAAGGATCTCTAAGAATCAAGGATTACTCTTCATGTGTTTGTGCAAGGCTCGGTGTTAAGACAAAGCTATGTGTTCAGCAGTAGATTACTTTTTGCTTAAAAATTATCAAGTTGTTTAAAAATATTACCTATCCTTGTAAATTAAAACCTGTTGGATTTATGTCTTATTATGAGAAAACGAAGAGTGGTGTTGACCTGCGGTGACCCTGACTTAAGACGAGAAAGAGCCAAGAGGGGACCAAAGAATTAAGTGATTAGAATCTAGACTGGCGATTATCTTCTATGTTTGTGCAGATTTTTCATTGCCATTGCTGGGGAAATTTTAGAGAAAGGAATGTCTACGTTGCGTCTTATTAAAATGTACCTATACCATCGTGGCTTCTTTAAATGTTTACGCACAGCCTTGTTTTATCTAAACGGTAGACAAAGGCTGATGAAACAATGATGCAAATCTCCAATCTGGATAATTTGTGATAAGATGTATGATTATCTTTAAAAATAAATATGTATTGTCCTATAAATCGATAATGTAGTATAAGTGCAAATTGTGTAATAGCCACGTAATCCCAGAGAACAAATTTTGGATAGGTACTGATAATTAAATATGGGCTGACGAAACATTTTGTAATAGAGAATAGATTCTGTGACATCAGCTTGATGAGCACAATGACTGCAGAAATACGCCGAAATGATCACGTATGCACTAAACCTATGTTCGAAGTTTGGAAGCTATGTATAGACGTGCAACATTCAAGATACATTTAACTCGAACAGAACGTGGACTTTGAATACACATACTTAAGTAGTGAAAATATTAAAGTAGGTACCCGGGATGGCGCTTTAATAGAACCTCTTTAAAATAAAAGAGGGGTTTCTCTCAAAACCAATTTTATTGGGATGATGACACAAATTTATCTATATGACCATGTATAGGATAGTAACTCCGTAACTCGTAGTAAGAATAGATATGAAGAAGTGTCTGAACATGTCAACAGAGTAGTAAATAACATTATAAATAGTTTTGGACCTCGACCCCTCGCATACAGCCCAGGGGAACATGTCTAAGAGCTCATTCGCTCTATAAATAATGATACTCTTATTATTCCTACTGTCATGTTTCAATTGTAGTCTAGAATTGTAGAGTCGAAGTTACGCGTTATGTATTGCGATTCGCTCGAGGTCATTAGAATTAAATTAGAACAAGTAAAGAAGAACAAAAAACTATTTGATAAGCAATTGCAATAAAATTATGCAAATGTTCTTAAATGGGGCTAAAAGCAAAAATAGAAAAGTATTGACAATTTACGTTCGAATACTTGGGCAATGTTCGAATAAGCGAGTGATGTTAGGAGCGAGTATTGAATTAAACCATCCGTTAAGCATAGAACCTATGGAGCAATATATTCTTTTGGACAGAACCGATTTATCCCATACGTAGTATAAGTTATTCTTTCCTAATAGATCAGGACTTTTAGACCAAGTTCCAGTAGCCAGTTCATATGGACAAGGCGTCAAAATTGACCTCAAATTGTGCCAAAATTCTTTACTTAAACGTCATTCCTTTCAGAAGCAATCATGTTGGACGTACTAGCCGATGTGCTGCAGCCGTACAAGGAGGTGGTGGGTAACACCACCGCCATCGTCACCGTGGGCCAGATGTTCTCCGGCTCCTTCATCTGCTGGGACATCTACAAGCAGGGAGGCACCAGGGGCATTGGTATCATGCCCTTCCTTGGAGGTATTATTATGTGAGTATTGCGCATTGTTTGGTTTACTTGTGTGGTGATGTCAGAAAAGTGTGGAAGAAGAAGATATGCTGTACTTCGAAAAAGGGCAAATGGTCATGGAAGAACCAGACTTTCTCTGAATGAAATCCATCGATTGCTAGAGCCCCGTTACAAAATAAGAAAGCTTTTTAAACAATCCACTGTTCATAGCTACTTTAAGAAATTATAGGAAAGAAGAATATTTAAGAAGTAACGTATTTTGTTTGTTACACACCAAAAGATTTGTCTTGCTTGAGTACAATTTTCGCCAGTCATTTTGATTTCTATTGCTTACTAGCTTTCGCCCGCGGTTTCACCCGCGTCCCGTAGCCGGATGGTGACCAAAAACTATCCTAAATCCTTCTCCCGGGTCTAACCTACCTTCCCTCTAATTTACAGCCAAATCGGTCAAGCCGTTTTCATGTTATGTCGTGACAACGGAAAACGGGTTTCATTTTTATACAAGCTGTTGATTTGCATCCATGCCATAGTCAAGCCATAGTAATTATACTAATGATTCTCAACCCAAATCAACAAAAAATTTGGTACAATTTTTTTTTATTTTAATTTTTTTTCGGAAATCCGTCATTGTCATCTAGCCGTATTTAAACTTGGCGCGTGTGTTACTGGCCTTAAAACCGTGCTGCGCCCTCACACAAACGCAAACACAAAGCATACGCAACGATTATTCATAAATTTCATTCATAAAATTGGATTACTTCTGAAATACTATGACATTACAATAACAAAAAAAGCAGTTCATATTAGCTATTTCCCGTCTACTGTAATTCCAATCGATTATTTACGTATTTTATGTTCTCCTCCTGAAGTATGGCACAAATGCAAATCAACACCTTGTACCTCTATATATGTATAGATGAAATAGGTGAAGGTATTTCCACAGATTATAAAATAGTTAAGTACTACGGTATTTCCCACAGTTGCGAAAACAGTCTAACAAGATAATAGCAATAATCTTTACACGTTTCATCAGTTTGTAAATCGCGAGTCATTGCTATATCGCCAAAATCCAGTTTTCCTTATCTGAAAACTGCCATTATTGTGATCTTGATTTCTGATACAGCCAAATAACTACAAGTCTCTACACCAGTGGTTCTTAACCTTTTAGTCATGAGGGACCATTTTAACTAAAGTTTGTCTTGCCGGGGACCACTCCATCGGTTTACCTAAATTGAGAGTTCTTTGATAAAGAATACAAGCACACTTTATAATTAGCACTCATTTATTTATGATTTAGCAAGAAACTAAAAGTTACAGATTTTAATTTAATGAGATTTTTGTGACTGCATTCTCTTTACCTGAATTTTTGGTTTAGTACTACTCAAAGCTAAACGCATGTCGGCAGTTGTAGCTAAGCACATGCAAAAGAAAGATAAATATATGCCTATGTAGTTTCCGAATGCGCGAGCGAAGCGAGCGCGAACTTTTTATCGGACTTAAACCAAATGTTACGCAAAATTTAGCCCAAACGTACTTAACTTTTTGTTAGTAGTTGACAAATGAAAAACGCGAGCGAAGCGAACGCGAAATTTTAGTTATGTTTTAAGACTCAAAACAAAAATTACGTAAAATGTAGCCCAAACATATATTTTCATGAATGGGGGGACTAGGTACGACACACCCAATATACCAACGTCCATGCGAAAACCCCCGCTCGCATAGATAAGTCGATAAAAATAAAGTTAGATAACGTATAGCAACGTCGCGAAGCAAAGCTTCGCGGACCACTTGGAACGCCTCCAGGGACCACCAGTGGTCCGCGGACCACCGGTTATGAACCACTGCTCTACACGTATAAAATAATTGGCTGTCTCAAAACTCTTGTAACACCCAAGTATGGCATACTGTAAAAAGGGCCAGTCCTGATCAAAACTGAACGCGAAGTCACTTCTGTTTTCTTCCATCCTCCTGTCCTTATCCCAATTTGATTTGGATTTTGTAGTTCAGAAAATGACATTTAAAAACGTTTCATTATCGGCCTTGTTTAATTTCCCAATGCAGACCACAATCTACTGTTCATACAATGCGGATTGGTGTTTTAAGACTTAAATATAATCCGTTTGTAGACCTCATATTTTGTTTTTCTTATTCTTCAGGAGCGTTCTCAACTTGAAATTCGGCTACATTCTCCGCGACGACAAGATGATCCAAGTGAACTTGGTTGGTTTGGCTCTCAACATCATCTACACTATGATATACTTCAACTACACACATGAGAAGATGAAGGTTTGGGCACAGATTGGTCTCTCGGGAGCTTTTTCCGCTGCTCTGATTGGTTATGCTCAAATGGAGGACCCGAAGCTGGTTGAGAACAGATTTGGAACTATCATCACTGCTTTCATGTTCTATTTGATCGCCTCGCCTCTGTTTGGACTGGTGAGTTTATATTTTTTCTGTAACTATTTCCATCTCTACATATACTGTTTGGTGATGGAATGGAATACATTAGGAATATTAAATTGGTCATGTCATTATTAATAGAACTTTATTCCGTCTACATAAATTTCTACTTATCTTTGCTTATAACTATCTATGGAAATATGAGTTAAAGGATATTGCAATAAATATAAAGTAAAAACTATTTGAACTCGAGTATTAAGAGGATACTTATAAAATCGTGATGTGTTAATAAAACTCCAACGTCGTATATTATCAGCACATGCTTTAACAGTGTGACTGGCAATAAGTTTATCTGGTAGTACTCGAAGTTATTATCTGATTATAAAATGATCTAATGTTAGGCCTCTTCCTAATTAGCTTGTCGATAATTGACTCTATATTTTCGTCCTTTTTGAAGTTTAATATCAATGAAATACAGACTTATCCCTTGAGTATTCGAATTCCCTTTCTGAAATTCACTGGGAAACTTACGAAAGTTTGAACTTACGAAATAATGAACTTGAAGACCCTGGTAGACCCTGGTACATATACAAAAACCCAAACCGGGAAAGCACTTGTAGATTATCGATTATTATAGTTCGCACGTATCATATATAGTTATTATTTAAACCTTATCTATTTATTATTGATAAAGTGGCAATTTTGTATAGTACTGGCAAGCACTACCTATATTAAAAACGTGTTAATAGAACTAAAACCTTACGCAACACTTACAACATCACGTGGTTTTAAATATAGTGCAGATAAAATGTTACATATTATCTTTTACATAATTGCAGTCACTGCAATTTGATATTATACCTACATACATATATTATACAGCCACTGTTTAAAAACGTTATAGATATAAGTAGTTAAGTCAAAATGGTGCATTATTTTTATCTTACTTTTTCATCTGATGTCATTGCCATGTTCAAATACAATTGTATAACAATTTTTTACTTGCTATTTAATTCACAATTGGCCTTTTTCGCTTAGGCATGAATTATTCACAATCTAGTATCTAACATAAAATTGATAAGTATCTCTGAATTGAAGTGCTTTATTGACGGACGATAAGTACACATCTCACCATCTAGCTAAGTTTGTATTACCTAACTTATACCATAAGTTTCAAAAGGTCATTATATGAGAATTATCGCTGTAATGATCATAAAATTGATACTAGCTAATGTTTAACAACTACTGTAGGTCAACGCCCTCGCGACCCCAATAAAATTAATGGGGTCACATTTGTGCTAAAAACTGATACACTGTTTGTTATAAAAACATTGTCTATCGCCCAATGTAATTAGCATTATCTTGTTTCCAATGATATTTACTTTGTAACATCTTTTAGGAAAATCCGAACGCGGAATAAACTGAAATATGCCATAATTTTTAAGATAAATTTTTGACAATCACCACAGCCTCCCCGTACGTCGCCTAGACACGTCCTTAGCTTTCTGCCTCCTAAATAAACCCTTAGGAAAAGGTTGACAATGTATTTATTGAACTGCATTTTAATAGGATTTTGAACCTTATTACGAGAGGTTAAAACTTCTTATAAGCACTAATTAATTACTACTAAGCGCATATTTAATAAAAGATTTTACAAATAATATAATTAATTGCAGAAAGAAATAATCAAGAACAAGAGCACTGAAGGAATGCCGTTCCCCATCATCCTGTCTGGATCCGTCGTGACCTTCATGTGGCTGCTGTACGGCATCATCCTTAGGAATAAGTTCCTTATTGTAAGTATACTTTGTTATTACACCGATATATTCACCTAGACCGAGAGAATTTATTTCAATGTAAACCCCATTCAAATCAATCGAATCGTTTATTTTGCAAAGAACATGCGTACAAAATATATCAAACCGCTCCGGCTTCGCACGGCGTAACAGTATTTCCCCACTATTTGATGTATGTTATTGTACATATAAACCTTCCTCTTGAAACACTCTATCTGATAAAAAAAAACGCATGAAAATCGGTTGCGTAGTTTTAAAGATTTAAGCGTACAAAAGGACATAGGGACAGAAAAAGCGACTTTGTTTGATACTATGTAGTGATTAAAGAATACATGAAATGCAAATCTTTATAATTTTAAGCAATCTGGGTAACTCTACTCATTAACTGAATTATTACTTAAAAATTAAATTAATTTTATAAAGAGGAAAACTTTGTTTGTTTGTAATGAATAGGCTCATAAACTACTGGACCGTTTTTTTAAATTCTTTCTTTTTCTTAAGCTACATTATCCACGAGTAACATAGGCTATATTTTATCCCGGTACGAGCAGAAGTTACCACGGGACGCGGGTAAAACCGCGGGAAAACTGCTAGTATTAGATAAAAGACTGCTCTGCAGAAAGCTTATCAATTAATTAAATATGTTCCAAAAAAAAACAATGACACATGTATCTTTTTTTTTTTTTTTTTTTAGCGACGTAAAATCATCAAATGACCCCTCCCGCTGTGGGTTAGCAGCGGTGAGGGAGTGTCAGACTCTTACTGACTAAAATCGTCGTGTTCCGTCATAGGCCTTTTATGTACCAGGGCCGCGGTATCTCTTTCGAACAACCCGCAGCCCCGGCAGGCCTTGGCCCTGCTGGGCCCCGCTGGGGTTGCTGACATATCTTTGAGGAGCGCGTGGAACAACGCGCGCCGTCGACACGGGTCTGTCGTCTAGAAAGACAGAGGGACGATGAGCCACCCGAACTCACCGCCCACAGACCCACGCCTACGGTGGCCGGGAGTCATCTCGCGACACCCGGCGCCCATGGTGTCTACCTGGTCCAGCGCGGCGGCCGGGATGAGAGGTGCGAACCCTCTGGCGTTCCGCCTCCTCCTTCTCGAGCATGACCGCTTCGCAGAAGGAGGCGACGGCATCCCATTCCCTCTCGCCCCGGACCATGGCCTGAACCAAGGCCGGACGCGAGAGGTCGCCGCCGCCCAAAGCCTCGACGAGAACCCGGCGGTGCCCCTCCCATGCGGGGCACACCTGGACTGTGTGGTCCGCCGTGTCCTCGGGGCTGTCCGCACAATGGTGACACCCGGGCGCCTCCTCACGACCGATGCGGTGCAGGTACCTCCCGAAACAACCGTGTCCGGTGAGGACCTGCGTCATGCGGTACGTGAGGGCGCCGTGACTCCTCCCGAGCCACTCCTCAAAGAGGGGACTTACCGCCACGATGGTGGCGTGCCCTGCACTGGGTTGCGACAGTCGCTCCCTCCAGGCCACCATGAGATCGCGCCGGAGCTCCGCCCGCATGACACATGTATCTTAGATTCCAATTCACACATTATCACACATATTATCAAAGATACAACCTTGTCGCTAAATTAAAGGCCTTTCTCTAATAATCTGAACTTTTTAGCACCCTGATCCTTAGTAATCAATAGGTATTAATCTGTGCATTACGTTAAGTGCATTTAAATAGCTCGAGCAATTAACTGCTCGTAAGCAATCAAAATTCAAATGCAGATCAAACTGCTCTAAAATTAATCGATAGAAAGTCTACAGTAATATGCGAAATAAAACATTCCATGTTAGTAATCATATCTTTTTATTTTGTGTAAAATTATCAGGTATAATTCTCTCGTATCTTTCATTAAATCGCGATAACCCATTGAGTATTGAGATTTTTAAATTAATCGCTAGTATTAGGCAATCGTTATTTTTTAAGATTGTGAAGTAGGTCGGAATTATTTACACGTATATACCTATTATTAATATCTATGATTCAATAAATAAAAATCAATAGCATTTGCTATAATATAATAAGTAATCTCTAACAGCCCTTCCAAATATTTTATCTATAGAATTTTGACATTAGCCCCATAGAAGTAATATCATGGTATCTCTGGTAAGCTTAATGATGGACAACACATTATTATTGAAATCCACCGTCAATTGATTTCATATTTGCTTTTTTTGCAAATAAATGCATTTTACATACAATCTTTTGCAGGTGAAGGGTGGGCGTTTTGGGGGCTGTCTTATGTAAATTCCTGACGTTCAAAAAGTGCTGTTTTGCAGCCAAGTTTGAATAAATGATTTTTTATTTTGATTTTTTGCTCACATAATTTTATTTAATTTTCTAGGTACAAAATCTTGTAGCTGTAGTTCTATGCGGATCGCAACTGGCTCTCTTCGTGATCTATCCTTCGAAGCCGAAGGGCAAGGAAAGGAAGCCCAAAGCTAAGAAAGCAGACTAAATCAAATAGGTAGGACAAAACACAGTGTTGCCTCGTTAGCAAGTAGGTAGTCTAATTTTTCTTACCTATCTTTTAAGAGACTGCGCCGTAGCTCAATTTATTTTTATTATATATTAAATATTTATATTTATATTATATTTATACATGACGTATAAATTGCATTTTTTTAATAAATAGCAGACGATAGGTGAGAAAAATTAGACTTGTATAACAATTTGTGAAAAGTCTGGACGAATTGTATGGGTAAAAAGTTTTTATATGGCTTCTGTGAAAGCCTATGATATTTTCTTCCGTTATTTTACGCGTTTGATAGATTTTTATACTGTTATTCATTGAAATGATTTAAAAAAATGTAAATCTACTCGTATTTTGAACTAGCTGATCCCGCGAACTTCGTATCGTTTAAACCTTCCCTGGACCTCTACAAACATTTTAAAACCAAAATCAGCTCAATCGGCCCAGCCGTTCTCGAGTTTTAGACTAACGAACAACAATTCATTTTTATTTATATAGATTTCTCTTTGAACTTCTTTTTAAAAATCCGTTTTTGTATCATGTTAGATTTATTTGTAAATAACATTCCATTTTGTGGGATAATTATAGAAAAATCATAATGAAATCCCGGTATGTAAAAGTAACCTTAGTAATCAGTAACAAATAATATGTATTTCATAAACCTTAATAGTTGTACAAAGTGTGATATACATAAATTATTCAGATATTGTACCTCGTGTGTTCATAAGTTTTGAGACAAAATAAAAGTTGCATATCTTTTTAAATAATTAATTTATATTTATAAAAACAATAGTAAACATTAAGTAAATAGTAAGTAAAAATTAAATATAATTATTATTCAAAATGACCACCCCTGTTTTTAATACATGCCCTTAGACGATTTGGCCAGTCATCAATGGCGGCACGAATCTTTTCCAGAGGAATTCGCTTCGCTTCTCGGACAAGAGCTCGCTTAAGTGACTCCAAGTTTGGGTGGGACTTTCGGCAGGCTCTGAGCTCTAATTCGGTCCATAGAGAATAATCCAGCGGGTTGAGGTCGGGGCTGGAGGAGGGCCATTCATTCGCCGCAATGAAGGCCGGCACATTTTCCTTCAGCCAAGCTTGAGTGGTTTTAGCCTTATGGGATGGCGCCGAGTCTTGCTGGAAAACCCAATACTTGTTATGGAATAGGGTATTAGACAGGGGTTTCACAACAGTCTCTAGAATGTCACTTTGATAATTTTTGGCTTTCACCTTGACGCCTTGTTGGCAGAAATGAAGCTGAGTCACACCTTCGTACGAAACTCCCCACCATACCATGACACTAGCCGGATGATGAGTACGCGAGACATTCCGTGCTGAAGCTGGGACATCCTTGCTACTTTTGGCATACACTTTATTGTTTTGTCGGTTGAACTTTTCTTCGACAGTAAATATTTTCTCGTCGGTGAAGAGTATCTTCCTCGCATCGTGTCTCCTAAGCAGTATTCGACAACGTTCGCGTCGCAATTGACGAAGGCGATCCTTTAAAAAGTGTACTTTCCTACGGCTATACGCCTTAACCTTGAGATCATATTTCAGTATTCTGTTGACTGAAACGCGCGAAATATTGGTCTGCAGAGCGAGTTTCTTCTGAGTGCGACATGGATTTCGGCGAAGTCGCTCTCGGATGATTTTAATGTTCGCAGGCGTCCTCACAGAGCGTGGACGACCACTTCTTTGCCGATCTTGTAAAGAACTTGTCTCCTTGTATCGTTTAATAGTGTAATACACGAAGTTACGGCTCACACCAAAACTTTTCAGTTCTCGGAAAATGTCCATAGGTTTTCTTCCCACCTTAAATAGTGAAATGACGGTCGCACGTAATTCTTTTGTTCCCTCCATTACGAGAAAATTTAAATAAAATAATCCGAAATCATAGATATTAAAAGTTAACATTCCAAATTCAAAATTAGAAAAAAGAAATATACAGCAGCCAGTAATTTTTATTTTATTTTTATAAGTAAAAAGTTTGTCTCAAAACTTATGAACACACGAGGTATATTTGTTATGGTTTATTTAAGTTTTCTTTGGTGGCCAAGGAATGGTAACTACTAAACAATATGGATTATACCATGTATTTTAATAACACGGAATAATTAAGGTTTAGTTATCAATATAGCCATATTGTGTTGTAAGCACTGAGCTCTTTTTTAAGCCGGGAGCAATCCCCAACCAAGTTGGGACCTTATACTGAACAACCGATCCACATCAAACTGGTTTTACTGGTGTTCGAATGTTGATGCCAGAATTATCCGAAATAAAATGACGGATAAGCTGTAAAAAGTACACTAAAATCCATTTGATACGGTATAATTCTGATGTTTTAATCTAAGGTTAAAGTGTGTAACGTCTTTTTATTCATATTGTAAATGCTCAATATCAATCAAGTATTAATTTTCTGAGTCACATTTTGTAGGAGTTATATATTAACTTATATCAAGAAGCTTAGAGGTATACTGGACGCTACGCTTGAAATAAAAAGTCGCTGCAATTTTTAAATAGGATTTATTTTCTTTTTAACCGACTTCCCAAAAAGGAGGAGGTTCTCAATTTGGCCGGTATGTTTTTTTTTTTCTATGTATGTACATCGATTACGCCGAGGCTTATAGACCGATTTACGTGATTCTTTTTTTGTTCGACGCGGAATAGCTGCCAGTTGGTCCCATAGTCATCAGGTCAGGATCTGATGATGGAAACCCTGAGAAATCGAGGGCAACCTTCGAAAGTTGTAGGCATACATAGGGTAAAAACTTGACACTCAGGTGTATGCCTCAAAGCACTATTCAAAAATGAAGATTTGAAGCTGACCTGATGATGGAGACCGGTAGGGTCGAGGGAACTTGACAACTGAATATGTAAACTACCTCGTGTTTGGGCTTATATTATTTGTATTGACGAGACCTTTGCAACAGTGAAGGTTTGGAGCTGACCTGATGATGAAGACCAGAGAAGATCGAGGGAACTCGACAACTGAATATGTAAAATACCTCGTATTTGGGCTTAAATTATTTGTATTGATGAGAACTTTCCACTTTTACGGATAGTGACAGATATTCGTATCACTGAAAAGCTGTAAGTAAATAAAAAACTTTTTTACAAAAAAATTAAACCGACTTCCAAAAACACTAAAAAGCCAAAAAAAAACTAATTTAAGGTGCATCGGCCTAGCAACCGGTGGCAAAATTAACTTAGGAACATCCATAAGACACCGACTTTTAGGCCGATGCACCTTAAATTAGTTTTTTTTGGCTTTTTAGTGTTTTTGGAAGTCGGTTTAATTTTTTTGTAAAAAAGTTTTTGCAACACCAAAAACACATCACGTTAATTAAACATTTATTTCTTGAAGTACTTGTTAAATTAACTCCAGTAATATTAATAAGCTTCTTGACCAATACCATTTACCTCGTTTGCTGTGTAAATATTTATATGTTGTAACAAATATTATTTATGTCAATACGTATATCAGTTATCAGTGTTGCCGTATTTTTAATATAATCCTCATGTTGTGATATCAAACCTGTGAGATTGTAAAATGAAATAAAATAAACTTTTTATTATAACTGGAAGTTTTAATAAAGATTCTAAAGTGAATTGTACACACGAATAAAGCCGCCGAGCAGTCTGTTAGCGCTTCTGAATTTGGTTTGATCTTGCTATTTTAAAACATTAAGGCGCGTCCCCGAGCAAAACGCAGCGGAAGCCGTTTATTGTACTGTTTCTTGAAGTCAACTTCTCTTTGTCTAAAACAAATACCAACTAATAAAAAATACATAAAATTTGTAGACATTCTTGAGTCTTGAATGGTAGTTTTTTTTTTTTTTAGTTTTAAGCAGAATAATGTCTAATTATAGGGTCACAACAAAACCACAGAAATGAGAAATAATCACTAATAAGATGCATCTCTTCGTAAAGTAACTATTAGTTTTATTTGCTACCTAAACTAATAGATAGGATGTAGATAGGTAAGTTAATAACGAACATTATGGTATAGTAAGTTCAACTCAGTCGTGCGCGCGGCCTGATGTGTGGGTAACCCTTGTACATATACAGTGACTTTGTGTGCGTGACAAGAGGTACAGTCGGGTACAATACATTTATTTAGGGGTTGTAAGTATACGGGTGTTTAAAGAAAAACAGTTATTACGTAATTTAATGTTTATTTATTTATAATGATTATGAATCGCTACTTGAAAAATCAAATGATGAATTTTCAGATTCGCTACTCTCCAAGGTGAATTATAAACTCTGACTCCATTTCAAAATGTCTATAGTATTCTTCTTTTTTTTTTCTTTTGTACATGTCGACAAGTATTACCCCACATCCCTTCATCAATTTGACTTAAACGTTCATTTATGAGTTTCATTATTTCCGTCTTATTTTGGTCGACATTATGCGAAGCAATATAATTTTTAAAATTCCCCACACATTTTGTTTACATTATTATACTAGATTATACATCTTTTTACATTCTTAGTCCACACTTTTATTTATTGTGCGCGTACCCCGAGCTAGTATTTATTTCATCTTAAATATTTCACCTTATTTATTTCTTAGATACTGTCAATGTCAATTTGAAAAGACGTATGAGAAAATAATGAAAAACTATATTTAATAATAAGAAGCTTTGAATATTGTTCCATTTTTTGAAACGCTTTACCTGACTCATTAATAATTTCTCCGTGAATAACTAGTATTTTCGTAAACGACTGTACCCATAACAAAAAGCGATAAGAACACGTCATGCTCGAACGACGTCACTGTCACACGAATGAAAGTTGTATATTTACAAGCCGACGCACACATAGGGCCGCGCGCAAATCTGAGTTGAACTATCTATAGTTTTATTTTTTTCAAAACACGAACATTTTATTTTATAAACATTTTAATCCAAAATATGAGCGTTCTCGCTACGTATTTCTTGCGCCGAGTTTGTATGGCGCAGAGGCTCAAGGTCATTTGCTCAGGGTACCGTCTTAACAAGAAATAATTTAAATTATACATATAGAAAAAAAAAATATTAAGGCCGGCTCCACACGTTGGCCCCAACGCTCGTTCCAACGTTGGACCGTAAACTCGGTGAGGCGTCCACACGTTGGCGCATAACTTAGTTCTGTCCCGTCAGGGCCAATGTAAAGATGTCCGATACAGAAATCGAAACTGCTCTCAGCGCGTTTGTAGTGATGAGTGCAAATTTATATTTGTTACTGAGAAAAAATAAAAAACCACGTCAAAGAAGATGGTGGATGACGACACATCATAAAACACGGAATCGTCCATGCCGGTGGCGATTTGCTAGACGAGGAAGCCATTTTTACTCGACGTACGCACTCGCTGCGTGTTGTGGCAGAACTGAGCAACGCGCCAACGTGTGGACGGAACGCCAACGTTGGCGCGCAGATTCCTTTGATGAAACCGACACGAGACGGCCAACTACCAACGCTCGCCCCAACGTTGGGACGAATGCCATTTTCTCGATCCACACGTTGGACGAATAGCGTTGGGACGAGCGTTGGGGCCAACGTGTGGAGCCGGCGTAATGGGTGATTGTAAATCTCGATACTGTTGTACTGAGCTGAATACCTGAAGTCTTTAACAATACAGATCGCTAAGTGGGTCTGTAGATACCTAAGTGCTTGATTGATTGCATTGTGCTTCAAAACGATTAATGTTTTTCATGAAAATACATTTATGATGGTATTTTCTTCTGTATGAAAGTTAATTTAATGGAAAACTGCATGACCATCTCCTTCGTGTCTGTGACGGAAATGTCGATGTCCACGCTGCCTCTCTCGAAGGGAAACACGTACGGAAAGTTTTCTGTGGGAGCCGTTATGTTCATAATAGCTTGATGTCCCTGCATAAACATGTTACAAAGTGAGTTAGTATGTGGTAAATTATTAGACATGTCGATTAGGGATATCACATGGAGAACAAAATGACTAACGGAGGAGGTGCCATAACGGAAAATCGCTCTTTTACGCCTTTTTTGGACCCGAGCATTTTTTTAATATAAAAAATCGTAAAAAGATGTGTCAAAGAACCCGAGCCCGTTAGTTGACGCGTAACTGATGGTTTTGGCGGATCTTTCGCGTTCGCAAGCAGATCGCTCCCACATACATACATACAGTTTTCTTAAAATACCTGTCTACTATGAATATTATTTCAATATAAAGTCTGTAAGATAGTCTATAGAATAAATAAATTAATATAGGGCTAGTAAAGGTACTTACGGCCAGCATAGGGCACCGTAGGCCGGCATTTTTTGCAGCGCCCCCTACAAAAGGCTCTGTGTTTATGAGATCGCACAATTTGTAATGCACCTCAATAAATGAACGTCGGTACTCGTTATGCAAGAACTGCTTGAGAAATACATCCACCTGGAAGTCACCACGTAATTTTAGGTATAATAGCCGATTATTTGCTATTCCAATCAATGCCAATTTAGGAAAGGTGCTTCAGTAGGCAAATTGGACGAGAGAGGCAAGAAGTAGGCAGAGATGGAATGATTTGGACGTTCGAAGACGGACAACCTAAGGGCCGTGATGGATGGACTTAAATAGAAAGCTATGTTTAATAATTTCGTACCATTTTATTTTACAACACAGAGTTAAATCGTCGGGGATAGTGCAAATCCGCGTAACTAGCATTGGATAATATCGCGTATCTGCAATAGATCTCGTTTTACAGTGGAATATTAAGTATATTCAAAAATGTCCAATGAATGACGAATGATGAATGATGATAAGTTTTAACCTTCCACTGTTATTTACGGTGTGTAAATAATTACTTAATATAAAAAAAATGAGCCCATTATCTGTTGAAATAAGAAATTTATTAAGTTTTAACCATCCCCTGTAAAACGAGATCTATTGCAGATACGCGATATTATCCAATGCTATATAGTTACGCGGATTTGCACTATCCCCGACGAAATAATGCTTGGCGCGGTCGGTCCGTGGACAGGTGACTATCTTGCCATGTAAAGTTCCTCCGTGTTTCGGAAAGAACCTACGTTTGTTGTAACCCGGCCGTCATTTGAAGATCTTTCTTCTGGCGTAGTAAGAAGCGAGAAACCCTGACAACCAGTCTTACCTAGGAGTAACGGGTGGCCCAGGTCGACAGATAGGTAGTACCGATAACTAGACTGAGAGATAATAATGGCGTCCTAGCCGATTATCGGCCACGGCGGCAGTTCTCTTATAAGCAGATCAGCCATCTGCTCAGAACATATAGTGCACATGCATTGGCGTAGACACACGTGCACTCCCTATTCCCTCACACTTGTAGCCCGATGGGAAATCGAAAACTGACCGTTATATTGTTATTCCATTCATGTTTAGTGAAGCCAACAACGTTGATATAGTAGGGAGACTTCCTGCTATAGCGGCGCACGGTGATCGTCGTGTTCTCCAAGTACTTCGGGTTTGTGTATAGCATATTCGCCCTCTCGGGGATAACAGTCATACACTGGAAAATAAAAAGAATTAGGGAAAGAGCAGACTTGCAAGCTAATTGGACAAGTACAAGTTTATTAATCTACATTTGCCTACAAAAGTGCCTTGATTATAAAAAAATATACTTACTTCAACATCATAGAAATATATCAAAATTAAGGAAAATTTTAGAAAAATAATGTTTTTCATGGCGTTGAATGTTTGATCACCTACGATTACAAAAGGACTGTTTTTAAAAAGCTAGGTACTTACATCATTATTAAGGTAAAATTTGATGTTATTATCGATCAGATACGTGCTTATTGCTACCGTAACAACATGAGGATCGGTATTATCTTTTGAAATCAAAATCGTTTGAATGAATGGCCCATTATCATAAATGGAAATTGATTATGTTCGGTCGGAACTCAATTCTGTCCGACTGGTTTCCTCTTGTTAGGATGAGTTGCACCATTCATGTAAACGTTTTCTATTATAACGATGCTTAACCAAACCATAACCAACCATGAAATTGCAGCCCAATGGTCAAACAAATCGGCGATTTAACAACTGGTTATGGTTTAGTTAATGTACACTAACCTAACCCAACCGTAGAGTACCTATATAAACCCACTACATCGAATATGGATAGATAAGTACCTATCTTCTTGATTGTAGTTATTTTTATTTTTAGAAATAACATTTGGCCATCTAAACTCTGACTGATAAATAGGTGGTTAGGGCTATGTAGATCATGTAGGTACACTACCTACATATGTGAATGTTCTAGAATAAACAATCGTAGGTACCGATCCTGCGTAAACACGAGTCTAGTCTCTATTTAGAGATCTGTGTTAGATATACCTACATATGTATTTACTGGGTTCGGGACTCAGGACTTGATGCAAACGACTTTGCAGGTGCAAGCTTCTTGTAGATTACATAGAAATTCAAACATTTATTTTATGACTGTCTTCTTCATATCCGCGTTTAGAATAAGGGACCCATATGGAGAGAAGGGTGGCAGTACATACCTAACATATCTTACAAGGCAATTGCCTACACGGAAATATTACAAACTTTTTTGAGACTAGATTAGGCACTAAATAATACTGGCTGTAATTAAATCTGTAAACATTTGGCCTACAGCTTCGAAGACAGAATTTTATCTCATTCTACAAATGACAGTGTAACAGTTTCTGGAAAAAAATATTTTTTTTTTGTTAATTTATTTTTATTAAGTATATTTAGATTAATGAACCTTAAAAAATTCAAGTGTTATTAAAAATATTGAAACTGTTAAAAGAAGGTAGGTGATAACCATTTTATCATAATCGTAGTCATAATGAGGGTTCCCTGAAATGTCGTAGTGTTCCTATATAGAACGACTGAAAGATTTTATCTCTCAGAGGGATTTCAACTTTACTTAAGCCTTTTGTTGCGCAAGTACCTAGCTAGCTACTCGTATATTTACATTGAAGCGATGGGATGATCCATGGATGGCGCTGTATCCTTGGTTCGAGCCTATAGAATTCACCAATACCAGTTCGAATGATTAGATAAGTACAGAGCAGATGAGGAAAAGGATGATATACGCTAGCCTAAAAATAGCTATCATCTTCCCAACGAAATGAAGATTGCTTTGAAAGTCGGTGACAAATGGGCTGTCTGCCATCGCCACCGCCAACAGTGGCTGAAAATTCTAGCAGTTCCAAGTATGAAAGTGGCGGCGACTAAGTTTCGTGTCCACTCGCTTAATTCATACGTTAACCTCCTCATGCTTAATTACTGAGGCTCATAGTTATTTACAAAAAACCTTTTTTTATTTCAGTTAACAATGTCTTTAGCGAAATCTATATTGAGAACTTCCCAAAAGTATAAATATGTGTGCGGTCCAGCGGTAAGTTATCTTGATTATAGATCTACAGTTCTGTTCCCTCCTTATATTTTGTTTTTATTGGTTTGAATGAATACCGCCAAGCTTATACATAGAGTATAAGTATAATACTTGTTCTCGCTAGTTGAAGATGTGCCTGTCTTCAAACGCGGAGTCGTTTCTGTGCGGCGCTAACGCGAATTTTCTTGAAGCGCAATATTTGGAATGGTCAAAGTCCAGAGGATCAGGAGCCATTGATTCGGTAAGCATAGTCAACTGTTACACAAATATTTGAATATTGCTTAGAATCGGTGCAATAAGTTCTCAAATTCCATTTCTCTCTGTCACTCGTCATACTTAAATACACTCCCTTCTTTTTAGTGTCATATTATGTCTCGGGCGACCCATCCATCATTTCTGCGGTCTTTCTTTTTCATTCCACCCATATAAATTCATACATAACACACTCTTTGTGGCATGTGTTTCAACCCTCCTCAGTACATTCATCTTTTTTGTAGCTGGTCTGGTGCTAATATCGGACTCATTTAATAATTCCTCGCTCAATCCATTTTTGTCACCTCACGCAAACACCCATCTCAGCATTGACATATGTATGTATCTGTGACATGAACTCGATCATCCCTTTTCCAAAATGATGATATGAATTTATTTGCGAGATCTTTCTCTTTAACACCTAGCTGGCTACACATACGTTAAACATGAATACTTGTTTGCAGAAATGGGATGGATTCTATGATAGCGTCTGCGGCCCTGCGTTAAAGATTGAAGAAATGCAGGACGACTTCAGTCCTACAACAGTCCGTAAGTACCCACGTAAATCGCGTTATCAACTGTTTCTGTTTGCCCTTCCATCATTAGAAAATCCTCATTCATCATCATTACCTATATTTTAATAGAACTTCTATTATTTAACAAGGTGTTTCTGAACTTTTTGTACGCTTTGCTCAAAAATAAACCCTTGTACCTTATTCCACATTTTATTGATATTTACAGATCCTGACCAAAAAAAGGAAGGAGGGAAAAGTTCAGAGGACGACGTTCAAGATAGAATCAAACTGAATTTGGCAGTCGCCAGCTTAATTCGAAGTTATCAGGTGAACTATTATTTTTATCAGACTGAAAAGTAAGAAATAAAAATAAACTATAGAAGACAGAAGTGACTTCCAAAATACAAAATTGAAAAATAAACGTTTTTCGTTAGCTTCTTTCAATCCTAATAAGTAGTTAGATCTTACCCATCCAGTAAAAGGTAAGGCCTTCAGCCTTCACCAAGTTTGTTTCCACAGTCTCGTGGTCACCTGCTCGCGAAGACTGACCCTCTCGGCCTGACATTGCCAGCCAGGCTCATCGCGTCATCCAAGAATTTGCCTCTGGACTCCAAAGGGATAGAGTCTGTTGTGGTAGCCCGGGAGTTGACCTCAATGTTAAGTAAGGATCGGCTTCGGCACATACTAATTAATACATCAGTATAAACACGGTGTTGAAAAATTAATAACAAATTACAGTGCCAACAAAAAAACAAAAACATTGCCAACCCCAGTAAATTGTCATGTCATAAGTAGTTCGCATAGATATAAGGTACAGTTACACATGCTAGTTAGTAGCACGAAAGCATGCTACTTTTGAGCAATTCCTACTTAGTGGTACGTGTGTCGAAACATTGCTAATAATGAGCATGCTAGTTTCGAGTTTGCTCGAAAATCGACGGTCGTGCGATTATTGGGCATGCTACAGTTCATAAATAGGCTATAGTTCATAAATAGTTAGCTCCCTATTACCTACAAAGTGTTTTTGATTTGTGATTTTTTAGTTTGGTTTTTCAATATCCGTACTAAGATGACTCTTAATTCCTTAGCCGACGAACACTTGGACATGAAATTTGAGCTGCCTGATAGAACGTTTATTGGCGGCAAGGAGACATCGCTAACACTCAGGTAAAGGTTTCATCTCGAAGCTACGTTCCTACGACTAGGCATTCCTACCTACTAGATGAACTTTCGTCATTGAGGAAATGAGGCATTTGCACGGAAGCTAGAAATCGATGCATCAACCAACCTTAATTCTACAAGAACAACAACATTCTCCGAGCCTTTTCCCACTATGTTGGAGTCGGCTTCCAGTCTTCAAGACGAACATGGTTGCACTTTATGATACACTCGTCAAGTTATCCATTTTTCGAATAAAAGTCCTATTTCGCTTACTTAGAGAGATAATCCGGCGCATGGAGCTCGTGTACTGCGGGTCGATAGGCATAGAGTACATGCACATGTACGACATTGATGCCGTCACGTTCCTCCGCGAGAAAATGGAGGTGCCGGGCGCCTTCGACATGAACAACAAAGAGAAGAGAGACATCATGAGGCGGCTCACTAAGGCTGTCTTGTGAGTGTTAAAACCTATTATTACTGACAAGGATGCAGCTGTTTAAGTACTTACTAGCTACCCACCCCGGCTTCGCACGGGATAACAGTAGGGGAGAGCGGGGCTGAAAGTGCCGATTTTGACAAATCCTTTTAAGATTCGGATAAAACAAGTACTATGTCTGAAAGTAGTGGTTCATCCTAAGCCAAATTTAATCTATTTTACGACTTTAACTTCAGATTTTGCACATTTTTAATAGTTTTTATGAAAATGCGATTTTTTTATACCGAGGCGGCAAGGCACTACCAACCCCAATCTGGGGCAAGTTGTGCCGTAGCTGAGGTCGGTTGTGCCGTTGATAATGCTGGGAGTTTTATATGAATGAAAATTAATTAGGAAATTAAAACACATCAGTTTTATAATAATATATTTATTCGTTATATTTTTTAATATAAATCAACAGTTTTTAAAGTTTAATTGTATAATACTAAGTATTATAATAAAAAAAAACAAGGAAGCTTCTTATGTAATTATTCAAACATAAAAACGTATTTTTAATCAATAGTTTGTACTTATTTTTATGCGAATGAGATCAATTATTAATATATTCCAAAATTATTAACTTTTTAATCAGTCTCGAGTTTTTTTAAGAAATAAAAAATATACCAAAACTAGTTACTCTCCAGGTGATTGATCAGAATAACAATTAGGACATACAAATGCTTGGTTTTCTTCATCTTCAATACATTGCAAATGGGCCCAATTCTTACATTCTCTGCATTCAATCCATTGTTCTCCAGGGGCAGAGTTAGAATAGGCATCACAACAAATGATACAGAACCATTCTTGTTCGTCATCAGAACTGTCGTCATATTGCAATACTCTTCTCTTAGCGGGGTTTTTAGTCGGCTTATGTATGTCCTACGTATGTCCTCATTCTGTCAAAGAAAATAAATGCAGTATGAAGTATCATGTCCAAAAGTATTTTCTTTCTTTCATAATTGCTCGCTTAAATATAAACAATACTGAAACAATATAGGTTGGTTAGGGGTTGGTTGTGCCGCGGCACAAGCAGCCCCACATGAACGGCACATTTTACCCCGTTTATGATAGTGTGATATTTTGTCTCACATATAAAAATCACTGTACACAAAGCATTAAAATTACACTGCATAACAAACTAGGATAAATAACAAACATTTTACAAAAACTCACATATTAAAAGCACGAAAAATGCTAGCTTGAGACCAAAAAGTATTGAAACGAAAATATTTACTTACGTGGCGCTGGAGGACCCTCACATGCAGTACGACTCGGTCCGCGTCGCTGACGCAACTAAAATGGCAGCCGCGTGTGCGCGACTGTTAGGCCTTACGCGACACAATACGATCGTATATCTATCTCTTTCTGTTTTTGAGATATTCGCGTCGGCACAATTTACCCCCGGCACTTTCAGCCCCGCTCTCCCCTATTTCCCCACTATTTAATGGATGTTATTATACATACTTACCTCTTGAAACACTGATAAAAACAAATGGCATGAAAATTCGGTTGCGTAGTTTTGAAGATTTAAACATACAATGGGACAGAAAAAGCGATTTTATTTTATACTATGTAGTGATACACATACTTGGCTTATATAGGTACCTATTGAGTGATTTTTTATACAATATGTGAATGGTCCTTCTCCACTATACCTACCTACTCAGAGTTTCCACCTCCTAGTTTGATGTTATTATTTCAAGTTTACCTACGTTTTAAGAGATCCCTCTTACTGTAGCCTGGAAAAATACTTCGCCGTGAAATGGCCGGCGGAGAAGAGATTTGGTTTGGAAGGCGGTGAGAGCATGATCGTGATGCTGGAAGAGATAGTGGACACCAGCACCAAGCTTGGCGTGGAGTCCATCACCATGGCCATGCAGCATAGAGGTGATTCTTTTTAATCTTTGATCCATTGGTACCTAAGAATAAAGTTGCAAATAAATAAAATAAATATAAGGAGCCATTTAAATTCCTTTCGACTTGTGTACTTTTGTAACACACTGTACACATTGATACAGGTCGACTAAACATGTTGGTGAATGTATGCCGAAAACAGTTGCTTGATATTTTTGCGCAATTCAAGCCTATGGAACCGGTGGAAAGTGTGAGTATTTTTTATTCTGTTACAGAATTCCAGAAATGTCATGAAAATTATGTATGTATCCACATAGGTACCTATACAATATCTAAAACAAACACTTTTTTAGAAAATGCGTTTGTACGTACACTTAACATTTTGAATGTGACGTAGGTATTTTATTTATTCTCACAAATTTTATTTAGGTTTCCGGCGACGTGAAATACCATTTGGGCACTTTCATCCACCGGTTCATCCGCCGTACGAACAAGTACATCAAGGTGTCGATGAGTGCCAATCCCTCTCACTTGGAGGTGGTGTCGCCCGTCGTTTGCGGCAAGGCACGCGCCGAACAGTTCTGGAGAGGCGATAATAATGGCGACAAGGTATTTTTGATTTATTTAAAAACACCTTAAACTATCTTTACAGGGCTTTCCCCAATACGACAGCTAAGAACTTAATCTTATTTAAAACTACCTTATTTACAGACATATATATCTAAAATATAGGCTGTGTACCTATGTTACTTGGGAAGAGGAAGCTGTGAATTTTTCAAATCGGTTCAGTAGTTTCGGAGCCTTCAGCGTACAAACAAACAAAAAAAAATATAACTTAAGCCAGCGGTTTCACTCGCCTTCTTCCTGATCTCGGATAATAAAGTAGCATATGCATATGTTATTCTAATGTTTACTCAAGCTAAGGTACATATAAGGTACCTACTGCTAATTAAGTTTCATATAGGTAATCCATCCAGTTGTTGTTCCCAGTGACAGAGAAACGTCCATCTATCTATACATAAGTAGTATCTACATAATAACGTTTGCCTTTATAAAAGGTGCCTAGATAAGATTTTTTAATCTTTATATGATCATTGTCCAGGTGATGGCTATTGTGATGCACGGAGACGCGGCCATGTGCGGCCAGGGCGTGGTGTACGAGACGTTCTCTCTGAGCAACCTGCCGGCCTTCACCACGCACGGAGCCATCCACATCATCTGCAACAACCAGATCGGTTACACAACCGACCCGCGCTTTTCTAGGAGCTCGCCATACTGCTCAGGTACATCGTCACACATTCTTTAGTGAAGGCCTTCACTGAAGATTTCTTTGCTAATCCTTCACTAAGGAGTGACGTGAGTGAAGTAGGTAATAATCATTAAATGTCTCTAAGGACGTCATTTCGTGATATCAACTTCGCATGGCACGGAATGGTTAGCTGACAATAGTCATTTACAAAATTAGGTACATTCAAACTCATCTCACACAAACAGACATTTCCATTAAGTACAAAATCCCAATGCTTTAAATTGATGCTGTGTAAAGTAATTTCCATCACGGCATTGGAGGCTTCGACGTGGTGGTAAAATCCTCCCTATGCATACAGGGAGGATGTCTATGTACCTGTGTGCATAGGGAGGATTTTACCACCAGTGACAGCGTAGCTGAAGCCAAGGACTGGAGTTAACGCGATACCCCTCTCATCGTAGATATAGCAAAGATGATCGACGCTCCGGTGTTACACGTGAACGGCGACGACGCCGAAGCAGTTGCGTACGTCGCACGCGTGGCTATCGAGTTTCGCTGCAAGTTCAAGAAGGACGTAGTTCTGGACCTGGTCTGCTACCGGCGCCACGGACACAGCGAGGAGGACGAGCCCATGTTCACACAGCCCTTCATGTACAAGAAGATTAGGTCGCTCAAAACTGGTCAGTCACTGAAACGCTGTTTACGTTATCTTTGGTTAAACTTAACAAAAAATCTTTCTAAATTGTAAAATAGTTTATGTAGTTGTAGGTGTAGGAGACTAGTAGGCCCACAACTTTTCCCAGGGAGCTGCTGTCTTTGTATCAACGGGGAACCAATCAACATCACTAAGACCAAATTACTGCGTAGACCAAAACTCATAGTAATGAGTGCGTTTTCAGTCGATTTGATGTATGCGGACAAACTGAAAGCGGAGGGTGTGGCTACCGAGGCTGACATCAAGGGCTGGGAGAAGGAGTACACCGACACCCTCAACAAACACTTCGAGCTCGCCAAGAAGGTCACCAAGCTCAGCATCACGGACTGGATCGATACTCCCTGGACCGGCTTCTTTGAGGCTGTCGACCCTAACAAGGTATCTTATATTTTATAGATTGGAAGAATGTGTAACTTAGAACCTTTTATCAGTTCTGTCTAGGCTTAGACTGTTGTGTGTGTTGGATATGTGTACTAGATAGGAGCTGAAAAGAAAGACGGACTCGGAGACTTTTTAGACGTTTATTGGTTACTGTTTTCACCATTTACAAATGTTGCTAGTATATACGAGGCTACTCTATACAATTAAAATATGCAAAATCGACGCAGACGCCGACTGACCGCGGGGCGCGCCCTTATATAGGCACCAATTAGTAGGGGGAGGGCGGTGGTGGTAGTGCGTTCCGAATCCTGCACTGCTGCGCGTTAACATTCTCCCCCCGTTGAAGGTCGCACCTTCAACAGCACGTCCTCAGGCTCGAACAAAGGGCACAGACGATTGATTGCTCGCCGCACCGTGCCACTAGCCGTCCTCACATCAGCTACTCGGGCGATACCGTCCTTACCCAAGTGCAGGTCGTGTATACGTCCGATTTTCCATTTTAATGGCGGCAGGTTACTTTCCTTGATTATAACCATATCTCCAATACGCAATGTTACATCAGGGTTGCGCCATTTAGTTCGATGCTGAAGCTCACTTATGTACTCGTGTTGCCATCTCATCCAGAAATGCTGCCTCATTTGTTCCAATAACTCATATCTGTGGAGTCGATTACAGTTAATTTCTGTCAACACTGGAGAGGGAAGAGCTATCAGTGGTTTGCCAACGAGAAAGTGCCCAGGAGTTAGGGGATGGAAATCGTTGGGATCGGATGACATGGGACATAAAGGCCGGGAATTCAATATAGCTTCTACTTGGCAAAATACAGTTGAAAGTTCCTCATATGTCAAATGCCTATTCCCTAGTATTCTTTTTAAATGGAACTTGGCTGATTTCACCCCAGCCTCCCATAATCCTCCAAAATTCGGAGCATAAGGGGGAATAAATGCAAATTTCATGCCTTCATTAGCACAAAAATCAGTTAATTTATCTTTGTTTACTAATAAAAATTTATTAAGTTCATTACTAGCGCCCAAAAAATTGGTCGCATTATCACAACATATCAAGCAAGGTTTAGAGCGCCGAGAAATGAATCTCCTGAGCGACAACAAAAATGCTTCAGTACTTAGGTCGCTCACAACTTCTAAGTGCAGTGCCTTAGTAGTAAAACATACAAATAAGCACATATAACACTTGCTTATTTTACATCCGCGACCTTTCCTATCGGTTATGAAATAGGGCCCAGCTAAATCAACTCCCGTGGTTTCAAAAGGCGTCCCTGGATTCAACCGCTGGTTCGGTAAGTCACCCATAATAGGAACTATAGACTTAAATTTAAATCGCTTACATACTATGCAACTCTTAACTACACTCCTAGCCACCTTTCTGGCATTAACAACCCAATACCTTTCTCTTACGGCTGATAATAATAACTGAGGGCCCGCATGAAACAATTTACTATGCTCATTTTCAAAGATAAGTCTCGTTAATCTATGTTTATAATCTAAAACTAAAGGATGTTTTCTTTCATATAAAAGAAGCGAATTGCTAAGGCGACCTCCTACACGTATTACATTAAATTGTGAATCCAAAAAAGGGCTAAGCGACAAGAGTCGACTTTTGTTATGTAACGGCTTATTATTCAATAATCTATTATATTCATCACCAAATGTATCTAATTGAGCAAACCTAATCAAATGCATCAAGCTATCATTTAACTCATCAGCCGTTAAATAACTACACCTAAGTCTATTTTGCATTACCTTAATTCTACAATTCTTAACAAATCTAAGTATGTAGGCCATTATCCGTTGTACCTTATGCAGTTTAGAATAAAGCTCAAAATCAATTAACTTGTTGTTTACATTTACATGATTTGCTAATGAGCTAACCGGTTTCATATCTGGTAACGATATACTATTCAACTTATGTTCACCCACATTAGGCCATTGATATTCTGACAAAGATAAAAATTGCGGGCCATGCCACCACATGGTTTGTATTTTACTATTCATTTGATCAATTCCTCGAGAAATATAATCGGCTGGATTGTGTTCGGTTGGTACGTATCGCCAGTCACAATTCTTTGTTAGATCATTAATTTTAGTTACACGATTTGCAACGAATATCTTTAATTGTTTTGGAGTGGCGCGCGATGCACGTAACCAGCCAAGCACTATCATCGAGTCTGTCCAGTAAACACAGCGATTAATATTACATCGTAAAGAATGAGTCACCTTATTTCCTAACTCGGCAGCCAGCAGCGCACCGCATAACTCGAGTTTAGGAATTGTTAAACTTTTTAATGGCGCTATTCTTGATTTGGAACAAAGTAGCTGTACATGAATTTGTCCGTTCTGGTTCATAGAACGCACATATACACCTGACCCATATGCACAGGCTGACGCATCAGAAAAAATATGAATTTCGATATTCAATGCGTTTTTACACATCACGTGTCTAGGGACTTCTATACAATTAAGATAATTCACATTTTTTATGAAGTTAAACCACATTATTTTTATTTCATCGTTCACTGGGTCATCCCATCCTAACTTACATAACCACAATTTTTGTAAGATTAATTTAGCCTTAACTATAAATATACTTAAAAGACCTAACGGGTCAAAGATTTTTGCAATAGAAGATAATATATTTCGTTTAGTGATTTGTGTATGCATATCAACATGTACAGAAAATTTAAACAAATCAGATTGCGGTGACCATGTTAACCCTAAAGTGCTGGTGACTGTTTTAAATTCGGTAATTTCTTGTACTTCATTTAATTTATTTTCTACAAACAATTGATCCGCATTTGATCGGAATTTACGCAAATTAAAACAGGCAGAACTCAACGATTTAGTAACTAACCTGCATATACGGGTTAACCCTTCCTGGGTCTCATGGCCAGTTAATAAATCATCCATAAAAAAATCGTGTTTAATTATCTCCCTGATATCAGAATCATCACACTCATATGCTAGTTGCAAAAGACAACGTGTACTTAAGAAAGGCGCCGAAGCGGTTCCGTAGGTGATAGTATTTAGTTTAAAATGCTTAACCGGTTCATTTTCGTTCTCCCTCCATAATATCATTTGCAAATGTCTTTGACTCTCTGAAATAAGCACCTGTCTATACATTTTTTCTACATCTGACGTCATCACATAATTATGTTGCCTAAATCTGACCAAAATACTAAATAAGTCGTCCTGAATCACCGGACCTACCATTTGTATATCATTTAACGAATACCCGCTACTAGTTTTCTCGGAAGCATTAAATACAACACGAAGCCTTGTTGTTTCACTTTTTTCTTTGATAACTGGGTGATGTGGTAAATAACACGCAAACGGGGGTTTGTTACACTCAGATAAGTGATTCAACTGCTCATATTCATTTATAAATTCTACATAGGGACCTTTTACGATAGGCTGCTTTTTAAATCTTTTTTCCAAATTCATTAAACGAGCTTTGGCCTTTACAAACGAGTCTCCCAATACAGTAGGAGAAGTATGGAATGGTATTTTTACACAAAATCTACCGTTTTCAGTTCTACGCATATTCTTCACAAAGTGTTTCTCACAAAATTCTTCTTCAGTACTACTCTGTAGATTATCTATACATATTCCTTCTTCAACCTTCCAAAATCTCTCCAACTGTTCGCTAACACTTCTAGCTAAATGACAATTTGCTTCATAATTACATATTATATCCACGGGACCCGTAACTAGCCAACCTAACTTAGAACTCTGCAGTGTGGGAAGACCTTTACCTAATTTTACTTGTTGACTGGTTACAAGTTCCCAAAACAAATCGGCTCCTATCAATATATCTACCTCTGAGGGCTCATAAAATCTGCTATCTGCTAACTCCACTAATATGTCACCCGGAATATTCAACTTACTTGCATTTACCTCTACACTTGGCAACATATTAGTGATTCTAGGTAAAATCATACAATTAACTTCTACGGAAAAGTTATTATGCATTGACTTGATTACAAAGTTACTACTTTCTACTAATTGTAACTTAGTATTTCCTATACCATTAATATTAAACTTATGATCTATCCGTTTGCAAGATAATCCTAGTTTCTTACAAAAACTTTCCGTTACTAATGATAATTGACTTCCAGAATCTAACAATACACGCGCTGTATAATATTTACGTTGAGTTTCGCTAAAAACCTTAACGAGCGCGGTCGACAAAAGAACGTACTGAGTTGCTACAGTTGATAAGGAAACCGGTTCCGCACCGAGCGACACATACCTCGTAGGCTCAGCGCGGCCCGAGGCGGCCGGCGGTTGAGTAGGTGGCGGCTCGCATCCAGCTACAACTCCGACGGATGACGTCGAGTGTGACGTAACAGTAGTCATATCTTGTGTCGAGCTTAGCCCCTTACTAGTGTCTTCGTATTGAGGCCTATTTCTATGTAATAATGCGTTATGTTTATATTTACAAATTTTACAACCGAATGATTTGCAGTTATAGGCCCGGTGGCCCGGTTTAAAACAGTTAATACATAATTTGTTCTTAGAAACAACATCGTTTCTTTCATCTAAACTCATAGAAATAAACTTCGAACATTCAAATAAGGCATGATCTTGATTACAAATGACACATTTACGATTAAAAATTCGGTTACTATTTGCTTGCGAGGATGCGAAAAAACTAGCTGCCTTCTCACCTTTCATATTCAATTTACTTGGCTTCGCCGCTTCTAGAACATCTGCTCGATCGCGTAAGAACTTAAAAAACTCTTCGAGGGTAGGAACCTCTCCTAATGTACTTTTATGTTCCTCCCATCTTCTACTGGTTGCATTGTCCAGTTTATTTACTGTTAAATGGATAATAATCGCATCCCAATGATCTACTGGCTGGTCTAACGTCTTTAAACCTCTTAAATTCCTGTTTACATTATCAATCAAAAGGCGCAATGCTTTGTCCGACTCCTTATTCATGCTTTCCATATTAAATAATGACTTCATATGATTACTTATAAGCAGGCGTTTATTATTGTATCTTTCACATAACAAGTCCCACGCTACACTATAGTTATCAGAACTAAATGTTAAGGATTTAATTATCAAAGCGGGGCTACCATCTAGTGACGATCGCAAGTAATGGAACTTATTTATTGTTTCAATACCATCATTATTATGGATTAATGCCTCGAAGGTGTCTCGATACTCTAACCATTGACTATAATTACCATCGAATGTCGGTAATTTTATCGTGGGTAACCTTATCGAACCAGAGAATGAATTTGCACTTTCGAAACTACCACTTTGCTTTATAGAGGGATGGGCCAGACTTTTCCTTCTAACGTTATATGCTTCTATTTTCTCTAATATACACTGACCTTGCGAAATTAGTAAATAAAATTGACCTTCAATTTCGGATCGAATCTTCATTTGTTCTTCGGGATTTTCTGATTCTATTTCAATTTCAGATTGTAGGTCATCGAACGTGGAAAAACAAGTTTCTAATTTGGACAATCTTAACCTTAACTCTGAAACTTGCTGATCCGTTAATTTTTCTAAATTCGAGATATCCTCTACATAACCTTTAAAAATAGTCAATCTACCCTTTATGTAACTTCTCTTTTTTATTGGATCTGCAAGTTTCTTGGCAGCTTGAGACATATTTTATAATACGACCAATCCTACGTTGTGTTAATTGAATTAATTGCAATTGGATATTAGGAACTCCACTAACACTTTGCCAAATATTACTACACAATTTTTGAACAAGAAGGTAGGAAGGAAATAATGGAACGGGCTCACCTCGTTTCGTGGCGTTAGAACTTCCTTAATTCCTTGGGATAACTCTTTCTTCCTTTTGTCCTTGTAATCCTTGATTTCCTTAAAATTTGTCCATCAATTATTGCCTTTTTATTCCTCAATATCCATAAAATCCTGGTCACGGCACCAAAATGTCTAGGCTTAGACTGTTGTGTGTGTTGGATATGTGTACTAGATAGGAGCTGAAAAGAAAGACGGACTCGGAGACTTTTTAGACGTTTATTGGTTACTGTTTTCACCATTTACAAATGTTGCTAGTATATACGAGGCTACTCTATACAATTAAAATATGCAAAATCGACGCAGACGCCGACTGACCGCGGGGCGCGCCCTTATATAGGCACCAATTAGTAGGGGGAGGGCGGTGGTGGTAGTGCGTTCCGAATCCTGCACTGCTGCGCGTTAACAAGTTCCATATTTTATTTTCTAAAGTCTAGTCTTCTTAGTTCTATTTTTAAGAGATGGTGCTTGTTTCAGATATTAGAAACTGGAATAAGTCAGGCATCAATAAATACTATTGCCAATCACTTCACTCAACCACCGGAGCCGTGGGCTTTTGAGATACACAAGGGTGTCACTAGGATTTTACAAAATCGAGAAAAAATGGTATGTACTGCCATAACTAAATAAGTCGCTTTTTATCACAATCGAATCTTCAATCAAATCAATCAATCTTCAATTCAATCACAATCGAAATGGTTGGAGATGTGTGAAAGATGATCACACTATTCAGAAGTTAGATGGTAGGCAAAGACATGTTACGAACTCATTTTATAAAAAATATAGAGGAAGATGGCTGAGAACTGTCCAAAAGCTATACTATACTTACGGTATTCTTATAGGTGAAGGAAGGCATCGCGGACTGGCCAATGGGCGAGGCGCTGGCGTACGGCTCGCTGCTGCGCGACCAGGTGCACATCCGCTTCACCGGCGAGGACGTCGAGCGAGGCACCATGGCCCATAGGTACTGATGACAGCGCACCAACCTACAGCTGTAAAATTTCTTCAATACATTTTCAACCTTATGGCAATAGTGGAAGATTAACTTATTATTTACCTTCGGTACCAGTAAAAAAATATTTAGGTACGACACACAGATAATGAATATGTACCTATTATATGTATCTCCTGGGTACCACCAACTTCATAAAGGTACCACTGAAGTCGCTGGATGGTAAAAGTCTGCTGAAAAGCAAAAATGAAGTGTTAGATCGTTGGGCAGAACACTTCAATAATCTACTTAATGTAGATCGAACAGCCGATCTACACTACATAGACAGTTTGCCTCAACTTCAAATAGCAGAAGAATTGGATGATGCCTTGTCTAAACATGAGGTGCTTTGTGCCATCAAACAACAGCAAAATCAGCGTGCGGTTGGCCTAGACCTTATACCAGGTGAGCTTCTGAAGTACGGCGGCGAGGAACTGCATTCGCGCGTCTGGGAAATGTTTGTGCTTATGTGGGAGAAAGAACAAGTTCCTGAAACTTTAAAATTATCACGCGTCAGGGCTCTCTATAAGAACAAAGGCGACCGGTCGGAATGTGGTTCTTACCGCGGTATTTCACTACTCTCTGTCTCTGGAAAAGTCTTCGCCAGAGTACTTCTAAACCGTCTCAGGAACCTCTCTGAAAAGATTCTGCCGGAAACCCAATTTGGTTTCAGACCAGACAGAGGAACTTGTGAGGCAATATTCGCAGTCCGTCAACTCCAGGAAAAAAGTAGAGAGCAGGGACAGCACTTGTATCTCTGCTTTATTGATCTGGAAAAAGCCTTTGACTGCGTCCCTCGCGAGGCCCTCTGGAAGGTACTGAGAAAGTTGGGGTGTACAGAGAAGTTCATAAGACTCCTGCGACTCCTGCACGATGACATGCAATGTTGTGTAGCGGTTGAAGATGACCAATCGAGCTTCTTCTCCGTCACCTGTGGAGTGAAGCAAGGTTGTGTCCTGGCTCCCACATTGTTTGCATTATATTTCGCAGTTGTAGTCCGTGAAGTATTGACTTCTTCTCCTGAAGGAGTTCGTATTCGTTATCGGACTGACGGCAAACTTTTCAACCTGAATAGACTCAAGGCGACCACAAAGGTGTCCTATGCACATATACAGGACATTATGTATGCAGATGACCTCTGTTTCGTGGCTGAATCCCCTGAAGGCCTGCAACAGCTAGTCACGAACCTTCACAAGCAGTGCTGTACATTTGGTCTAAAAATCAGCAACAAAAAGACAGAAGTAATGTCTTTAGACAATCACGGACGTCAAGAACTGGCCATTATGCTTGGTGAAGATGTCCTGAAGCAGGTCGATAAATTTCGATATTTGGGGAGCACTATAACAGCAAAGTGCGACCTTGACGCCGAAATCAATAGCAGAATTGGTGCTGCAGCCGTTGCTTTCGGCAAATTCGACAAGAAGGTCTTCAGCTCCCATGACCTAAAGATATCCACAAAGGTCTCTGTGTATATGGCAGTTGTGTTGCCTTGTATACTCTACTCAGCGGAAACATGGACACCGTACCGACGCCACATCAAGCAACTAGACCGCTTCCACCTCAAATGTCTGCGCAAAATATTAAATATCCGTTGGTTTGATCGTGTGCGTAACACAGAAGTGTTGAGGAAAGCCAATGTAGGTGGCATTGAAGCATACCTCATGAGGAGACAGCTTCGTTGGTGCGGGCATGTACTGCGCATGCCGGATACTAGAGTGGCCAAGCGCATCCTCTACTCCGAGTTGCAGGAGGGCAAGCGGAAGCTGCTGCGATACAAGGATGTGCTGAAGCGCCACATGAAAAGCTGTTCCATTGACCCGTCTCAGTGGGAGAATTTGGCATCCAACCGCAGAGACTGGAGAAGCCGCGTTAAAGCCAAAGTCTTTGACTTTGAAGCACGCCGGCTTTCTGAGTTGGATGCCAAACGAGATGAGTTGAAAGCTCGACCACCTGTAGCTATCAACTATAACTTTGTGGCTGGTACCCTGACATGTCCGCAGTGTGCGCGGACTTTCACGCACAAAATTGGATACTCCAGCCACATGAGAGCACACGCACGCCATTAGGGTCGAAGTGGTCGCCGTTGCCGAAATCGGCGTGGAAGATTATTATTATTATTATTGGATATCATCAACTGTGTACATAAACTGTACGGTAAAAAAATAAGAATTTCCAAAGTAGATCCTGGGATAACCCCTATTACGCTACGACATAACTCAGTCACAAACTTGACCTCTTTATAATATTAATGGGTTAATACTCCTTGAGATGTTGTTTCTTTAACGAGTGTCGTCCCGTCAGGCATCACGTGTACCACCACCAGGGCGTAGATGGCGCCACATACCGCGTGCTCGACACCCTGTACCCCGACCAGGCTCGCTACGAGCTACACAACAGCTCGCTCTCAGAGTTCGGTGAGAATATATATCTTGCTCTTGATTACTTTAAGAATGGTAGGCTTTATCGTTTTATTCGTACCTGAGATCAAGGATGTCTACATTTGAAGCTATTGCCATCGGCAGGTATCTTGGGCTTCGAGATGGGTTACTCGTACTCGAGCCCGAAGGTGCTGTCCATATGGGAGGCGCAGTACGGCGACTTCGCGGACACGGCACAGCCAATGTTTGACACTTTCATCGCAAACGGCGAGAGCAAATGGGTCAGCCAGTCAGGCATCGTGGTGCAACTGCCACACGGCATCGACGGTGCTGTGAGTGATCATCCAAGATACAAACTTTCTTCGCCTTTGATCCACAATGTATTGCTTCAAATCATTAAAGTAAGTGAATATAATCTCTTGTGTCAATGAGTCGCCTTTTTCATTGATCAGGGTCCGGAGCACTCGTCGGGACGCATTGAGAGATACCTGCAAATGTGCGATGATGATGAGGACATCATACCCGACCTGGACGATAAGAGTTTGATCTGTAAGTATTCTGTTAGCTTGCATGCATCTCAACTACCTACTGATCTACTATATCTCTCCGGCTGTCTTCTGAGATTGTTCGTTTTGTGTTCGCTATGCTTATATTAATATTATATAGCTGAAGAATTGGTTTTTTGCTTGCTTGGATGCGCTAGTCTCAATAATCGAACCGGAATACTACTGGTTGATCTTCTTCGTAAACAGCCGCCTTGGCCGAATATCGGGCTAGATGTGTATCACTAAATACCTTCCTCACGAGTCGTTTCGTAATATAACCATTAATTGACAGTGAAACAGCTGCGTGCCTGCAACTGGATAGTATGCAACGTGACGACACCGGCCAACTACTTCCACATGATCCGGCGGCAAATAGCGATGCCGTTCCGCAAGCCGCTGATCATCATGACGCCTAAAGTCGGCCTGAAGCACCCCTACTACAGGTCTAAGTTCAGCGAGTTCCTTCCCGGGACTGCCTTTAGAAGGTGACATTACTAATATACTTTGGCATTACACATTCGTTATTTATTGAATAAGAAGAATTTACACACCAATATTAACGATTCAAGTAATATAGGTAATTTAATTTTCTGAACATTATATTCTCTCAGAGTCATCCCGGAAGAGGGGCCAGCTAGCAAAAAGCCTGAAGGTGTTAAAAAGCTGATCTTCTGCACCGGCAACGTAGCTATCAAGATTAATGACCTTCGAAAAGAGAAGAAACTAGAGGACAAAATTGCCTTGTGTCGCGTTGAACAGGTGTACCCGTTTCCTTACGACCTGGTCCTCAAAGAGTTCTGCAAATACGAAAAGGCGAAGAAAGCATGGTGTCAGGAGGAACATAAGAATCAAGGCGCTTGGCCTTTCGTCAAAGTCCGCATGGAGAATCTCTTTCAACAAAAAATTGAGTTAGTACCTAGTTATGCAAGGAGAATTTGGCGAAATTTCCGAAATAGATTTAGATTGGATTGCATAAAAAATTGGAGACCCTCGTCCACAGTACTTATGTAACTCGCTAGAAAACAAAACATTGGACAATCTCGTTCTGTTTTGGAAAACTAATAAAAATTTAGGTACGGCTTAGGTAGAAACATCAACTTAATGCTAATGAATTTACTTGTTTACCCTCAGATGCATTTCAAGACCAGCGAGTTCGGCTTCGGCGACGGGAATAAAATGGGTTCACTTGAAAGAGTTGAAAGAACTCAAGGAGAGAATTATTGCAGGCTGCGTCTAGAAGTAAAATTAGTAAAAACTTGTGAAATGTCCAATAATGAAAACAAAATAATAAAAAAATAGTTTTATACCACTGACTTTTTTCTTACCTAAGGAACACTATGTGGAAACACAGGTATGTGGAAATATTAAAACTAAGTATCAAAATATTCATCCGCATCGCTGTCAGCGGGGATCGTGCCCAAAAGGCTGGCTGCATTGCCACGCTGGATGGCAATGCATATCCTTTGGCCGAAGTATAGGCCAGCCCTTTGGTCACCAGTGGACTCCACTAATCGCTTACTGATTTCTCGAAAGAGTCTGTGGGCACTTGGGCCCCATGGTCCCAAGGTTTCAACACCAAACGGCTCAAAAATGCAATTGCCGGTGAGGTTTACATATTTGTGCCGTTTGAGGTTTTCCGCGGCTGCAGCAGCTGCACCGACACAGCTCGCCGTACTGGGAAGGTGGGAAGGTGCAAGGGTGTCGACGCAGGTTGCGTCCCACACCAAAGACCTTCCCATCTTCCAAGGCATTATAGACATCCCGTCTGGTCTCTTGCCATCGTCGCGTGCTAAGCCTCTGGGTTCTAAAACGGCTGGCACTCCGGCGGTGACAAGAGCACGACGGATAATGTCATTTATGCTGGCGTGTCGTGCCATGCGACCTGGGGCTCGATTCTCCTAAGTTAATAATGTCAAAATCGAATAGAAATCGAATCGCAATAGCAGTTTTAACCATATCGGGCAGTCTGCTACTAATATAAGACCAATCGTATTCCAACGACATTCGACTGGTTTGCGATTGGTCTGCTATTTTGGTGATTTTGGTCTATACGGTAGTTTGCTCTACAATCATATTGCAATCGTAAATCATTTGCAGACAAAATGATTCATTATTGAATGACAGAAAAGGATAAAAACGTTTATATTTCAAAGAAAAAATAGCGGAATGCTACATACGCTTCAATCGTAATCGAGTCGGTATTGGATTGCAGTCGAACGTGAATCGAATGGCGCTTAAGTAAAATTAGGAGAATCGGGCCCCAGCACTTTTGCTACAGGAAAGACCATGGTGCCCAAGGTGGTCCACAGATTCGCCGCACTGACAGCGATGCGGAGCCCCAGTGGGAGCGCCGAGGCGTAGGCATGTAGCGAGCCGGAATGTTGTGTCACCCAGCATGGTCCCAACGCTGGGTGACGGCAGTGCGTGAAGCCATAGCCCTGACTCCCACTCTCCCACAACCAGTAGGCGGGCACGCTCAGGAACACTATATAATATGGCCTGTGCACACCATGTACTTTAGGCCCAGCGCACACCGCTGGCAGCGCGTCGGAGAGCATTTTCTTGAATCCGCGTGCGGATCATCATCAGCAGAGCATCGAAGAGCATACGCGAGCATGCGCGCGCATGCTTTATGCATTAATACTCTCTTATTTACTCACGTAAGGGTCCGTTCAGATAGACCGGGTCGGAGAGCAGAGCAATGACAAAAGCAGTGCGCATGCAAAACTAAACCTTACTTCAAATACTAAGTACTCAATTTTCAACGTGCTAAAAATTTGCTCTGCTCTCCGACCCGGTCTATCTGAACGGACCCTTAAACTGTAGGTCCCGGCTATCATTGAACATCCTTGGCAGTCGTTACGGGTAGTCAGAAGCCAGTAAGTCTGACACCAGTCTAACCAAGGGGTATTGGGTTGCCCGGGTAACTGGGTGGAGGAGGTCAGATGCAGTCGCTTCTTGTAAAGCACTGGTACTCAGCTGAATCCGGTTAGATCGGAAGCCGACCCCAAAATAGTTGGGAAAAGGCCCGGTGGATGATGACTCCCTTATGTACTCCACTTATGTACTCCCCTCCCCTTACGTACTCTTCTTATAAACACTTCTTATGTACTCTTGTTTTCTCATTCTCGCACATTTTAATTCCGTTTAGTTTGTTTTTTTTTTACGTATTTTATTTTTTATTTGTACTAACTTCCTTATGTACTCTCTTATGAACTGTTGAGTACTCCAGGGCCGGCCCGCCCATATAGGCAAACTAGGCAACTGCCTAGGGCGCTCGTATTTGGGGAGCGGCATAGCAATGCGAGCGGCATCACCAGTCACCACTGAGCACGTGGATCGATCAAAAATGGTTCAATCAATCGTACGTACGCGCGACAGACGTGCGGAGCGACGCGCATCGCAACTCGCGGAGCGCGCCGCCGCCGTCCCGTTCCCCGCCGCCCCCACGCATGCCATCGCCGCCGCGCCGCCCGCGCACTCTTAACTATCTCATGTGTTCTCCGTCAACTCTATGCGCTAAGGCGATCTTCACACTGCCCCGCATCACGCTGCATGTTGCGTGTCGACGTACCTACGCGCGTTCCTGCGGGAATGCAGATCTGCATCATCGTGCGGGTTTTTTGCGCACTCACGCGCGTACGTGCGATTTGTAGATTCACGCACGGCGGCCCTCATCGAGATCCATTTTCAAACAATACGTCACGCCCATTCAAAATCACGCGCGGCGCTGCGGGATTCGGTGTGCCATACCTTGCGTCTCGCCCCGCACCTACGCGTGGGGATGCATTTTCAGTGTGTTGGACTGTGCGTGTTTTCCATACAAACGGAGATACTTACAAACAACGGAAGAACACGCATCCACGCGCTACGCTGCATCATGCGGGGCAATGTGAGAATCACCTAAGTGAATTCCTCGGACTCTCATTGTCAGGGCTGCCATCCGTCCGGGTTTCCCCGGATTTGTCCTCGTTTGGAGGCCGTCCGGGGGCCGTCCGGGCGGGGTTTCAAGAAGTGTCCGGAAAAAACCCGGACATTTTTCACAGGGCCGTCTTAACCTATGGTGCAGGGTATGCAAATAACCCGGGCGCCGCGGGCTCAGAGGCACCGCAGAGCGCCCACGCCACCGCCATGCAGGCCTAGGGCCAGCAGATTTCAGAGAACGATCACTCGATTTGAGAGGATAAGAAGTCAAACAGGTTTTTCAATAAGAATCATTAAATCCACCAACCAAGCCAATTCCTAGCCTGCCTCGCCTTCATCAACTACGAGTTGAAAACATAATATACATGATTGCTTGCCATGTATGGAAGTTTAACCTTTTAAAATTACAAATAGACAAGCATTTGCTGCCGACGTCGAAGTGTCCCAAAACTCAAAAATTCACGCTCGCTTCGCTCGCGGCTTCTTCACTTTACGGATTTTTTTATTATACAAGTTTAGGTGCTTTAGTGACCCAAAACTCAAAAATTTTCGCGCTCGCTACGCTCGCGGCAACTTTGCTTTTCAGTTTTTTGTATTTTCAAAATTTTTTTATCTAACCTATCAAAAAGGTAGCGCCGTTTTAAAGTCCTATTACAAACAAGAAGATAACTCCTAGTTTCCTGAGCTTTCTTATTTATGACATTTTTTAAAATACATTAAGTCACAATCTTTCAATACTTCTACACATGAGCTAGAGACGGCCCTGACTTTTCATGTAAGGAAGCACCTCATTGAATTTAACTATGTATATGGAATATTAAAAATTAGATCTTGTTTTGTTTTAAAAAAAACCGGCCAAGTGCGAGTCGGACTCGTGCACGAAGGGTTCCGTAAATTACAGTTAAATCAACCTATCTCAAAAACTATAAGAGATACTTTGATCAAACCAAAAATCGTTGAAAGAGTTAATTAGCATGCATCACCTCTATTTTTTTTAGAATTTTATACCCCGTAGTTATAAAAATAGAGGGGGGGGGACATACTTTTTACGACTTTGACAGCTGATATCTCAAAAACCGTTCACTTTAAGAAAAATGTTTTTTAGAAAACTTTATATCATTTTAAAAGACCTTTCCATTGATACCCCACACGGGTATGTACATCGAAAAAAAAAATTTCATCCCTCAGTTACATGTATGGGGGGCCCCACCCCCAATTCTTTTTTTTACTATTTAGTGTCATATTTTTGTAGCGGTTCATACAACACATATTCCCATCAAATTTCATCACTGTAGTACTTATAGTTTCCGAGTAAATCGGCTGTGACAGACGGACAGACGGACAGACGGACAGACGGACATGACGAAACTATAAGGGTTCCGTTTTTGCCATTTTGGCTACGGAACCCTAAAAATGGACTCGTCCGGGGAAAAAATGCTATTTACTCCAAATGTCCGGGTTTTTTTAATGTTTGTCCGGGTTTGGCGAAATTCGAAATGGCAGCCCTACTCAGTGTGAACAATAATAATTGCAATCACCTACTGTACCTAGTATTTTTTTTGTTGTGTTTTTTATGGGCGTCGTTCCAATTTTTGCCTAGGGCGCCAAGTTTCGTTGAGCCGGCGCTGGAGTACTCTCTTATGTACTCTCAATGTATTCTTCTTAAGAACTCCACTTATGTACTCCTCTTATTTACTTCTCTTATATACTCCTCTTATGTACTTTCTTATGAACTCTCTTGTGTACTGTTAGAAAACGTTCAACTGTAAGGATTGGTTGGAGGCAAGGGCGTCGCCAAGGGGGGGCAGGGAGGGGCAGCTGCCCCCCCCTAGAGGTTCTAAAAAGTCCTAAGTCTTTGACTTGACTTGCTTGATCGATCTTTCCCGTACGTTGAAACTCGAATGAATTCACCAATTCGATTCCTAATATTCCGTACGCTCCGCTACGCTACGCCGTAGAGCGATCGTTTAGCAGCCTCAGGAGACTAAAAACCTGGCTAAGAAGCACTATGGGTGAAAATCGCCTCAATGGTCTGGCCATGATGAGTGTGCACAGAAAACTAATTCATGGAAACTTACAAGATTTTCATAATAAAGTGGACGAAAAGTTTTCAAAAAACCCTCGAAGATTATGTTTTAATTAACCTAATCAGAAAAAGAATCTTTGTCGACCATTATAATATTAAAATCTGGTAATTACAAAAAAAAATACACTGTATTATCTAAATTCAAACTCCCAAATTATTTTTATTCTATTTTTCTAATAAATGTAATAACTTATTTATAAGATTTATTTACTGTACAGTCAAGAACTCGTGAAGCTTTACACGTTGGACTCTGTACCGTTATTACTACAATTGCTGTAGATGTAAGGCTTGTACTACAAGTGAAAAGCTTCATGTGAACTCGGCTTTACCTACAATTCATACTTTTCTCATTCTCCATGTCAACTTGCCCCCCCCTGAACCATCGCCTGGCGACGCCCTTGGTTGGAGGCGCCCCTTTTATCCGGCCCCCTGAGCCATCGCCCAACCGCGCCCTACCCTAAAACCGCTACAGGCTGTACGCGCCTCAACGGCGCGGTTATTGAAAACGTGTGTGTTTGTGTATGTAAGTCCTCGGTAATGGTCGTCGGTTTGCTGCATCGAGCTTAGAATGTTATATGTCAATGCTGCTTATTTCCATTATGCTTTGCTTGACACTAACAAAATTGTCAATTTTGAAACTTGTCATCAAAGTCACTGTCACTATAGTGTGAAATTCATTGAATGTTAAAAATCAAAACAACAGTGAAAGCCGAGATTGCGTCCTTTGATAGTTAATTTAATAAGAATCATGTCTTCCTATTTTGATTTCTTTTGCAACAACATGAATAAGAATTGTCAAGAATCACAAAATGTTGACCGCATTGCCGGCGCTTGTTACTCAATGTGCCCTGATGAAGAAGTCAAGTTGTACGTATACATAGTTTCAATATTAATTCCATTTCCATTATATTCCATTTTAAACAATCATTCAAATCATAATATATCCAGTTAATTTGTGGATTGTTAAGTGCGTATCGGCATTATGTCCTCTTTATAAAAATTGCTTATATTGCTTATCATTGTTTTAAAAATAGCGTTCCTCGATAAAGCCATCTACATCTAGCACTGAAAGAATTGTTCAAATTAGATCAGTATTTCCTACGATATTGTATTATAGGCGCGAGTCTGAGCGGCTAGTGCACGTGTTAGAAGTGTGGGGCAGTGAGAGGAAGCTGGTGAAGAGTTACAGCAGGTCGGCTGCAGACTCCAACATGGCTGTCCCACGACTGCTGCGACCGTACTCCACGCTCACCAACACTGTACAGTATCTACTGCTTGAGTAAGACTGCTACCATTACAATAGACCACTTATTGTTACATATTTTGTAATAAATCACAAATAGTTTGCATAGAATTAGTTTCAGCATAAAATTTCAAAATATTCAATCTCACATTTTATCAGATAAACTTTCAAATTACTTTTAAAGCAATTACAGCTAAAATAATTATACTCGCTTTTATTAACTAATAATACTATAATGTTACAGTATAACAAGAAGAGTAGATGTACCAGCATCGGTAGTGTATGACTATGTAGATGACCGCCTAAGAGCTGTGAGGCAAGACGTCACAATACAGCGGCTGCCACCTGAACAGTGTGTTTGTCTTCTAGAACCTATGATTAGGTTCTATGTCTATTATGGCTATCAGTAAGTATTGAATTTCAAATTACAAACCATGGTCTTGGGGAAAATATACTTAATTATTATATTATTTACTCATAAATCTATTATTTCAGATTATCAGACCTACCCGTAAAAGACTATGACCCAGTCCTCAACAAGAAGTGCTTACTAGAATGTATAAAATGGTATCTCTCATGCTGTGACACTATTGATAAAACACAAGGAAAATTGGATCAGCTGAGCGGATTCTTTTCCAACCTTGAGTTGAACAGTAGTAAGCAATATAAACTGGTCAATGATCAAGTCCTAATGGAAAGCCTTTACATATTGTGCAATCTAGATGATTTACATCCATTATTCAGATATGTTAAACTATCTAAAGACTTAAAGAGGTACGAAGCCAGAGTTCAATAATATATATATATTTTTCATTTAAAAAATAATAATAATATGTATATTGTTTTTTCCAGAAACAAGAAGCTCCAATTAGCATATGAAATAGCAATAGCAAACATTCAGGGCAATTACATAAAAGTCTGTAGACTGTCAGAGAAACTGTGCCCTCTGTCATATTCTGCACTTTCCACCTACCTACCCATACTGCAACGGTGAATCTATATAATTATTTCTATCTCATCCATGTCTTGGATTGAACTACATACTAGATATATACATAGAACTACTATAAAAGTACACTATAACTTCTTTTAATAAAGATCACATTTTATAAGGTGGCCAGTGACCTTACTCCTTTAGATATGTCATAATAATTATAAACATTGCTACAGACGTGCGCTAGAGGTGATGAGCCACGCATACAGCAGCAAGCGGCTGACAGTCCCGCTGGCGAGCGTGTCGCGCTGGTTGCGCTGCGGCGCGGCGGCGGCCCGAGAGGCTTGCGAGCACTACGGCCTGACGGTAGACAGCGATGCCGTGCGGTTCGATAAGACTCATTTCAAATCTGATGCTACATTGGTAAGATTTGATTTGCACTAAATTATTAATTACCTAATTAGTAAATTCGGGTTAGTTATTATTTCATGATTTATCTTTTCAGAATATACCTAAAACTGTGGACATAAGGAAGAAATTTGATTTAAGTTTAATGGATATTTTTACATATACAACAGACAAATAAAGTTTTATATTTTACAGTATAGTCTAGAAGTCTGATTAGAATTATGAATGAATTATTATTGAAGATTAAAATGTAACAACTACCTCAGGGCTTGCAATATTACAAATAAAACAATTGATTTATAAAGGAATCCTTTATTTATTTACATAAGAAAATTCTCCTAATTATGCAATAACTAATTACAATGGACAACAAAATCTATCTAATATCAAATGGTTGCATGGCTCCCAATGTCCAATTCATTCATTATTTATGCTGTGTACCTTCCTATCTGATACAATGAGACCTAACATTTTATTCTATACATAAAATAACAATTATGTAAAATAGCCAAAATGTATGAAAGTACCACATTGTCAGAGAAGTGGAGAAGTTACAAAATCTAGTTCTAATACACCATATTTATTATTGTATCCAATATGAGAAGTATATTTGAGAATTAAATTCTAGATTTCATTCACATATTGTTATAGAAAAATACCAAGACATTTCTCTGACAACGTAGTAAGTTAGTGAGGATGTAGTAAAATAATACAGCTTTGCCTACTTCATATATAACAACAGCCGAGAACCACACTCCACTTCGCTACTACATCATAAATAAATTAACCTTATATTGAAACAATTTCATTATAATCCGCAATGTTGACCATGCTACACTTTTTATTAGATTTTTGCTTATAAGAGTTACCGATACACATAATAAATGCTCCATTCCCATTACATACACTGAGGATCATGTGTGGTGTGCCGATGAATAAAAACAATTTTGAAACAAAATGAGTAATATCACAGATCATGAGGGTGGCCGCATAGTCGATATTGCGGAACTTCGATGCGGAAATGTCGTTAATGGTAACTAATCAGTAGGGTGACGCTATCGAGCTCCAAGATTAAATTTATTTTTAATGAGTACCCATGACTATCTCTAAACATTCACAATAAATAACCAACATACTGCAGGGAAATTCATGTAAAAGCGTATGGATATAGCCTTAATAAACACACAAATAGTAAATATGTCGTAAGGTATTCTCCACGTAGAATTTATCAGTAATAACAATTTTATACAACTGTATCTAAAAACGTTACGTTTCTTAGATTTAGAGGTCTTTATACATCCATTTGGTAGCACCTAGATGTTTATTTATATAAAGGGAAGGTAAACATTAAAAGTAAATTAAATATCGTCAGGAACCATGTAAAAACTAAAATAAATTCAATACAACAAACGAATGTCATAACAAGTTTTTAGACGATAGTCTACGCGTGATTTCATCGTGATACAACACATAAAAACTGATAAATAACGTTTAAAACAACAACAAAAGCTCTAATTTACAATAGAGGTATATCATTGAACTATACAGTGACATGAAACATGTTTACCTTCCTAGAGGCGACGGAGGCGAACCTAAGTAGTGTCATGTCGGCGGCCACACACTCGCGCCGTATGTACACACACGCGCCGCTCGCGAGCCGCTTGCGCTGCTTATTCCTTCCACTGTTAAGATAAAAACGATCAGATTACTATCTAAAACGGAAAAACTGATGATTTCATATGTAAAATCCTTAAAATATTAAATACCTGTGCGTGTGAGTCCTAGTTGAGCTTAAGGAAGGCGTCGTCGAAGAGCTCGAGCTCGTGCGAGAGGTAGTTGGCCTTGTTGCGCAGCTTCTTGGCGGAGGTGGAGGCGCTGTCCAGCATCTTGATGGCCTCCTTCACCTCGCACAGCTCCGAGTCCATCTCCGTGGTCGCCTCGTCGATCAGCCGGCACAGCCGCGCGAACATCGTTGATAGCTCCCTGGATATATTCATGTTGATCAATGTGAAAATGGGGTCTTAAGAGTGAAATCTTAATTTTTTTTTCGAAAGTCTATTAAACGGTTTAACCGATTGTCGATTGAGATTTTGTATGGAGCTGGTAGGACTCGAAAGACTACTTATCTAGCATGGTTATGATGTAATAAATATATGTAATACGTATTTTTGCCAATGGAAGAAAGTAACTCGTGAGATAACGGCTGTTCAAAGAGTATGGAAATAGGAAAACATGCTGTGCTGTCCCCAAAATTAAATTGGGATAAATAAAGCAGGTGGAACGATGATATAAGGTAATGTTTTTGGCAAACTCTATGGCGGCCCATAACATCCGCATATATCAGTGGACTGCACATTGGTATATAGCAATTTTGAAGATTTAAGCGTACAAAGGGCCAACGGGACATAGGGACAGAAAAACGACTATGTTTTTATACTACATGTAGATACTGACTGCTGCACTTGGTGGCTGCAGTTGGCGGAGGTGAGGTCGACGATGAGGCGCAGCTTCTTGCTGGCATGCGCCACGTACTGCTGCTTGAACACGCGCTGCTGCGCCCGCGCCGTCCACGTCAGCCGCTCGTACGCGTACAGCGCCCCGTACAGCACGCCCGTCACCGCCACGAAGCGCCAGCCCACCGTCTTCAGCAGCTGCAACACCACACACGTTACTCAACTCCCATGGACTCCAAAATGACTAGCTGAGGTGTTAAACAGACAATCAACTAAGGAATAGCTCGAACAAAATGCGTTCTGGACTTGACAGGCCACCGTAAGTATTTAACCTAGAAGACACCTGTCCTACCCGTCTTATGGCATCTCCGCTCATCTTTCCTTACTCCTTACGTCATGGCACACAGTACTCACGAGGCCGGACAGCAGCAGGCCGCCCATGGTGCCCTGCGAGGTGAGAGCTCCCAGCGCGAACTTGCTGACCAGCCCCCACTCCTCCGCCGACAGCCCCACGCTGCCCGCCAGCGTCGGCCCGTTGCTGCGGGCCACCTCCATCGACGACGGGATCGAGCTCACTGACGGCGGGATCTGATCAGAAACCAGTAATGTAGAGGTCTTGACGCTACGCACACTTTTTCATGTCATGACCACAGAAAACAGCGATGAATAAGTACACATTAAAAAATATATTCTATGGTTTATACAGGGTGTCCATCGAATTATGGATCAAATTGGATACGAGCATATACAGAGAGATTTATGAACTTTTTGGCCCCGGTCCAAACTTTTAGCAATTTTTTTATATAACTTCGCATAGTAGCACTCAAAGAAAAAATATGAAAATAACTTTCAGGGCGCGAGTTACCGCGGTCTTGGTACATAAAGGGCTCCAGAAGGAACATGGTAGGTTTTTTATCAGTAAAAGTCGATTTTCCACAAAAAAAAAGAAACATAATTTTAATAAGTACATACCTGTGTGTACTGTGGCGGGTTCTTGAGCGCGATCTTGCTGGAGTGCTTGCCCTGGAAGCGCTGGATGAGCGCGGTGATGCCGTAGGAGAAGCGGAAGGACAGGTCCTCGGTGAAGTCGGCGCAGAGGTTGTCGCAGTTGAGGCGGTACAGCACCTCGAAGGGCTGCTGGTGCGGGATGATGTAGCTAGCGGCTGCCGCTCGCTTGTGCATCGGCAGGATGTTGTACATGCGGTCTACCAACATAAGATATTAGATTAACATCGATAAAATGGATTTTACGAAGCAGATTTTTCAAGCAAATGTAATCATTTTGTGTAAAATGTGGCACGTTCCGAGCGGAATTACTCCTAAGATGTGTGAGGTATCAAGTGGGGCTCCAGAAAAGTAATGTCACATGAGCTGTCCTACTAATCTAATTTAGATAACCATTTAGCAATATAATCTCCCTAGTAGAATGTATAAAAAAATATGGTTGCAAAAGGGATAATTTTAATATTTATTTATTGTAGCTGATTAAGCGAACTTCGTATCATTTAATTAAACCTTCCCTGGACCTCTACAAACATTTTAAAACCAATAAAAGCCAAATCCATCCAGCCATTCTCGACTTTTAAGCAGACTAACGAACTGCAATTCATTTTTATATATAAGAAGATTATTATTTATATATATATTTTTTAGATAATCTTACCAGCCATTTCCTTCTGCGCCTGATCCATCTCATTGCCGATATCAGCCGACAGCCTCTTCTTGAGCCTGGAGCCGAGCCCCGACTCGACGTGCTTGTGCAGGGCTCGCTTGTACTGGTCGAGGGCGCCGCGCTCGGTGCGGAAGGGCGCGTCGTACTCGTCCACCAGCGCCGACAGGCGACGGATCTCCTGGCTCAGGGTTAGCGATACCTGCGACAAGCAGATTGGAGAATAATAAATAAACTTTTTTTTTACCTGACAAAGGCTCACTCACAGAGTATGTATAATCATCGGCAAGGATATTGAGCCCTGACCTTCACCTGCGCAGAAGTGATTTATTGGTTTATTGCCTTAAGTGTACAGTGCGCAAAGCGATCCCCACGCTTCCGCCGAGAGCTCAATATCTGTGCCGATAACTATACAACGCCACCTGGCACTGATTTTGGGAACAATTTTTTTTTTATTCTCAAAAAGAAAACCTCCCATTGTACCTCTATTAAGCAACATGACGATGCCTTTTGTTATAAGTTTTTATTTATATCTAGGGTACACTCTAACAAAATTCAATGATGTAGCTTAACACCTACGTAGTTCTAAACTAGATTCATTTGAGGAAAACAGGGCAGGGGATGAATTCTGCAGTCACTAAAACTTGATCTGAAATTGATGTCGATCATCAACTTTCAAAAATGCTGTGATGTAGACCATATAACCACTGGCTATCGTTACGAATATAGTTATATCTGTTACCCTACCCTAACAAGCTCACCAACAATAAAACCGTCACTTTTCTTAAAAGAACTGTTTACAAAAATGTTCACGTGCAATTTTCAAAGTAAATAGTTATTTTAAGACGAAAAGAAAGGTTATGTAATCGGTGAACATGGGACTAAATAGAGCAACGTACAAAATAGAAATATTGTTCGTACAGGCCGTATCGGAGGGTCGTACTCGTCTACTATGGAGGACAGACGAAGGATCTCTTCGCGGACAACCACGGATACCTGAATGGAAGGTATTTACGTCAAAATGGGATATAAGTACTATACTGACGTGTGCGAAAAGGGGTTGGGGACTATTAGTGTTACATAGGGACTGATATTAGAAAAAAAATATCTTTTAATCTTTAGAAATCTTCTAGTAATAAAAATTACGTAGTGGATGGGAGGAAGGAAAGATTACCCATTAGGTAACAGGTCAGGTAACAGGCGTGACAAAAACGAAAAATTACTCACTTACGAGGCATTCAGATATCTTGACACATCTGATTGATTGATTAGGTTTTGAAATTAATAGGCGGATTCCATGAGAGCAGAGCTAGTACCGTTCCTCGTCTCCAGGGCACTCTATGACTGCGTTATGACATCTCTAGTAATTTTGTTGTCCGTGGTCGTTCGAACCGGACTGCCGTGGACGTGGACATGACATGGACATGTCGCTAACTACATTGGGTAGGTATGTACCTTATGCTCGACGCTCTCGACCATGCGGTTGATCTTGTCCTTCATCTGGCGCGTGATGGTGGTGAGCTGCTCCTCGATGGCGGACAGCTGCTCGTGCAGAACTCGCTGCTTCTCCACTTTGGCTGCCTTCTGGTCCGTCGCTGTGTTGTACACCTGGAACAATAAATTTGTATGTAGTGGGCTTGACCGACATGATGGGGTAAAAAAACAGTAAGTGATGTAATTTCTTTCTTCACTTATTTCGTAATGTGATCACGTGGACGGGTGCCGCCTGTCTTTTGAACATTTCTGGTAGGTGTACGGGTCAGTCACAAGAAAGAAATTCTGACATACAATCTTAGCAAGGGGTATAGGGTCAGAGAGGCAGTCGCACCACGCGCTGGTACTTAGCTGCATCCGATTAGACTGAAAGTCTACCGCAACATAAATAGGAAAATGGTAGGCAGATGAAGTAGGAATTCCATATTAGTCATATCCGACGAAGCAATGGTCACCGTGCCGGGGTGCTGGTCCCGGGTTCGATTCCCGGTACGATCAACACTTTTGTGAAGTATAATAAATAATAGTATTTATAAGTAGTTTATCAGTTGTGTTAGCACCCATAACACAAGCTAATAAATAGCTAACCATGGGGTTAACCGACCGCGTGTGAAGGTATCGCAATATTAATTTATTTATCTATCTAAATAAGGTAGTATCTGACCTGTTCTAGCGCGGCCATGACCTCTGCGGCGATGTTCTTGCCGCGACGCGAGTGCTGCGCGAACTTGGTCCTCACGGCGGACTTGCTGATGCACTCCTCGAACTTGCGCTCGAAGTCCACGAACTCGAAGTACCGCACCTGGTGACCTTCCGCTAGGATCGGCGCTGCAGATCACAACACAACAAATAAATATAAAAGTTTTTTTTTTTACTTCAAAATTATAGTCGTTTATTATCCTACTTTGCTAGTGGTTTCACACGCTTTTCTAGTGAACTATTTCCTGTATGATATCAGGATAAAAAGTAGCCTCTATATGATATTCTGATAGATAAGTTGTACTACTACCAAGTAAGCTTCATCAAAATCTACTCAGATGTTTTTTTTTTGTGAAAGAGAAACAAATTTCCATATAAAAAATCCATACAAACTTTCGCATTTATAATATTCGTAATATTAATAGGACTTTATTAGACCAAGATTAAATTGTACTTGTTCGTTATCTATCTATACCTACCATCTCAGTTGTTTAAGGTACTTATTCGGTAGTCATCGGAATGTTTGTATAGCAGTCCCATGGAAATACTCAGGTCCTAAAATGGAGCTAAAGTAGTGACGAGGTATGTTACGTACAGGAGACGGGCTTCTCCCGCTCGCGCATGCGCGTGAGCAGCGCCTCCTTGGCGGAGATGAAGAAGATGCGCTCCTCCGCCTCCTTGGGCGAGCACACGCGCAGCTCGCGCGACAGGAAGTCCACGCAGCGGTTCGCGTGCTGCGTGCGGACCTAAGCCACACACATACATTGTTATACAAACAAATATGAACCCAATAATATAATAGTGAAGGAACCACGGCACAAATTATATTTACACTATTTGCTAAGAGCAAAGTAAATATTTTGTCGTAGAGCAAATTATTCCCAGTTGTCATCGACCCTATTTACTCTTCCCATTCAACCCGCGTAGACCATCGCTATACAAATTAATTTACCAAGCAATAAATGACACCTGAGTTTATGGGTAGACAGTAATGTATCAATTACAAGCTAAAATCTACTGTAAAGAGTTAACTGTTGATATGTAAAATCGAAAATGTACTTACTTGATCTAAATACTCAGGTTCGGAAGCTGAAGCATCCCATCGGTTGTTCAGTATGAATATGTTCGGTTGCGATATTTTTGTCGATACTTTATGAAAGAAGTTCTTCTCCTGTAATCGGAAAAAAAAGAAAACTGATAAAAAAACACAGATTGACATCATATTAATTTTACACTTCACACTAAAATTGATTGATGATGCGACGATGACGCCACAGAGGTGCTGCATCCTACATACCTGTGGTATATCACACGCTACGTTATACTGCCGCATAGCGCTGTACTTGTGCCCTGTGGAACTTGGCAAGGAGAGGCGATGCACTGCACTGCCTCACTGTCCGTACCATTTCGGAAAAATATGGCGCTATGACGTATCCTGGGGCCTTCGTGTTGCAAGTTGTTGGGGCTCGGTGCTACAGTACTCACAGTGACCATGAGCGTGGACTCGGCGTTGGCGACGAGCACGAAGACGTCGGCGTCGAGGCAGTACTGGTCGATCCACTCGTCGAGGTTGGGCGTGACGTCGACGCCGGGGCTGTCCACCAGCACCACGTCGTCGCGCAGCAGCGCGCACAGCTCGCGCGGCCAGTACACGTGCACCAGCGAGCACTCCTGCAGCCGCGACGCGCACAGCGCGTGCCCCAGCTGGCTCACTGACTGCGAACGCACGGTCGCGGTCAGAGAAGGTCAAATGTCACTCAGGACTTAGAATGGTTAAAAGAAAGATTGAAATCAAATCATTAGGACATCATTTTACCCAAGAATAATACATATATACCACACTAGAGCTTCATAGAATACAACATAGACTCGAAACACCTTCCTATCATGATAAACGTGCTCGACGTACATACCTGCACATTAAGCTTCTCCTCGGAGCCGTCGGTTCTGAGGAAGGACTCGTCGGTGTCGGAGCCCTCGACCTGCAGGAAGCAGTTGGTGGTGTGCCCGATGCCGCTCGGCAGGATCTTGTCGTGTAACATCGCGTTGATCACTGTACTCTTACCGTTGCTTGTCCTGAAGAAACGAGGGAGTTTTTCTTATACGAGTTACTTTCGTCTTTGTGGGCATTTACAAGTTGGAAATGACTTAATTATCCCGTCCACGAATCTTAACCACGTCACATGCAATGCTGTTTTCTATAGCCGCCACTGATGCCAAAAACCGTGGTTAAAAATTCATAGAAAATGCACAATTCGGAAACATAATTACAATTGGAGAAGGCCTTGACTTTTAGTCAAAACTCGATTTAAAAAAGTATGGAAAGGTAATGTAAGTAAAATATTCGTATAAATGAAACGCGTTAGATGCTTACCGGCCGAAGAAGGCGACTTTCATGTGATCTCGTTTGAGCACTTCTCGTATGGCTTGCACTTTGGATACATAGGCCTCCACGTTGGCCAGGTCCTGTGGAGTTGCGATGCCATTTTCACCCGTGACAGCTAAAAATACATAGTTTATTATTATTAGCTGATAGTAGATTTGACCATATAGTGTTAGTAGAATACATAAAAACTTACAAACAATATACACATACAAGGAACTATTTCGTGTGAATCTTTATCCATGCCTCCCTGACTTTTTATTTTCCAGCGATTATGATCGGGTAACTGATGTATGAACATTATGCATATTTTGAATGTTATAGCCAGCATTTCTCACGGTTTTACCACACTCCCAAGAACATGCATATTTTCGATGTAAGAAATTACTGAATGTGTGAATCAAAACCGTTATGTATTTTTGCTCTGCTGTAATTTCATCTTAAACTATTGAGAGTTTATGTGTGAAAATTTTGAGGTGTTGATTTATCGACCGTTAGTCATAAATTAGATCATTCTTAATAAAAATTGTCGGTACATTTAATTGACTCAATTTGTCTATCATTTACGTAGGAATAACGGTAAATGCCTTATTTTGTATTTGTACCAATATTCTTGTTATTTTGCCAATAAGACAGAACAGCTACTAGAAACTCATTTAATCTGTGCTCTGAGCAAGTAGATCATAATGATTAACGCCGTTAAAAACAACTGAAGTATCTACTTAGTCTATTGAATTGCTAAATCTATGGAACAGGCTATCGTTTAGCGGGAATTACTAGCCGCACGTAACATTAAACGCACGTTTCCGCCTGAAGTACACATGAGGATTAGTCAGCACAACCTTCACCGCGCATTGTTATCAAACTATGTACCAACAATACGGTTGTTATGAGACTATGTAGGTAATACACAAACAAGTGATAGTTGTGTTGGAAATGCGCCAGCGTAGCACTCGACTCTCAAATATCATGGCCCTACATAAATCGACCCAATTATTACACGTGTCTATGACTAAGTTAGGTCACAGTTAATGACTTGAAGACCTCAGTTTATTGATCATGTTTTAATTGCGAGTTTGATTACCTATATATAATTTCGGAATTTATTAATTTATCAGTAATTAAAATAATTTGGGAAATCCCAGAAAAGAATTTCTAAAATTATTTAATTACTAAGGACTCATTGACATCAATTTGGCAATAGTACAAATGCTTATGCGCACCCACATGTGCGATGTATTTAATTCATTTCTATGCTTTATCTTGTCATGATGTTTACATATGCTCTACTCGCATCTGCCTCCTTAAAGCGACTATCGGATCGATCAAAACGCTTCCGATAAAACGAATTATTTATTTTTATTTGAATCGAATTCGGTAACTGGAGTTAAAGAGGCAGATTTCTTATCGTTTGAGATTAGAAAGTAAACAATTAAATGTGTAACCAACTTATCAATGTTGAATAATTTTATGTAAACAAAGATGTACCTAATAAATGATTGTAATTGCACATGTCGTATGCGCTTATCGCTCATAGGTTGTTCAGGAATGTTCAAGACGCTAAGAATGTCAAATACAGTTTTTGGCAATCAATTAAACTGCTTGCGTCTAATAACATCGTGAGAATGTACAAATGAGCGGTTTATTAACGGGATCTCTTATTAAATGTAACAGACATGAACATGCGAAAACTATCATGGAAAAGCTACCAATAACATAAGTGCTTAAAAAATTAAGGGCCGTAATTGCGGTCGATACTCTATTAAATAATCACACGATTCACATTATATCATACATTTTTGATTAAAAAATATAGGTACACATGACAAGTCAAGGTTAAAAAGAGAGTAAGCAAGGGCATGTACAAGGACTAAATTAATTTCATACAAGCATTTATCTGTTTTATTATAGAACGCCGTGCATAGTATGATATTTTAAACTCAAATAGGTACTAGCTTCTGGCAGCAGTTTACCCCGCTTCCTAAAGGTAACTAACTGCATAGGTACTTTTCGCATAAAAAGTAGCCTATAATTATTCTAAAGAATAAGCTATATTACAGCCCAGTAATTATATTGTATGCTCACGCATACGTACGTACATAATATAGAAACAAGTGGGATACATCATACAGGCATTGTACTTTCTAACCACATGGTTCTAATTAATTAAAACACTACTGACCATGACCTTTGTCCAAATACGCCGTGCATACGCGATCATACCCAAACAAAGATCGATTGAGTGTTATGAATTATTTATTGCAATTAAGAATTATGAGACAGATCTGTATTGAGTCAGCACAAGGCTGGAGGCAGAAGCTGGATGGGTCAATCCAAATATGTTATAGCACATGGTAGGTCTATAAGTCTATAAAATACTATATTATAATCTTCCTGCCCTATTCCCATATTATTATATTGAAAAATAATCTCCATAGACTTGGAAGGCTCAAGGTTGTTTTTTTACTTCTGCTCTAATTTAAAAACGGGTGACAAATCTTGATTAATTGGGCCCAATTTTTTTCAGGGAAGTGTTCATTACCTATCTTTTTAGTGTTGTGTTGTGAGCATACTTTTAATTACATTACTTTAATTTCATTTCAACAGTATATTGTGATTTGTTTTAAAAATTAATTGTTATTAATAGTAAAAATGTTACGATGATCTATTTTTGCATGCCTAAGTTAAGGTAGAATGTACAATTTTTTTTTATTTTATTTATTTATATCAAAAACACAGCTAATTTAATCTTCACAGGTACTTAGCCTAATACGACAAAATTAGTTACATTGTATAAAATTTCAAAATTCAAAATTACATTATACATACGAAATCTAAACATAATATCACAAAAATAATACCACTACTAAAGTTTTAAATACTAACAATACTATAGGTGGCTCTTGTGAACTCATTCAGCGAACAAGTAAACAAATCGACCCTACTCGACACTGCGTTGAGCGTGCGCAAGGCGCGCGTCAGTGGCGCTCGCTGCAGCAGGTTGGTGCGCGCGCTCGGCACCGCCAGCAGCTGCGGCCGCCGCCGCCTACTCACATACCCATCCGGCACACACATGCGTAGCTCCATAAGGATTTTAGAGTTAAATAATTTACCTCGCAATACTTTAAATAGATAAACAGCCAGTGTCACTTCCCGCCTAGTCTCCAGTTTGAAGTATCCCACCATACCCAACACAAATAATGTTGGGTATAATAGAGGATAGCCGGGACAAGGATCACCAATTGCATTTTTGTAACATCTTTATTAATATTGTACCTACATTCCGTTGCAAATAAACTATTATTCTATTCTATTCTATCTAGTATATGTAAGTATTCTAATGAAAAGAACTTACCATGCATAAAAGTGACGGCATCTTTGACATAATCATCTATCTCAACAAATATATCATTAATCTTCTTCTTAGCCCTCACAAATATCTGTAGCGGTGAGTCAACGTTGGACATGTTCACGCGGACCGCACCATTGTTCAGCATCGCAACGTTGTGGGGCCCGTCGCCAGCCATCATTGATATCGTACGGTTAACATACGCAGCCATACGGGAAGGAAATATTCACGGTTGTCGTTAGGTGGACCTTATGCCGGACAAGCCAACAATATAGTCACTGTATCACTTCTACACTTTTAATAATGCATGCACGGTAAAGCTGCAACAAAACATAACAAGGCATAAAGAAGTGCAAAGAAAACAAAATAACAGGACAGTGCTATTGACTTGTAGGAACCATTTCCTGTGCATCAACTCGTAGACAAAATAGGTACTACTTACAATATAGCTCTTAGAACACACAAACATTATAAAACTACATTTTTTTAAATATTAGACCTATTAGTTTATGATAGTCCAGTTCATGAGATTTATAAATTTATGTTTGGATTCACACCAAACACACCAAAAGTCAAAGATTGACTGCTGATTGGTCAGACCCAAGATTGATACTTATCAGAAATAGGAATATCTAGAAACAGCTTTATAGACTGTGATTTCACACAAGTATTTTGTTTAGGAAGGGTTGGTTACTTCTAACATAGCTGTAGGCAGCATGCAAAACACAAAGCAATACTAGTTATTGTAAGAATCACTGAGATGTTCTGTACCAAGTGTGAAGTAGATACTTGTATTGAGGTTATGTTTGTGGTCAAACTAAGTCTTACAAACACATTTTACTTATGAAACATTGAAAATAAAATAGGATATATGCAAGATAGCAACACAACAATGAGACAAAATATCAATAGCTTATGATCTGCACCTTATCATCTCGTTGCATCATCGCAATCGATGAGCATCCCTGTAGTCCGAGCCGCGTGAAAATTTGTACACACTTTAGCGATAATATTTAAAATAAAAATAATTATGAACAAATTATGTGCCATGAGACGTAAAACAACTGACAGCCGCTAAATATAAGTCAATCAAAATTCATTGAAGATAAAATTCACTATTACGGCCCATCACGAATATGTTGCACTTATATAAAATAATAGTTACTAATATAGCTTACCTATGCATTAAAGCATCATATTGAACATGTTACTCCCTATTTAAAATTATTTTCGGCAGATTATTACCAATAAATTTTTTCATAAATTTATTTCCCTGTTTTCAATTGTCAATTTTTCTCAACTTCGGGAACGTTCGGTTCTCATTTTCATTTTCGTAAGCTACCATTGGCTCAAACGTTAGAAGCGTTGCACGACTAGAAATTGTTAACCAATGAAATTTATGTATGAATACGCATCTGAAAACGTTTAGTAACTGTTGTTCATGTACCATTTTAAAGATTTTAATTAATTGATTGCTATGTCTGTAGCGATTTTTTACCATGTATTAACTACTTATTGTTTATATTTATACCAATAATTTAAAATATGCATATTGTTAAATGTTCAAAGTTGATATTCTATTATTTTCAAATCGATTTCAATCTAATCTTAACGCAGAAACAATACGTGGTGACCACGTTTGAAATACGTTTTATTCAATTAATGTAGAATGTTCAGTGGGTTGTGATATTACCGTTACGCTATTATAATAACTATTTATTATATTTTAAATAAGGTATACGTTACTCTATATACTAGTGTATGCATTAGTTATACAATTTTACTAGTAAATATTAAATTAATTTGTACTTTTTTTTCTAGGAATTCCACTCAAGGCAGACAACTAAACGTTTCATTCTTGAAATGTCAAATGAATTGAATAAAGTCAATGGCGGATGAATGAATACGAAGGAAAGCCGCTTGTCGAAACCAACTTTGTCCAATTTGTTCATAAACAAATACTCAACTTTAAGTTAAAAAGTGGTTATAACAGATTTTTATTAAAGACTCATTTAAATAAGCAAAATGTCTCGTTCTGTCCGTGCGGAAACTAGAAACCGTGTCAAAGATGATATCAAAAGGGTAATGCAAGCCGTGGAAAAAGTTCGCCATTGGTGAGTTAGACATTTTTCTTAAACATTTATCTAAATTAATTTAGGGCCTTGAAATAATACTGTGTTTATTTTAAGGGAGAAAAAATGGGTGACTATCGGTGAAACGACGATGAAAATTTATAAATGGGTTCCAATATCTACTAATGAGCAAAAGAAGAAACACGCGGCTAAACGTGAGAATAAGGAGAACACATTGACGCCGAAGAAGGTGCACGACTCCTCTAACTCTAACTTCGGCATGGCGGAAGATTCCAACACCTGTGAGTCAACTTTTCTATCAAACTGCTTACTATAATAAATGTCAATAAGCACGATTTTATTGATAGTTATTTAGTGTCATAAAATGGTGGATTTTCGAATCTAAGCAAGTAGGTCAGGGTTCAAATCTCGTGTTATGAAATATGCAGCATACTTGCTTATTACTCAGAGATTAGGATAATAGATAATACCACACTTCTTAATTTTTTTTGTGATAGTGTTTATACAAGAGTATCTTATTTTCTCAGGTTTTTCTACAGTTAGTGACTCTCAAGGGCCAACTGAGTTTACATCAACAACTATGAATTTCTCGGAAGACTCCAACTCGCAGAGTAGTGGCACCACAACACCCGCCAAGCGGTTAAAAACTGACTGAGGCTTGCTCAACATATAAGTTATCTGCGCTGCAAGCCGCTGTAAGACTTTACTTACGTTACACAGACGTTATGGACATGTTGGTATGTGCTGTGAGTTTATTTCATAAGTGTGCATTCAAGGAGCTAGTATCAATTGACCACTTTGCATTCAAGTGTTTTAGTTTTATACTTTTAGAAACATATGACCATTAGTTCAAAGATGTGTTCTTAATTAATATTGGTCTCTGAACGAGAGTCATGTCATTTTGTTTGAGTCTGTCATTAGCATAATTCATTTACTTGCTAGTTCAAGGTGTTCTTTCTATTGTAAATATTATTTCGGTTTCATAAAATGTGACTTAATTAGATTTATTTTAGATAATATTACTAATTTAATTATTTTTGCAGGATGTGATATTGATCACATAATGTTGTATGTCAGACAGTACAAAGCCATATAGTGTGTTGTTCAGTGCTAACACAACACATTATACATAACACAATATGTTGGTTACTTAGCTTATGCCAATATTGCCACTGTTGCCCTAATACTGTAGTGTACAGTGCAACTTGCTTATAATAATAGGATATTTGCTTCTGGAACAATTAGTTATAAATGGCAGCCAATAAATGGTAATTTTTTATGGAATATATTTTTTCTATATTCAGTAGTACAGTAAAGTATAAGTTTTGAATAATGTCATGTGTCATGGCCTATGAAGTCACAAGCTAATAATTATACATAACCAGTAATAGTTGAATCAACATTTTAGTATTTTGACTCTGTGAGAAAATATTGTAAAATGGAGTTAAAACACTACAACTTGTGGTAGACAATAATAGTCCAATATCCTATTTGATTTTGCATCACATTGCTATTTTGAAACAAAATATGTAATTTTCATTAATCTAACTTTTATAATATAGCAATTTTTTGGATTTTTATGCCATTCATGTTAAATATGAAGTATTGAGCTAATCCACAAAGCAACAACTATGTATGTATGATTTTATTAGAATTCAGAATGTTTTGTTTTTATTCAATAAAATGCGACAAATTATTATAAATGTAAATTTAATGTATTATAAATTAATAATAATGTAATATAATATAGTAATTAGTAAGACAAAATAAAGATATTTAAATTATTAATATAATTTCTCATCAGAATCTATGGAACCCACTGTATGCATGGAAGACATGGACGACCCAGAGTATGTGTCAGACACATTATCCATTTCTTGTATACCAATTATTTCAGTCACAAAGTCACTGAATGTTATGACCTGAAAAGATGGATAATATTAGTCGTAATTTGATGGCCGAAATTCCTTGCGCCTAATTAAGATTGCAAGTAGTAAAGTAACATGTATCAATTATCACACCTTTGGCAAAAATGAGAAATCATCTTCATTCATAACTGCTCGATCTTCGAAGCTGTGGCCGCAAAGTATAGTCAGCAGGTACCAGCACAACTCACGGGAAAAGAATTCACCTGTTGACAAAATGATTTACATTGAACAAACTGGATGAACATTATAAAAAAATCGGCTTGAACTGTACTGACCCCTGTGTCAGAACCCCTCAGATATCGGATATCCCAACGCGGGCGCAAGCTCGTGTAAAATAAAAACCAAAGGGTGCTTCTGTAGTCAAAAATAAAACCCAATAAATTTTTAGGTAAAAGTAAGTTTGTTTGTATGGTAATCTTTGGAACCGCTAGACTGATCTTTCACTGATAGATAGCTACAATGTTCCTGCGACATTTTATCCCTGTACGGGCAGTAGTTCCCACGGGACGCGGGTGAAACCGCGGGAAAACGGCTAGTCTGTATATCTAATCGAGCAGTTTACCGTTGGAAGTCAGCATCTCAATGAAGTCGTTTCTCGGCATGACGTATCCCTGTTTGCTGACGTTAGCGAACGTGCGGAAGGCGGCGCGGAGCCGCTTGAAGCTCTCGCCGAACACTGGCCGGTGGTTCAAGTACAGCTTCACAAACTCCATGAAGTCTATCTCGGTTACTGGCGTCTTCAGGTATACCTTGAACTTGGCTTCGATCAATAGATTTTCCACCTTCAACAGTGAATTCATTATAGCTGATAAAAGTTTCATTCAAAAATGCAGATCACCCTCACATAGGGTATCGGAAATCAGGTGACAAAGACGAAATTATGTTTTAAAAATCGGCCAAGTGCGAGTTGGACTCGCGCACGAAGGGTTCCGTACCATTATTTATAAAACGGACAAAAAAATCACGTTTTTTGTATGAGAGCCCCCCAAAATATTTGTTCAATTCTAGTTTTCAGTATTTGTTGTTATAGCGGCAACAAAAATACATCTGTGAAAATTTTAGCTCTCTAACTATTACGGTTCACGAGATACAGCCTGGTGACAGACGGACGGACAGATAAGCGAAAACAATAGGGTCCCGTTTTACCCTCTGGGTACGGAACCCTAAAAATGAATAATAGGTACTGCAAGTATTCGTGATTAAATTGAATACATTCTACCGTCATTTACCTCATATTCCGACGGGAAGAAGCCTAAAGCCCTCATCAAATCGGGCAGCGAGTCTATCGGGATGTAGTCTTTGACGCGCCTCCTGGCCGGGGAGAAGGTGCCCTGGCACAGGATCTGGATGTAGTAGAACAGATCCCGAATCTCTTGGAACAGCCAGCCGGGCCGGCCGTTGTCCACGAGGCAGTAGTAAGGATCCAGGTCTATTCCACCTCGTAAGGTCGTCGTTTCTACAGACCTGCAGATTAAAAATAAACACAAACTCGGCACCAACGGGTAGCCATTTCATCTAGAATCATCATCACATCTCTTGATAGGTATCTCTATCCATCTTTTTGGATAGCTTATATCTAACCTACACAAGTACACACAGATGACCACAGGCTATGGCTATAACATATTGTATACCTATATAACAGACTTGGAAGGAAATTAATGCACCTGAAGTTTGCATCCCATTGAGTAAAAGTGGTATCTCTGAAACCGATCGTGAACAGAATTCCGTAATCGTCCCGAAAACACATCCGCGTAATCTGAAAATTGTAATTTTAGCACAATTATATCGACAAACTCTCAGTATAAAAATAGACACGAAAGGAACCTATGTAACAACTGTTAATAAAAAAAAATCTTATTAAAAAATTACCTACCCTGAAGGGATGTCCCAGCTGCCCTACATGTTTCCAAGGATTGCCATCAAGCGGCATCTTCTGTAAGCCGATGACTTCTTTACAAGAGAACAGCAAGTACTGGTTGGTCTTGTCGCCGTCTTTCCCCGTGATCAGCTGTATTTTGCTGACGGGGTGATCGTAGCGAGGGCCCAGCACTGTGGCCAGGGTCATGGTAGTTGCATAGTTCACTATCTTGTACTTGTACTGGAAATGTGCAAGTGATTCGCTTCACTATCGACTTGTATCACGTAGTGAACCTTTTAGCCAGAGTATCTCTACACAAGATTCAGAAAAAAATCATGATGAAAATCACCTCATCATTAGCCATAAGTAGCATCGGCAAATCAGTTCTACATTCCTCAGGGTCGACCTCAGGTGGCGTCGGCCACACGATGGCAGCCAGTGGGACTGCGGTCTGCTCCACTCTGTCCAGACTCGCGATCTCCAAATACTCATCGCTGCTGGCCCCGATGTCGTACTCTACCATGCATCGGTCCATGCCCAGCGATACCAGTTTATATTCCCCGTTGGTGTTCTTCTCGGGAAGGAAGATGAGCGAGGTGATGTCTTTGTAGTGGGAGCGATGCTTGCCGACGAATGCCCATTGAAAGCTTTTACAGTTGTACTTGTAAACGCAAACTGTTCTCCATTCATCCTGCGTTTTGAGAATATTGATTTTGTAGTTACATATGTGGGTAGGTACTTAGCTTACTTACGACTGGTAGGGTTAGGTTACTGTCCACTAAAATATACTAAAGTGTAGTTTAAACATTCATGGTAGTTTTTAAAGGCCAAGTTGGACATACATATTTTACAAATAGGTACCTACTTAATAAGTAGGTAGGTAGGTACGTTTTATGTGCTTACAGCAGTAGCCATGGTAACCGAGTCTTTGCAGTAGCTGATGAGCTTGATATCTCCTCTGGTGTCGTTGAAGGGCGACGGGCTGAGAATGTCGATGGTCGTAGGGTCGAGGAACAGAATCTGGCCCGTGTTCAGACCGCACGCCAGGTGTAGCCCTAACATTAGTAGGCGAAAACAATGGTTAACGTGTTTAACCTGGGAAGAATTAGGATACTTCTAAAAATGTAGGATTTGTCCTCGTGACCCCTAACCATTAGGTACCTGTTTTATGTTTAGTTAGTATAGTTCGCGAGGGCAGCGCGAAATTCTAAGCGCTGAAATAATCAGGTAAAATCTCTTCAAAATTTATTCGTCTTATAGAAACACTACCTTTCCCCCGCGTGGTGTGTTGAAAAAAAGTAACATTTAGGTATGTTTATCCAGGGTATACCTATCTACATACCAAATTTCAACCAACAACAAAATTGGTCCAGCCGTTTTTACGTGAAAGAATAACAAACAATCATCCATACATTCTCACGAACTTTCACATTTATAATATTGGTAGGAAGCAGGATAGTAGGTAATACTTGCCTGAAGGTGAGTACTGCAAGCACGTGACGGAGAGCTCAGGCACGGTGATCTCGAAGTTGCAGTTGATGGAGTCGTCGTTGGGCGGCACCACCGTCGTGAACCGGCTGCACAGGTCCAGCTTCTTCAGCAGCTTGTGCTGGATGAAGTCGAACAGCTCCACCGTGCCGTCCTTGTAGCCCATGCACAGGAGGTTCCTGTGTTACAGCAACTAAGTATAAAAAAAGAGAAATAAATATAACAGCAATAGATAGGGGTAGGTACTACAGCCATATAAGCTCCACTCACTAAACACTCCCTTATGTAATCGCCCTATTAACATACTACCCCTAACTTATGTCTTCCGCCTATTTACTTTCTTATGCTACGGCCACACGCGCGCCGTGCAGCCCGGCGGGCTGCCTGGCGGGCTGCGCGGCATGCAGCCCGTGCCGGGCCGGCGGACATTCAAATTGTTCACACGCACGCCGTCGTGTCAGTCAGAGCCAGAATGGCGAGCAGCGAGGATCTTGCTGTTGTTGCTGCCATATCCTTTGGCTTAACTTATTTTTATTGGTTTTCCAAACAAAATTATGAACGACGGAGAAAAAGAAAAAGACTGCAAAGAATGAACTCGTCGCGAAAGCGCGGGAGAGACTGACTGCCTGCGCGCGTGTAAACAGTCACCGGGCGCCCGCACAGTCATCCTTTGAACTTTGCCAAAAAACCGACACTTGCCCGGTACGCGGCATTCACTTCACAGGCGCGTTCACGGGCTCGCCGCTGGCGTGCCGTTTACACGCTCTTGAATTTGAATGTGCATTGTGCACGTTGAATGTAGAGTTGAACGCGCGCGTGTGAACCTACCATTATGTCAATTATGTTTTCCCTTATGTACTACACCTATACCTTCTGGCTACGTGCATAAAGAGGTATTATTTTATTATGTAATGTCGACTTTTCTGTCATGTCGGATGCATAATCCGATACTGAATGAAAGATTGTCCAGCCAATACTTACGAGCCAAAAAAAAGCACCAAAGAGTTAAATGTTCAAAGCGGGTACCTACTTCACGACAGTGGAAATTTCATTTAATAGAAAAGACGTACTTCTCAGGGTGTACCGTCATGGAAAGGACGGCAGATCTCTTGTTGTATATCAGCGTAGTATACTTCTCAGTTACAAAGTCCACAAATCCAACTCCTTGGTTAAACGTACCTGTTAGCAAAATATACCTCTAAGTCAAATGCGGGATTAACGCGGAGTGCGTAGGGGCTAGCTACGAACTACGGCGTAGCGCTACAAAAGCGTAGTGTGAAAGCAGGCGTAGCGCTACAGAAGCGTAGCAAGGATAAGCTTTTGCGTAGAGGGCAAGACAAAAATAGCGTAACGTAGCTATAGAAGCTACGGAATTTTGTGTAGCAAACAAAACACACCCAACTTAGCGATGGTATTCAATATTGATGTTTGTGGGTTTGGATTTCTGATCCGCAATCACGCTGTAACGGCAGAACGGATTTTGATGTAGCTTGGCATAAGAATAGCTCATACATCAGAATAACACAAAAGCTTTTTATTCGGGTGCAGGAAGTAATTCTCTCAGGGAAATTGTGAAACCGCAGGCAGAAACTTTATTTTTAGCTTTTATTTGATTTCAATCATGGTTTTAATTTTTCTTTGCAATTCAAAGTAGGTTATTTAAATCTGTCTTACAAACAATGAAGTCTCTGACGAGGAAGGGTTTGCCGCTGACGGTCGCGTCGGAGGGTAGCCTCATCTTAATCAGTTTCTGCGTAAGCTGGCCTGTCACTGGGTCTTTTTGTACCTCCACCTTCTCCCAGCACGGACAAGGCTTGTTACCTGATAATTAAAATAACACATGAACGCAAGTACATGGTTTTTTATGGAACTGACAATTATGTAAATGTCGATGAAAAGGTCCTTAGATAAGAAAAATCGGTCCAGTTATTCTCGAGTTTTAGTCACGCTAAAGAACGGCAATTCATTTTTGTATTGAGATGGTCTATCTGAGATTTCATTTATATATATAGGGTATATATAAGAGGTCCTTAGATTGCCTGCTTTTCTGGTAGATGCCAGACAAAGTTACACTCTTCTTCAATGCGTAACAAATTGACTTACAGGCAGGGTCGAGGATCATGGAGCTCCTGGGCGAGACGTTGAAGCTGAGCCCCTTGACCTTGTCGACGGAGAAGCCGTGCACCCAGTACAGCACCTTCAGCTGGTCGTCGTAGAAGTGGATCTCGCCGATGCTGTTGCCCGTCACTATTATCCTGGTCACGTGCACAAGTTGACCAGTCTTAAAAATATTGACTATTACTTAGAAACTTTTAATCGAAAGGGTACTTAGTACCCTTTGCTGAAAACTTTTATAGAACTACCCGTCTGATTTTGAAAAAGAAGGCTTGTAAATCTATAACAAAAGAACAAACCCATCAATATTCTTGATGACATTAATCATCCTCTTATTCAGCTTCACCATCTTAATGAACCGGAGCTTCTCAATATTGGCAGGTTCCACATTAGCCTGATACTCTATGGTATAGCCATAGACAAGCACGGCGCCACGACTGGTCGCCACGATGATTTGCGAGGTGCCCTTCACGAAGGTGCAACACATCAGCTTGCCGTAGTCTGGGTTCACTTTGTCCTGGCTTTTCACTTTCAGTTCCCAGCGGTCAGTTTCTTTTACTTGCCCTCGCTCCGATAGAAATACTTTCTGCAATGTGTTTTAACCATCAACTTTATCATTAAAGAAATAAAATTGCATACAGTTAGTTACAGATTTTGAGTAGGCTAGAAGGAATTTTCTCGTAATAATATTCGAGGACTTACTTTAGAAATGCCGAGATAAATACCAGTTCTAGTCATCAGAAGGAACTGCTCTGATTTCGTGGGATTGAAAATCATTTCTACCACGCTGTCTCGTGAAATATTGCTGGTTTCATAAGTAGCTAAAACAATGAAATATTTTTATATTTTACTAAGGAATAATATGGCCAATGAATGTACACACTTGCCTGTCAAGTATGAGGGTGTAAAAAATGATAGAACTACTCAAAAATTTTTGATCGAGTTACCATGTGGCGAGTCTTTTCCCAAACACCATATCCACCAGTACAACGCCATCTTCTCACAAGGGTACGCCAACGTCAGCAGGTACCTGGCATCCGCACTGAGTGCCACTTTAGCTACCTTAGTGGTCCCGTGCGGCGCGAACAACGTCTTCTGAGGGAATAAGTCCCTGGAGTCCCAGATTATGATCACGTTTTCTGGGCCCGAGTCGGCTGTCACCAGCCACCGACCACGTTCGTCTGATGCAATGCATGTTACCATGTGTCGCTGTGGGAATATTGAGGTTTGATCAAGTGTTAGTTGGTTGTAGACCCTCTTGGCAGAAACGAAATATTTTTATTACACACTCATAATATTGCCATATGCTGACTCGATGACTGTCATTCACTTCTCTATGAGCCTGATGGCAATAGAAAAAAAAAAAAAAAAACCGGCCGAATTGAGAACCTCCTCCTTTTTGGGAAGTCGGTTAATAAAAAAGAAAGGCGTGCATACGTAGGTCAACGTACGAAATTCTTTGTTTTCCGCGAGTGCTATGCTTGTAAATAGTGAATGGTCTCACGTGTCCCTGCAGCAGCCACATCTGCTGCGTGGTCCAGTTGTAGACGACGCCGCAGTTGGATGCCGAGTAGAACAGCTGGGTACTGCCTTGGTCGTTCAGGTTGATCACACCCACCCTGTGGTTGAAGCCGTTCATCCAGCGCATTTTCTGTACCACAAATTATCGTCAGTACCTATTCGACAGCATTTTACATACTATTAAGTACGTAAGGGTGCGTCCACATCTGGCGAATGCGCGCCGTGACTGCGTCGGCCGAGCACTGTTTCCAGCCTAACGGATACGATTTTCATTCAGTGCACTAACTAATCTTAGGTACTTAAGCCTTTTCATTCTATTAAAGAATTAGCCATAAGAGATAGTAAATAGTCCGATGATGGCGTTTCTTAATCTAATGGATAGGTAGCATCCAAGCTGATGTTTGCCTTATCGTAATTAAGTATCTTGACCTCGTGAAGTTACTGGGGTTTTATATGCGCTTAGAGTTCTATGTTACATAGGTAGTAGCCTGTTAACTTCATATTAACTCTTTAGCACAATGGTTCACTTTTATGTATGAACGAATAGGTACTAAATAGATACTTAGAAGAAGACAAATTTTATAAGTTATCAAACAATTTACAAAAGGACACGGCTTGCGCCTGGCTTCGCATTCAGCATATTGTTCAAAGTACTGTTTTGTAAGACTTTGAAATCTTCGAAGAACAACTCTGGACTCCTCGCCAGAAGTGCGCATGTCCAACAGATTCAGGGAAGAAATTGGGTTGCGATCGTATGCCATATTGTATCTTATGATGATTTACGAATATCAATAAATATTAACTAATAAACTACGATTAATAAGATATCTAAAATTAATTATAAAGTTGATCTGATTTTCGATTAAGAATGACAAAAGGGATGTCAGATCAGACGCGTCAAATACCAATGAGTAGAAAAAATTAAAAGAGTTTTAACTAGGTATTTAATAATGCATCTGTTGCAGTTATTTAATGAATGCCTGGTTTATGCCTGGTATCGTTCCAAGAACAACGAAAATTAAGTAGGTACTAATTTTTACACACTTAAAATTACCTCCTAGTACCTACTAAAATTCTACAAACTAAAATAACAAAATAGGCATATACAGGGTTACTTGTAAGTAGTACCTACGCATCCTTTCATGAGGATAGTACAGGTCAATACGGACAAATTTGACCCTGGCATACACTGGGCAGAAGTTAACCCGTTTCAAGATAATCGAATTTCAAGATCTTTTCTTAACAAGTCGTCTAGGTACACGTATAAATTTTTATTATTAGTTAAAAGTCTCGTTTTTGCGGATTTTTGTGTGTTTTGTGCCTTAGTATTTTGCACAAAAAAATTAAGAGTAATATTTAAATTTTGAGAAAATAGCTACTAAAAAAGTAATTGCTGTTCGCTATAATTTCCTCTGTGATTTGTACAGTTTTATGGTTTGTTATTATGAAGTGATTCATCTTCTATCCAAAAAAACACAAAAATCCGCAAAAACGAGACTTTTAATTAATAATATTTATGTTATGTGATGATAACTTGATGAGTGTTAAGCGTCGAAGTCTCCTCCGGAAACGTTCCCACTAGACTAGCTGCTTTGCCACGTTGTATGGCAATGCTAATTCTTTGTCCGGAGATTAAGCTAGCCTCCTATTCGCCCTTTTCGCTATGTCCTTTTAAAGAGAAGCCGTAAACTCGGGCTTAATAAAATATAATTGCTTATATCCTTATACCGCTTTGGCCACCCCCCGTACCTGGGTCACAGCTTATGTACCTAGATAGATCTTCAAAGCGGAAATGACGCGCCCCACTACCATTTATTACTGTGTTCGGCGCACTTTTTACATTTGTGTGGTAAAACCGCCAGAATTAGTCATGAACTGATAGTAAATACAGGGTATTTATTCACTATATACTTATACTTCTAACATCATCTGTCATAGTTGTATCTATTCAAACCAAATAACAGATTAAAAGTTACGATACATACAAAACCGGCAGGTTTCCTCGGCGGTCTGTTCGTCTCAGAGTCATTAAGATACTGGCGTGAAATTGAGAAGAACGTGTGCGATAAACTTCTAACTTTTTTGAGAGCATCCTCAGTTGATAAGTCTTCGTGCCACCCTTGTAAGTTCTGCATAGAAAAAGTGAATTTTCGCCTAACTTGACCCATTTTAATCACGTATAGAACTCAGGTAGGTAATAGGTAGGTATAACGATCCTTATTACAGTCTTTTTGAAAGACTAGCCCTAATTATTATATTACTATAATAAACTGCTAATCATTAAAATCCTGAAGTTTTGTTCAGTAATTGATGACACGATGACAATTCCTATGTACTTACGTTTCTTCCCTGACATTTCAATATTACCAGCTTTGGGAAATTAGGTCAAAAGAGGTTTGTAATTTTAATCATATCCGAACAAGATAGTGCGATGATACGAATTTAATTGGGGAATCGCTCTAGAACAGTTGTGATAACCTACACAGCTGTTAGTCAAGGAAATATTGATTTGAAGTATTGCTCTAGCTAGGCCACAATTCCGTGACCGACAATAGATAAGTTTACTAACTGTACAACTATGGCCTAGGTACACGCTGGCTGGCCCTTGCTAGCTTATTATTACAAGCTTCGGTATTCGACCGTTACTGTGCTAACTTTTATACATAAGTAGGCTTTAAGATATTGATAATCAAGTTAGGTACAAAAATTTACAAAAATGAACCTGAGGCACTTCCAGAGTTTTCGAGATGGATCCTATTTACACATCTTAACCGTCTCATTGCTGTTATACCTAAGTGGAATACCTAAATGAGAAGAATATTAGCATAAAGCACCTATACTTAGTCGACGAATTCTTATCGTAAATGAATAAAAACAATGCCTTCGCTTTAGTCCTAGGCTGTCCTAACTGCTTAACTTTGTTTACATTATAAACACGAGCGGAATAAACAGCTTAGATTACTCACATACCTACCAAGACACATGCGACCGATTTCAAGAGGTCATATAAACTTAGCTATAACGAACACTGATATGTATAATATTAAGTGCGAACGTGTATTACGAACCCTTGAATTATACACATTAAAGATAAATAATAATCAATATTGTTTTTTATAATGGAAATAAAGTACAGATCTTCCGCCAAACGGCGCATCAATGATTCACTATCGGCAGTCAGAGGTCAGTTGCGTACAAAACGCTGAGCATTATCTCCCTGCTCATTCCTCGAGCGAACATGTACATCAAGAGTGTTTTGTGTTTGCTTAGCTTAGTTTTTTATAGTGCAACATGCAGGACTATTTACTCGTATTTAGAACTTAACGTGCCCACTAACGAAGAGGTCAGTTTAATCTAGGTTCACTCACTCAGACTTAGTTTGTTGTCAAAACAAAAATTGCTTCAAAAGATAGCATTATTTGAGTTGTCTTCCTTTGTTTTGAATTTAAGGTAATAATTGTTCATCGATGGTGAAAGAAAACGCGGCCTAATTAACTCTAGATATAAGAATTATGTACTCAATTAAGGAGGTTTCAAACCCCAAACAAAACAATACTGTCTCAAAAATTACTATCTTAGCGGAGGACCAAGGTTCAGAGGTTTTTCTTGAACTTGTGTTTGATAACTTAATTCCAAAGTATTTAATACAAACTTTTTTCAAAAAGAATTTTAACTCAAGTGTGCGAACGTGCAAAACTTTCATTTGCAGCTCGAATTCCTAAAACAATATGGCTATTTGCCGGACGAGATTAGTGGTGCGGAATTCTCGTACACGGCGCATTCTTTATCCGAGGCGCTAAAGAAGATGCAAGCGTTCGCCGGCCTCCCCCAAACTGGCACCTTAGACCCGGCTACGAAACAGGTAAGTCAATATTTGTAAGGAAAAGGCTTTTTTCCGTAACTTTTTGAAGACTTTTAATTGTTTTTCATTGCGCTAATAATATCAGTAACTACTGGGGCCCGATTCTCCTAAGTTAATAATGTCAAAATCGAATAGAAATATGATCGTAATAGCAGTTTTTACCATATCGGGCATTCTGCTACTAATAAAAGACCAATCGTATTCGATTGACATTTGATTGGTGTGCGATTGGTCTGCTATTTTGGTGATTTTGGTCTATACGGTAGTTTGCTGTACAATCATTTTGCAATCGTAAATCATTTGCTGACAAAATGATTCATTTTTGAATGATAGAAAAGGATAAAAACGTTTATTTCAAAGAAAAAATAGCGAATGCCACATACCTACGCTTCAATCGTAATCGAGTCGGGATTGGATCTCAGTCGAATCGAGTCGAACGTGAATCGAAGTAAAATTAGGAGAATCGGGCCCCTGGACTGACTTGATAAATTCTTTCAGTGTTTTCATGTTAACCCATAGGTATATCGAGAGAGAAAGGCTACTCTATAACTAGGTACGCGAAATAGTTCCAAAGTAACGCAGGTGAAACCACTGGCAGAAGCTAGTAAATGTATAAAACCAGGTTTATTAAACTTCGACGTGTTTTACTCAGCTGTTCACAAAGAAGCGATGCGGCGTCAAAGACATCGGAACCTCCTCGGAGTTGGCTCGGAATCGTCGCTACATTCTGCAGCAGGCGTGGACCAAGCAATACATTTCCTACAGGTACGAGTAGCAACTTATATGCTGGAATGCAAATCAATTTATTCTAGATAGGTACAGGTCTACAGGTATCGCGTTACCCTGCAATTAGGTACCTAGTTGAGGTCAGCGACGCATATATCTAAATACTCCAAGCGCAAGGTTCAGTGGGTTATTTTCGATCAAACTGAAAGCTAAGCAAGCCATTAGCAAGTATATATATTATATTTATTTTCCACCACATGTACATTATGGAATGCAATAAATGATATGATATGATTTAGACTTCGATGAACATCTTTGCAAATGCAAAGATGTTCATCGAAGTGGGATGCATATTGTCCTATATTGCAATATACAAATTACATTATACGATTATTATTATTTTAACCTACAGTCAGACATGTGTTGCTGGAGAGTTTGTTGCGCCACTTCTTCTACTCAGCAAAAACACATAGGAAGTGGTAAAGGATGGGCGTTTTGATCAATCCTGATGTTCAAAAAGCGCTGTTTTGCAGCCAAGTTTGAATAAACTATTTTTAATAAATTTTTTGATGATTCAAAACTTAAATCTTTGTTCATGTTTAACAGAGTTGTGAACGGGTCCAGCACCCTGCCCAAGTCCCGTGTTGAGAAGTGGATGGCGGCCGGCCTGGAGGTGTGGGCCCCGCACGGTAACCTGCGCTTTTACCCAGTGGACGAGGGCCGCGCCGATATACAAGTCACCTTCTTCAGGGGGGATCATGGCGACGGGTATGTCGTTTACTGTGCTTCTGTTTATCATCATTATCTCACCTTTAACAGAGCAATGTTAACATAGTATTCCCTTGATTTTCGAAGTGGGAAATCACTACATAGTATAAAACAAAGTCGTTTTTTCTGTCCCTTTGTACGCGTAAATCAAAACTACGCAACCGATTTTCATGCGATTTTTTTAAATGGATAGACTGATTAAAGAGGACGGTTTATATGTAGTATAAATAATAACATTTAATGTATGTTATAGTGGGGAAATATTTCTATCCATTGACAGATATCCTTTCGACGGGCAAGGCCACGTGGTAGCTCACGCCTTCCCACCGCCACACGGTGCCATGCACTTCGACGACGACGAGCTCTGGGGAGACAACCCTGAAGAGGACGAGGAAGATGTGACGGACTTCTTCGCAGTGGCGGTGCACGAGATCGGCCACGCGCTCGGACTGTCCCACTCTAATGTCAAGCAGTCGGTCATGTACCCCTACTACCAGGTGCCCGTCGAGAAGCTGCACATGGACGACATATTGGGGATGCAGGAGCTTTACTGTAAGTTGAAGGCTGATCATGAAGGCTGATCATAGTCTTTGTTGTGCTTCGCTAGAAGCTCCATCAGATGGTTTCAATATTAAAATGATCTTCAAGTTAAAGAAATATTATATCTCGATCAGTAAATCTCGAGCCTATACCTAATACTGATTAAGTTTTTCATGTCGAAAAACACAATTATGACTGCACAACTTTGTTTCGTGTTCTCGTTTATTCCCAGTGAAAGACCTAGAAGAGAGTACGGAGAGCCCGGTAGACCCGACCTCCTTAGTGCCGAGGTTCACAAAGGCGGACAGTGAAGAGGATGAGGACTATATACCCGATCTTTGCCTCACCAACTATGACACGCTGCAGGTCATCAACGATAGGATTTACGTGTTTGAAGAGGAGGTTCGTATCTGCCTTGTCTTGATTGGGTATGAATGTGGCAATTAGTAATTGTTTAGGGAATGAAATCGTTTATTTTGCATCATATGGCTAATACACAGCACGATACGGAGCCGGCATTGTTTTTATTTCTAACTAGCTTCTGCCAGCGGTTTCACCCGCATCCCGTGGGAACCTCGGCACGGACCCGGATAAAAAGTAGCCTATAGCCTTCCTCGATAAATGGGCTATCTAACACTGAAAGAATTTTTCAAATCGGACCAGTAGTTCCTGAGATTAGCGCGTTCAAACAAACAAACAAACTCTTCAGCTTTATAATATTAGTATAGATTGTCCCTGAGAGGAAAAGCTAAAACAAATTAAAGTAGCCTTTATTGTACCTTTGTCTGAATTATTTTCTTATCTTCCAGTGGGTGTGGGTGCTCCGCGACAGGCACGAGATAGAGCCGGGCTACCCAAAGCGGTTCCAGGATGTGTTCCAGGGGCTGTCCGCGCACATCACCAGCATCAAGACTATATACCAGAAACACAACGGGAACGTCGTTATTTTCTCTGGCAAGTTTTTGAACGTTGGATTTTCTTTTGCTTAAAGATTTATTAATATGCCTCTATGCACTCATGGCAATATAAAACACCTATACAATGTTTAGAATGAGTTAGCCGAGCAGATAATTATCTAAACACTACATACTATAGCTTTTTGAACTAAGCTAACATGCATTATACGTCAACAGAGCGCGATTATTGGGAGTTCGATTCGTCATTTCACTTCATCAAAGACAGCACGATATCCGACTACTCCATACCCGATGACGTCACGGAGCTGACGACTGTGTTTCTCTCGAACTTCAATAACAAGACGTACTTGATTGAGGAGGAGCGCTACTGGCGCTATGACGAGACCACAAGCACCATGGATGAAGGCTACCCTAAGGATATGACCATGTGGAGGCAGGTGCCTTATCCAGTGAATGCTGCTCTCGTGTGGAAAAACGGTAAGGCGTGAAGTGGTTTGTTTTAGTTTTTCTCCAAGTGTTCAAAATGAGAGTTAAAAAGCCTGCTGAAAGATTAAGCTCTGAGGGGCGGCACTGGAAAATAAAAATATTGGTATATGCTATATTTCAAACTTCCATCCTCTGATTTGGCCGGAATCTTACTGCATCTAGCAGTAAAGGAATAATTTCCTACCCTCGTTTTTATAAGAAACTTCCTCAAATGGTGTTTCATATTTCAGACACATACTTCTTCCAAGGCCCTCGTTTCTGGCGGTTCGACAACGTGCTGGTGCAGGCTCACGAGTACTACCCGCTGCCGACCGCGCAAGTCTGGTTCAACTGCAAGTCCAACACTGAGATGGATAACTACACTTTCAACGATGGACCATGAGGCTTTGCCCTTCTGAAATTGGCTACAAGTGACTTCACCATAGACTAATCACCAAACATGTCCGCCTCATAAGACCTCTTAACATAATCTATAAGTTTGCATAAACCAAACAAAATAAAACTCATTTCTAGTTTTTCATTAAAAATATATCACTTTATTTTAAGTTCAAAATCACATAAATTAAATTATTACACGATAGTTTGAAACCTGATTTATGTTTCTGTTCGACTTTCGGAATGTTGTTCAATATCGATTTCAGCTCTGAGCGTAACTGATATTAACAATAATACTGTACCATTTATTTTATTATAGTAACAATATTTCAATACATTTGTTCCTATATTTTGAGACAACAAGATATAATTTTTGAAGGATTTGTACTATAAAATTGAAATGAAATCGTCTGGAAGTGTACTAAAGAAGCACCGAGGGGCACTGTGACATTGTATGTCCTATCACATAGTAAGTTAAATGATCACATATCAATACGCCATCAAATATAGCAGGGTAGTTAATTAAGCAGTTCAAAAGAGATGTTTACATAAGCTTCACAAAAGATGCAATAGTAAAACTACTCAAAAATTGGCAATAGGCATTCTAGATACGAAGCGACGCACATTACTGTTAAATTCCTCAACCCAAACATTCCTTATCCCTCGTTTCAACTACAAATAAATTCGTAAATGCTAAAAAACTTCATTATATATATAATTAATCGAAACAATCGGTAATATCTTGAGGGGCACACTCTTAAACCGAGGCAATATAAACGACATCAGTGGAATTAACTATAACAGCTGCAACAGCGAACTGAATTCTGATTGCACTAGTAATAATAAATCGATTTAAGTAAAAAAAAGAACGTTCACTTGTGGCGGCATGTTAAGTGAATATCACTGGTATCGATTTGAAGAAATCTATTTAAAATTAGTCGATTATTGTGACACAGAGTATTGAGCTAACTGAAGTGTTCCAACATGTTAAATGGCAATGTCAATATGTAATATCGCACTTCATTTTCTCAATATTCTGTGGCAGGTGATGTATGCATGTGCATCTCACGTCAAATCACTTTGATCCTCCGAAGTTAGTTACTAGTGACTGCGCAACAGTCAATTGTTCGAACTACTTGTTTTGTTCTTGGCATGTACATAGCCGAGTTCAGACAGGCACAGTAATTTGTCGTGATGTGTGGTAGGTGTTCGCTAGGCGGTGCAGGTGTGTGGGCGGTGCCGGGGGCGGTGGGGGCGGGTGGGGGCGGGTCTAGCTGCAGCAGGAGGCGGGGTTGGGGTCGCGGCCGCTGCGCTTGGTGATGTTGAGGCGCGTGAACTCCTCGGCGACGGTGGGGTGGATGCCCACCGTGTTCATCAGCTGCTCCATTGTGATGCCGCATCTGGAATAAAAATAATGTACAATTAGCAATGTTTACCGCAGATAGACGTTAGGTAAATAAGCACATGTTTGCGTTATAATGTTCTAATTGTTCACCCTCGGAAATATAAGAACATACTTAAGTATTACGTATTACACATACTATAGTATCGTAAAGGTAACTGTTTATTATGATGTAATAATTAGCCAGTCAGCCACAATAACATATGAGATGACCATCTTGTTATCCAGGTATATTTAAATATCGGTACACATAGAAGCTATCTGATATATTTATAAAAAAAAATTATGTATAATTATAAATTGCTGTTTGTTAGTCTCACTAAAACTGGAGAATGGCTGGATCGATTTGGATTTAATATGTTTGACACGAAGATTGCCGGGTCAGTTAGTTTCAAATATAGATTAGGTAACAATTAATCTAGCTATCGTTACATACTTGATAGCAGCAGCGAAGCCCTGTATGACTTCCCCAGCGACGGGCCCCACGAAGTGCAGGCCGAGGATCTTCTGCGGCGCCTCGCGCAGCGCCACCGCCTTCAGGTAGCAGTTCTTGATGTTGCGCTGCGGGATGAAGAACTCCGTCGGCTTGTAGTACGCGTGGTACACTTCTAGGTTGTCTGCGCCGAATCTGGGGAAAAATTACAATATTTATTAACGAAAACAAAAAAAAAAAATATTCTATATGTGTGTCTTTAGGTAGGTATACTATAAAGGTCACATTTGTAATACCATAATAGGCAGATGATTAAAATCGCATTGATGATAACAATGATGCATTATGCCCAGGCATAATACGTGACCGACTAGTCACGTATCTACTGCATCATCTGCATATGATTATTTTTACGATCATTGATATTGCTGCACATCAAGATACAAAGAAAAAAAAAAACAACGGAAAACACCCAATTCCAATTTGAAGTTTCTCCTTAGGGAGTTATGGGGGTTAAAACCTGCCTCTGAAGTGCGTAGCTGAAATACGACTGAGTCAAGTTGAAGGAAAACATCTTGACCTGGACCTGAAAGCGCCACTCTGCCTTGAAGGCACTTCTTTTTATGCAAAGAGGCGTAAGCCCTGCTGAAGAACTAAGACTAATGATCGGAAACCGGTTTGGCTAGGAGCCGGTCTAAGTTCTAGCCACAGATATGCTGGGCGCTGCGCACAGAGCAATCAATGGTAATACTACCTTTCAGTAGCAGTCTCCTCGCTGAGCCCGACGCAGCCGTACTCCAGCGGCGTGAAGATGGTAGTGGCGACGTTCTCGTAGTCCATGTGCTGCTGGGCGCCGGCGAACACTCTCCGCGCGAGCAGGCGGCCGGCGTGGATGGCCACGGGCGTCAGCTCGGGCCGGCCCTCCAGCACGTCGCCCACCGCGTAGATGTGCGGCACGTTCGTCTGCTCCGTCGCCGCCTTTATCTTGCCGTTCTCTGATAGGCACTGCAATTGTACAATAAGTTGGTTAATGATAAATAGATACATAGATATATAGGTACTTTATTAGGTGCACCAATTTTACATTTTAAAAATTAAATCTAGATAAAGTAGGTGACGTAATGGGCAGTCTTATCTCTAAGAGCGATCTCTTTCAGACAACCTTAGGATGGATTGAGACGAGAAGGAAAAGATTATACGGTAGGTAAGCAGTTAGCCAAAGTGATGGTTATACATAATAAAAACAGAAACAGACTTTTAATCGTTTAAAAAGAGGTCTGCCAGAGATTTTACCTACGCCTTCAAACATCTAGACATAATCGAAATAACAAAATGCCGCTTATGGAAAAAACCGATTAACAATTTATTTGGAAAAACCAATGAATCCGGTCGTCTATAGTTTTATTTTCTTTTCTTTGTTCCAATCTCAGACTTTAACATTACCTCAATGCTACGAGGGTATAATGTACGATACTAATTCTTTGAGTCACATAATTAGCTCTGAAGGATTTGATAATTATAGTCGTAATCTAACGTCTAGGTAGGTAATAATGTAACGATTATACAGGAATGAATTTTAAGCAGTGCGCAAAAAAAAACTGGTGGTCCAGAATCGTTAACAGAACATATCTGCATCATCAGTAAAAAAATTTTTTTCATTCTTTTGTCCGCCCTAAAATCAGCAAAATATGGATACCAACTATTCTTACGCGCGCCGAGCGGAGCTCCGTCAGTAAACCGGTTTCGCGTTGCCGCCGTGCATACTATGACGACTGTGACCGTACTATCGGTTACAAAATAAACATCTTTCGATATCAATAACTTTTCTTTTTTGTACTAAAACACTACAAAATAAAAATATACGTATCTATAAAACTTATTTAACTATAAGTTGACAAAGTTTGCGCACTGGATAAAATTCATTCCTGTATTATTATGTAATCATTTAATAGAATACTGCAGTCGTCCGTTGGGACGCTAATGATATCACACGTGAACAAAAAATCATTAAAATCTCCCTGGGCGATATTTAGGCATTACAAACATGATATATGTATTATTGTATGTATGTCACACATGGATAAAACGTAGCCTTTATGCTTTTCTGATATACAATGGGTCTGTAGTGAAAACAATTCTTACACATACCTATACATTTTAAAAAGAAAAAATATATAAAATGCACTGTTGTTACAATCCATTGCTGAATACGATTTTTTTTATAACTCTACCCAGGGCTTAATAGCAATCGGAAGTCCAAAAAGGTAATTGTAGCAAAATTGTTCAGTTTCAGTACAAATGGTGCATAGTTATGTACTCACAGTAACTCCGGCGGCGTCCAAGTTGAGTTGCTTGGTGAGCGCGTACCGGCCGGTCGCGATCAGAACTGTGTCGAATACGTCCTCGTGTCTGAAACATTACCATTGAATCTGATTTAAAATCATGTACTTGTAAATAAAAAACAGATCTTAAAATAGTGACTTTAATCTATAAGGAAAGCATAGCTACTTTCACTCGCACTTGGAATGATCGTGACAGGTTCTGATAAAACCTATCTCTATCTATCTACAAACATTGACATTCGGCTGTTAGCAATGAAAGTTGATATGTTTCTACCTTAGTATACCAGGAAATTGCAAATACTCAAATGAATTAACTTTCAGTTCAAGTTAAAAGGATTTTGTGTCACAGAAATCCACGTAAGTGTGACAGAGTTAAACTATATTGGCCTTACTACAAAAACTTAGCCACCTGTTTTACACTAGTCTAAAAAGATTGTGGCTGCAAAATGAACCATATGTCAACGTCATAATTTGTCATTTTTTTAGAAAAGTCTTAAACTGACGTATAAAAGTTTTTGTGGTAAGACGGTATATGACGAGCAATCTTTAAAATTCTGATAATGACAGACCTACGTCCGTGAGTGTACTACAAACAAATACAAAAAAAAAACTCACTGTTCCTGCGTTTCAGTATTAAGCCAGCGTGCCTTGAGCTGTCCTGACTCCAACTTCTGGACTCCAAGTGGGACACACTTGTGCTCGAACTTGACGCCTCGCTCCTGCATCTCGTTGGTGACCATGCGCGCCATCTGCTGGTCGAAGCCTCGCAGCGGCACCGACCGGATCAGTACCGTCGCCGGGTAACCCAGAGAGTTGAGGAAACCAGCGCATTCTAGACCGATGTCTGACGGAACGAGTTAAGGAAATGTTTCGTGGAAAATGAAGTATTCTAACTCACTTATCTTGTTTTGAACCACAGTGTCCATGTGATCTTATTACATATAAGCTTTTTATCAACTTGGGATACATGAGGAATGCAATAAAATTATTAAAGTTAGCAAGAACATTTGACGTTTGAGGGGATAAAATAAAATTGTCTTTACAACATTTAAGTTGTTAAAATCCACCTTTTGCAGGTTTTTGTTGTGTGCTGACCTTGACCAATCATTGGCGATAGATTTGCCTATACAATCTATACATACTGTGTTTCGGAAGGAAAATTAAACAGTTGAATTTTTAGGAGGAAACTTATGGTTCTATAAGCAAAGATGATGCATTTTTCTTCGCTTGGGTAAAGCACATAATATTTTTCCTTTACAAAACTGTCAAGTGTTACTAACATGTTAATGTAGCGGACAGTAACATATATTAAGAGAATCTATATAATTTACTCCTAGCTTATTTACTCAGTTCGATCGAACTCGATAGTTTACGATAATATTATCAATACTATAAAATTTAGATTATTCAATTTTGAAGAGGTTGTTAACTGATAAGGCTTATTAAGATTATGTGAATCCGTCTAGCCATTTCCCAACTAGGTTAATTAGAAGTAAATGTTCTTTTATTTACTGATATCTAAGTTCAATAACATTGATACTTAAACTACTGTCAGATCATTTTGGAATTTTAACTTTCTAATGACTATTTGTACCAGCTATCCGTCAAAAGGAGGAATTTAGACGTCTAAATTGCGACGATTATACGTCGTTTACGATACAACTTTCGAGTTACGTTAACGATATACTAATCTGAACAAGAGCAGCTTAACCTAAAAGATCGATAGTTAGATTGACAGGAATACTATTAAAACCCTCATAGTTAGTACCGATTAGAGAATTTTCAAGTGATACTCCATAATAACACGATTTTAAATTGTAAAGGCTGAAGAGGACAATGCTTGTGTCCATATACATTTTTATCCCTTATCTTTGTGTCCATATATATATATATTATTATTTGTAAGTAGATTATATCAAAAACTGCACCTACCACTACTGTTTCCCCACCACCCAAAGGTAGACTGGGAGAAAAGCCTAAGGCGTTAAGTCCGCCATTGTACTGTTTATGCAAGAAGTATTTTAAAAAAATAAATATACAACAGCCAAAAGAAACCTCTAACGAAAATAACATACAGTAGATGATAACATTTAAAAAGGATACATCCAGCGCCCACAATGAGCGTCTTCCCCGGGGGGTGACTGAGACTAAAGATGTCGTCACTGCTGATGCAGTACTCCACGGCTCCCGGGATGTCCGGGTAGTGGGGCCTACCGCCCACAGCTATCACTATGTTCTTCGCCGTCAGCTCCTTCTTGGAGCCATTCTTCATCGTCGCGATAATCGTATGGGCATCCTTGAACTCTCCCAAACCGTTGATGTATTCAATCTTCTTGTCTCGCAGATCGACCCTGGTGACCCAGTTGACGGATTTAATGTGGTTCTGTACATTCTCTGTGAGAGCGGACCAGTTGATCTTGATGTCCTTCACGGAGGGCACTTGCCAGCCGTAAGACACAGCTTCCTGTAATATTCAGATGTGATAATTAATGACGCGTTGCTTCATATTAACAAGTCATGTCTTAGTTTTGACATACTGTTGTTGTAGGTAACTGAGATAGATAATTACTAAGCTAGGAAATGTTCTACATACAATGACTAGTCGGATGATACTACATAATATGTTATATGGAAATGAGATGGTAGATAAGTAGAATAGGATTATTCGTGGCGCGCTACTCTCAGATAATTTTACAAAGAATCATGTACCAAATAAAGTTACGCCATTATTTCTACCATATCAACGTGAGTGAGAATAATTTAACGGTAATGATACTCATAAAAAAAGAATAAACACTAAAACATTTATCGTTTCATTACACGACGTTCGGTGACCTCGTATTTGTACTTCAAACGCGACACCGGCATTTTTATTAGAACTACTTATTTGAATAAAAACTGTAAAACTAGATGTGAAATAGAATTTTCATATACAATATTCTGTTGCCTCTAAGAGGATAACAAAAATGTACCGTCCAAAATTCCTGATGTAGGAAGGAAAATATTTAAATCAGGTACCTTTTTGCATAAAAATGCAAAATTACATCATCACCTCGTATGGTTAGATGTCTAGAAACAACACCAATGTCATTGTCGTACCTACACTGTTTTGTAATGCATCACCTTATTGTTTTTTTCTTTCCTTTATGCTGTAGACAAAATAATACTAATATTATCTATACTAATATTATAAAGCTAAAGAGTTTGTTTGTTTGTTTGAACGCGCTAATCTCAGGAACTACTGGTCCGATTTGAAAAATTCTTTCAGTGTTAGATAGCCCATTTATCGAGGAAGGCTATAGGCTACTTTTTATCCGGGTCCGTGCCGAGGTTCCCACGGGATGCGGGTGAAACCGCTGGCAGAAGCTAGTGTTAAATATCTACTGTTTTACAATACAAGTATAACGAACCTTGCTGGAATCACTACTCGCGTGTCGTTTCTGTCTTATTTATTATTCAATAATAGTATTTCATGGGCATTGACACACATGAACTTCATGAATAATTAAGTTTGTAGTTTATCAAAAATAATATAAAATTCACTACGATAGAACTTTGAACCTGGGTTGGGATACTTAAGTTTCTACAGACGTTCCCTAAATTATTGATAAAATTCCTGCAGCGTAAGCATTTATGTTGATTATGTTATTATCAGTCACAAAACATTAAATTGGGTTGATAACAACTGATTAGATTTAAACAGGTCCTGGTACAAACTATTATTGCTATATAAATATATCTCAGTAGCTGTCTTCTACTCGGATAAAATCGGTGTGTTATTCGGATGTATTATAGTTTCCCAACAGCAACAGTTGCACTAGTTTCGAAGCCGTTAGTGCACGAACAAAGAAACAAATATTTCCTATACATTATAATATTAGTACGAACTTATAGATTATATGATTATATCTCAATATATCTGTACAAACTTGCATTCCTAGATTAAGAGATCGGTGATAAGAATAGTCCTACGTATTGCACAATATTATTTATTTGTACTCTTTATATGCTTTGTTTATAATTGCTTGTGTAAGATGACTCGCGAGAATAAATCAATACTTACCGTAGTGAATCTAGTCATCAACTCAGTCATGTGATAAATGCAACTTTATCGAGATAAATGTAATAATTTTTGTTCATTAATTATGTTAAGTGATTCCTATACTTTGCTCAATTGAAAATAAATATACTTCATAACAGTCGTACATTGAGAACAATACAAATGGTTGTAGTGTATCAGTATAATGGATAGAGTATCGAATTAAACAATGCTGTTTCTATTAACTTCTAGTAATCGTTTAATTAAGTTTTCTGATTGATGTAGGTAATGAAGCTGGATAATTCGCTTGTCATCATCATTTGCTTCTTTTATTACCTTTCTTGTGTCAGGCAAATGTTTTTTTCTTTGATGTCTATGAATGTTAGTGTTTTTTCTGCACAAATACCAACAAACTGATGTAGGTACTATTAATAATAAGTTTTATTTATATACAACTAGCTGATCCCGCGAACTTCGTTTAAACCTTCCCTGGACCTCTACAAACATTTTAAAATCAAAATCAGCTCAATCGGCCTAGCCGTTCTCGAGTTTTAATCAGACTAACGAACAACAATTCATTTTTATTTATAAAGATTAGCCAGTATTTACTTTTTTTGTAGTCTGTACAAAATGCTCAATCCTTCTCCGTGTGAGAGGAGGCCGCAGCCCAGCAGGGGGACGATAAAAAGGCTGTAACAGTAGTCTGTACAAAATAACTGTTTTTCCACAAAACGTGCCTAACTACAAGAACCAAGATATAAACATACATTACTAATAATAAATGGTGTTTAACTTATTTTCTTAATGATCCATCATTCATTCTATTGTAATAAGAGCATGAAATAGTTAGCGGTCATCAAAAGTATTGATCGGGTGTTGTTTATGGGAAAATAACTTAGCGGTTATGATCGACATGGTGGCGACCTTGACGGTAAGGCCACTTATTGCTTGTCATATAGGTGAGCCCGTTATAATATTACATGTTACAATTTCATTACAACATTTGGGCATTTGGGCAACGGAAACATAGCTCTCATTTACTTAAAAAAAATATTTAGTACTTTTAGAAGCCACAGCAACGAAAATTCTACAAACACTACTCAGTGATAATATTGACGTACCTATTCCACATTGGGTAGCCGTTTTAATAGCACTCGAGTCAATGGGGGTGAGCGCTACTTTCAATTCAATAAGGTAAGGCTCACGAAGGAATTCGTTATAATATTGCAGTTACAATGTTGTCTTCCAACAATCAGTGGAATAACGTAGAACTAATATGTATTTGTTCCACATGATAAACCCTGAACGAAATCAGAAAATTACAAAAAAGTTAATAGAATGAGACGAAACTGTCTTATTTGCAAATCATTTTCATAGAATATGTCTGAAAAAAACTCATTTAACGATAATTTCATTTGGATCACTATCACTATCATAATCTATAAATTGCTTCTAGAATCTAGATTTTCCGTTAATTTTATGTCTATTTATGATGCTGATCAGCGTTATCGTGGCAACATGTAAAGATATTGCAAATTACCATTTGGCGTTTATACAAATAACATTTGGTAATGATTGAATGCATTGGATAATGCCGTTTGAAATATTCTGCATATAATTTATACTGAATAGATGCATCACTCAGAGTCTTTCTTTAAAAATTGTAACGTCTACAAAACTTTCTTTCGATTGAAATAGAGCATACTTTATGATTTGAGTATGTAGGTATGTGTTAAACCCGTCATGACATAGTGCCACGCATGCTTCATTTCAAGGTGCACTCTTGATTAATGTTCAACAAAAACGCCGTAATTCTTGCAGTAGTTAGTAAAGCTAAGCATAAGGTTCGCCTTAACTCATACTTATTTATTACTTGTATTTTATTTGCTTCGGAAGATGACAAGTCGTTACACTCAGTAACTATGAAAAGGTGGGCCTAGCTTATCCACATAGGTACTTTTAGATTGCCTGAATTTATGTAGAGTTCAATGTAGGTTCAATCAATCACTATCAAAAACAGTTCCACGGTGGTCTTAAACATTACTCATTTACCTATTAAATCTGCCATACTAGGAACAGAGTCAAATCGGTAAAACCATTGATGAATTGTGAATGAAAGTGCAGGGAAGGAAAACTATTGATACGTCAAGTGATGGCGTAGTTGTTATGATACTAATAAATGACTCATCGAATGAGAATTGTGATTGACGTTTATTACATGGAATCTGTGCCTACCAGTTGTGGATATAAAGGCAACTAACTACATAATTACAAATTAAACTAATACTACTATACGTCAAATTAACTTCTAGCATACTACCATATTGCTAAATATTAATAAACATTTGTGTAACTGATTAAAAAATATCAAAAATAAATAAATCAAACTGCGACTGCAAAACATCTGCATTTGTAATTTGCATCATAACTTATCGTTCTCTGATCTCGGCAGCTATTTCTGCTCCAACCGAATCCAATAATAGATGTTTCTGGTATGGCACGCGGCCGATTCCGATCTTCAAACAGTTCAGTAATTCATCTTACTACAGATTTAATATAATTTATTTCTCTTTGTGCATTATGTATTCGTGGGAGCTAATGGCTAAGGAACAGATGCACCGTTCGAGTATTTTTTGGGTCCGTGGTGGGAGAGATACGTTCCATGTCATAAACGAGTTCCTCCGTGCCTCAAACAGCCCCTTAGGCTCTAGGTCACGGCTGGCACATTGGACATTTTTAAGTCGTTATGGGTCGTCAGAACCCAGAAAGGCTGACACCAGTCTCACGAAGGGGTCATGTAACAAGGTTGTGGAGGGCAGATAGGGAGTCACGTTCCGTAAAACGCTGGTACTGAGCTGCATTCGGTTAGACCTAGAGCTGACCTCGGAAAAAAGCAATGGATGACTCATTCACGAATCATCATCATCGCAAAACTTGGGTAGGCATTCAAACATTAAATAGTAACGTAGATAAGCATAAATGTACGATACATTCACATATTATTCCGGCGCCACCAGTAGAACAATGCACAATCGCACATAACTGTTGTGGGATCCAGCACTAAGTATGCGAGTACCGTAACGATGCGTTGTATTGTAATGAACTAATGATACCGAGATAAGGCACACTCGTTGCTATTGCAAACCAAACAATGACTCGCAAATACACAAGTTTGGAGTTACAAGTAACATTTTATTTATTTTTCGTGTTGATCATCAAAGGTATCATTATACATAATAATATCTAGTTGGTCTAGCTCAGTGGTTTTTAACCTTTTTGGCATGAGGGACCACTTTACCAAAAGTTTGTCTTGCCGGGGACCACCCCATTGGTTTACCTAAATTGAGGGTTCTTTGATAAAGAATACAAGCACACTTTATAATTATAGCAGTCATTTCTTTATTATTTAGCAAAAAACAAAAAAAAATCAGATTTTAATGTAGGTAATGAGATTTTTATGATAAACAATTGCCTATATGCAGTTAGTTTCCAAAAGCGCGAGCGAAGCGAGCGCGAAATTTTTTTTCGGACTCCAACCAAAAATTACGTAAAATGTGGCCCAAAAACGTACTTAACTTTTTGTTTGTTGACAAATGCAAATATAAGGTCACATAGTTTCTGAATACGCAAGCGAAGCGAGCGCGAAATTTTAATTATTTTTTAAGACTCAAAGCCAAAATTACTTAAAATGTAGCCCAAACATATTTTTTTTTTTCTGTTAGACAAGTAAGATGGATATCTTATATACGTCCATTCGAAAACCCCTGTTCGCATAGATAAGACGTTAAAAATAAAGTTAGACAACGTATAGCAACGTCGCTTTGCTTCGCGGACCACTTGGAATGCCTCCAGGGACCACCAGTGGTCCGCGGACCACCGGTTAAGAACCACTGGTCTAGCTAGTGGTTGCATAGCGCGACTGCTGTCGGTTTATTAAGATAAACTTTCACAAAGCAGCCCAGGGTCTGGAAGTTGACGAGAGGTGCATCGGAGAGCACGTAATTGTCAGTCTTCCATCAGGGGCCCGATTCTCCTAAGTTAATAATGTCAAAATCGAATAGAAATCGAATCGCAATATGATCGCAATAGCATTTTTAACCATATCGGGCATTCTGCTATTAATAAAAGACCAATCGTATTCGATTGACGTATGATTGGTGTGCGATTAGTCTGCTATTTTGGTGATTTTGGTCTATACGGTAGTTTGCTGTACAATCATTTTGCAATCGTAAATCATTTGCAGACAAAATGATTCATTATTGAATGATAGAAAAGGATAAAAACGTTTATTTCAAAGAAAAAATAGCGGAATGCCACATACGCTTCAATCGTAAACGAGTCGGGATTGGATCTCAGTAGAATCGAGTCGAATGTGAATCGTATGTCGCTTAAGTAAAATTAGGAGAATCGGGCCCCTGATCTCTCTCCGGTTGTGTTGGATTCTATGGACATTTGTGGCCATGGTTACTGTAGCGCACACATTTTTCTGTCTTGCATACCTAATAGAGATTATGAACACTCAATTGATTGCATTTTATCTACCAAACTATTTCATCATCCCATTTAAAGAATAATAGTATTAGTCCCCAGGCCGGCGAACAAATTTTTTTTTGATACATATACATTTAAGACTTTGTGAGTGCCTTCCTTACGATGAGTCCGACAAACTTTTCGAATGCGCAAATTTTGGTGCCGCTGCGTTTTTTAATGCTTGACTCCTGAAATTGTCGATATGACGTCACTATGGCTCTTCGTACATACACGTTTCATTTTTTGAGATTCGTTTAATAAAGTTAACTAGAGAATGGTGGTCAACTTGTCCGATAAAGATCGTGCTGCGTTTGGAGTGTCCACCATCCTGAAAATGTCCGTATGACGTCACTACGACTCTTCGTACATACACGTTTCATTTTTTGAGGTTTGTTTAATAAAGTTAACTAGAAAATTGTGGTCAACTTGTCCGATAAAGATCATGCTGCGTTTGGAGTGTCCACCATCCGAAACATGTCGATATGACGTCACTGTGTCTCCCCATACATACATGTCGGACAAATACAACAATGATAGATAATACTATTCTTATTGCAAATATCGAGTTGTCTGACAAATGTAGTGAGTCAAATAGTCAGTTCGCCAAGAAAATGAGAAAAAAAATATTACGATTGGAAGAAGTTTATTCTTTTTGTCAATTTCTGACTTAAATATTCACGTGCATTATTTAAGTATATTAAATTGGCATACTACTTACCAATTTTAATTACTATTTTAGAAAAAGTAGCCTGACTAAGACGTATTGTTGATAGTTTATATTATGTTAAGGAATAATATCCCACATCTATTAATGGACTATATATCAATCAAAAGGTCTTTTTAAGTGCAACATTTTGTCTCAACATACCACTTATCAATTCTTAGTATTTTAGAAGATATAGCCCAAATAAGGCGTATTATCGATAGGTTTTACTATGTTAGGGAATAATGTCCCACCTCTAGGTATGAACCATATGTCAATCGAAAGATCTTTTTAAGCGCTATATTCCGTCTTAACATACCACTTACCGATTCTTAGTATTTTGGAAGACATAACTGACCTAAGGCATGTTATCGATACTTTACATTGTGTTAAGGAATAACATCTCACTTGAAGTTATGAGCCATATTTTAATCAAAAGATCTTTTTCAGCGCAAGGTTGTATTAGCATAACTCCGACAAATTGTTAGTACTTTAAAAGCTAGAGCTTTTCTAAGAATATATTATCGGTAGGTTCTGTCAAGCTAATCCATTACTTCTTTAGTAACAAATTATATATTATTTGAAAAACCTTTCCAAATGAAACATTTCGTGTTAACATACTTCCGACAAATTGTTAGTAGTTTAGAAGTTAGAGCTTATTTAAAATTATAATTATTGATAGATGTTTTCAATTAAATAAATCCCATCTCTAGTAATGAGTTATACATCATTCAAAAGACGTTTTTAAATGCAACATTTCATATTAAAAAAACTTCGGCGAATTGTTAGTATTTCAGAAGCTAGAGCTTATATAAGATTATTTTATCAATAGGTGCTTTCAAGTTAATAAATCCCTCCTATAGTAATGATACATATATCATTCGAAACGACTTTCTAAATGCAACATTTACTATTAACATACTTCACACCAATTGCCAGTACTTTATACCAAATCTTAAAATATATCTATATTTTCCGGACGGTGGACACTCCATATGCAGCATGATCTTTGTCGGACAAGCTTACCACAATTTTCTAGTTAACTTTATTAAACAAATCTCAGAAAATGAAATAGGTATGTACGAAGAGTCGTAGTGACGTCATACCGACATTTTCAGGATGGTGGACACTCCAAACGCAGCACGATCTTTATCGGACAAGTTGACCACCATTTTCTAGTTAACTTTATTAAACGAATCTCAAAAAATGAAACAGGTATGTACGAAGAGTCATAGTGACGTCATATCGACATATTCAGGATGGTGGACACTCCAAACGCAGCACGATCTTTATCGGACAAGTTGACCACCATTCTCTAGTTAACTTTATTAAACGAATCTCAAAAGATGAAACGTGTATGTACGAAGAGCCACAGTGACGTCATATCGACAATTTCAGGAGTCAAGCATTAAAAAACGCAGCGGCACCAAAATTTGCGCATTCGAAAAGTTTGTCGGACTCATCGTAAGGAAGGCACTCACAAAGTCTTAAATGTATATGTATCAAAAAAAAAATTGTTCGCCGGCCTGGGGACTATATACATCTGCATGACTTGCAAGAAATATATACTCGTATTAATCACTATTTAATATGAATTTGTATTAACATCCAATGAGGATTTTCCTGTTTTAGGTAATGTCGGGACACATTTTCACACACGGTCGGTTAGCCCCATGGTAAGTTATTAATTAACTTGTGTTATGGGTGCTAACACAACTGATAAACTACATATAGCTACATATATACATATTTATAAATACATATTGTAACACCCAGACCACGGCCAACAAGCATGCTCATCACACAAATGTCGACCGAACCGGGAATCGAACCCGGGACCTCAGGTCCGGCAGTCCGGCATGGTGACCATTTCGCCATCGAGGTACCTATTTACCTATATGATTTATTAAAGCATTCATACTGTTTCCTTAAAATACATATAACTGCAATATACTATGTATGTACCTCTAGATAACTACGAAATAAAGGAAATGTGACAACCAACCAAAAATTATCCAAGTTTCTGTGCTTTGTAGGTCATTGGCTAGGAAGGATGCAGAAATTCATATGGAAATGGATATGGGAGCCGGGACACTTACCACCTATGACAAAAAATGTGATGTTACAATTCCGTATTATGATATTAATGATATGAAGATAATGGAACATAAACTAAGAATCTCAACTTACTTGCAGATTTGGCACAAAATAACTATGCACAGAAGTCAAGCTACCTACATACAAAATGCGCTCGAACCACGCACACATAGACACCACTCACGTACACATTATCTCAAACTGTCTCAAACGAATGCGGGTGCGGTTGTCGTCCCCGCATGAGAACTTTGCAAATAATAAACCTACAAAAAAGGTATTATTATAATTGTTCAGTGGACGGTTGTTTTATTTCAACATTAAACTGTGAATTTGCTTATACAATTTCAATGGTTTGGTAAGCGTCCCGTCCCGGCCCGCCCCTACACAGTGCCGAAAAAGCGAACATGTCTTTTTTTGTGACCGTGTAATATTAACGTCTGCGTACTTCATTGTTCATAACAAAGTTGACAGTCCTAGCGCGACGGCCGAGATGAGGCACGACAAGTGAAATACATACATGAGGTAAACTTCTGTGCATGTTTATTTGTGCATTGGGGTACTCCACTTAATTACTAGTACCATCTTGATTAAAAGTAAACTTACATGAATACTTTCTCCCAGCAAAGCAGCCTGATGCATGAGCTTCTTGGGTATACAGCCTACATTGACGCAGGTACCGCCAAGGCCCCACTTGGTGCCCTGAGGAGACGGCGTCACATAGTCTAACACCGCTACCTTAGCGCCTAGGTTTACAGCCTCCTTGGCGCAAGCCAGGCCTCCTGAGCCGCCGCCGATAACCGCCAAGTCATAGTCAAAGTTTCCATCTGTAGGTAATACAATCATGTTATAGAATGCTATAAGTGTTATGCTATAACCTTTACCGGTTTATCTCCATACATTGCACCTGACACAATCCTCAATCCTCATTGTCTACGATGAGGGGAATTATTTCAGTGTGCATGGGATTTTAAGCCCCTTTACCAAAACCAGCATTATGTGCAGTAATCAATAGTTACTTTTACTTTTTTGGTCAGTTGCAGGTATGATATGTGAATATGTTACTTTGTTGTTTGTAGTATGTTTAAATATTGTAAAAATGCAATCTGATAGTGAAAAGTTGTCACAATTCAGTTTTATTGTCTTATTTTTACAATAAAAATTTGACAATTTGTATTAAAATAATTTAAAAAAAATATGAAACAGTTTCTATGAGTTATTGCTGTATTATGGATTTTTAAAATAAAATAATACAATAAGAATCTGAAACATTATTTTATAAGAAAATATGTATGAAAGGATAATAATTGCCAGTCTGGGAAATTCATATTTGCAACTGAGTGATTTTTGTATTACTAATTATTACAATGAGAATGAATACAAGAAAGCTGTTTGTATTTGACTTGAAGCAACCATTGATGAACTTCCGTTCCCTGTGGATAGCGTTAACAGTCACATTGAAAGTGCAGACAATTGAATAATCTAAACATAGAATCATAGCAACCCGTATATAAAACCACTGAGAGTCCCCCCATTAGATGTGCATGACAGATATTACTGCAAGGTATACAGTACTCATACCTTCCTCGGTATTGTCTAAAGGAGCCACTGACTTGGTGCTACGGCTACAACACAGCCAGCCTCCTGATATCACCAAACAAATTTAAACTGTAGTAACATTTTGAAAAAAGTATAACAACTTGTTTAAGAATTTTTATTTCTTAAAAATTCTGTGCTGATATTTTATCTCATACAACTTGTATCATGATTCCATTTTATTAAAATCGTACATAAATATACTTTTTTTGAGATTTATTACTTTTACTTATTACATCATTAGCATTTAAATATTCATTGTGCAATGAAAATGACTAGACACTTGGATTCATTCCACCACCCCAAGGAAGCAATTTTTTTTCAGAAACTAGGTAATAAACAATTTTGTGTTTGACTACAAGCAATAATCTAGCAAGGAACTCTCAAGTTACTTTGAAAAAATAAGGTACAAAAACTGGGTTGTATGAGTTGCTCAATCAAGAGTGAGGTTAGACAATTATCTGCACTTCAAGGTTAAAACATCGACAATCATGGACTACTTACGAGAACTGAATGTTCGTTGTGCCAATATTAAAACTCTGTCTGCGTTAATTAAGGGTTTTAATAACTTATTTATCCTTACAAAATTACTTAGGATTGTCATTTTGACGTATTGTAAATGTGACAGAGACAAGAAAATACACACACCGGACCTTTGGGGTTGTAAAAGATAAGTATCAACAAATGTCAAGGCGTAATATCTAAAGTTCAGTTCACGAAATGCAGACCGTGCTGATCACAGGTGCCAACAGGGGCCTCGGCCTCGGGATGGTGAAATATCTCACTAAGCAGAACGCCGCAAAGACGATAATCGCGACGTGCCGAACCGTGTCGGAGGTAAGTAATGTAATCTTTTTATTACTTACCAATAGGTGCCATCACTGCTAAATTCGTTTCCACAGTTTACACACACTTTTTGCCTTATTTTAACTGAAGTTAATGCGCATAGAAAATGAACGATGTCTCGCGATCAAATACTATTCGAGCAAAGGAGTAAAGTGGTTTTAGTAGCAAAGCAAGCGTGCGAAAGAGATAGCGAACGGCTCGTTTTTGACAGCTCTATGCTATGGCAGCCCACGACAGATGACGTCACGGACATTGAAAATAGTGATGTGATGATGACGTATCACTTTTTTAATGATGTCATCATAAAATTAGATAAATCCAAGATAAGCCCCGTACGTTGACACAAGTCTAGTACACTGCGCAATCCTTTGTCTCGAAAAACAGTTATTTGATAAAATTATCATAATTTCATAAAAAAATACCCCAACCTTCCAATTCATTCCCCCGTAAGGTTTTGGGTCACATGAAGATGATGAAAAAACCTAAATGAAATGAACAGGGGCCCGATTCTCCTAAGTTAATAATGATAATAATGAAATATTGCGACTCGATTTCTATTCGATTTTGACATTATTAACTTAGGAGAATCGGGCCCCAGTTTTAACCATATCGGGCATTCTGCTACTAATATAAGACCAATCGTATTCCAACGACATTCGATTGGTTTGCGATTGGTCTGCTATTTTGGTGATTTTGGTCTATACGGTAGTTTGCTCTACAATCATATTGCAATCGTAAATCATTTGCAGACAAAATGATTCATTATTGAATGACAGAAAAGGATAAAAACGTTTATTTCAAAGAAAAAATAGCGGAATGCCACATACGCTTCAATCGTAATCGAGTCGTGATTGGATCGCAGTCGAATATGAATCGTATGTTGCTTAAGTAAAATTAGGAGAATCGGGCCCCAGGACATAGTACTCAGATGAATTCAATAGGCTTAAGTATGATACGTAGTTACAAAACCAGTTCTGCTTATTGTGTCCGTTTTATTTAATTTTCAGGAGCTGAAAACTCTATCGGCTGAAAACAAAAAAGTGGTTATTTTGAATTTAGGTAATTTATTATACTCTGTTATTGATAAATAATTTCATAGTAACATATTCTAAAAAGTGCCACTGTTTTTTAGATGTCAAGGATACCTCATCTTTTGATGACTTTTCCTCTCAAATAAGTAAGGCTGTGGGCAAACAGGGACTGAACCTGCTAATTAACAATGCAGGTGTTACTACTAAGTACACTAAATTGCCATACGTAAAGGCGGAACAAATGCTGGAGAATTTGTCCGTTAACACGATTGCACCAATAATGCTAACAAAGGTTTGTTATTCATTTTGATACACAATTAGTTTATAACTATGTTAACTTAAGAATCTAGAATTATCTAATTCTTAGTTACACTCTAACGATTTTACGAAGTAATAAAATATAAATTTTATAACAGTACCTACATTCTGATCTTTAGTCCTTGCTTCCCGTTCTGAAACAAGCCGCGGATGCGAACAGCGACAAGCCCATGGGGTGGCAACGTGCAGCCGTCATCAACATGAGTTCCATTCTCGGTTCCATTGAGCAAAACGTACAGGGAGGATTTTACCCATACAGATGTTCCAAGGTAGGCACATCACTATTAATTTTTTTTTCAATAACATGCTATTTAATTGCAATACCTACTTTCCCCTCTGCCAAAGGTGGCAAAAGGTATTAAATGAGAGCGCTACTCATTCATATTAATTATAAGTATGTGTCGGGAGCTGGATGCGAGAAGCCGAAAATAGATCTCAGTGGCGTGCACTTGGAGAGGCCTATGTCCAGCAGTGGACTGCGATAGGCTGATGATGATGATGATGATGTGTCGGGCGGGATTATGTATACCTAAGCAATCTCCATACTACTCGCGAAGTTGGGCAAAGCGAGGGTGGCTGTTTTGCGTTTGTCTGCACGAGAGACATTTTTGCAGTCCGTCATTAGTTCCAGTTGATTAAATTCGTGAAGATATTTTACTTACTATTTTATTTCAGGCCGCTTTGAATGCAGCAACCAAATCGATGAGTGTCGACTTAAAAAAAGATAATATTCTGGTTGCCTCGATGCACCCTGGCTGGGTGAAGACAGACATGGGAGGCAAGAATGCAGATCTTGATGTCGAGACTAGTATCACTGGAATATTTCAGACTATAGAAAAACTGTCTGAAAGTGACACCGGAAAGTTCTTGAATTACGATGGCACTGAACTACCGTGGTAATTGATGTTTATTAAATAACGCCAACGATAATACGTTTCCATTTTCTTAAGCTTGTCTTTTAATTTATTTCTCATGCTTTGGGAAGGAGGGGCAAAACAATATTATTATTAAAATAGAAATACTACATACTTAATTCCTATTCTATGGACGCTAGTTTGCTCATACGATTCATGTAGGCGCTAGAGGGAACACTGAACAAAAAAGTATTTGGAGAGGTAGTTATGTTACTTACCCTCCCATCCGGTGCGTTTTAGCAAGTCCTTGCTCATAGAATCTGGTATAACCTTCTTGGCTCCTTTTGGCGAAACTGTAATGAAGCCAAACTCGAATGAGTTATGTACCTACCACATGTTGTCAATTTACCTACTTGATTATCTAAAATTTTGTAATTCTCATTATTTATTCTTGTTGGTCTCGATATTTGGTAATTAATTCGATACGGAGGTACCTAAGTAGGCAGCACTTCTTGCTTGACGTAGCAAGCAACTTGCTAGTTCAACATTATCGGGATAAATAAGCTCCCCAAACGTAGATACGTATGCTAAGAATATTATTTCCGGATATTGTAGACGATTAAAATCTCTTCTTGTAGATAACCACAAGAGCTTGCTTTAAAGATAGCCAGTAAGGGTAGCTAGAGCCAAACACAGAGTGACAACACTTTTTTAGACAGTAAAAACAAGCAATTTTGCACTCATGTGCATGCAGCTGTTACTTTGTATGGCCTCGCATAAGGGGAGCGAGACCTTGGTCACGGATGGCAAACAAAAAATGTTATGTGAATGGGGCAGCATGCAAAAATGAAAAACATTCTATACAAAACATGATTTTCAAAATTAATCATGCAAATTCACTGTGTGAGTCATTTTAGAAATTTTCTTACGTCTGTATGTATGGTATGTACTATATTTACTATTTTAAGAGGGTAATTGTATCGGTAGGTAGGTATAATATCTAACTGCCTTTTAACATTGTGGAGTAATTTTTATGAGCGAGTCATATTTCCTATTATTGGTACATATTCTAGCTTTTTATAGGGACATGTCTATATCTAGGTCTAAAGTCTTGTACCCAGATACTGGTCAGTAACGAAACAAGTCTATACCAGGGAATATTAGTGGGTCTCCACAGTAAGTATGTGTATGAAATGAGGTCCAACGTGATCACTAAAGATCACTTTATATTAGCCATAGGCAGGCACTGTAGGTAATCAACACTACACATCAAATTACTGTGGTATAGGGAACATTTCAAATAAGGAAATACAACACCATTAGCAGGGGCGTATTTAAAGATTGCGCGCCCTGGGCTCCTGTAGTTTTCCGCCCCATAAAGGAATGAAAGAAAACAAAAAAATATATATTTTACATTTTTTTCCGTGTACAAAATTCACATGAAATACTCAGGTCTATTGTCCCTTTAAGCAATGAAAAAATCAAACTTCTAAGTTAAGGCGATCAAAAGATACAGCAGTTTATACCGACACCTTAGACGAATTTCCGTCACACGCTAGGGAATCAAAACCTACAAGGTACTTCCCGTGAACACAGAATCTTGAAATTCGGCACGAGGCAACGTTATATAGTACAGATAAAGGAAAAATTGCGAAAATGATAAAGGAGATTGGGCAAGAATGTATGAAGTTTGGTCCAAATGTCCACCACGAACGAGACCTATATAATTAAAAAGTCCACTTAATTTAGAGTAACTTTTACTAAGAAAGTAAAAAAAAAACAATGCCAAAAAAAAGTTATAGCCAAAAATGTATTCTTAATTTTCGGTAGTTTTTGTATGTTATCATTATTATTTTTTATTTTATTCCACTTCCATTTCCGCACTTTATCTAAAACTAAGTTGAGTAAGACACATTTGCATATAAACAGCCCATATTTTTTGCCCGATGGATGTACGAATCACTAACCAATTGAGGCGCCAAAAGTGCTTGAATATACTCAGCGGTGCCTGGATTTAAGAAAGTTCGATGTACTTAACTGGTTATGTCTTCTCTCTAATAATGAACAGTTCTATTTTATCAGAAGTTACAGAAAGTACGAAAATCGAAAATCACGAAAAGTAATTGAAAAATCTATAAAATATTTTATTTGATTTTGCTACTTATAACTTTTTTCTGGCATTATATTTTTTTTTACTTCCATAACAAAAAATGTTCTATATTTAACGGGCTATCTAGCCATATAGGTCTCGGTCGTGGTGGACATTTGGACCGGAATCGCCCATTGTCCTTTGAAGTTACATAAAATATTAAAATATTAGTTTTGCTTACATGACATAAAATATTTTTTTAATAAATATAAACTTCCTACCTACCCTTTTTCACATGAACGCGTAGAGATATTAAAGTTGAAACTTTAATATAACGAAGTTAACTGTGAAAAATTCTAAATCATTCAAAGGTCATTGGGCACCTTAGTATGGAAACCATACCCACGGCGGACACGAACGAAATATAGCCCAGTATAATGATATAAGGCTCTGATTTACTATGACATTAGTCGCATCAATGTGAACCATTAGAGAAAATCAGGTTTAAACATCAAATATTTTCCTAATTTCAATGGGGAATTTAAACGACCAAGTTTGACGGATTGGAGAAATCATTTCTTTGTAGTGAAAGAGTATACTCGCCGTTTATTTCCATTGTCATCAGGTCAGGATCTAGATCTGAGAAATCTAGGGCAACTATCAGAAATTGTAGGCATGCATAGGGTTAAAACTTTATTCTCAGATGTATGTCTGATGATACTATCAAGCAGTGAAGGTTTAGAGCTTACCTGATGATGGACGTAAGAAAGTCGAGAGAACTCTTCAACGGTATGTTTTAGTTACGTCGTGTTACGACTTCTAGACCGATGCACCTAACATCTTCTTTCTTGTTGCTTTTTTACATGTTTGAAGTTGGATTTGTTTGTAAAATGCTTTTTAAATTCATTTTGATAAAGACCATTATGACCATTACGACCCACCATTACAAGTTACGACTGGGAATGTGGGTATTGAGATATATAAACTAAATGAGAACTATTTACAAAATAAAATAAAGCCGACTTTATAAGACAAAGGAAGGGACAGAATCACACTTTTGTCAAGGCTCTAGAAACGTAAAGCCAGCAGCCCCGAATCCTACTCTCTAGCAGTCGTTGTTACAATTCGACAGTTACAAGTCGTCAGGCGGTTTCGAGAAAAACCTGATACTGGGGCTCGTTAGGTGATTAATCCCTCAAAAATAAAAGATCCCATTCCTGCAATGGCTGCTTTAACCCAAGTTAGTAGTGAATTCTCATCACCTAAAATAAAATAAGCTTGTGTTGGACACAAGGTTACTGCTATAAATTGTAAAGGAGTTCCCATAACTATATCTGATCTTTGCTATCGATCCCGCAATGGCAGTCAAACCTATCTATGTGGAAAGTCTTTGCCAATATGAATTAAATAAGCCCAAACACGTGGTAGTTGCAACATACCGTTCAGGAGTTCCCTCGACTCTATGTGGTCTCCATAATCAAATCAGCTCCAAACCTTCACTGTTTACCAGTACTCTCAAAAATACACTCACATGTCTGGTTTTGACTTGATGCGTGCCTACAATATTCAAGAGTTGCCCTCTTTATCAGGGTTTCCAGATCCTCATCAGATCCTGGTCATCCGAATTGGCATCTTCCTTCTTTATGAAAAGTCTTCAACAATAAAAACTAGCATTGCAACCTGTTCATTGTACAATCTTCTGAAACTGCTTGTCTTTTATATTTTTTTAACTATCCTGGACATTCGTCTCCATGGAATTTTAATTAAATATTTATATTCAAAGAAACGTCATACTATTTTAAAACTACTTGTTTTACTACTCCACAATTTAAAACTCCGTAAGTCATGACAGGTATGACTTACGGAGCCGAAACGTGGACACTGTCGGTACGGCTGGTTCACAAGTTTAAAGTCGCTCAGCGGGCTATGGAAAGGGCTATGCTCGGCATTTCTCTGAGGGATCGCATCAGAAATGAGGTAATCCGTCAAAGAACCAAGGTCATCGACATAGCCCACCGAATCAGCAAGCTGAAGTGGCAGTGGGCTGGCCATATTAGCCGAAGAACCGATAACCGTTGGGGTAAACGAGTTCTAGAGTGGAGACCACGCCTCGGCAAACGTAGTGTAGGACGTCCTCAGGCACGGTGGAGTGATGATTTGCGCAAGACGGCTGGCAGGAGCTGGATGCGAGAAGCCGAAAATCGATCTCAGTGGCGTGCACTTGGAGAGGCCTATGTCCAGCAGCGGACTGCGATAGGCTGATGATGATGATGAATTTAAAACTACTTTGATTCATGTCCGTCACTTTTTGCAAAGCGGGTCAGATATGCCCAATGACCTTTAAGGCATAATTAGTTATTTTCAATCAGATTTCTGAATGATGACTATAAAATGTTGTAAATAAATAACTTTAATAAAAAAACCTTTACAAGGTACTGGCCTACTATTCTGGTAACATTATAAAATATTTTTTTTTAACTATTTTGACTCTCACGATATTACCATAACTATGATTGTTCTAAACTGAATGGTTTGCGCGAAAGTCACTTTTTATTTATACAGGATTTGTACGGAACCCTCGGTGCGCGAGCCCGACTCGCACTTGGCCGGTTTTTTTTTCTTTAGATTTCCTTCAAAAAAATACCGAGGCGGAAAAAAATTAGACTATTCCACCGGTTCAGAAAAGAACAAAGGCCGGCTTTCATACTTTAAATCAAATTTCTTAAGACATGAAATCAACGTGTGGAAAGGTGGCTCAGGGACGTTCTAGGCTTACGTCTTAAAATATTGTTCTGTACTTTTTTAATCCTCCAACCTAAAGCCCAAGGGCGGCCTGCCGGCCGCCCCTGGGCCGCCTGCCGCCCCGGGCTGTAGCCCCTTTAGCCCTAGGGTAAATACGCCCCTGACCATTAGCCAGCGATAATATCAAATAAACCAATGCTATTTGATAAGCGACCTATTTACAGCAAACTGTTCATAAAATAATACGACACAAAATATTTGGACTGGTAAGTTTTTAGGTACGTACCTTAGGAACTTAGTGGGTAAAGAACCAACCTCTCGAGTATGAGGGTGTGGGTTCGATTCCAAGTCAGGCAAGTACCAATGCAACTTTTCTAAGTTTGTATGTACTTTCTAGGTAAATCTTAAACACCAATGGCTGATAAAAAGGTGAAGGAAAACATCTTGAGGAAACCTGGACTATAAAGTCTGAAATCACCAACCCGCATTGAGCAAGCGTGGTGATTAACGCTTAATCCTTCTCCGTGTGAGAGGAGGCCGCAGCCCAGCAGTGGGACGATAAAAAGGCTGTAACAGTAACAGTAACAACAGTACCTTAGGAGGTACCTACTCGAAAATTGAAAGTTCACCTTGTAGGTTTGTTTGCTATTAATCTCGACAGCAAGAGGAATGTATCGAACTGAGGTGATAACGAAGTACCTACCTAATTACACTATTCTGGGATAAGCTTTACCTAGACTACAAAGTTCCAACCCTAATTGTAGCAATAAGTTGAAATACCTATTTCTTAATTTAAAAGAACAGGCACTCAAGTCCAAACCCAATTAGACCTGTCGCCTGGTACGAATCGGAATTTTGGGCATTAAAAAAGAAAAATGAAAAGAAGCAGAAATGAAAATTTTGAGCAGAAATAAACACGTTGAGATCAGTTGAGATAGACGAGGAACGAACATATAAAAGGCTCTATGACTGACGTTTAGTGGTATGGAAGGTGTAAAACACGTGCCACAATGAGTGTGTTAATTATAAATGTGGGTGAATACGGAGGCAGAGATAGACCAAGCAAAATATGGATTAATTGCCTGAAAGAGACATGAATAATGAGGAAGCGGAAGTTAGTATGATGGCTGGCAGAGAGGAATTGAAACGAGAAACATTGCACCAATCCCAAATAACTTGGGAAGAGGGCAGGACAAACAAGTTGAAGAGAGCGTTAAATCAAACGCACAACTACCTGTTCTATCTTACCTAAATGAAATAAGTACCTAGATACATAGAACCAGTAGGTACATATTTTATCTACGACTAGGGAAGTAGGTACCTACTTAAGCAATATACCTTTAAAAGATGACTCAATTTTGAACCTGCATACCTAGGTACCTATGGAGCTGTTTATTACTATTATCTAATTTTAAAACTAGGTAGGTACTTATATATATGTACATAGTAGGCACCAAGTACCAACCTAGGTACCCACTTCGGTATATTAACTTTTGAGTGTCGTCTTCCGTTTTTCCAATATTTTATCTAAAATACTAAGCTACGTCATAGTTACGCAGTAGGTATACTACATTAATTCACTTGACATACTAACCCATGAACACAAATCCACCTTTACACGAACGAGTACATAAAACAAAAATGCATTTAGTTCATTATTTCATGCCAATACTAGGTATCAGTTGAGTAGGTGCCTATAACAACGCTAGTCTTTTTTTCTATGCTATGACCACAGTTGTAGGCTTCAATTAATTAGGTACCTACATTAGCCAGAGTCTAAAGCATTCTAGCTTGCACACCTACATAGGTACCTCCAATATACATCCTAAAACTTCAATGTATTGGAAAGACCACGACAATTTTGATACTTACATGTATAATTGAGAGCCATATTAAATAAGGGATAACTCTGATACTCAGGGGTTAAGTAAAAACCTGCAGCCAACACGATATGTACCGATTTAATTCGTTGATGTTTAAGCATTACATATATAGGTACCTACATTTATTCTAATTCTGAGACATTGAAAATACACGTGAATCTTACCAAACTTGCTGCACTGCTCTTTATGGGGACAAAGATGGGATAGATCCATTTTTATTGCAATTTTAGTGCTAATGTTGCTGCAATTTTTATGGGCCAGGTGATACAACGCTGGTTTTAACTTATCACTGTCGTTGTGACAACGCCAAACTCATAGATTTGTTATTAAATAATAAGGTAGAACATAAAAGTTTTTAGCGTTATCACAAAAAACTGCCATGTCTGTCCAGGGGCCCGATTCTCCTAAGTTAATAATGTCAAAATCGAATAGAAATCGAGTCGCAATATGATCGCAATAGCAGTTTTAACCATATCGGGCAGTCTGCTACTAACATAAGACCAATCGTATTCCAACGACATTCGATTGGTCTACTATTTTGGTGATTTTGGTCTATACGGTAGTTTGATCTACATTCATTTTGCAATCGTAAATCATTTGCAGACAAAATGATTCATTATTGAATGATAGAAAGGGATAAAAACGTTTATTTCAAAGAAAAAATAGCGGAATGCCACATACGCTTCAATCGTAATCGAGTCGGGATTGGATCTCAGTCGAATCGAGTCGAACGTCGATCGATCGTCGCTTAAGTAAAATTAGGAGAATCGGGCCCCTGTAGTCGCACGCGGCTATTGCATGCCGCCTGCTGAAGTCTCATACGTTCCTGTGCTGGCTAAGGGGAATCTTTCATTTTGAACAGGTAATGAACTTATGATACCGTCATTATACAGACACCAGCACATGAGAGGTACTTAGATTAATTAGATAGGCTTTTCTCGTAGAGACGTTGCGTTGTCACGAGTCATCTACTGATAATTATCCCAGCACTTTTCTTTCCTAATATTCAATAAAGAACAGTCATAGTATTATTTTTTGATATTTTAATTCTAAATAAATTTCAATAATTTTATTTTAAAAAAAGGGAGGTACAGCTACGATACACGCTTGTAGCTTGCAGCCTAGGCCATACATACCCCACCTACACACCTCCGTCCTTCGCTGATACATACCTATAAATGCTTACTACGCAGCGCAGCATTTTCCATAACGATGATTTTTTTATTGATTGTGAATTTATACAAGTGATTGAGCAAGTGATATTCAACTTCTTTGGTTCAGAAAGGGTTTTGTAGTAGTATCTATATAATCTAAAGGAAAATAAAATTAAACTGCTTGAATTGGTATCAAAAATCGGATTTATATTTCCGCTGCTGCAGTAGGTTAATGTCATTAACAATTTGCCAGGTTACAGAAGTGGCTGCACAGCCGGTATCAAGCATAACGTGTACTTTTTATAACAATGATACATTTTTTCAGACCTAATAACCTAAAACTTACAGAAACTACCTACAAAGATATACAGGTAAAGCCTAATTATCTACAATCGTCAATAAGTTATATACAGATATAATAACAATACAGCAATGTTATATACACTTACAATTTAATTAGAATTATCTGTAACCTGAGAAACTTTGATTTTTCCTACATTCGGGGCAGTACCATTTGCCTTTAGGCGGTACCATGATACCGACACACTCGAAATGGAACCATTCGATGGGACAGCCTTCAGCGTCGCACGCGATCATCTCGGACACCTCATCGTACGGACATCGACAGTAGCAGTATACACTCTCGCCTTCGCGTGCTTCCCGCACGGCAGGCCTCTGGAACGCGTACGGCAAGCTGGAGGTCCCCGAATTCAAATATGTGGGTGGTGGCGGCACGGAACTCTGACCGGTAGGCTGATATATTTCTAAGTTACCTTCCTCACTCGAATCAGAGTCACTCGACTCCATAGATTCCGAATTCATTAAGATACGCGGCGGCTCGGGGTCAGGAATGGGGGCTGTCAACCTAATGGGATCTGTGTAATTGTACAGTCTGCTCGAAATTACAGTAGATGGTACTTCTTTCTTCGCCTTGTGAGTCACTGGTGAAGGCAAATCTTCTTTCCTCCACTCCAGTTTCGGAGGTTGTTGCGGTTTTAATGCAGCGACAGGAGTGTGAGGCTGTGGCGCTTCTTCGTCACTAGAGTACCCATAGAACTTATTAGGGACTCGTCTCCTTTTAGATGCTCGTTTGTTTTCGGCCGAAGATGCAGATGAGCTTACTTCTGCCACGATCGGGCTAGGTTTCGGTGCTTCTGGGATTTGTACTGTATTGGATTGTAAAGATATTGTTATCTTATTAGGAATTAGAGGCGCTGGTGCCTCTACTTCAGATTTTGATATGATGTCTTTAGGAATGTTAATTTTTATGGGCCCATGCTTTTTGGAATTCTTGGATTTCTTTTTCTTTTTGCTCTTCTTTTTACTAGCTGATTTCACTTTTACTTCAGGCTCCTCCTTGGGTTCTTTTTCTTCTTTCTCTTCCTCCTTTATAGGTGTAGTAGGTCTACTAGGCTCGCCAGATATTGAACCCGCGTCTGAAGGCGCCACAGAAGAGAGATTCATCAACTGATTACGTTTTTCTTCGTATAACTTGTTTCCTATTCGTTGCGGGTGCTCATCATAAAACTCTTCATCTGTTTCACTTTCATCAGTGTCGAGATCTGTTTCCGCAATTGGAGGTTCAGTTTTTTCAGGAATCAATATAGGTGTTTCGGATACTCCCATCACATCAACATTAGAACCTGTGCTGCATCTCCTGTTGGGTAACACCTTTTTAAGACGTCTGGTCTTTTTCTTTTCTTTTTCATTTCCAGAGTCGTCTGAAGAATCTGAATCCGAGGAGCTGGATGAAGATGAACCACTGCTAGATGAACAACTGCAGTTAGAACCACAAGAGCAGCTGGAATCGGAATCGCTGCTGCTGCTACTAGTTGATGATAAATCTCCACGTTGTTTCTTGGGAGATTTTTTATTTTTCTTTTTAGTATCACTACTGTTGAACAAATCTTCATCGCCATTCATGTCAGTCGGCACCAAACAATAATCGTGATCAGATTCACAGACATGTTTTCTAATTGGTACAAGTGGAGGCGTTTTTTCTTTTGTCTTTTCAACTTTTGCTTGATATTTTTTGAAGTTATCCCATATATCCAGCACCTGCTGCTCATTTGGCTTCTCGTCAAGGGTCTCTGTTTTCTCCTCTGTCTTTTGAGTCACTGTATTATCATCTGTCCGATTTAATTCCGCGGACTCTACTTTAGGACCATCTTCTTCCTTTATCTTTTCTTCTATTTTCTCATCTTTAATAGTTGGCGGAATACCGCTATCTGATTCATCACTACTGTCACTTTCTGAAAGGTTTAGTGCCGGCAAATTCACATCGAGTAATAGGGCGTCCTTATCCTTTAATTTCTTTTTCTTTTCTTTTTTGGTTAGCTGCTCAGTTCCAGACTCAGCTTTCGGCTCGGAAGTTCCAGCTTCCTCCTTCGGTTTTATATCATCCAAATCAATAATAGGTACAGGGTCTTTAGACGTTTCTTGTAATACTTCAATTGGCACAGGAGGCTTAACTTCATTCAAATCTTCAATTATTAATTTCTTTCTATGTTCATCTAAATGTCTGTTAAGGAGTTTTTTGGAAACAAACTTCTCAGTACAGCCTTCTTCTGTACAAGCATGGGGAAACTCATTAGAGTGAAATCTTTTATGAACTTTTAAGTAAACTGCTCTTGTAAATTGCAAACTACATTCTTCACATACAAATATAGCAGGAGGTGTACAGAAGTGATAGACATGGGGCCACTTTTTCTGTAAACATTTCTTACACAGCACACTTTCAGTGCCATGTTTCCAAAACAAGTGATTGGTTATGTCAGGTTTATTTCTATATGCAATGCCACACCGGTAACATAAGTGGTGCAGTTTATGTTTCCAAACATGATTTGAGAGGCGAGCTTGATTGTGACAAAGTTCCAGACAGACATCACAGGTATGATGAATTTTTCGCAGGTGTACCATCAGTCTAAATGGTGATGGAATAGCATCTACATTGCACAAGCAGCATCTAAACTTAATCTCATATTCAGAATCATATGTTCCAGGGCATAAATGACATATTAATTCACTATAACTATAAAAATTAGATTTACACATTACACACAGTAATATAGTTTTTTGATGCATTTTACGATTATGTAAGTAGAGATCTTTATGGATAGCAGTTTTGAAGTAACACTGAAAACACTCAAACATATAGTCATATTGAACATCATCACACTTATCTACACTGTCATAGGAATCCAAGTTTATGTAAACCAAATTGAGTTCTGAGGCACCTGTCTTCAGTTTTGCAGTAATAGTTTCAGGCATTAGCTCCTCTGCTGTGATGCTGTCCACAGTAGCTGCAAAGCGGTGCTGTGCCACCATGTGTAAAGCTAGCTGCTCACAATTGACTGCAATCTTGCGCACATGATTGCAATAAATGCAACTGTGAACAGTGGATGACAAAAACACTTTCAATAGATCTTTCAGTGGATACTTATCAAGTGGCTTATCTAAAGATAATTCTGTAACAGGTATAGTAGGTTCTTCCACTGTTGGCTCAGCAGGTTGCTCTAATTCCATTTCTGGTTCAGGTTTTGGTTCTGGCTTAACTTCTTCATTTTCATCTTTCACCTGGATGTTCTCATCTGGTTGCAAAGATTCTTCTACCTTCACCTCTGCCGGTGGTGTCAAGGGTTCAATTGGTGGATGTTCAGTTGGTGACTCAGCTTTAGTTTTAACTTCTTCTTCTTGTATGGTGGTATTTTCATCAACTGTCAGTTTATCACTTACATCACTATCAGAAGAGTAATCACTTGATGAATCTTTATCCAAAAGTTCTTTGGGGACCCTCACTGTTAATTTGGGTACTCTATTGAGAGTGTTAATATCTTCTAATTTATTATCATAAATTGTAGTTTTCACAGTGTTTTCTAATTTGATTTCAGGTGGTTTAGAAGCAGTTTCAAGATTGTTATTTAAAAGAGTTTTCAGTGTTGTCTCTTTATTATTTTCATAAATTGTTGTTTTAACAAATGGACTGTCTGCTCTATCACATATTGTCATTTTAATTGATGGTGTTTTAGGGGGTCCTGAATGGTCAAGATGTGCATCTTTTTCATATCGTTTTGGTGGTCTTCTCACACGTGTGGGTGGCTTTTGAACTTTTTGCTGTCCGATTGTGGGGTCTACAGTAGAATTAATGATGACAGGTGAATTTGCATTGTTCAAACTTAATTTTAACTTGATACCACATTCCTTTTCTTTCTCTACAGGAGCACAAACATTTTCTTGCAGCTTAGTTGGTGATGGTTCCTTGATTGCTTCATTAACTTCATCAGAAACTGAATCACTTTCATCAGAATGTTCAAAGCTTTCATCACCATTCGCAATTGTTGGTTTACTTCTGTCAGGACTGAAAGCTGTTTGTTGCACTGGACTTGAGACTGGCTTTGTATCAGAACTCTCAAGTTCCATTCCTGAATCAACTGTGTTGTCCTTGCTAGTTGTAATTGAACTATCGGAGCTGATGCTTGTATCACTAACAACTGGTTCACTAGTATTTGTATCAGGTATAATAGCTGCAGTCCTATGTGTTTGAGATGTGACTGTCTCTAGTTTACCATCACAATTGTCTTTCCGATCAAACACAGGTTTTGTTGGTTCTTTTGCTATACTTGTGGGTCCGTTACTTGAAACTTCATTGACATTTTTAGCATTCTTTATGCTATTTGTTTTGACTGCATTCTTGCTAATAAGAACAGGCACAGGTTTTGGCTTAACATTATTACAATCATGGTTGAAAAAATCATCTTGTTCACTGCATATTTCATCACATGCACAGCACATTAAATACAAAGTACCACTGTAGACATTGAAGAACTCTTCTTTACTTTCATAGCTAAACTCTTTAACATTGTGTTTATTTGTGAGATGTGATGATAACTTCTCAGCTTTTGAAAACATACCCAAACAAAATAGGCAAATATGTCTGTTGTGTACTTCTCTCATGTGAAGAAAGAGATTCCAGTTCTCATAATACGTTCCACAAGCTGAGCACAAATAAACTTTTCTAGTAACTCTTGATGGTCCACTGGTATTAGGTTCGGGACAAGGTGCTGCCTCAGGGCTTAGCGCAGGCTCTTTTGCTTGTGCTCGACACACTAACTGGTGTTCTTTCAACATGGCTAAGGTTTTAAATGACATGGAACAGCACTTCCGACACTTAAACTTCACCATCGGTTGAAGACCCAAGCTCTGTGCATATTCTTTCAACTGGGCTCCCTTTTCTGCTTTACCCTTTTTGAACTGTAACAGCTGGCTTTTAGGCACAAGCCGAGGCACTGGTTTGTCTCGTTCATTGATTGCATCACTCTCTGCTTGTGATGATACATTGTGAAATTGACTACGATCTAAATTCTTAGGAATAAGTTTGGGCACTCGGGGCGCTGAGTGTGTAGGTGTGCTGCTATCACAAGGTTTATTAGATGAAGGCTTTCTTTTCTTGCAGGCGTTATAATACGGAAGAGAGTTATCGACAAAAGGTCTTTTCCCAAGATGTATTCTAAGAGGGTTGATGCGTTTTTTGAACTTGTCGTCGTTGGAAGTGTCGGCGGGCTGCCGGCACTGCTCGTACGGCTCGTCGGGCGGACTGGACGGCTCGCCAGCGAATTCATGCCCATTTGCGGTTAATTTCGCTGGCCGATCACCGTATAAGTTTGTCAATGACGCTGATGTGTTTTTATCGTCTTTCGTATTGACAATATTACCATCTTCCATAGTTTTCTGGAAAAATATAAACACGTGCTTTTGACTACTAGGAAACAAAAGACGCTCAAACAAGAGGAAATCGAAACATGATTTGAATTATCATCGTATCAACAACAGTATAAATATACAATCTGTACCTCGGAATTCGTCCGTCCAGCACGAGTGCAAGAATAAAGATTTGTTTCCATGCATCCGTTTGAACAGAGCAATCCTTACATCAGGCTTAGTATGAGGCAGCCGCGGGCTGATCATTCCCGTAAAATGGCGTCACTCCGCACAGCGAGGAATAGTGATATCAAAAGCGTTGCTCTTTATTTGTACCACTCAAATCACAGTTCACAAACATTTTTCAGGTTTTAAATTGCACAATTGAACACAAACAAAACCAAATTAACCCGATATACTGTTTATTTCCAAACACATTATCGAAAATCGTAGCGTATTACGCATGTATTACGAGAAGCTAATTCATGAACCATAGACTATTTTTTTTACTTCTTAAATTTTATTTTTTTAAACTTCTTTGACCAAGCATGGCGCTAATCATGAACACGTGGTTTTTAACCATAGACAGAAGAAAAACTATATAATGGAAAAATAATTACTTCACAATACTTTTTACATTACTTGCCTGAGTTTATTCAAAAAAACTTTAATATAACAAAATCGTTGGATGTGTGTTCGTTTGCAGTGCACAATCAATCGCATTGTGTATGTGTATCCGAATTCCACATAAAACTTTCACTTACTGGTGATGCTCATTCTATTTGTACTAAAAACTAAAACATTTTTAGTCGATTATTTCAAAAGGACGTAATTATTGAAAAGACGTAACTGTGGTAGAAAATTCTGGTAAAATTAAACAAACTGACTGTAAGTTATTGTTATAGATCCATTTTCATGATAAGGTCCTTATCCATTTACACAAAATCTATAAATGCTTTAATTTAGACAAGTGTACAATCGACTAAAAGAGTAGATACTTCGTCTACAATTTCCCCAACCTACAAGTTTTTTTTGCAAATTTGTCAAGAAGCTCTTCGTTCGAAGTGAGGGTGTTAAGTTTTTATCGTTTTCTTTAGTGAGATTTTCTTTTCTTTTGGTTTGTTATGTAGACAATGCAGATGCAAGATGATGTCTGATCAGTTTAGAAAAGTAGAACCATATTCTCCGAAGTCCTCGCCGCGAGGAGCGAGGTCACCAGTGGTTTCTCGTCAGGATTCCTCTGGAACTCTCAAAACTACCATCTCACTCGGCAAGAACCCGTCTATAGTGCATAGTGGACCATTCTATTTGATGAAAGAACCTCCAGGTAGGTCTAGCTACGACGCACAAAAAACTGGTGTAATTATTTATTTACAAGCAATACATTATTGACTATATTTACAGGAGAATGTGAACTCACAGGAGCAACTAATTTAATGGCTTATTATGGACTTGAGCACTCGTATAGTAAATTTAATGGCAAAAAACTTAAAGAATCACTATCTTCCTTCCTTCCAAATCTCCCTGGAATCCTTGATGGGCCTGGACAAGAGGATAATAGCACTTTAGGGTCGGTGATAGCTAAAAGGCCTATAGGTGGAAAAGAATTACTGCCACTAACGAGTGCTCAACTAGCTGGGTTCCGGCTCCATCCAGGGCCATTACCTGAACAGTACCGGTATGTAAGTGCCACCCCACCAAAGCGACATAAGACCAAACACAAGAAACATAAGCATAAGGATGGGGTGCCCCCAGGACAAGAGACACCACTTCAAGGTAAGCAACACTATTCTGCAGCAATATTTGTATGTACATGCTTATATTTAACATCTTAATTTGTGTAACACGTATAATCTTGAAACAACTCAATCCATGAATGAAATAAGTAAAATCTTATTAAACTTAGGATTTGATATTAATGTTACCTGTTCACAATAAATCTTGTATTTCTTAGTAAATGGTACCTAACTCATAACATACCCCTAAACATACCCACAGACAATACCTTGTCTTGGTATTACATAATAAAACTTGCATATCACATTAATTAAGGTTGTGATGCTTTAACTCAACTATTATTTGTATCATCAACAGACTCCTCTAACCCAGACACATACGAGAAGAAACACAAAAAGCAGAAACGGCATGATGATGACAAGGAACGTAAGAAACGGAAAAAGGAGAAGAAGAGAAAAAAGCAGAAACATAGTCCTGAGCATGGCGGTCTCACTCCGAGCCAGCACCCAATACCTTAAGCTATTGTACTTTAGTCTGTAAGTTGAAGCTATTGAGCCCAAAGAGACGCCATATAGTCTTATAACTCAGTTACACTCATGTATGGGCTGCAACCAAAAAGGGTTTATCTCAATGTTGACTAAGGCTGCAATTATTGTATATAATGTATTGTATGTAGATTTTTTTATTATTCACATTCAGCTTAACATTTACCACATGAGTCTCAACTATCATAGTCTTTACTCCTTTTTCAAATTTTCAGGCAGCCATCACTCTCTGTAGTATTAGTTATAGAATTAGCTACAAATAAAGGTGTCATTGGGAACAGATGGAAGATTGTTTATCAACAAGAAAGATAAGAACTGAATTGTTAGGAATTTTTTGTAAGAAATAAATGGTGATGGATGAAAAAGTTATGTGGCCTTGCTACAAAACAGTATAGTTAAAAATATGTCTTAAAATAAAAAGCTACAAACGGTAACTGTTTTACAATTAATTGAACAAATGATAATTGTTTTGCAATTAACCATAGTTTATATTTCAGTATTCTGTAGTTTTCAAAAACAATATTTGATTACGAATTACCTTAATAATTATTTTCTTTATAATAGGCTTGTGTTGGCTGGTCTAAATCTTGTTATAGATAGAGTTCGCCATACCTTTGGAGCATCTCCGCCGCCCGCTGATGCCGATATGCGATATTCTGAACCGCCATTATCATTGGAACGAACTCTAGCAAATTAAAGTTTGGAAGGATAAATTGTATGAAAGGAGTGTACTGTGTTCATAGGAATAACATTAGTGATGTATGTTAGCTTAAGATAACTCCCGTCATCTCTTTGGGCTTGACTCTTATGGAATTAAGTTATAATTAATAAACATAATACAGTAATGAAGATTTTGTTATTTTACCATTTTCTTAGATTTCTTTCCGTATTTTCAGAAAAGCCATTGTAAATATTCATATCATGCATCATTTTGTTTTATTTTATGTTTAAGAAGTACCTACCACTCTCATAGACGTAATAAATTTGATAGAATGTTATCATGCTGTTTTATTTATTGCAGTATGTTTAAATCCATTTACGCATGTCCAGTATTTTTACTACACTTAGATATGTGATATGACGTAGTAGAACGCTCCAAGGTCCCAAACATCTGAATAATTGTTGCGGTCACTTTATTTTGTAGTTCAAACAAAGTTTGGTTAGAATGTAATATTATGATGTATTGATCATCACATCAGTAATGCAACTCTGGTATATAGAAGTCTAACAAAAAAAGTTCATTAATGTTTGAGAGGTATGCAGCGATCGATGAGTTCAGGGTCATTGTAGGTTTATTCATAGCATTTCAATCGATATTTTGAGCGACAGTGTTAGCTTCACGACTGTGGCAAACTGTAGAATTCCATGGTTTTACTTGACTCACTTTCACTTGGGGTTGGTAAGCAGTGGTGGGATTTGCGCAGTGACAGAAAAGGCTACGTGTCGCTGGTTCGATTCCCACGAGAAGCAAATATGTTGACTCCTATAAATGTTTGTGTATCAGGTATAGGTACTTCTGTGGGTACGTATACGCGATATTTGGAAAATTTGCACAAAGAAACAGTTCGTCGATAGTCTAAGATGAAAATAAAATAACACATTCAGAGCGAAATTTATTCAAAATATTCAAATTTATACAATATTAAGTCTGTTTTCGCTTCATATAAAAAGACAGTTGGTCATTCATAGTTAAATTGAAAACAAATAAATTAGTAATGCAGCACCAAAATACATACATCGTACTTAAAAAAATTACATTCCTACTTACAAATTATACTGACATTGATCTTTACTAGGCAGGTCGAAGAAACTGACTGTATGGCCTGTCAGACATCCACTTTAGCCTGTATATGGACACTTCCTCTTACATAGACGACTCAGTATAATACCGCCCATATACAGGCCAAAGGCATGCCACGCTAAACGCAAAAATGATTGAACAAGTTACTGACCAAACACGCAGAACTTCGGTTGATATCAATTTAACGATACAAATTAGCGGCAGACTCTGGCCAGAGCGATAAGTCGGTGGTGTCAATAAGGTCTTATCTGACCACAGTAAACAAATGCAAACAGACACCAATTTGTATAACGGAAAAGTCTGATCGGAAAGTCCTACTTGTTTAGCCAGTACAGAATTGACTATAAAGTTGTAATTAAACGCGCCATAAGAGTAACATTTTAATAAAAAATCTACAGATATACAATACATACATATAACACGCATACGTTGTACATATAAACATCTGACAAGCGCGTCTCTACGGCTACCCGCATTTCCAATTCGTCTACTCGTTACTACGATACACATAGTTTATTGTATTACTAATACATTTTGGTGCGCCATGGCACTGTACGTTAAGTGAGCATCACTAATAGCCCGGTCAAAATAGACATAAAAGTAGTGGTCAAATAACAAAAATTCCCAGAAAGCTGATTTTTGGTGGAGAGCTAGATTTGATCATTATAAATAAAATACTAAAAGTCCCCATCGATCCCATGTGTGCGTCAAAAGTTATTCGAGGTCAAATGTCAAAATTTTTGGTTTTTTGATTTTTTTTCGAAAACGGTAAGTTTTATCAAAAAAAGACATCAGACCAAAGTTCTAGATCTTTAAATTTTCTACAAGAATGGTATCAACAGTTTTCTCCTAAATGTTACCATTCCTGAGATATCGCGATTCAAAGAGTCACACTACACATGATATGAACATATAAGCCACGTATATACGAGGGCTGCCTTTAAGTGTGTCGTTTGAAATAAGTATAGACAATCTAATAGGTTAATACCATTTATTGTTTTTCAAAGAATTTTCCGCGATATTTAATGCACTTTTGCATGCATTAAACCCAGTTCTCGAATCATTTATTCCATTCTGAAGTGGGGGTAGTCAAAATGGCCGATTTGTATGAGTCAACAGCTTTTTCAGGTGTGCTGAAACGTTGACCACGAAGACTTTACTTAATTTTGGGGAATGTAAAAAAATCGTTATGCCCACGGATCTATGTCACGGTATGTTACATGTTGGTCTGCGACAATTAACTACCGCATAGCCTCGATATTATCTTGGGTCATATCGGGTTTTGAACTACCTTCACGTGGCTTGTCACTAAGGCTAGATTGCCCACGTTGAAATCCTAAATATTATATCAGCGAACGGCAGTCCTAAGGCATGGTTCTGCATCACTAAACACAGAACAAAATTTTTCAAAGCGCTGAAGTCGCGACAATCCGCTTTTAAAGTTGTAGAAAATTATCGCACGCTAATTTTCCTTCGACATTTCCATTTTTATGCAGAAGACTGGGGTTGGAAATTGATACATAATATCTGGAACCTATTAAAACTTTACTCCCACCTGCTCCAGAAAAACTCCTGAACATTATTTTTTAAATTGCATAAAAGATTGTAGTATCAAATCATCCTCCGAGCCCTTTTCCCAACTATGTTGGGGTCGGCTTCCAGTTTAACCGGATGTAGCTAAGAAGGTTTACAAGGAGCGACTGCCCTATCTGACCCCCTCAACCCAGTTACCCGGGCAACCCAATACCCCTTGGTTAGACTGGTGTCAGACTTACTGGCTTTTGACTACCCGTAACGTCTGTCAAGGATGTTCAATGACAGCCGGAACCTACAGTTTAACGTGCCATCCGAAACACGGTCATTGGTGTCTAAGATATACTTAGAAAGTACATACAAACTTAGAAAAGTTGCACTGGTACTTGCCTGACCTGGAATCGAACCCGCGCCCTCATACTTGAGAGGTTGTTCTTTGCGCACTAGGCCACCATGACTAAATAAACTAAATGGAAATGGACTAAATGACGAATGTTAGCAGTTACTTATCATTGTATAACAATCCGAAACACAGTCATTGGTGTCTAAGATATACTTAGAAAGTTAGAAAAGTCGCATTTGTGCTTGTCTGACCTGGAATCGAACTCACTCATACTTGAGAGGTTGGTTCTTTACCCACTAGGAAACCACGTCTTTTTTTATGAATCTAATAAATCTAAAACAATCAAAATACCAATAGTCAATATCAATAATAACGGCAATTATTCCCTTAAACTATCCTAAAATTGTCATGACAGTTAGTGGAGTAGGCCTACAGAGGAAACCACGGTAAAAAAAACGCGCCGAGTACACTACCTCACAGGTGGCGTGGAAATATGTGCATGTCGTGTATGTCATATACTTTGAATCGCGATATCTCAGAAATGGTAAGACTTAGGAGAAAACTGTTGATACCATTCTTGTAGAAAATTTGAAGGTCTACAACTTTGGTCTGATGTCTTTTTTTGATAACACTTACCGTTTTCGAAAAAAATACAAAAAACCTAAAATTTTGACATTTGACCTGGAATAACTTTTGACGCACTCATGGGATCGATGGGGACTTTTAGTATTTTATTTATAATGATCAAATCTAGCTCTCCACCAAAAATCAGCTTTCTGGGAATTTTTGTTATTTCAAATGTCTATTTTGACCGGGCTATAACAACTATATTTATATATAAGCGACAAGTTCGATAATCTCCTGTACATCGTTAGATAATACATACTACGTTTTATTCAGTTTTCTCCCTCTAACTCAAACTAGTTCGAGATCTAATCAAAATGTTCACAATAAAGTAATAAAGAATGCCACAGTAACAAGATTAAAATAATTTACAATGATATCAGTACAACAGCATGGTAACTTTGTAGAATCGTGAATAAAAAATCTCGAAATATAAAAAATACAATGGTCAGTCCCACGAAAACTCCCGTCTTCGAGTCCCTAATCCTATTGGACGTTTTACCTTCTCAATAGACTATCACATAATTCATGGGATACAATTTTGAGCAATTATATTACAGATAAAAGCATTATAAATAATTAAAACCGCCGGAACAACGATCTGTGAACTAATATAGAGTTGCATCAAAACTTAACTATTTGGATTTGTGATACCAATGGCAAGTAACAAATCGATCACTCCAATCGTGTTATTAGTAACAAAGCGAATCAATTCGGCAAGCTAAATAAAACTTACATACAATACCTATACAGAAAATACGAACGTAGTTAAAATAAATAATTATTTATTAAAATTAAACAAAACATTAATTATACATATTATCATCATAATTATATTACAGGGAATATTCAATTATAAAAGCGATTTACAATAGTTATATAGCGGTTATACATAATACAACCATATTATTTGCATTAATTAGGTTACTCTACAACATTTTTACATTGCCACGTTGGGCATTCAAAGTACATCTACTAATGATTCATACAAAAATGTTGTAGGTTACCAAAAGCATTGGTTCAGACGGGACAGCCATAGCATTTAATCAGACTCATTTTCTTAGTTTTTCTCGAACTATCCAAAATGTATTTATCGTTAAATCTAATACACATCGTCCGCTGTCGCGTCTGAACCAACCGGACATGAATATCTTACAAACGGTAAAAGCGTCGCTGAGCTTTCACCTAAATGACTTACGGTTACATTCCTTATGGAAATGCCAACATTTTATGAAATAGTACTCATTCGCGAAGTCTTCAGTTTGGCTATGATAAATGTAAAGGCGCTAATAAAAACATGCGATATATTTTAGTTCGCTACCGACCATCAAAAATGTATCGTGTGCCACCGATGCGATGTGAAAATTATGATCAACATAAAGGGTCGAAATAATAAAGTCAAAGTCAAGTTATTAAAATTAAGAAAAAAAATTAAATTATTATGTTGAGAATGTTAAATTATTATCGATTCAATAATTCAATGTTTGACATCTCCTGCATACATATTCTATGAAACATATTTCTATAGATGAATGTCATAATATATGAAAATGATATTTATTCTGTCGGTACGTTTATGTCAGTCCTCACCTACATGTCGCGTTCCATTTCACGCGTGTATCGCGCAGTCGCCGATGTCGTAATTCGTGTTTATTGTCACAGGTCTTTCAACAACGCGGACTTGGCATTCTTGAGTTTGTCCAGTCGTTTCGTGAGGTGGCTGTTCTCAGTCTCCAACTCCTCAACCCGGTTGAGAGCTTCCCGAGCCTGCAATTCAACAATGAGTCTTATTATTATGTTACAAGATTTATTTTTACGTAAATGGGTTTGGTAGCGTTATATACAGTCATTTATATTGGATAGCCATTGAGTTACAGAGCGTTTTATTTACTGTTTTAGAACGCTTTGGTATAGTTTGACACATACATGCAGAAGGGGTAAAACCGGCAGTATTTACATGTTTAGTTAACACTTAGCGGTTGTTTGACATTGCACACACAGTTTGGAGTGTGGGAGACGTTTGATTACGCTGCAGAGTGCATCGCGTCAACAACAGTTGCGTGTTTAGGGTAGCACACTCTATGAGCATTGATATACAAAAACCCAAGATGCAAAGTCTCGAATAAAAGTAACGCTCGAAAGTGTCCCCGGACACTAATTCTGTCTCTTTCTATAAGGCACAAGCATACGTTATTGCAAGTTCAACTTTACGCGAATTGCTTAAAGTCGTAATTACAACGCACAGAGCGTTAAAGCAATAAAATTTTACGACCGAAGTGGTCGGCTAGGACAAAGAAAATGAGCACACAATTCTGAATGTTGCGCTCATTTGGTGAGGACGTTTTTGAGACGTTGAGTGTGCATCTTGGGTTTTTTGTATATCAATGTCTATGAGTAAGTATTCGCGACTGTACCGTTAACTGTCGCCATTATTGATAACGGCCCAGAAGTCAACGACTTCCTGAAAATCAAATTATAACATGTGTGTATTATATAATGTGACTCTTATGTATAAGTTTGGACCATTGCCGCGCTGGTACCAGTTTTATTGTGCCTACATTTAGTCATTATGGAATACTTTTGCCGTGATATCCATCTGCGCCCACGCACCAGCGTCCCCGTCGCCCATGGGCGAATTTGCCGGGCTAATAAATTAACCTATGTTTTAGGAGAAACAGTACACATTTTTTAACAATATTGATACATATTATCTCCTTAGCATCTCTCTCTGTATTCATGTTCGTTCATTGGCCCGCCTCTTGACTTTAGTTACCTTTATTTGCAACTGCCTTCTTTCCGGTTTGAGTTAATATTAGGTTTGTCCTGGTGATGATTGTCCATTGTCCAACTTTTGGTTTAGTTCAAGTTTGTTACCACTGTTTGCAGTGGCGGATTTACAAATTTGCCGCTAGTAGGCCATTCTATTTTTGCCGCCTGTAATGATTGTGAACTTAATGATATTTCTGTCGGTTACTAGATTATTTTTGCAACCCTCTATGTACCGAAGAGTTAAATGTTAACAAGTTTATATGACAGCGACTTTGAAGCGTAAAACCTCTGTAACTTTTAAACGGCTCAATCAATTTTCATCAAACATGTCTAAGAACAATCGCCCGTAAAACACCTGTAGTAAAAAAAAAACTAAATTGAAATCGGTTCATTCGTTCGGATGCTAGTGGCGGTGTAGCACCGGGTGGCACCCGGGGCGGACTACCTATTGAGCACCCACCCAAAAAAAAAAGACAAATGTAAAAACGTTACTGCTCCAAAACTCAACAATTTTGTACCAAAACGAGATTAAAAAAAAATCGCCGTAAAGAGAAAAAGTCGCGAGCGAAGCGAGCGCGAATTTTTTTGTTTTTGGGACACAAAAATACCTACCCAAACAAGTGTGGAAAAAAAACACTGCAAAGAGAAGAAGCCGCGAGCGTAGCGAGCGCGAAATTTTTGATTTATGGATCGCAATAATACCTAAAGAAATCCGAAAACAGTCACTGTCAAGTGAAGGCGCGAGCGCAGCGAGCGCGAAATTTTTTGAGTCTTGGAACACAAAAATACTCAAACAAGTTTGAAAAAAAACCAGTGTAAAGTGAAAAAGCTGAGAGCGCAGCGAGCGCGAAATTTTTTGAGTTTTGGGACACAAAAGTGCTCCACCTCATAAACAGCTTTGAAATCGTCAGTGTAGAGCGTCAGTTGTTTTTGCTACTTCGGTGCTTTAACTTTTTGTTAGATTGAGGACTCAAAGAGCGCAGAATAAACCAGGAATTATGATTATGATGAAGAATGATTATATGATGGAAGGATGATTTTTTATTTTATTTTTATTGAAACGCTATTGGAATATTTAAAAATTCATGATCACGTAACTACCTAAGTATATATTACAGTGCGTTTATTACTCGTTTATTTATATATGGATTGTGTACTCATATACTTAATTATAAAAAAAAAACCTGTAAAAATATAGCTAAATTTGCCGCCCCTCTAAATCTGCCGCTCTAGGCACTGGCCTACTTGGCCTATTGGTAAATCCGCCACTGACTGTTTGCAATTCCTGTGGCCGTTATTTTTAAAGGTGATTCTCGTGCTGATTTGTTGGTCTGGTTTTGGTTTCCGCTACTGAATCTGGGAGTAACCTAGTAAGACATACCTATACCTTTCTCCGCAGCCGCGTCTTCTCCCGCAAAAGCTAATCCTTGTGTACGCCCTGCCTTATTTTGGCTACTGATCATGAGAGATTCCTACCGAATATGTTAACAAGTAATGCTAAGTTCTGTTGAATTAGTTAAAGTGAGTGGGCCACACCTCTCTCTGCAGACGCCGCCGCTCCTGCTTGAGCTGGTCCTCGTGCTCGTCGTGGTGGTCCTGGCGGGCGCGGAGGCGCGCGAGCTGCGCCTCGAGGCGGGCCACGTGCGCGGCCTGCAGCGCCGCCTCCGCCTCGGCGCGGGCGGCCCGCCCTTTAGCCTCCGCTACTGACTTGCGGACTGTCTCCACTGGGAACGGTAGATAACACAGATTAGATGTTAAATATTTTGAACGCTGTCTTAAACTTTATATACTTACAGGGACTTCTTTTATATACTTAAGGGAAGTATATGAGAGAGTACGTAATAAAAGTATATAAAGGAATACAGAGCGGGAGTTTATATTGATTATACTTAATTGCGTACTGAAGGAGGTATATAAAGGAGTACATAGGTAGAGTATGTAGTACATAGGAAAATGGGGCGGTACATAAGAAAGTTTATAAAGTACTTACACAAAGAAATAAATGTATCATCATAAGTAAATTAGAGACATTCCCGCCCATTTGATAAATCTGTGATTAACGATAGTACAAAATAAAAGTTCAAACACTCACATTCGTTCTCGTACTCTTGGTCGTGATGGTTGGCGACGCCGTTCTGTCTGGCGGCTCGCTCCTCGTTCAGCTGCAGCTTCAGCTTGCGAACTTCCGACTCCAGCGCCTGCTTCGAGCTCACCAGCTTCTGCAACCGCACGTCTGGAAACAACCAAAGATCGTGTCAGTAAGGAGTATTTTTAGGATCAGGATCTGACCCTTTTTAGCAAGTTGTAAGTTCTCTAATGAACATTTGATGTCTTGCGATATTTCTAATGAATGGTTGCATTGAAACTCTGGTATCACTTTAAACACACATTGAAAAATCCCTTTCCCTACTACCATACCACATATCATACGTGAAGATACTGATCATAATGAAGATATTTTCTTTCTGCTAATAATGAATCTTATGTGTACAAGTTTGCTCATCATCATATACAGGAATGAATTTTATCCAGTGCGCAAACTTTGTCAACTTATAGTTAAATAAGTTTTATAGATACGTATATTTTTATTTTGTCGTGCTTCAGTACAAAAAAGAAAAGTTATTGATATCGAAAGATGTTTTTTTTTGTAATCGATTGTACGGTCACAGTCGTCATAGTAGGCACGGCGGCAACGCGAAACCGGTTTACTGACGCGAGCGCTGCTCCAAGCGCGTAAGAATAGTTGGTATCCATATTTTGCTGATTTTAGTGCGGACAAAAGAATGAAAAAAATTTTTTTACTGATGATATACACCGACATTAGCAAAGCCTTCGACACAGTTAATCACACGATCCTGATCAACAAGTTATCGTCATATGGACTGTCAGGGAACATACTGAAATGGATTGACTCCTACCTAAAACAGAGATGGTCAAGAGTAGTTATGGCTGGTTACACTTCTGACCAGTTTCCTATAACTTCCGGGGTACCTCAAGGCTCCCATCTAGCTCCAATTTTGTTTACTGTATTTATTGATGACATCACTCAATACCTCAAGCACACAGACTGTTTTTTGTTTGCAGACGACTTAAAAATATCCAGGCCTATCAAATCTGTGGAGGATATAGAATTAATTCAAGAAGATTTAAATAATCTACATGAATGGTGCACAAACAATGACATGAATTTAAATATTGATAAATGCAAATGTATAAGATTCACCAGAAGCAACTTAAAATCGCCTTTGTGCTACAAAATAAATGGAGCAGAGTTAGAGGAGGTTGACGTGATCCGGGATCTTGGGGTATATATAGACAAAAAATTGAAGTTTCATAGGCATATAGATAAAATCACTAAAAAAGGATTTAAAATGCTAGGTTTCGTAATACGCAATAGTAAATGTTTCAAAAAAGCATCGACCAAAAAAACACTATTCAAAACCTTAGTTCGATCAGGTCTTGAGTACTGTAGTCAAATATGGTCGCCTTACTATGAGATTCATATAAAACGCTTAGAATCTGTACAAAAAAGGTTTATGTGGCATCTTACTTACCAATGCAATGAGGCTAAACGTTTGAAATCATATTCTGCGCGTTTGAAACATTTCGACATGAACAGCCTGCAAGACCGTAGATTATATCTGGATCATATGTTCCTATACAAATTGATAAACGGCTATATTGATTCTCCCGATCTTTTGCATAAAATAAAAATTAATGCCCCAAATAGATTACCCAGATCTCGCACTTATGTTCCGTTCTGTCAAACATCCTCAAAAAGCAACTTAGGATTATTCACCACAATAAATCGACTAGGCAAGCAATATAATGTTTTAGTTAAGAAAAACAACAATATTGATATCTTTTCAGACAAATACCCCACTTTTCGTCGCCACATCTTGTCCTCATTCATTACTCATTGATTGTTGAGCCTCGTCCTTAGTTTTATTTCTTTGTCAGCAGTTATTTTTTTTTTCTTAATTTAATTATTAGTTAACATTATCATTCTTGCAAAAAATTTAAAACTTTTACTTTAAATAAATAAAAACAAAAATCCGACCACATATTATGCATGCTGTGGCAACCTATAATTAAGTCTACACTTAGCATAAGATTGAAAATTTCGTAATAACATTCATTGTAACTAGTGTAAGATTTGTTGGTTGTCCTAAATAAATAAATAAAATAAATGATGCAGATATGTTCTGTTAATGATTCTGGACCACCAGTTTTTTTTTGTGCACTGCTTAAAATTCATTCCTGTATTATCTTAAACATACACTCCCTCATAAAATTGTGTATAAATGTTTGATACGTGTAGGTAACAGTGTAGTAGTGATGTTTATGGCCCTTGGGGGCCTTATATGCCAGTTATCAATAAAAAATATAAATATGAGGCTAAAGAATATAAAACATGAGACTACATACCGAGCGTCCCCTCCCCGGCATCATGCAGCAGCTGCTGCGCCTCGTGCGTGACGAGCGCCAGCGCCGGCACGTCACCCACTGCTTCCCCCGCACTGCCCCGCGCCGCCGGCTCCAGCGCCGCCGCGTCCATGAAGGCGAAGCCCGCGCTGGCGGCCGCCGCGTCGCGGGCTCGCACGGCGTCCCGCGCGAGTGTTAGAGAGGCCACGACGGACTCGTGCTCGCGACGTAAGCGCTCGAATGCTGAGCATTTCTCCTTGTGCTCGCGCTGCAATAATAAAGTTCGGTTTTAAAGTATTTATATTGAAAGTAGAATAAGGTATTTTGTTGGAAAACGTTCTGGAAATACATGTTTTGGTGTTTTGATTACCCACTTGTTCAAGAACGTCAAACAGATCAAAAAGAAGTAAATGAAAGATCGCTTAGCAAAAAGGTTACAGCGCAAGCAAACGATACGACTTGTTTAGTCAGGGCCCAATAACAAATAAAACCTGCACAGCATTCCTTGGAATCAAAAGACCCACACGCAGCAAGTCCACAGCGACTACCCAATGGATATGACATTTTCAAGCCCCACGAGAACAAACCGATGTTTTTTACACCTCCTAAATCTTTTATTATAGAGAAGGAGCTTTTTTTTAACTATTATATTTTTTAATTTACATTCTATTATATTCGAGCCTAATACATAAAGGGCAAGACGAACAAGAATAGATTTTATTCGGTAAAAGTTTGATTAATTTGTTAATTTACTAAGAGATAAAGCAGATGTTAGTGTAGTACCTGTAGTTGCGCATACTCCTCGTGCAGCTCCTCTATCCTGTCCTTGAGCAGCTCGAGCTGGTACCCGAGGGCCGCCTTGTCGTTGTCCAGCTGCGCGTTCAGGATCATCGCCTTGCGGAACTTCTCTTCCACCTCCTTCAACTCGTGCTGCAACCGACAATAAAACCCTTTAGAAAATCATCATTAGTCGTGGTGGCCTAGTGGGTAAAGAACCAACCTCTCAAGTATGAGGGCGCGGGTTCGATTCCAGGTCAGGCAAGTACCAATGCAACTTTTCTAAGTTAGTATGTACTTTCTAAGTATATCTTAGACACCAATGACTGTGTTTCGGATGGCACGTTAAACTGTAGGTCCCAGCTGTCATTGAACATCCTTGACAGTCGTTACGGGTAGTCAGAAGCCAGTAAGTCTGACACCAGTCTAACCTGGTTGAGGAGGTCAGATAGGCAGTCGCTTCTTGTAAAGCACTGGTACTCAGCTGAATCCGGTTAGAATGGAAGCCGACCCCAACATAGTTGGGAAAAAGGCTCAGAGGATGATGATGAGAAAATCATCATTAGTCGAAAATCATAACCTTTCTCGTGTCCTTCTTCTGGAAAATTCAATCTTCTTCTTCCATCATCTATCTATGTATAAAATATACAGGCAGCTAACGATTTCACAGACAATACAATAGCTCAATCATAGGCCAATTTATTGTGCCATTGCAGGACAAAGGATTCTTTTGGTACAATGAAGACAAGATTAGTGATTGCTACTATTACTCAAGGAAACATGGCTGACTATTAAGCTGCAGGTTTCTTGTCAATGATGGTACTCAACAATTCATCTGTCTAGACATTTTTTTTCAACTATGTTGGGGTGCTTTAAGTCAAACCAGATGCAGCTGAGTACCAGTATTTTACAAGGAGCTGCTGGCTATCTGACCTCCTCTGTTACATGATTGATGTCAGGTCAACCATGCATGACCATGTAACTTACCCTAAGGTCCTTAATGCTGAATCCATCATCGGCGGAGTCCTCAGAGCTGCGTCGTGGTGAGTGCACGGCGGGGCTGAGCGCCGCCAGTCGGGGTCGGCGTCCCACTGTCTCTGTAAGCAGAAAGATTGCATTTTTAGGTCACAAAACTTTACTATATTAAAAGGTTTCTTCTGATAGTTACCTGCTAAATAAATAACCGTGACGAAAGTGGCCTTAACTTTATGAAGCAGTTTATGTTTTTATTAAGTCTTGTATACGTGCCAAGTTTATCCAACTAAACATTAAAGTAGGGTATGATATTGTATAAACATAGGTTAACAGCTCAATCAATTTTCAAACATCTTGATTGATGACCCATGTAGCAAGAGTTTTACGGTATCAAACCACAGACTCACCCGATCTCAAATTTTAAAAGCAGTATCTCTAGAAGGCAAAATTTATATTGCTCCATTACCTGGTGTTTTCCCCGCATACATATCGTAGGCCTTGTCGGCATGGTCCTCCTGTTCGCGCTGCTGGCGCTCCAACTCGCGCATGCGAATTTCGCGCGCCTCCGCCCTCGCCGCCCGCCGCGCCGCCAGTCTCTGCTCCGCCTAAAACCAAACAATACCCCCATTAGAATCAAAGTTACGGGTCCTAGAGCAGTCAGACCACTGCTGAATGTAGGCCTCGGTGACTAAGATTGATGGAGAATACATAACTACGAGTTCACCAGTTACCAGGCCTATGTGCTGTGTACTATGAAGAGCAGTTCACGATCGCTTATTGTATAGTCAGTGCGCCCCAGAACGTCTACCATAGCAGACTGAACAAGATAAATTCAGATCACCCATGATTCACAAATTCATTTGGCAAACATAGAGGATATCGTAATACAAGTTTAGTTTAACGGCTGATTAATTAATATATGATATTTGAAAGCGTTGCCAGTGAAGCTGCGTTTGCGCAAGGTGTGTGGGCGAGTAGTTCTCGTAAGTTACGCATCTCCAATTAGCGCGGCCGGTTAGTGTAATCTGCGCGAATGCGTACAAGCTGCTAAGTGGATTATACTAAGATATTGCACATGTTGTGTTGTAAATTAACTGGCTGTCCTCATGTTGTTTGTGTGTGTAACTAACTAATCCAACTCCTTTTTTTCTACCAGGCACATTCAGTTCCTAGAATCATATAATGAGTGAAGCAATTTGCTTCACAGAAGCTTCCTATTGTTAGTATTTCTATTGATATTTATAAATTCTGATATCCGTATCTACCGGATGATTCTAAAACGTGTTGAATGTATAAATATGCGATGATGTCAGGTATTGAACAATCACTGTCTGAAACGCAATACTAACAAGAGCTGGATCGATCACTCAACGTATCAGTGTCCACTTGAGGACTCAAGCTGACGTGTTTGTATCTGCCTCTGGACTCAATAAGGCGATAAGGGTTAGGCTTTCATCCTAAATGGACAGCTTCTGAGCATTTTCGTGGGGCAGAAGCTCAGAATCCGGCCAAAGGACGAATTTTGTAGTTGTAATAAAGGTGTGTAAGAAAGGACTACAATCTCTCAAGATACGAAAGACTCAGAAGTAAACCATCGTTTTCACCTAACGAGGAAGTGAATGGTAAACACATACTATCTCATGTGGTGAAGATTAGCCCTGTCATGCTGTCACTCAAGAACCAGGATTTCATAAGCAAAGTGCGCTTAAGTAGATAGTACTGTATTCATACAAAGAACTGTGTTGACAACATACAATGCAGTTAGAAATCCTAAAGCGATCCGTTTACCGTGATACAAAACAACGCCCACCATATAATTTGCTCACAATCTGATACAATAGCATTTGTAAATAACAGGCAATTTAGTACTGAGTATGCATTTGATACGTGTGACCTAGTTTTTAATACGCCTAACTGAGTTAGCGAACGAACCGGTAAACAAGATGTATTGCGCAAAATTCGCATTGTTTTGACGCGCATTAGGGCTGAGAGCTTTGCCAAATTGTCGTAATTAAAACATTACAGGATTACATAATTCTGCCACTAGAGACCCATTAGGTAGACGAATAATTTCGCAGGGTTAAATTAGCGTGTTATGATGGCGTGAGACATGATGGGGTCGTAAACTATGGCCTGGCGTGGGCGACGGGCTTGCCCCGCACGCTCGGCTAGATACTCAGACGGTCACATATCACATCCATCATATTATACAACACGTTGTCGGGGAAACCCTGCACTAGACACTCGTGTTGTGATGAGGTGTCATTATAATAGCCTTCATGTAGAAATAAGTACATACATACACATAATTTAAACACACACACAGACATGTCAAACTTATAACACCCCGTCGTTTTTGCGTCGGGGGTTAAAAATGTGTTATCGCAGTTTTGTATCCAAATATAAAACGATATGAAACACAGTGGTCCTTATGTACGCAATGACACAGAAATGCCACTGAATATATTCAAATTAAACTTGCAAAAATGTATGCAGATATAATGTAAAGTATAAAACATGTTGACATTCGAAGCATTATGATGCGAAAAATGTTGCGCAGTGACATCGTGCATACGGGCGTAAAGGACAATGCCAGGGTCTGGGCTCAAAGTTTGTCCAGCAGTGGGAGTAGTTCCAGCTGGTTCCATAGTGCACTCTGAACACGAAATCCAAATATTTTTGAAATCGGTCCCAGAGGTCCCGAAAAAAACCGGTTCAAATGTTCTCCATAGATAGTCACTTAACAAAGGCTGAGCCATTTGCCCATAAAGTGGTCGAAATAGGTTCTTTACTGCACTGTTAACACGAAATCCAAATATTTTGGAAATCGGTCCCAGGGGTCCCGAGAAAAACTGGTTCTAATGTTAAACTTGAACAGTCACTTTATAAAGCCCAAGCCATTTGCCCAGTAGTGGGAATGGTTAGAATAGGTTCTTAACTTCATTGTTATCACGACATCCAAATATTTTGGAAATCGGTCGCAGAGGTCCCGAGAGAAACCGGTTCGAATGTTAATCTTGAACAGTCACTTTATAAAGCCCAAGCCATTTGCCGAGTAGTGGGAATGGTTAGAATAGGTTCTTTACTTCACTGTTATCACGAAATCCAAATATTTTGGAAATCGGTCGCAGAGGTCCCGAGAAAAACCGGTTCTAATGTTAATCTTGAACAGTCACTTTATAAAGCCCAAGCCATTTGCCCAGTAGTGGGAATGGTTAGAATAGGTTCTTTACTTCACTGTTATCACGAAATACAAATATTTTGGAAATCGGTCGCAGAGGTCCTGAGAAAAACCGGTTCTAATATTTAAACTTGAACAGTCACTTTATAAAGCCCAAGCCATTTGCCCAGTAGTGGGAATGGTTAGAATAGGTTTTTTACTTCACTGTTAACACGAAATCCAAATATTTTGGAAATCGGTCCCAGAGGTTCCGAGAAAAACCAGTTCTAATGTTCAACTTGAACAGTCACTTTATAAAGCCCAAGCCATTTGCCCAGTAGTGGGAATGGTTAAAATAGGTTCTTTACTTCACTCTTAAGACGGAATCCAAATATTTTGGAAATCGGTCCCAGAGGTCCCGAGAAAAACCGGTTCTAATGTTAGCCAGCCATTGTTAGCTAGCCATTATAAGCAGCCACAAACCTAACAACCTCTTTTCTTGAAATAACATTCAGATAGTTAGTGGTTTCACTGTTAATAGGATAAAAAAAAACAGGAATAGACGTTTAAAGGAAATTAATGTTTCTCTTGCTTTTCAGTCTCTATCTACCACAATCAGTCCTAAGTTCGTGTAGCGTCATGCAATTAATATCCGTAATGGCAATGGAAAAATCTTATCAAGACGAATAAAATAAGCTCGAACACGAGGTAGTAAATAGATACCGTTGAGGAGTTCCCTCGTCTCACTGTCGTCTCCATCGTCAGGTCAGGTTTTAACCTCCACTGTTTTGTGTTGTCGGAGACATATACCCGAATGACAAGTTTTTATTCGATATGTGCTTACAATTTCCGAGAGTTCCCTATTGTTTTAAGGTTTCTATCACCAGACCCTGGACCGAATAACAAAGGAACCATTTGGAAAGTAGATCCTTTCAAACAATAAAATGATTGTTTAAATCGGTTGGTAAACGACGGAGCTATGCACGTACAAACGTAAAAAGAATACAAAGTAACTGAGAAACTCCTCCATTTTTTGAAGTCGGTAAAAAAAATTCTCGTTCAATACCTCGTATTTGTCGATTAATATTATAATGCATTTCAATTAAGATAATAAAAGTGGAATAGTTAAGAGTTCGTAAGCATATTTTTCGTAATATTGAATAAGAGTCAATCCAGTTTTTCTCAGGACTCCTGGGATAGATTTCGAAATATTTCGGACTGGGAACTATTATAAGCCTATGGAACATAATACACTATGCAGTTACCGTGGACAACTCTTGAGCCCAACTTCCATACAAAGAATAGCATTGTCCTTTAAAGTAACAGTTAGATGCGGGTGACGGGAAGCGGTGGCGTAACAGTACGATAACACTGCCCTTCCTAAGTTCGCATCGCACTCGACTATTATTACAGCCTTATCTCCCGTCTTCCGACCATCTCTTTCTACGGCAGTGCAGTCAACCAGGAATTTTAGCATTACTCTGCAATCTACACTAATATTGTAAAGCGGAAAGATTTTATTGATTGTTTGTTTGTTTCACAGGGATAGGCTCCGAGTTCGGACAGATTTGAAAAATTCTTTCACTGTTAGGAAGCTCCATTACGGCTGATTATATTTTATCTGGGTACGGGATGAAGTTCATCCGGGATGCGGGTGAAGCTACGGGGAAAAAATAGCTAGTATTTGATAATTCGATATCAGCTCAAAATCATAAATCATAAAAGATTTGGCATATGAGTCAACTTACTAAAAAATAATAAAACTGGGTAAGTATCGAGAAAAACACAAAGCTACTTGACTTGGACAAAACGAAAACCTTAAAAACAAAAGATATCACAATCGGTTAACGCACGAATCGATTACAGAATGAGCTCACCGGTGATAACGTAAAAATGTGATAAAATATGTTCTGATTCTGAACCAGCTAGTTAAGAAGATATACAAAAGACTTGTCACACTACACCATAAGAACAGGCTTTAAACATTTACATAACAAAATATTCATCAAAAATGTGATTCACGCCACATGGCGGTAAGTAAATAAAATGTCTGTCGGTGACATCACCCTTGAACACAATGCTTTGAGGATACGAAGGTCATTCCCCAGCGGCCGGTCCTTGCAAACACGTGGACGCCATCAATTGATGAAGCTATTGTGCCAAATGAGGAAAATTCGCGTCAAGTCGTTGATGAATTAGAGGATTTATTTCTAGTTTGGACAGCAAATTAATAAACTAGAATTAGTGCATTAGAAACCGATTAACTTATTGAATTGTAAATACGATTGGCAGCTATTGACCAGCAAGGATAAACAGAGGTGTTCGGTGTTCCACTTAGAGGGCGATAATCTCGGCGACAGCTTGCCTGTTGCTACTGTTTACCAATATGTCTACATTTTCATTGCTAGAGCACTTCAAAGTGATTACTCTTTCAATCAATCATACCTACTTATCTTTAACTCTATGCACCATATGTTATTGCGGTTTCTGATTTTTAAATAAACTTTCGCAAAATGCAAGCTCATTACTTATTCAACACTTTTTTGCTTCATTTGACACGCTGTTTACATTTCCTGTAATTGAACGATTGCTCAACGAATGCAGTGTAATTCATACTAATCACCTGTTGCATAATTTGGACAATTTGGTCTTTTCGCATTAGGAATTTAGAATGGAAGAAACAGTGGTCGTTTCGAACAAATACGTGGTCAGAAAGTCGTGACGTGCTTGCTATGGCACAAATTTGGAACATGTCTTTGGAAACGTAAACAGAGTCATTTGACTGTGAAGAATGATCGTCTTAGTTGTCGAGACAACGGGTGAACATGGCGTGACAAATCGTCACTGTTGCTTAGCCGAACGTTAATTGTTTGTGTTGTTATACAAACACATAACTCAAGGATGCGCAATATGGGAGCGAGCGCAGAGGGAACCTGTCATCAACATATTAACTAAAGCATATCACACGTGTTGAATGAAAACATCCTAGTTATTCTATTCAATACATACTAGTCGATGATACAATACTGTTCAAACAAAACACTGACGAGGATAAATATTTAGCACATTCCAGACTACCTTATACCAATATTTAAATACATGGTCAAGAACCAAAAATTATAACCAATATAAAAGAACCGTCAAAGTTAGACATCAGGACAGCAAGGACAATAAGGACATGAGCAAGGCGGTTGTGGTTGACCAAACAGTTACAAGATCCGTGTAATTAATACCTGCGTTCGCGAAAACTTGTTCGAGACATTCAGTATTATAATCAAGGCATAATAACTTACATAAAGGATCAAAATACGAATGGACAGACAAAATAACAGCTGCAGTGGTGCCATCGCGAGCTGACTGCCGATATGACGTCACCAGAGACGTGACAACACCATCACATAAATGTTCATACTGATGTCATGTGTGTAGTGACCAATATAATGAACGGATTGCCACAAGGGCATGGGAACTATAACTCTTTGCCATTGTGTTCAAAATGTCTGGGTATTTGTTTAGAGATGAGAAGGTGACTTACATAAAGGACCAAGAGATTGCAGGCGAGTGCTAACAAGCTCTCCGGAAACGTCATATCTATGCAATCTAGCAGCACGAGGTCATCTCACCGCAACAACGCGCGATTGCAAACTATACACAGATCTAATCTGACCACTAGAATATCGTAACAACACAAATCACGCAGTCACGACGATTTTACACATTAAGTAGCACTTCATGTGGTAACTTGTGTGTATTTTCCATAAAACACTTGAAAAGCACATTACTTACAAAGTGGTAACTAAAGTAAACGATATTCACCTGAGACAACTAAATTCGGCGACGACCTTCAAATCGCTCAGACCGTAGCAAAACATCAAGATAAGATAATTCTTAACTAGGCGCATTTTGGGGCCTTTACATTAACCTTCATAGTTAGTATAACTACAAGTACGAGTTCTTACGGTAAGTAAGGGAAGGGGCCTCACAAGCTTATGAACGTGACTCACCTTTAAATCAGTTTTGGAAACGGAAAATACTTCGGATATGGCATGACAAATATAAAATTCAAAGAAGGTTTATGAGGTCAACACTATACAATTTGCTATACGTACATGGTTTTGTTGATCGCCAAGAATGCCAACTATTGAAGGATTTTGGTCACCATGCGAATCTCTGCGCAAATCTGATAACACTAAGCTTTGGTTTTCTGAATCACTTGAATGGGCTTCACTGTTTTTGCGACCGTTCATTCTGGGTGACCCATCTACGCTTCCATTAGAGTGTCCATTAGTAGCTGCAATTTTTTCAATATCCTTATTCACAGTTTCATTGATTGGCAAGTGTGAAGGCTTAGCCTCTTCATGGCGTTCGACGATAGTTTCGTCATCAGAATCTCCAAAATCACCATCAGTGAAGGCTTCTCCGCTCTCTTCGTCACTATTGTCAGGCGTAGCCAGTTCAGAGCGCTGGCCCATCATTAGCGTCACTGATTACCTGTCAGGTACTGTTGCACTTATTCGTAGAACACAAACAAACGGGGTGGCACACTGTTTTCGAATTCTCACATCTGCCGCATGCATCAACAAATGGTGTATGTGCGCAGGCGACTAGATTGCAGCATCGTCTCTGCCGCTTGAATAGAAAGGAAGGACGCAATTTTAACACTGCGCTCTTCTCGAACTGCACTCTATTGCTAATCGCGATAACATTTATTGTGAGGTATAATAGTCTTTATCTTATCGCCGATGTTTCCACTTTATTAAACGCTCCTTGACCAACATTCTTTATTCGCGAGTCAACTGCACTGCTGTTTATTATGATATCAATAAAATTGTCTTTAGACGCACTTGTCACAATGATTGTTTATGTTTACGTATCTCAGTGAACAATAGAATTGAGTCACTGGTGCCAACGAACATAAGTTATCCGCGCGATGGTGCTTGTAATTGCCGCGTTAGGGCCACTAACACGCGTGTGGTTACGGCGACGTCTGCGACCGACTGCGAGTGGCCGCCATGCTTGGGCCGCGTATCACACTGCAAGTTATCGTTACGTTATGAAATAAATGCCTTGTCAAAATTAATGAGAAATTACTCGAAGGAATATATCACATGGAAACATGTGTGTTCCGGTTTTAATCATTCATTTTGATATACTATCCATACAGCCGATGGGTACATAAAGATTAGGCTTTGGAGGCAACTGTGTTGAAGATGAACGATGCCGTATTAGATTTGCCATTTCTCTATTGTAATGCATACCATCTTGCATTGTATTCATACAATGTGATTCGATATCTATACTAATATTATAAAGCTGAAGAGTTTGTTTGTTTGTTTGTTTGAACGCGCTAATCTCAGGAACTACTGGTCCGATTTGAAAATTTCTTTCAGTGTTAGATAGCCCATTTATCGAGGAAGGCTATAGGCTACTTTTTATTCCGGTACGGGAAGTAGTTCCCACGAGATGCGGGTGAAACCGCTGGCAGAAGCTAGTGTGTTATATTATAGCATAGACACATAAACTACAATAATCCGTGTGCACGGGGCATTGATTAATTAAGCATCGTTAAATCCTGTTCGATATATCGTAAGGAAATACCGCTGTAGAGAATAATTACCAAATTAATCGTTTCCCAGTAATCAGTTGAAACCGACAATTAAAAAATCACATAAAGTAAAACGCAGGAAGGCAATGCAGATCGGTGTGATAGTAGGTTAAAAGTACTCGATAATTTTACTAGAATGAATGACATTGGTTCGCTTAGTTATTACACACGTATTAATGTGACCAATGACATAAACAATAAAATAAATTTAATAATAGTGACATTGAATTTATCACAGGAAAAACATGTAGCAATATGGGTCGATAAGCAAACATAAGCATGTCATATTTATTTTTAAAATGAGAATATTAGCGAAGCTCAGATTCGTTTAAAAACGCTTCCGAAAGAAAACTTGGCCTGTGCTGATGAAGAGAAAGAAAACTATTAATAGCCAGTCTGTATTGAATTGCATCGATTTTTTCATAACTAGATCAATTATAATAATAATGTCAGGACACCTTTTCACACACGGTCGGTTAGCCCCATGCTAAGTTATTAATTAACTTGTGTTATGGGTGCTAACACAACTGATAAACTACATATAGCTACACATATACATATTGTAACACCCAGACCACGGCTAACAAGCATGCTCATCACACAAATGTCGACCGAACCGGGAATCGAACCCGGGACCTCAGGTTCGGCAGTCCGGCATGGTGACCATTGCGCCATCGAGGTCGTCAAAAATTGGGATGCCAGCATAGGGAGCCAGTCATAATTCTAGTGTTTTGTTGGTAAATGAACTAATTACGGAAACTAAAAGATACCTTGCTATTTTCTCATCAGATCAAACTTCTACATTTCAACTGAGCACTCTGGTGCAAAATAAATAGCTTTCACAGGCCAGCCAAGATTGCCTCATCCGGGAAACGAACTAATGAACTTTCAACTTTAGTAGCAGTAGAAGAAATGCGGTTTGCTAATAATCATTGTGGCGAAACTTGTCGTCATGTTTTAGAGCTTTTTTATGAGTTCTGCTGCAACACCTTTCGATTTCAACAGTAATAAAATTATACAACGAGGTGCAATTCGCGCATAATCGATTCTTTAAAATTGTTGGCACCATTTGGTCATTTGGATAAAAATTTTGGGGTGGAACTAAATTAATCTGAAAAGTCCTCGTCATTTAGTTCTGTATTTTAAAGAGGACTACATAAAGTTTAACTGGTCTTCTATAATATTCCGAATGACACGAACGTCTTGATCGAGGCCGACTAGAATAGGTTCTGATTTTAGAAACACCAATATGTTCCGTGAGTTAACGTTTACGAGCTAGATAGGAAATCAGCAAAGCAGTAGGTAAAACCTGGATTATTACATCAGGACACGCTAGTACATATCTACCAGCCGTATAAAGGCTCGGGCATGTTATAGGTAAGCAGAAGGAAGTCAAATGGTGCAATACAGTTACGTATTTTTAGTTGCCGGCTGATCAACCAAGCTGTATGTTTAGCGAGCTATAAAAAGTCAATTACTAGAGTTATATTGCATTGCAGCACCGAGTTTTTATGTAGCGTGCCTGTAACAAGGTGTTGCTAAATAGGGACCTCTCACTGAGCTAACTAGCCAGTAATGATAGATTAAAACTATGTCGAAGATGTTGATAGAAGCCTTCAACGTCCCCAAAAGTATTCAAAGACAGTAGACAGTTCTCAGAGCAGTTAGAAAAGCCAATTCGTGTCTCATAGAATAAACATTAGATGCAAATCGTCATGCAACTTTTATGCTTATTTATAAGATTGTGCATCAACAAGAATGAAATAGCTAAGGTCGAAAGTTTAAGGTTAAAGAATGAAGGTTGGGCGATCTAAAACCTGTGTCTATTTTGATATGCCAAATTTTTTGCATTCTTTTAGAAAAAAATCTTGGGATATGAGAACCAGCTTTGGTCAGACTGAACTAATTATTTATAACAAACAGCTTTCTAGCTTGTAAGGTAATATTATAATTTCCCGATGTGGTACTAGCGTAGACTTGCTCTCGGCCACACAACGGACCTCAGACAAAGGGGCAAGGACGTCACGGCTTCGCTGGCCAGCACAATGCCTGCCCTACACATCTAATTATAAACTAGACTCTATAAGCTATTAGCAGATTTGGTCCATATAATAGGTATATTTTCTTGTGACGAACAATGTTACACGGATAATTTTAACGTATTTAATAGCAGAGTATAGAAAGTGTGCTAAATGGACGTTTAATTGGTTATCAATCGAAGATGAAAATGCTAATAAATATTACAAATTGGTAATCTTAAATTGGATTATTGCAGTGGATTCTACATATATTGGTGGGAAAATAATAGTGATTATTTTAATAAAATTGTTTTAAGATCAATACATATGTATATTAAAGAACAACTTATTTTCTGGTAATCCTATAAACGTCTAAAACCACGTTCCATTTCCTTGTTATTATTTTTAAATGATAAACACCAAGCGTTAATAGTCATGAGATCATTATAAGTTATAAATTATTTAAAGTGCAAATTAAAAACTTCGCATTTAAAGATTTATGCATGTTGTTGATTCGGTCATAACCATAAATATTACTATTCATAAAAAACGCGACAGTGAACACGGCAAGGATTTCACTATTTATTTCTACACTTCAATTAACGTCGAATCGTCTCGATACAGGTATTGCACTAAACCGAACCAGCAGAGCGCACTAAACCGAACCACAAACAGACAAACACTGAAATAACGACTACACAGCCGAGTAAGGAACGAACGCAAGAACTGCGCAAACGCAAGTTGACCGCACGCGGGAAAAATAATCGAGATATCTGCCACGCGACTGCTGTACTGCAGAGAGTACGTAAAAACCGATTGCGGACGATTAACTGTTAGAAGATCGAACGGGATCGATGGACGGCGAGGTGCGCACGCGACGGTACACGGACGTAAATATCGTGACATTTGCGACGCATCCGATGCTATGGAACAGTCGCCAACGCACGTGAGATGCGCTTTCGTAATAGCAGAGGTGAATGATCGATGTCTCAGCTATTTATTGACGACGGAGTATTTGATGATATTCTAATAAAATTCTAGAACATCGCGACATTGAACTATAGCATATTCTTCGTCAGGTTTACAAAGTCAAGTGCTTCGCTAATAAAATAAAACGATTGATGGCATAGACATAACACAGCTTTAGTTTTATCGATAAATATTAAACAACGGAGACACGCAGAGTCGATTAACATGACGATTATTTCGTTCTAAATCAAAAGAAACGATAGGGGAGCTCGACGAGATGGATTTATTTATAGAATGATTAAAATGTCCTGTGTGATTCATGAGTGAGGCGCCTGTGTTGTGTGGACCACACGCGTTCGCTTTTATTGCAATGAAACGGAGTGACACGAGATTGTGACAAAATGTCTCATATTATGCAAATTTCTGCTTTCACTGCGGTCACCGCGGACCAGTCGTGATTCTCTGTACTACATCTACAAATCATTAAACGCCTTATGTGGGTGCCGTTAAGTCTTTTGTTGCATAAACCTGATTCAGTAATTGTGTACTTGTATATATCCTTATCCGATGTTGTAATACTTCCAGTCTCGTTGATTATGGCAACAATTATCCGATTCCGATTACAATTATGTAGTTTAATGAGAGTGCCTCATTAGCAAATGTGTACCTACCTAGCTTCCAGAATACGATGTAAAGAATACTTAGTTAATTAAAATTACTAGAATGATATCTACTTAGGTAAAGCTTATGTAATGCGGAGCTATCATAATAATTTTACTTTTAATATACAATACATTTTGAGTACTTAAATCTAAACAAGCGGATACAAGCAGAACTCGTATCATCCATTTGGCTAGACTGTAACTATCAAGTACTCACTAATTTGGGTCTAACTAGACAAACAATCGATCGAGCCGAGGAGTCTTCGTCGCTACTGCTCTCCAGACAGTCAGACAGAGATGGCGAACGTTGAGGAGGCCACTTGGGGGTCTTCTCCGAGCACGGCGAGGGCAGCACCAGCGGCGGTGGAAGCCACGAGCCCTGGCCGCGCCACCAGGACACCAGAGCTGGAGCCACTCCCACCACCATCGCCAGTCCCAAACGCACCATAGTGCAGAGTCACAACAGTCACTAACCAGCCACAAAACAACAACACAGAATTCTCACAGCGACATAGTCACGCACTAGGAAGTGCCTGTCGCTCGTCTAGTGCATTGTTCTTAAATAATAACGTCTATTTTCGATCGATGCAGTGTCACACACTTTCACACATGCAATGTGTCACCAAACCGGCGAGCGGACGAAACGGATTATCCATCAACGTGTCACCGCCAGACGAACATAACACGTGCGCGGGCCAAACTATCGTTTACTAATTCACATAAACACGATTGCAAAATTGTTTAGCAAGCTCAATGCTAGAGGACACCGACGCATAGCCGCACAACCGTCACGAAACGCATCATGCCAAACGAGTGAGTGTTCGCAATCAACTAAGTAATTATCAAAGACACCGCGACCGCTAGACCAGAGACACCCGGAGCAATGAACACGCGTGAAATCGAACGTTTTGTTAAAATTCTATTGAAATTGTCGAAAGTTGAAAGTTGAATCGTCCGGGTGCAGCTTGGGACGGTGTTCCCTCGCGCTCGCAGACAGTCAAGTGGCGGTCGTTGACGCTGGAGCCCCCCTCCGCCGGCCGCCCAGACCGCCCCTCCAGCCGCCCGCCCAAAAGGAACAACCCCCCTGGCCCTACATGCAAGAGAATGTCGCGCGAAATGACTGCTTGCTGAAAGGGCTTCTAAGAACTGAATATGGAAGCTGCACACGTTTATGTTTATTTTTAATCCCCGCGGAACTGCGGCGTGCCACAAAATGATTCGACTTTCGGTAGGTACCGTTAGCGCAATCTGGTGGCATAAACTAGGTCAGGCATGTATGCAATATTCGTAATAGCCAATAAACCATTTGTAAGGAACATTGTAACTGCATAAAACAACGCTGTAAATTCAACTTTACAAAATTATTACATAAACAAAGGTTTAAAATAGATGTTCTTTACATAAACCTGACTGTAAGAAGGAAAGAACATACAGTCATTACACACTACGAGAACCCCCTGCAGAAAAGATATAATAATCGAGTATTGAATATGAATTTTAACAATGGTAAACTTTAAAGGCCAACTTTCTAATAGCAATTTATGTGAGATGAAAGGAGCACAAAGCTCAAAGCATGCCAGATAAAACTGCAAACAGTGGGCGTGATAGTCAGATACAGGACCAACAAAACATATAGCATTTACAAACTATAAACGCACAGGATTGGCCGGGAGGCGGCACTGCATCGGGATCAATACACATAACCTATTTTTAATTGACACTAATTGAGAACATATTTCAACCACACACTATTGTGGATTTTGTCAAATATCGTATGGAAAGTACCGAAGTATGGAAGAGTAAATTTTAAAATCCAAATGGTGTTATAATTGCAATATTTTCCCGAGTTGCATCAGCCGGGGAGCGAAACAGAGGGGGATGGAGCGCAGACGGATCGATGCTGCTGCTTACGTCAGCAAAGCCCAGACTGGGGGCGGGCAGATACAAATCCTATATTAAATTATATGTTAGTACCCTTAGTCCTCTAGAATTTGATTACTCTTTGTTTTCAGAAACGGAAAAATCAAGCCTTAAAACCTCTGCTTTCTTTGTGGGATAACATTAATAATTCCAGTCAAAGAAGAATCAAGAATACAAGTATTTCTAATGCTTCGTTCTTTGTACATACTGGTATTACAATGAGGTCTCAAAACTCATTAGAATATTTGCATTACTAGAGAGCAAGTAATGGGGAAAAAACTAGTACACTTTATTAGGGCCATGCTTAGTTGTTGTGCGTAATTATGGGGTACTTGGATGCTCAACTTATCAAGATTAACTTCTTGAGGAAAACCGACGAAACGAGTACAAAGAATGCGGAACTCGGAATACATAAATAATAATAAGCAATTATATTATCATTAAATTAAAGCACGCTTCATGCTCTGCTTTCAAGGCAATAACATTCTAGAGGTATAGTTTAAATTCTATTAAGTTGAACATCTAAAAAATCGTATTCGAAACGGTCATCTGCCCAGCCTCTGCGAACTATGTTAGGGTCGGCTTCTTGGGACTGTCGGCCAATGAGAAGAAATATCCAACTTGATTAATCTCAAGAAATATGGCAGATATACATTTTTCTTTATCCTTCTTGTCGGCTTAGATAGCTTGCACTCAAGTTACTTCGTCCTCGCATATCCTAAAAGAGTATTCCATACACAGCGTATGCATAGTAAGAGGTTTTGTCCTTACATAACAGGAGCCCAGGCTTCGCGAGGCTGTGGAAGTGGGACGCCGGATCGATCAGGCACAGGGCAATGACCTCCCACAACCAGGTGCCAGCTGACCTATATTCTATAGTCCCATTTTACAATACTGCATGATTTATTTAGACCGGAGGCTATAAATTATAGTTAAGCGGTTGTTTCGATATTTTGGTTTAAAAAATGGTCAATTTTAATCTCCTTCGAATAAGCGATACCAAGTAATAAACACATAAGATGAGTTGTTGCATTGATTTGCAACTCGGGTAACATAAATGAATCTGCCACATCTATGTTAGGTTGTAGATTATACCTATAAGTCTATAAGGGATATAATTCAGTATCCTCTTGACATGTCGTCCTCTGAGATTTATTATTTCCGACAGGATCACATTAATTATGGCTTGTGTGTTGTTTTCTTAAAACAATATTATACATAAATATGATTGTTTAAAGATTTTATGGATCCATACTATGAATTTTGAAATTTGCCTTTTCTAACGCTTGAAGAAATTATAAGCAAACCCAAAAATGTCATGCCAATGAAGAGGCTAGTGATAAATCCATCCATCAAATTCTCACTTGACCTTTTTAACCAATGGAAAGAAACAAATACCAAAAAGGCCGAATCTGAAAGCGTTGGTCCTTCCTCACTAAGTAGCATAACAAAAGCTACTCAACAAGTGCCAATCGGAGTAACGATCGAGCACCAGTATTACTATAGTTGGCAAGCGGCTGTAAGCCCATGCGCGGATGTTGTAGGAAACGTTGCAGTAGGTCAGTTGTTTCCGCGAACTAACGGAATTGCTTGCCGACTTGGCGCGTGCCTCATCTCGCTGCATTTTGCAACAACGGCCTTGCTGAGTGTGTCGGGGAAATCGATTTAGATTCATTCATAAGAACTCTGTCGTGTATTCGCTAATTGCGAACAGAAGATCTCTGCTATCAGTGATCGTGAGGTCATTCATTATGATATACAGGTCGAAATGGTTTACAGGACGATGTCAAGACAAAGAATAATAACAAATTGTTCTTGAACCCTTTCTGTTCTATCATCAGGATTTATTGTTACGACTTATAATAACTCTCAATCAGAGCTATCATGAACAAATAGTTTGCATACCAAGTAATTATCAATACGACTGCCTATAATTATAATAGTAAACAAATTCCATCGATCAATAAACTCCTGGTTGACGGCATTATGATCGTCAAGTGAATCAACGCGGCCGTCAAACATGCCACCTTATAAAGGAACGCGCGTCATATCGATGTTTCCATTCGACCCACTCCCGCTTAGTAGCGTAGCTATTAGATTAGCAATTTGATTTGTCACTACATAAATCTTATTTATGAGAGGATGTATAAAAAGACGGTGACACGTTTGGCATCATTTAATTGTACAAAATTCCTCAATGTTGCTCAAGACCGTGAGTAAAAGCCTCCGACCCCTATCCCCGATAAGGGATAACAGAATCACATAAAGACAAACGATAAGAAGCTCAGAGAACATAGTGACCCTCAAGACATTTGACAAGCAGCTTGAAGCAACAACAAGAACGGAATCAACGTAAGTAAATAAAGACTTCGCAGCCCTAGCTAACATTCCTGGGGCATAGCGACCGCAATTAGATCCAGATTAGAGACTAGAGCGTCTTGCAGCCGGTGCACTAGTGTCGCGAGGGGTCCCGACACCCGTACTCTTGAGTTGTCGTAAATAGCGCGAGCGACCGGGCCGCATCTATTTTGGCGTCACGTCTTTTTGTTTCGCACCACGTTCCGATGCATGCTGTATGCGCTTGCGCATAAATATATTCATGTCATCGCTTAGGGGTGGTGGATGATTTAAAGATGAATTTCGTCAAAGGAAAGCTTCTTTAACTCTGCTGTTGGCTATTCTCATAATATACGTATATAGGTCCATGGGGTTCTCACTGTCTGTACCTCTTATACGACTTTGAAACAGTTCCTCTTATAAGAGTTTGGTCACTAATATTCTAGATTCCGGGTTTTGGCAATGGCATAGAATTTTACACTATGCTGGCATGTTTTAAAATTGTTTGAATAGGCTTGACTATTGTAAACCCTGTAACTATTCCATTGATAAAGCATAAAATGATAATAAAAAAAGATTGTTTTACAAAATAAGGCGATACTCAAATATTTACAGAATAGTCACATACTGAAACACGTGTGGTTTTGATAAGTTTAAACATACACAATACGCACTAATGGTTGAATGTTTTGACTAATTTATTCTGCTATTACAACTTATGAAACACATTATTGTATGTATATCTAAAATAGATATTGTTTTATAAAAACTCGTCAACTCGGAAAGAGAATGTCACTTTACATTCTGCATTAAAAATATAGTGAAGCACCTAATTTTCTCCCAGGTCTGAGTTTTCTTGCAATCTCCTGCCCTTATCCCAATTTTATTTGGGGTCGGCGCAGCATGTTTCCTCCTTTCTTGCAAGTAAACGAAAACTGTATTATTTTCTTCCACTCCTTGCGACAACCCTATTGATCTCACAGCTCATAAAACAATAATCGTCGAAATAGATGGACACACCCGATCAGTTCCCCGGTATTTCTAGAACATACTGGATTTAATTCGCAAATATTTTATATCGGATCAAGCGATACTTCGATCACAAATAATTTATAGATTCAATAATATTGGGTTACGTACCGCTTATGGATGTTATTGGCCACCTCAGGTTATGTTATACTTTGAATGTCCACGTTTATTTAATTTTCTATCAGAAATGATATAAAGGATTGATTTATATTCAGTGTAATAACACGAGTTAGGTTTAATACAAAAGAAGGTTTATTCTAAATAAAGAATTACAAGCCTTTGGAATGTTAAATTATCAAATGTAGCAGCGTATCTCTCATCAAAAATATACAGCGCGTGTTTCTAATTAGTAGGGAAACATGACGATATATCGATCAATCGACGCGGCCTACCGAATTAAGCGGCCGCTCTTTTGTCAGATGTCCCGTTCCAGCCGTTCTCTCTCATCATTACTAGCTTAAGGATTGAGATTTGGTAAATAAGGTTTTTAGGGTTACGTAGTTCGTCCGTCAGTCTGCTGTAATTTCGTACCTACAATTATGTACATCAATCACGCCGTTAAAGTTCTTAAGTAAAAAAAAATGGAAACATATGTTTTATTTTATACCAAAGAGTACTTTAGCGTGATCCCTATATGAGATTCCAGAGCTCGTCTGTGAAAGGTTAAAGTCAGTCGGCCGCTGAGGTGTCGCACGCGGAAGTCTATTTCGATCGCGACTTATTTTACTACCACCATTAACAGGTGGCAAATTACACAGTGTTTCGAACTTGTAAGGCTAACATCTCAATATTGATAAGCTTTGATTATTGCGGAATAAATTATTCCAGAACTATTTTTTTCTGTAATATATCCTAATTTTATTTCCAAGGATATCTTCCTGGCGCAGCAGATCTATTTTTTCAGACATATTCTGTAAGTAAATGAAAACCGACCCAGGCTTATTGATGAATTGGAAATCTCAGGAGATACCTACCTGACTAAACCACAAGTCTATCCATGAGGACATACTATTATACCAGCCCTATCCTAGAACATTCTCAGTGCATTTTAACAAAACATAGTACTTTACTATAATTTGATCATTCAAATCAATTATAATTATCTGTCAATACAAAATAGCTCATCTATTATTTTTCCGAGAGCAGTACATTGTTGGCACAATGTGCGGAGTTTTGGTTTGTCGGGTGCGAGGCGGAACGTCTGCCAGTCACCACAGCGGGCTATATTCGACGCCAGTGCTACAGGTGAGGCGAATTGTGATACTGATTAATAACAACATTTTATTACAAAGCAATCGCTGTCAAGTGTGTTATCGAAGTGCTTCGCGCTTATCGCGGTTTACCAGGTGATAATCAAGTTAGTTGGTCATTATAGATGTCATAGCTTTGTATTGTTACATATTTGCAGTGCACATTAAAGTATAGTTCTTTTAAACAATTTATTGTGAATACATAATCAATTAATATGCTGTTGTGATAAATATTACTATGTGAACACCACTGTATCAAACTGTTTCCAATCGTCAAGTGAGTAACTTACATAGCTAAGTTTAGAGTAGCCAGAGCCATCTGTTGGTCCATTCGGAAACTTTTCGACGCAACAAAATTAATGTGGCTGCATAAAATTAACAGTGTTGATGCATTTGACCTCTAGACATGCATTCAAGAAGCCTGGGCTCTTGTAATTGGCTCTAAGAGTTTATAACTAGACAGAAGGATTAATACCTCACATGGTGGACACACATGTCAACAATATGATTATCTGTCTGTAAGTATGTAATCCACTTACTGGCAATTATTCAAAACGAGGGTATGAGGAGAGGAGGAGTAGGCTAATCTTATTCTTTACTTTATAGTATTAGAGAGAGACTTAGGGAAAGGTGCTGGGCAGAACACAGTAAGGTATAGACATACATATTTTACACTTCACTGAATCGTTTCTTCATTACAATTTACTCAATATATACATCCAGGCATATGTGTTATCATATTACTATTTAGGGTCTAGTTCACCAACTACATAAACATCCACTTTTATTAAAACAACTAGGTATGTATAATTTGAAAATTGAATTAATTAATTTATAGTAAACAGTTGTTTTATGAAAACGGATGTTTATGTTGTCTCACTTAGAACTAAGATTTTTTTTCTCGGTTTAGGCTTTCGTGGCTCTCTTGTGAGTTTTATAGGACATATTACACCTCGATTTAAGCACTACTCAACACAACCTACAGCCTTAAAGTATGGGCATTATCATTGATACTTAGTACATAGTAGTTAGAGCTCACCTCTCTGGCAATCTGGTCCAAAGCCTGCTCCTCCGCCGTGGCCTTCGTCTGCGTGCGCTGCCGCCGCGACGGATCCATCCCGCACGACACTCTTCACACTCTGTAGACAAATATAACAAGTTTATTTAACATATTCAAGAAACACATACAATTTACACTCTATTGAAGTTGGTAACGGATAGTTTGCTAACAATATTTTAGGTACATTTTCTCCTTCTTAGTTACATTTTCTCTTTAGTCCTTAGCTCAATATAAACTAGGACAGGGATGGCGAACCAATGGCACGCGTGCCCGTGGTGGCACGCATTTAAATAATATGGGCACGCCATTATCTTACAAGTACTTAATAATTAATCATAATTTGCGAATCAAAAACAAGTCCCTTCTTCGTAATCTTTAACCTTTTCACGTTAACTATTTGCCATAAAGGCACGCCTCAATAATTATCATTGTGTTTTTTATTTAATTTGGCACGGAAGTCTATGAAGGTTCGCCATCCCTGAACTAGGAGGATAAATATATTAGAATCAATATCATATAGTTTGGAATTTGGGATAAGTTTCATTTTAAACATACTTTAAGAGATAAAAGTCCTTATTTATTCATAAACATTGTTTATGTTACACAAACTAAAAATAAAAACCATAAAAAAACTATTGAAAAATTTCATATTTAATTTGAATAGTAATAACATGCAAGTGATAAGCCACAATGTGTCACATGTCCATAACCTTGGATTACATTAATGGTTGGTACAGCAATGTGTCAGATGCACGCCTTATCAACGGGAGCCGCTTACAACAAGGTTATCACTCCAATAGTATTGTTCTGCCGTTAATTGCTCATTTCAACAAGAATTAAATTGTTGTTTAGTTTACACAGTATTTAAGATACATTGAATGTGTCTTAATGGGTTACTTTAGATAAAGAAATTCATTGTTCTTTTTAAATAAGTTTGACTATTCACTGTTGGAATTTAAAGCTATTTAAAATAAAGTTATTTTTGTAATAGAAAATTCCTATAAACTTTGTATAAGAATAACTTTTGTATACAACAATTTTAGAGGTTGATCAATTATATTTTATTTAGCGTGACCTTATTAATTATGAAGATAATGAGATAGAGTAATCTCTGTTTAATGTGTTAATAATAGCCTGCTCATTAAGATGTATCTCCATTCAATTTATTAGTTTATCACTGAGCAACTGATAGACTTTGATTGGATGAGTGAATGTCTATTAGATTAGACAAGTTGTTTTGTAATCATGTAGTTCCTATGGTGTATCACCACCTCAACAATGTTTACCATTATTACATAGAAAGAGTAGTTGAAGTCTTCATGATTTTGCAATTGATGAAAAGTAACTACTAAGTACTCAAATAGAATAGAACTTACTGACAACTGGTTTGAAGTATACAGATAGACCATCAAACAATACATTTGTCCAAGAGTACACACTGAAGCGACCAAGTGACATGTATAACCACCACTGACCCACTGGAATGCTTACCTTATTCTATAAATATGGAAACACCACTGTATTGAAACAACTTTATAAAAATATTGTCCCTCTCATTAGTCACATAATGTATGCCTTTAACAATACAATCGCGGCGCCAATATTTTGGAACAAATATTCATAAACAGTGTCCACTGGGTGAACACAATCACAGACTAATTAGCATATACTCAAAAACAGGTTGTCTATAACCTAAGGGGTTCATTGCGCTTATCCCGCATGCTTGTTTCCTCATAATAGTATTGGAGTCACGATCACCAGGAAAACGGGTGGGCACAAAGCCAACACAGTTTTTTTATGGTAGTCACTACAATGACATCATTGCATACTTACTGGGACAGTTACAGATGTAAACACATCACTGCAACACTCACTATCGCCTACTTATCGGTCATCAGTCTCTACACGATCTCACGATTATGCTAATCAACACAGAAGCGCAAGAGGAACGTAAAAAATTTGCAATATTTTAAGAAATACGGCGACACCAATTCACTGCCTACACGAATCACATAGAAAATGCCTATACTACACAGTCTACACGTTCAGTCAAAGTTTGCTTGGCACAATTTTAAACTCATAAGATCAATTGAATAGACTATTTAATGTTAAAATAATAAATTATGCCATTTTTACTCAAATTAATTTTTACAAAAGCCATGTATGACATGCATGCCATTGCCATTTAAAACCGTTGCGTTCGAGAACAGCCCGTTGTATTGGAATGTCAGTTTAATTTATGGAAGCGTTCATTTGGAGAGATGATACGTTTTTAACCCGAATAAAACTTATAAATAACTCAGTAGTGTAACTTTTCTGGTAATAAAATATAATAGCATTTTAAATCGGTTCTTGAATCAAAAAGTTTATCCGTATATTTTATTTACATCGTTTAGGCATTTGGTGTTGCCATACCATTGATCTTAGGTTAAAGTATGGACTGAAAACCACAGTACAAACTGCAGTAGAATAAATTTTTGTAATGTTGAAGTCTCATATTAATTTACTGAAAATTCGGTAATTAGTCAGTTAAGGACTAAAATTATAGTATGTTGAGTGTATTTAGAATAGTGTTTAGTATTTTATTAGTCAAAAAATATTATAAGGATAGGACACATGGAGAGATAGTATAAATGTAAGATAATAACAGAAATACATAATCAGTAAATAATAAGATTTATTATAATTCACATTTCAAACAGATTGCGACCCACATTTTCAAACACTCACTTGACTTGTAGCATCCTACGATTCTATTGTGAATAAAATATATGAACTAAGATAAAATTATTCGCTCTTAGTCTTAGGAGCGTCCTCCTTGTAGTAGAGGAAGACGAAGGAGAAGAGGAACACGCCCACCATCATAGAGAAGGCGCTCACGTAGTACGGATACGCGCTTGGAATGAAGCGCTCGTATTGTGTGTGCTGGAGAGGACGCACTGACACCTGAAATAAACGCCCATCAATTAATAAAGGTGTTAATAAAAACATACTGTTAAATTGCAAACCACCTCTTTTTGAGGTCGGTTACAAATAATATGAGAATATACTTAATTTTTTTATAAATAAATTGTATATTTAAAATCTGTCTTTCATTATCCAACTTGTCATACTGACCTGTGTAGAATGGTATAGCCTAGTGTACCCAACTCTGTCGTAATCCACCTTGAACTGGTACACGCCCCAAACATCAGGAACCTTGAATATAGCTTCATACACGCCATTGGGTTCCTTCTTGAGAGTGGTACGAATGAAGGGGTCAATACGAACAAACTCCAGCTGGACATCATTGGCCTCAAAAGGTTGCCATTTGCCATTCTTCAGCTCATCAATTTCGATTCTGTATACCTGAAAAAAATTTGAAGATTCAAAATAAATTATTCTTACAATACAGTTATCACAAATGCATGCTTCAAACATACAGTCAATATAACAAATCTGATGTTATCTAACTAAAATTAGGCACTCATGTTAGTTGGTTTGAGTCATTGAGAAATTATCGCAAATATGTTTTGATATATTGTTATTAAGTATTTTTTTTTTATAAGACAGACAGAAATGTGAGGCAGTTTGTTGTGCCACTTCTTCCCAGAATAACACATAAGAAGTGGTGAAGGGTGGGCATGTAATTTTTTAAGTTCGAAATGTGCAATTTTCCAGCCTACTTTGAATATCGTATAAAACAAAGTCGTTTTTTCTGTCCCTATGTCCCTTTGTAGGCTTAAATCTTCAAAACTACGCAACCGATTTTCATGCGGGTTTTTTTAAATAGATAGAGTGATTAAAGAGGAAGGTTTATATATTTATAATAACATATATTAAATAGTGGGGAAATACTGTTATCCCGTGCGAAGCCGGAGCGGCTCGCTAGTTTGATATAGAAATGTAAACTTACAACTGTGTCAGTGATGGTGTAGGTGTTGGAGGAGTCCTTCTCCCCCTGGCGGTGGTGGTGCACGTTGCGTACGCGCAGGCGGCCGCGCTCACCGAACGCCCACTCGCTCAGCCGCACCGCTAGAGCCTTGTTGCCGGACTGAGCTGCGCTCACTTTGTCTCCCTGTGATAAATAGTAAAAACTTTGTTTTAGTAATTTGTATATACACCTAAAAACAAATACACTTAGAAAGTAGTGAAAGGTAATTATTTTGGAGGCTAGTAAATTTTTACATCCAGAAAGAATTTGCATATAAGTTAGAATAAATGACTTTATAATTAACCATTGGAATATTTATTTATCTACACCCAGGCATCATGTGCTTAATAAATATTTTTTTCAGCAATATAAGTTGCTCATGTTTTCTCTTACTCTCTCTGTATGCGATGAGGCCTGCGTCTGGAGGCTAGCTTCACAGTAAAGTAACAAAATAGCCTGAATATCATGCTGGAAAAACAACTTACATGAACTTTAGCAATGCCAGAGTTGAAGGCTTCATCAGAGAAGAAGAACAGAGATCCACTGAATACAATGCGGGCATTGTTCCTTGCCTGCAGGGCGGCTATCAGCACAGTCTTGCGGCCCACAGCATGGGGGTACTCCTTCACCTGTGACAATAATATGTGTAAATGTAAGATGCTCTGTAAGATCTCAATAGCATTTGTATTTCAAATGAGGCATAATTTTACCATGCATTTTCATATGCATAACAAATTCTGTATTCAAAGAAAATATAAAAATTTAATCAATGCAATAAGTAAGTTTATGGGCCATATTAATTTCAGGCAGTGAAATGGCTATAAAATAAAATCTATACAGACACACAAACATAGATGACCAGTGAGTGGTTTCCTGTTTACATACACTGTGGACACATAGCTGCCACACCTACAAATTTTTACATCAATAAATATCAGTGTCTATACCTGGCTCTTAGGATTGTAGCTGTAAGCAGTGGAGTCAGCAGTCAGGATAGGCAGCACCAAGCTGTTGTCCTTATCCAGGATGAGACCAGTGCCTTCAAACAGCAGCGGCTGGGTGTTCTGGTCACCAACGATAGTGGGAGAGGAGATCAGGTTCTTGGGAGATACCACAATCCTGGTGTGCTCGCCATCATCAGAAGCATCGTAGTTGAAGTGGTCTATTACGGCTGCTGATTCTTCATCCATCTAGAAACAAGAGACTTATGTTTAAAGATTCAAACAAAACAGATTCTGTATGGCAAGATGGCTTTAGTTGGAATATCTCATCACTACTATTTAATTAGTACTTATTATAGTCAGCAAAGTTAAAGTTTATTCTGTATAATTGTTTAATGGTCGTTATTTACCTCAAATCCACATTCAGAAGCGATTTCCCTGTACACGTCGCCGGCGGCTGCGTTGCCAGCCATGAGCAGGTTGCCACCATCGTCAATGAACTTAGTGATGGCCTCCGTGTCGATCTGACCGCCGAATTCAAGCACCGAGGGCGCGAACACGATCAAGTTCTTGTACAAGTACTCTCCATACTTGGATAGCAATAGGTTAGGGTCGTCCGCTAGTTTGTATGTAAGAGTATAGCCACGATCTAAAGAGCAAACAGTAATATTCTAATGAGTTATAGTATCATACCAGTTGATATATTATTATGTTATGGCCAATTATATCTGGAAGGTATAGGCTTAACATTACAGTAAAATACCGGCGTCTGATCAGACACTGATTCGGTCGGCTTACCTTGCAGAGATTTGAAGAACTGGGAGTGAGTTTCTCTAATGTTAAGATTATCGACAAGTACCAATGTTTCTTGTTCCGCTAAAGCTAGTGATAATGTCGCTATAAATCCTAAAATTAGTGGAATCTTCATTTTTCTATCTTAATATTAGCCGCACATAAAATTGATCAATGACGTGTACGTAAACGTAAATACTATAGACTATATAGATGAATATAGGGGAGTGAAAAGGCCCTCAATAAAAACCGTAAAAAGGAAATACTGATATTCTCTGTAGTTTACAGAAAAACCATTGACAAATAAGTGTTAGCTGCCAGTAGTTACATAGAGGGCAGTAGAGACGAGCGACCATAGACACCTCGCCATTCAGCCGTGCATCTATGCTTGGAGGATTCTTTTTTCGAACGTCATTGTGTCAAGACATGATATAGTTTGACAGGATGCGATTTTGCCGCGTTCTTGACTGATCTTAGTTGATTTTCATGTTAAAACTATTTCTTGTAATTTCCTCGTTAAACAAACCTGCTTCTGGTTTTTAAGATCAGAAGTGGGATAGTCTCACTCCCACTATAAAGTTTTTGATTTCAGTTTAGATTCATTGGCACTTTTATTAAGTACGACTCGGTGTAAGGATATCCGCCATTACCGAAGTTTTTGCCGTTCTATTTTAATTTTGTAATGGATTGCAGTGCGTTGCAATCTACGCAACGGTATATTCAAGATGCTATGCAGGCAGCTCGAGAATTGCTCGAGCTTAGTACGCTGATGCTGCTCTCGTGTGTTTTGGGTGGAATGAGTTTCTGCCTATGTATTGCTGTGGTGTCCGTGAACAACATGCCTTGCTCCTACTATGCTCCAGATGTTATGGAAAGAATCTTGTAATGTTCCTACCTGTATGTAAATGGTGAGATCAATCCGATTTTATTTAGCCTTTATGTAATACATGTCTTGTAATCCGTCTTGGTGGTTTATTGGTTAAAGACATACTGAAAGTGTATGAGAACTTGAGTTAGATTCTTAGGTGCCATCGCTCATGACCAACGGGTTCTTTTTATACAAAAGGTTAGATAAATGTTTTAAAGCTTGAACAAGGTGTTATACAAGCTGGAACAATAATGTGCATCTTTTGATTGCATTTGAAATCTTTTTGTCCCATGAAATCGGATAAGTAACAGGCTTACTATGTAAATGAGCCCAATAATATTTATTTCTAATGTTTCTGCTCATGAGAGTTTCAACAAGTACCCACACAGAAACATAAGTTTACTGCTTTTGTGATATAAATTCACACTGATTTGATTTTGACTTACTCAATTTGTTTTCATTGAAATGGAATAGTTATAATTGTGCATCAGGCTCTAGATTTTTGGTGCCATTTTACAATTTACAAATTGAAAGTCTGTTTTTAGACTTTAGTTTTTATTTTCTTTTACTGATTATGTAATTTGGGTGCATTAATTTTTGATGTTAACTAATGTTCAAATCTGTAACATGACAATGCTTGAGAGTCTGTCAATTGAACGTTTGGTTACCTTAGCCAGATGCTTGCTTGCTTGTCTTTTGACTACAGGTATTGAGGATAAGCCTAAGCCGTGTGAGGTGATGGTGTAAGCGCTCCAGGTGCTGTGTCATTTGACATAGTAAGAATGCTGTGACACTTCATGCTCCTCGGATGCTGTGCTGCTGCACAAGCTTTGCATGCTGTACGGAGTGCTGACGGCCAGTATCTCGTTTGGCATACTCCGGTAATGATAGCCAGTGGATAGTAGACCTGGCATATCATGCTTTGAGGTCAGGTGATCTGTTCTATTGTTTTGATTACACATCGGAAGTAATTATGCTCTTAGCTGTATTAAGTGGAAAAATGTGTAATATTGTACCAACCATTGGTATTGTCACCTATAAGTATTCTGTGTAGCAAAAGCTGAAGTGAAGTTAACTACACGTAACTTATCAAACCGTAATGGTAGTTGTGTTTTCAGCGTTGCTGATACATGATTAGTAATAATGATATTTCTGAGACATAGTTTCAAACTTATCCCTTGAATTTATTTCTTTGAGAGCGAAAAGCTTTCCAGATTTTGATAAAAGATTTTGATGGTCAGAAGTGGCCGAACGAAATGTATGTCGTAAGTGCTTGTTCGCAGACTTATACACGAGAATGTGTAACGGCCATGTCGTGGCCCAAGCGCTTCTAAGCTGGTGCTGCTGATTGCGGCACGAGCGCTGCTGTGCCGGTGCTCCTGATCCTGTCACGAGCGCTGCTGCGCGGGTGCTGCTCGTCGCGGCACGAGCGCTGCTGTGCTGGTGCTCCTGCTAGTTCTGTTGGCTTATGCCTTCCGAATAATCTGAGCCTTATGGCTTCTATATGGTCTGAGCCTATGACTTATAGCTTCCGAATAGTCTGAGCCTCTGGCTTATGGCTTCTGAATAGTCTGATCCTCTAGCTTATGGCTTCCGTATAGTCTGAGCCTCTGGCTTATGGCTTCCGTATAGTCTGAGCCCCTGGCTTATGACTTCCGTACAGTCTGAGCCTCTGGCTTATGACTTCCGTATGGTCTGAGCCCCTGGCTTATGACTTCCGTATGGTCTGAGCCCCTGGCTTATGGCTTCCGTATAGTCTGAGCCTCTGGCTTATGGCTTCCGTATAGACTGAGCCCCTGGCTTGACTATGACTTGACTTGACTATGACTTCCGTATAGTTCGAATATTTGTTCTTGATAACATCTTCTTCCATGATTTCTTCTTACAACTAATATATTTCAGCCTTACACTCGAAACCAGGTTAATAATTTACATGATTTCTCTGTATGTTGTGTGTGTATATGTGTACAACTAATATGTTTCACCCTTACACTCGAAACCAGGTTAATAATTTACATGATTTCTCTGTATGTTGTGTGTGTATATGTGTACAACTAATATGTTTCACTCTTACACTCGAAACCAGGTTAATAATTTACATGATTTCTCTGTATGTTGTGTGTGTATATGTGTACAACTAATATGTTTCACTCTTACACTCGAAACCAGGTTAATAATTTACATGATTTCTTTGTATCTTGTGTGTGTATACCAGTGTTCTGTTATTTATTTTGTACCTGATATTTGATTTAAAGTTGATGTTATTTATTTTCCAGTCGCTGGGTGGTATACCAGTGTTCTGTTATTAATTTTGTACCTGATATTTGATTTAAAGTTGATGCTATTTATTTTCCAGTCGCTGGGTGGTATACCAGTGTTCTGTTATTAATTTTGTACCTGATATTTGATTTAAAGTTGATGTTATTTATTTTCCAGTCGCTGGGTGGTATACCAGTGTTCTGTTATTAATTTTGTACCTGATATTTGATTTAAAGTTGATGTTATTTATTTTCGAGTCGCTGGGTGGTATACCAGTGTTCTGTTATTAATTTTGTACCTGTTATTTGATTTAAAGTTGATGTTATTTATTTTTCTTTGTTTAAATGGATCAGTACTTTGTTTGAGGTTTGTGAAACCTCCACTAATTTTTATTCTGAAAGTGTCATGTGTTCAGAAAAACAATGACGACCACGATAACCAGTCGAGATTTCAATATGGCGAAATTGAGCCAGATCCAACTCGCTTATTGAATGTGCAGGTGTTCCGAGACTCAACCAGGCTCACCTAGATCCTGCCGAGGACGTCAGGGTGTCAGGAGAGGCCGTGTTAGCTGCCAGTAGTTACATAGAGGGCAGTAGAGACGAGCGACCATAGACACCTCGCCATTCAGCCGTGCATCTATGCTTGGAGGATTCTTTTTTCGAACGTCATTGTGTCAAGACATGATATAGTTTGACAGGATGCGATTTTGCCGCGTTCTTGACTGATCTTAGTTGATTTTCATGTTAAAACTATTTCTTGTAATTTCCTCGTTAAACAAACCTGCTTCTGGTTTTTAAGATAAGTTTATTTTCGCTGCAGTTGGTAGAACTGAAGATTTTTTCAATCTGTGATTATCTGTGGCATCAAGTCAATTTATTTTGATTGACGTTTCGTAAATGATGATTTATTTTTGTATCGAAAACCTGCTCCTTGAATTAACTGAATAAATAAAATTAGTCGTACGGGGTGTTCATTTCGTCAAGTAGTCTTCCATAAGAGTTTCTAAAATGATCATATCGCGGTCTAAGCACCGCTCCTCGGTGGAAGTGTGCGCGGACTGCGGTGCATCAGGTCAGGGCGATGTTCCAGTTTTAGATTATGTTTTAATTGTTCCGGTACAAGTTTTTATGTAGGTTTAAAATTATTTGCTGGCTGTAGATCCGTCATGGGCATCGATCAACCGTGGACTCCTGCTGTGTGCGGAATGCTGTAGCGTTCATCGTAGCATGGGACGACATATTTCGCACGTAAAATCTCTGCGACAGGGATCTTGGCCACCATCGCTACTAGCTGTATGTATAAATTACTTTTATAACAGTACCATTAGTACCAATAAGCAAGGCAACATTGCCCTAATTTTCTTAACAAATTGTATTAATAGATGTGGTTTTAATTCATTGCTTAGTCATCTGGATTACAATGACTTTAATTGAACAATAAATTAAACTAGTGCCTTCTGAGTTGGATCTTAATATAGAAATGTTGCTAGTTACCAAAGAAGCTTACAATAAGATGATAGAATATTTTTATCAAAGATCTATTTACTTTTATCACTATTTTTCAATTTGAATATATTTTCTGAGTGTTATATTCTATTTAGATGGTGCAAGCTCTAACAGCTCAGAATGTAAATAGCATTTGGGAACATTCCTTACTGGACACTTCAGCCCCAAAGCATCTCCGCAAGAAACCACAACCTAAAGACCCTTTACAGTAAGAACTATTTTGTTTTCTTAATTTGTACTCCTTACATCAATCACGCATGCTTCTAATTATCTGATATGTTATCTTTGACAAGGTAACTGTGTCAACAAACTGTAAAAAAGAGCTACCAAATTATCTTATTTGAAAATAGAACAGTAATAAATGAAAATTAATGATGCAATTAATTAAATTAATATTCAAATTACATATTCAGTTACGTTAGCAAAAATAACTTTAATATCACACACTTAAGTTCTAATTTCAAAATAAAATTTTAGCCCAGTGAAGTCAGAGTTTATTCTGGCCAAGCACCTGAGGCTAGCTTATGTCCTGAGGGCGAGAAGGGATGAGCCACCCAGTGAGTTGGGGCGACAGCTACACAGTGCTGTTCGCAGCTCCTCACTTGATACTGCCATGAGGCTCCTGGCTCAGGGAGCTGATCCCAACTATTATAACCAGGTAAGACATTACTTGAGAAATGGAAAATATACTTGAAAAAAGACTTAGGAAGCTAAAACAGGGAAAAAAGGTTCCTGGAAGCATTTAATATTCTAGTTATTCATATTTATTTAGGTAACATTAATATTTTCCTTCCTTCTATGTATAATTGATAAATATTTCCTAATTATTACCTCAAAATAACAGGATTTAACAGAATTGAGTTAGTAAACAGGAATTGTCACCATGTTGTGAATAACATCCTATTCCTGGATTATTTATAGTTAATTTAATGGTTATTTTAATGGACTTGTTGAAGATGTTTGTACACTAACTCTCAATAAACAAGTAAATTGAATGGCCTATGATGTATTATTGTGAGGACAAAGCCTTTTCCCTGCATGCAAGCAAGCATAACATAATTCAGTGATTTATTTGTTAGGATTTACCAACAGGAGTCAACACAATTACATAAGTCATTTTATAGTTTAAGTCAAGTGTGTGATAAAACAGTATTTATTTCAAATTAATTTGAAGCATGAATTTTGTTTCAATCATTACAGATTTTAGCTGATGATTTTGTCTAAATGGAGCTTATCATTTAATGTCTAGTTGCCCTTTAATACTACTGAAAAGTAAAAATGCATCTGTTATATTATATCCACTCAACAAAGAGTTATAAAACAGCCATATTAATTAATTGATGTGGTAAACAGGAGAAGGGGTCGACATGCCTGCACGTGGCGTGCCGCGCCGGACAGCCGGCGCAGGCGGAGCTGCTGGTGGCGTGGGGCGCAGACCCCACCGCCCGGGACTGCTCCGGCGCCACGCCTGCTGAATGCGCCAGGTTAGATAGACAGTTTCTTCCTTAATAACTTGGTCTATTTCTCTCTATTTGTTACACACTTTACAGTTAAATGGCTTAAACTGAGCCAGTGTAGATGAGATTGCGTATAGATGTTGCAGCCAGCTTCATAAACAGCTACTTCTTTGACTGAACATCGCTATTCAATCACATGGAAACATAGGCATCCGCGTAAAATACTTAGATAAATGGTCGTGAAATTTCAGTGTGGGGGGTAATGTCTGAAATGGCTGGGCCTATTTTGAGGGTATTTTTCCTGGCAGGTAGCTGATGTAACAAGGACTAAGTTATTAGTACTTTTATTTGGATGCGGGAAGTCGTTTCCTTCGGATACGGGAGTTACCGCGTAAAAATGCTAGTTATACAATAATTTATTAAAACACATGGTTTACATGGTTTACATCATTTTTGTAATACATTTATGATCTACCCACACGCTTACACTATAATAGAGGTAACCTTTAGTTTTGTTTATCAATATGGTAGCCACAAGGTCTTTGATGCAGTTTAACACCCACAACGAGAACATATGGAATTCAAAAATTGCTTTAGAAATATTAATATGATGCATCATGATGAAATATTGGTCTGCTAAATATTCTATTTTCAAGCGTCACAACATTAATAATTCCAAATATTTCGGCCTCAATAGAAATATTGATTTACCAGTTTAGGCACAAGCAGGACAATAGAAAATTAAGTGATAAGTATAGAGGATTGTTCTACCAAAAAAATATCGTATGTATAAGTAATAGCTATTAGAACCCAACATGCTGATTGTTCTGTTTTGTCAATATTACACAGGGGGATCTACCAACATAAAAATTACATGACTTATGCAGTCGTGCATGAAAATGTATTTATAACCATAAAAGGGCAAAACAAAATTTACACACTTTAGGCCAAGTTCACCAACAACAAACTTTTCGTCCGTTTTTCTTAAAATAATGGTTTACATTAAAACATGAATGCGAAAATTCATAGTAAACAGTAGTTTTAAGAAAGCTACATTTATATTGTCGGTGAACTTGGGCCTTAGATTAATATTAAGAGCTTTCTTGCTTACTCTCTTGACTCAGAACATTAAAATTTTTGGTTTCTGAAGGCTCTCTAACTCTTTAATTAAGCTCCCCAAACAACAACTTCATTGGCCTTTTTATGGTCCCATTGCAGAATCAAACCTCTTAAATCTCCTCTTGTGTCAACAAATCATTCTTTCTTCCTCAGACAAGGCGGTCACACGGAACTGGCGGACCGTCTAACAGAGCTAGTATACGAGGCGACAGACCGCCTCATCTACTTCCTGACGGGCGAGCGTCCCGAGCACGCGGCCGGCCGCCACTACATAGTGCCGCGAGCACATGATACGCATGAGATGACCGATGTCGCTAAGGCGGCTAGGGGCAAGCTGCAGCTGGTATGTTCGTGTAAATGCATTTGGAAGAAATGAAATGAAAACATGTTTATTTGTCTCCAAACAGTCAGAACAATTTTATAAATGAGACAACTGGGGAGCAAGTAATTAATAATTTATACTTGTATTGAGGCTGTCTCGCTCTTTCCCTTACGTAACAAAATTGAGACAAGGTTTTAAAAATGATGACTTAAAGTAAATGTAGACAAAATAAATAAAAAAGAAAATATAGAAATACCGATACATAAATATATATAAAAATATATACTAATATTATAAAGCTGAAGAGTTTGTTTGTTTGTTTGAACGCGCTAATCTCAGGAACTACTGGTCCGATTTGAAAATTTCTTTCAGTGTTAGATAGCCCAGTTATCGAGGAAGGCTATAGGCTACTTTTTATCCCGGTACGGGAAGTAGTTCCCACGGGATGCGACACGGGACACGGGATGCTGGCAGAAGCTAGTCTAGACTAGCTTCTACCAGCGGTTTCACCCGCATCCCGTGGGAACTACTTCCCGTACCGGGATAAAAAGTAGCCTATAGCCTTCCTCGATAATGGGTAGTTCCTGAGATTAGCGCTTTAAACAAACAAACAAACTCTTCAGCTTTATAATATTAGTATAGATAGTCTATTCTGTCGTTGTTGGGTCCGCGACTGGCGTGTTTTCTGAGCACACGGCCGGGTGGCACTAAATAGTACCACGCGTGCACATTACTTGAATAATTAATTTGACGCATCCTACATATTGTCCGAATATTTCTTTACCAGTTTTTAAGCTATTGCATAGCTTCTATCGCAGGCTTTGAGCGCGGGGACCAAATCCAGAAATTCCGTAACGAAAAAACCTCACGCTCCCCACTCCGACGGGCACGGAGGTGTGGCTTGAAGGCCGTGCATCGTCTAACGTCGTGTCAGTTCGGCAGTCTTCGACACGGCGCTGTGTGTCGTGCGATTAGACGTATTGTACGCTATGCAATAGCTTTCGCGGCAGTCCCCGAGTGCCACACGTATTTTTTTTATTGATTTTGATTCACCAATAATGTTTGTTTATTTTCAGCTTCCAAATCACCTTTTCGAAGAACTTGTAATGGACATATACGACGAAATTGACCGCAGAGAAACTGAAGCGAGTGAGTTGGTTTTCCTTTTGGAAATATCTTTTTACCTAACAACTTAACTAAGTTTCATATTACTATTTAAAATGTGTTTAATATAGTCTAAAACACTAAAATTATATACTCTATTCATTTTACAGTATGGCAAACAAGTGCGACAGGTCTGGAGCGGTCGGGCGTAGTATTCCTCCCGGTGAATCCCGCGCTGTCAGCGCCGCGTAACCAAGGCCGACAGAAGCTAGCCCGACTGTCTACGGCGGAGATGGCTACGCTGCTACGAGACGTCCTCGTAGACGCTACGAGGCGACAGCATATTGCTACGTTGCAGCCGAGAGGTAGGAATAATCAACCTAATGCTTTCTGCATAAGGTTCATAATAATGGTAAGCAAGTGCGACGGCTGGCGGCTCTCGAGGGTAGGTGGGGAATTTATGCCAGTGAACCAGGCGCTAGAGAATAATCAGCTTTATTTTCAACTATGTATTCTCTATTTTCCGTAGTAAGGTTCCTAGATTGAATTGATTTTGGAAACATTTTGTTCTCCATGAAATACAAAAATATATATGTATGCTTTCAATACAGATGATGTGATAAAAAGATTACTAACAATCTATTGTGACAATATCCTAATTCGAAGGTAATATTTCAGCGCCCGCATTAATGAACCCGCTACTATCAGCGAGCCACCTGAAGCACTTGTCGCAGATGTCGGACGACGAGCCGCTGTACGACTCCGTGGCGTCCGACGAGGACTACGCCGCTCTCGCACCCATCAACTTGGATGTCACTGAGGATTCATTTAGAGTGAGTCTATATTGTCTATACTAATATTATGAAGCTGAAGAATTCGTTTCTTTGTTCGAATGTGAATGTCAGAAAATACTGGTAGTGGTATTTGAATAAAAATTGGTGTTACATAACTCATTTATCGAGGGAGGCTACTTTTTACCCGGTTGCGCAAATTTGTTCTCACGGGACGCTGGTGGAAGCTAGTCGCAATTACGACCGTAGTTATTAATTACAAATAAACTTTAAATAATAAAATTATTTATGAATCAAAATATTTCCTAAACAGCTATCAAGCGTGATGCCCCGCGCCGGCGAGACGGTATCGTCTACCTACAACCCCTCGCTGCCCATAGACATCTCCGCCATAGACACGCGCCGCACACACTCGCCCAGCACTCTCGCGCATAGTGCCATACCGGAGACCAACGAAATCGAAACGCTCAAGAAAGAAATACACACTAAAGACTCCACCATTACAGAGCTAAAAAACCAACTCAAAAATCTGCAAACAATTGTCGAACAACTGACTAAAGAAAATAGTGTACTAAAGACTACAAGCAGCGTAGACGATGACCAGAGTATGACGTCACAAATGTCAATAAATGACAGTTCATGTAACGTTCTAGAAAGTTCCAAAGCTCAGGAGAGAGGGAAGAGTCTTGAGACAGAACACTTGAGTCGGTCGGAGGAGGTAGATGGCAAGTTGTCTATGAAATCCGCGCAGCGACCGGTCAGTATGTTTGAGACTAGGGAAGGACCAAAGAATAACTGGCAGGTTACTAAACATCAGGTACTAATCGTTATTAATTACTAATTGTTATTAATTTGTATTCTTAGCGAGTACTAACTTGGTAGTAGGTGAATGTAGAGTCTAGTTCAAGTATTTTAACTATTAGTTTAACTTTGTTAACTAATGTAGACTGTAATTGATTAATATAGGATATTGACAATAAGTAGCAGGTTTTTGGGTTCTAGTAATACATAAATATAACTCCTAAAATGATAAAGCTAGAATAGATAGATATATAGTTTGATTAGCTTTGCAAACCAATATTATTTGTGTTTTGAAAACTTCATCTGTTACAACATAATCGAGATTTTAAATGGGTAGAACCTTGCATGCATTCACTAAATGGTAGGTAAATTGTATGAATGCCGCATTACTTCAGTATCGTCCTTGGTATATTTATTGACAACTTAACAATTAAATCTAGGAGCGCTGGTTTGTTTAGCGCTCGTGACGTCATATGATATAAATTAATTTTTTGCCGTAATCAAGTTATTGTCATCACCCAGCTGACAACACTAGGCAGCGTGGAGCGGTCACTGCCATCAGCAGGCGAGGGCGAAGCCCTTCCGAGCGGGGAGCTGGTGCAGCGACGCGCTGAAGCCGTCACCCGCGCCATCTCCGAGCTGTGGGCCGCCGCGCGCGAGCAGCACCCGCGCCTGCAGCAGCGCGGCGACACCATCCGCCATGCTGTGCGGGCCCTGCTGGCGCTGTTCCCACAGGTACACTACACGTCGAACTTAGTGGCGGCTCGAGACTAACCCCCGACCACTGTACTTCTCTTTCTCGCGAAACTTTTTGTCGTCACGGAATATTGTGCGATTCGCTGAAACAATTTTTAGGTATCGGCGGGTGACGAAAGTGTGGGGTGATGAATTAGCCTCATACGAAACTTGTGCTCGAAGTTTAATTGTGTTCATTGACTTTTGCGAAAATTATAGGAGCATACGGCGCGATATTCCGAACTTAATTAACTTATAAGTATTATTTATTAATCTCTCATATTACCATACCCAGACAACCTCAGACCGCGAGCTGAACCTCGTACTGGGCGAGCTCCGGGCCGCCTGCTCGGAAGTATCTCTAGCATGCTCAGCGCCTTCGCCCCTCAACGACGTCCGAGCAGCAGCCTACGACCTGGCGAAGGCCACCAAGCTCCTAGTGACGCACTTCCAGCCCGACTCATAGCGATCGCCTGGCTGCTACTACACCACGGTGTAGGGCAACGTACGGATGTGCGTTACTGTCACTTATGTCAGTGTCAGTCAGTGACTATGTGAAAAAAAACAAATGTCAAGTGTTCAATAGTGGTTATGGTTAATGTGTGTCGTTGGATTTAAGAAAACTTTGACCATAGAGTTGGTTTGGTTAGCAAAGCTGAAGCACTAAACGGTTTTGCACGATAAAGGAAGAAGAATGAGTGATTCATGAATAACGATAGTGTATGTCACACACACACACACACTTGCGCATACGCAATTTAAGGCTTAGTTTTAAGCTATGTGAATTGATCAGAAATAACCAAGCATTTGAATATGCATTTTTGATTGATTGTATGTATTAAGCAAATCAACGTATTGAATTAAAAACAAAGGAATTGAGACAGATGACAAGGGAAAAGTAATTCATGTTTGACATTTGACTAACTGAAGTATACAAATTAAATTAAATAATTAAAATACTGTTAATGTAATTTTCGTTATTTGGTCAGTTGTCTTCCTTTTAGTCGATTGTATAATGCAGCTCGTCACTGCAGCTAATACTTAACTATCAAACTAATTATAATTGTAAAAAGGTGTGTGTTATTAAATTAATTTTAGATTCTAAAAAGTATTATGAAAAAGACTAACTTATGAGGTTGTTTCGAGATTGTCGAAGTATGTATTAAAACTGGGCATTCAAATAACAAGCAAAATAAATCTATTTGCGTAATAATTAATGAGACGCCAAGGACGAAAAGCTTTTCAGAGCTGAAAATTCGATATCTATAGTTTTTGAAACAAACAAGTTTAGTGCGATTAACATTTCTGTATTGCACATGTCGAAATACAAATCAATATATCACTGACGAAGTGGTCATTTTCATGAATAATTTTAATTATCTTGTCAAACATATTCTAAGAGCCAGCAAAGCTCGCGATTGTTCTAGACGGATGAAGTCATCGCGAGGTCGTTAAACAAATTCGTACATTGAGGCTACATCGTGTCTTAAGATCTTAGCATAATAGCTTATTATTGTCAGACAAAAGTGTTCTAAAAATACCAATGAGATTCCAAACTCTGTTAGAGTAAAGAGGTTGAAAAAAGATAATAATACATACCTATAAATATGGGAGTTGAATGTGTGTTGTTGTTAGTATAGATTCTATATCTTACTATTAATATCAACTATGAACTTTGTATGTTTATAACTTTACCACCCAGAAACTCCTGAAGGATTTGTATCATAGTTTTTCGAATCACACAGATACTTTACTTGAATTCCACACACAGAATTATCACAGTTGGAGTTTCGCTAGTAACTTCATCCAAACTAATATTATAAATGCGAAAGTAACTCTGTCTGTCTGTCTGTCTGTCTTTCTGTCTTTCTGTCTGTCTGTCTGTCTTTTCTTCACGCCTAAACTACTGAACCGATTTGTGTGAAATTTGGTACAGACATAGTTTGAAACTTGAGAAAGGACATAGGATAGTTTTTATTACAAAAAATAAAAATAAAAAATAATATTTATTCCGGACATACAGCGCCATCTATTGGTCAAACCAAAAATCTGGAGGAAGTCACTATTCCACGCGAACGAAGTCGCGGGCAAAAGCTAGTAATGTCATAAAATAAATGGAACAGTATATTTAAGTAATAATAATGATCTCGAGAACTGACAAAATGGTATAATAAATATGAATATTAGAGTCTATAGCGCATAGATTATACATGTCAGCGGTAATCGAGTTATTTTATTCATTATTATAATGGCTTGGGATTCATTGTATGCAGGCATTTTATTTTCGTTAAAAGATTCATAACTGAATTGTTGATAAATTAAACAAATTACAGAATATAACAAAACGCTTGAAGCTTTCGATGTACCTAATATTGTATAATGCGGCGCTTAATAGTAACAAAATATTATTATGTTCAAATATGTACAATCTCGTTATAACTTACTAATGTGATTGTGAACCTTAGCACATCTTGTTTAAGGTCGAAAATTATATAAAGGAGCTAGTTATGTAAGGCTAGGTAGCAAATGAATGGTGTTAGTGATGTATTTAATTAATAAGGATCGCATTACATCACAGGATTTGAAAGTAAAGCATTATACAGCATAGCATTTGTTTTTAGTTGTGAACAAGGTATATGTTACTGGTATACTGTGCTTATTCGACTGTGCACTTTTCCAAAATTAGTAAACTGTCGTTGATGCCAGAATTGATCTGAGACTACAAATATAGCTTTGCAATGATGTGCTTCACATAATTCTGGCGTCAACAACAGTTGTCGTCATTACTAAAATTATTTGGTTTGCATAATTTTTCAATTGGCTAAACAAAATTCTTTTGTTTTTAAGTAGCGTGTTCACACGCGCAGTCGAGATATTTGTTGTAGAATGTACCGCGTTATAACGTACGCGGTGAACCCAAGTGCCATGCTCACAGGGGTATTAAACATTTTCACTTGTTTCAAACTTGACCAAAGCTTATTCTAACTTCTTTACTCTGTCACAAATCTGCATTTCTATACTTACACTGTGTCATTCCATTCGATGTGTTCTCTATCTTATAAATGTAATGTTTCTAGTTTATATTCGTAATATTTTCACTTCTTTTTAATAGTCTTGTCTTAGTACTGCAGTATTTTTTGACTTAAATAGTGTTGTGCTATGGGATGACATGTATATCGATGTTAAGAATGTTTATTACAATGGTACAATGAACAATTTTATATATTGTCTACTGATTTATATCGCATCTTCATTCCTCTCAATCCCTTCTGAAAAAGAAGTGTGATGCTATGAGGTTTAATATCATATCATGTTACTATGACAGGGTTCCCTTTAACACAATTCGTAATGTAATAGACAATTTCGTGTCGACATACGTGTCACCCCGAGCGTCCCGACGTGTTCCTACACTACAGACCTACGGAGGTGCTCGATACGTAATAGTCTCTCCATCCCAGTGCTCCTTGGTACCCAGTACACACTGAACTTGATAACTAATTGTGCCTAAAAATTTTATATTCATACATTTGTTAGAAGTACCTAGATAAGTTTATCGGTTCGTAGATTTTATATGAGAGTTTCATAATAATATTACGTTGTTAGATAGGTATTTGTATAGTTAACAAGATGGATTTACTATTGTGGTTATTATATTATGTATAACAATTAGCTTTCGTACTATGTATAAGTATGTTTAATATACGTATGAGTATTATGTGATCACTTTATGTGCCAATGTTTATGTAAAAGACGTAGAATAGTAAGTGGTATAGCACACGATGGGATCCTGTTTCTGTATTTTTGTACATATTTACAATATCCCACCAACACTACATAGCTTTACATGATACCGCGGCGGTGCTTGAGTGCGTACACCATGCGTTACCGTGACGAGGGCCGTGGCTTTAGGCAATGTCTCGTTATGGCTTAACAGCCGTGACAAAATCGCTAATCAACTAATTAAGGCGTGAAGTAGCGTACTCACTTTTTTGTAGTAGGGACATGGCTGTAAGTACTCAAGCTCCTCCCGAGCAGCACGCTAGATCACAACAAACACAACAAAATATAAGAATACAAATAATTATTTTCTATAGCTTGTATTACTATAATCAAACTAGCTACGGAAACATGATCTCAAGCCAATTCGTATGAAATTTATTGAAATTTATAACGTTTAAAAATTTATTATATTATTAATTTTGAAATCAGACATTTGTTTTATTTCACTCTACCTCAACCAAAGACGTGCGCATCATATGACACTAATTTATACAGTTGCAGTTGCGAACTAGGGCTGCTATCGATATCGATCTAATAGGTCCAGCTTGAAATAGGGTGCTTATTGGAATATATTACAAACTTTACCGTCCAGTTAAGTACAAATTTAAACCAAAATCGATTCTACCACATAGAGCCCAAAAACCCATATGATTATTTTGAAGACATGGGCCATATCTCAGAGTTACTGTATCAACTGAGGTAACAGGATGAATTATAAAACCCCGCAATCCTGCCCAGTCATCGAGCATCGTATTCGCGAGCCCGGTGGGCGTGTGCGCCCGCGACCTCTGCCCGCACTTCCGATGACGTAGCTTACCTAATGTTACTGCGTACCAGCTGAGCTCACCTTAACCCTGCATAAACTTGCATCAACGCATTGTACTGTTAATCGATAGAGTAGGAAGTCAGGAAGTTCATAATATAGTTCGTAGCAGCACAGTAACAAGTGAAAGCATACCGTACACCTACGTAGCTTTGCAAAACGGACTATAAAAAATTCTGAATATCAATCAATCAATTATTATTTATTTCTCATCATCAAATACATGAATTTAGTACATAGGTACATGTAGGAACATTGAAGGAAATTGCTTTCTAAGAAACGCGATGCATCTTTGTCTAGTGAGTTTAATCAATTAGGAAGACTACTGTCTACGTCAGCAGTTGGGACTCATTTTATGACTCCTCGACCTTTATACAAGTTCTTTCCCGAAGTTTCATCTGCAACTTATTCGTGGAACTATTTGTCTACGCTCCGGGATAAAAAAGATCGTAAAAGCGCTGTCACACAGAGCCATTTCGCGCAAATTCATTGCGGAGGAATGTGAACACGAAATAATTACTGAAATAAGCGAGTTCACATTTCATCAGAGTGATAACGAAGTCAACGACACGATGACAAAAGGACTTTAAAAATGAAAGAGCAGACATATTTTAAAAATATACTTTATTCCATTGTAAAATTTTCTCACGATCGTAATAATGTTTTTAATGCAATTATTACCTACCACACATAATTACGTTGTACCGTGGTAGGTAACATGGCCTCGATTTATTTTGTACGTTACGTTTCAAATGGCGTGTTTTAAACAGTAATTACAGCAAAAAATATGTGTAATTGACAAAACTATGGTCTATTCTTATTAACCGGGTGTTCAGTGAACAATGGGATTGTTGGTGTTTACAAATACACGCTCAAGGCGTTATTTATGTAGCTGAGATAATTAACAAAAAAGTTTGGGAACCAATTAGACTCGTTTAATTGTATGTCGATTTTATTACAAGCACAATGTCTCGACACAATTCAATTAAATGTTATTAGATAAGGTGGGTTTCTATAGTACCTTTTGAGCCCTTGAATTATTAGAGGTAATTGACGTTTTTTAATTTATTTTTACATTCGAAATTATTAACAATACCTACATACCCATCTACCTTAACACAAACACATTTTTCACCCTTCTGAATCATTCACAATTCAATATGTAGTCTGAATAGTTACTCATGTTTATAGGACAAGAATGATGAAAAAGTTAATTACAAAAATCATTAAAACATGCCTATATGACATAAGTCAGTAGATGACCTGAGACGCGACCTCAAAAATCATCAAATGACCCCTCCCGCTGTGGGTTAGCAGCGGTGACGGAGTGTCAGACCCTTACTGACTAAAAACCGTCGTGTTCCGTCGTAGGCCTTCTATGTACCAGGGCCGCGGTAACTCTTTCGAACAATCCCGCAGCCCACCTGAGACGCGACCTAAGGCTATAACGTTATTTTAGTAATTTTGGCTCTCGCTGCAAGTCGCATTGACCCCGTTTGTTCAACAAATACCACCTCACGTAAGAACTATGTGTGGCCAACAGCCGAGAATATTTCATTATGTTGTCTGTACAAACACTTAAGCCGTTGAATGCATGTAGATTTATTGATCGTTGAACTAAAATTACCATCAATTCATGTGGGTGGTAGAGGGGAGCTTGTAAAACTTCGAATTTAAGTTCAGCCAAGTTAATTAGGTACCTAATACTAGTTTCTAGACTAAAAAGAAATCTGAACTGTCTTTAATATCTGAATGGCAGTATTCATAGGCTCTCTCGACTCTGAGGGTTTCTCAGTGACAGAAAACTCGTCATAATCTATACTAATTACTAATATAATATTATAAAGCTGAAGAGTTTGTTTGTTTGTTTGTTTGTTTGAACGCGCTAATCTCAGGAACTACTGGTCCGATTTGAAAATTTCTTTCAGTTTTAGATAGCCTATTTATCGAGGAAGGCTATAGGCTACTTTTTATCCCGGTACGGGAAGTAGTTCCCACGGGATGCGGGTGAAACCGCTGGCAGAAGCTAGTTTAGTTATATAGATACCCACTTTGAAAGAGATGTAGATATAGGTAGATGCGTCCGTCTGGTTTTAGAGACCCTCGCCCTCTACCATGTCTTTGCCCTGGGGTGGCGTAGGGTGCTTAGGGGTACGCATGCCTCCAATTTATTGAACCTATGTCACTTTATGCCGTACCTTAATTTAGACATGCATAGGTATCTATCTACCTACCTATTTATAACAGCGCACTGGTAAGAGATCTACGTTTATCTATTATGAATGTATTTTGCATAACAGCAATGAAACCCCTATAACCCGGCTACTGAACGATTTCCACGTTTATGTAAATTATTTCTTGGAAATGTTTATAAAATAAAAACTTCGCTCGCGTGCGAACTGTTTTACATATGAAACGCGACATAGCAACGTCAGCGCCTTTGTTTTATTTTAAAGCGTTTTCAATTTCTGAACATTTTTAAAAGGAAAGAAATGCTATGTAAAAATACTTAACGTGAAACCATTTTACGGGCTTGTTATTTTCTACGACAAAACATTTTCTCTGCGCTAACGGGATGCAGACTTTTAAGTTAAAGACACATAATGGCATTAGATACATACATTTTTTTACAATACATAGGTCCATGTAAACTGGAACCGTTTCCGTAATCCTATAAAAAAGTGATTGCTATTTATTAATTGATTGTTTTAATCAATAACAAACTATGTCACATCCACAAAGTAATTAAAATTAGATAAGATCTCTTCGGTATATTATTTGGTAGAGCTAACTAAAATAAATGCGTTTCAAGAGCACTTCCATATGCAGATAGCCTGGTTTCCTCCAAAGTACATGTAGCACATATTCGTGCACTCATAGGTGACTTCGAAGCCGTAGCTTTCTCCCACGACCACGTGAAAGGAGGGTCCAAACTTCTTATCCATGGACTCCTTGACCATCCGGGCAGCCAACTCGTTATTATGTGAGAACTTCTCGCACGCGGTGACGGATAACTCCATAGCTTCTACGCGCATCTCCTCTGACATATCCGAGTGCTGTGGACAAATTGGGTAGCTGTAAGTAATGTGAAGTGTTACGATCTCCGTTGGGACATTTTCTATCAAAACTCTGTACCTACTTTCACTGTCGTGTTGCAGATAATAATAGAAAATTCCCAAATAATATTTCTATTCATTAGGAAAAGTAGGTACCCCCCTATGTAGGCAGTTGTTTGATCACAACTGATTATCCAAACACACGTATTGAGAATAGAGATAGTAGCTATCCTAAGATTTGGACTAATATTCTGGGGAAACTCGACCAACAGAGATACAGTATTTAAATCTCAAAAAAAATGCATTAGGGCAATGTTTGGTCTTCAAAATACTGATAGCTGTAAACCGTTTTTCATTAAATTTAAAATACTTACCTTACCTTCTTTGTTTATATATGAAGTAGTTACATTTGTTAAGAGCAACCCAAAATTATTTAGTCGCCTTGCTGATATAAGTAGCCGTACTCGCAGAGACAATGACAAACTGTGCATTGTGCCATGCAACACTGCACTGATGCATAAGAGTGTATTCTGCCTAGCGCCTGTTTTATATAACAAAATACCAAAATGTATAAAGGAGCTACCATTAAATAAATTTAAATTAAAATTAAAAGAGTTCCTTATTACGAAATGTTTTTATACACTTAATGAATTCATAAATGATGCCTAACACTTATATTGTGACGTTTCGTTTTTTCGTTTTTGATATTCGCCACTTAATCCCTGCCTACTTATGTACAAATTTTGTACGCCACTCACAGGCAAAACATGTATGGCTCTAACTTTACGTACCTAATCACAACACCTCATGTTTTAACAATACCTCTGGTTTGTAAACATATACCCATGTTTTAACAAAATAAATTATCTTTCTTTCTTTCTTTTCTTTCTACGCGATTGGGTCCACCTGCCAAAACAAACAGATGAAACATCGCGATCCGATCCGCTCTCGGGAGCTGTCGGCGGCCAAACAAATGTGTTTACGTACCGCCACCCGGTAAATTACGACGATATTTGGACGAGAGAAATTTAACCAACGCTGCTTTGCAAAACAAAGTTTATGGAGATGAAAGTAGACAATTACGGCAAAGTTATGGAATCCACATTCTACAAATCGATTTTGGGGAAACTTTAACAAAAGAAGATGGATCTTTTCCTTTATGCCAAAACTCAGTGACTCAGCTTTTAGAGTCTGCTTAGCATTAGATTATATGATCAGAGATGCAATAAATGATATGATATGAGATAAAGAGCCCTCAATGATGACACGAGATACGAGCTACAGCAAAGTCTCATTTGGCAGTGGATTCCGATAATCTTATAGATTCAAAGAGTAGGGCAAGATAAGGCTGCTAGTGGAATTAGTTAGCAATCTATGCCAGTAGTAAAACTGGGTTTTTTGTTCTTCGTTTTGAGAGATCATTGGACGTGTATGTAACTCTATCGCAAGTGTTCCGGTCGAGTGATGCGTTGCAGCGAACCAAGTCGCGCCACTCTCAGGCCTCGAGACCGCCGAAATTTAATATCAACGCCTGTTTGATCAATAGGCAGAGTACAATATATGTATAATGTGTCTCAAAGCCAAACAAATAATATTTTTGCGTATTTTTAATGGCCGTAGAACCCCTAAGGACACAGACCTAAATTATTATTACTACACACACTTTTATTAATTGCGTCAGATAGGTACTGGTAGCAAAAGCGTCACCTCCATTATTTGGTCGTAGTTACGAATACGCTTTGCTAAGGATTAAATACGCATTCCTTTAATGTATCGTAGGACTGCTGTTAGGCGTTTTCGCATCGCTAGCAAATTGCAGAAAGATAGTGATATAATTCTTATAGTACCTACCCAAGAAGATATCGTGAGCTCTTAAGAGATAGTTTACATCCAGTTTATCATTACGAGGTAGAAAATGCCATGCAAAGACATACGGAGTTTACTAGAATTTGCGAATCATAGCAAAACGTAAATCTATACTAATATTATAAAGCTGAAGAGTTTGTTTGTTTGTTTGAACGCGCTAATCTCAGGAACTACTGGTCCGATTTGAAAATTTATTTCAGTGTTAGATAGCCCATTTATCGAGGAAGGCTATAGGCTACTTTTTATCCGGGTCCGTGCCGAGGTTCCCACGGGATGCGGGTGAAACCGCTGGCAGAAGCTAGTAAACAATATACCTACTTGACTATAAGATCTGCCTACCTCATCCCAGACCGTTTCTAAAATGTGTCGCCGCGTAACTATGCATAGTAAGTAGGTACCTACCTACAATTACCTATGTTAAGCTGCGTTTGAATACAATTAAATTTTAAATTAGTCATTAAAAAATACAAGAACAGTTTAATCGAACCCACCACACGTTTTCAAAATACAATCATTTTATTAACTGGGCCATTGTATTCTAATCTAATATTTCTTTACCCTTACATTTCAGTCTTTTATCCTAATTATCACCATTTCTTACTACCGCTAAGTACTAAATACGTAGGAAGCAATTTATTTGCCACTGAATTATAATACTGAATAATACTGAATATAAAAGCAGCTCTCATTAGAAATTAATAAATATTACCCTTATTAGAGGATAGGTGTGAATCACTTTCTCAGGCGCAGCTCCCGGAGCCGCAGCCTCCTCTGCCATTGTCCATAAAATTCACAAATGTTCAATTAAACTTGATACAGACACGACACTAAACAATATTGTCGAAATACGACACGTCTCTCCGTGACCGTGCAATGCAACGTCTCCCCACTGTTTACCCGTTGCCTTGGAAACCGACGGAGGCGGGAAGATTCTGATTGATTTTTCTCAGCGCAATGCACTGTGGCACCGATCTGCGTAGCCAGCCAGTGTCGGTGGTCACTAAACTACTAATAGTAGTAAAATAATGAGCCTGACATCCAAGGTTGCGCGTGGGAGCCTCTGACTATAATTCTAACATGGTTGGCATTTATCTATCTGCAGCCTTTGATTATAATGACATCATTATCTTGATAGGTAAACCAATTTCCTTATATACATAGTCTACAATAACTATAACGAGTCGTTCAATTGAATAAATATTAGTTCATATCAAAAGGATATATTTGGTTCGGAGGAGGTCCTCATACCTTCCTTTCAATACGTTTTAATTACGTTTTAATCAATCAATGAAGTTTTGATAGTATAGATAGTATATTTATATACCTATCATATTAAAACACCCAAAATATCGAAATAGCTACGCTGAGTTGACTTCATTCACATTTCTAAGATATTCTGTTATCGAGACAGACACAGAGTTATTATATTAGACAGGGTTGTGGTTTTACTCGCGTCTCAAGGAAACTAGGTAGGTACTTACTTTCGGCACCTCTGCAGCTCCTATGCTCTCGTTCAAAATCTCAATCTCAATGAAAAATTAAATCACTTTCGTTATTAAGGCATTAAATATCCCTCTTTAGTTGGCTTATGTTCTCATTTCATATACTTATCTAGTATGTTCGGGTCTTGAATACCCATATAAAAGGGTAAACCCGTACGTAACGTGTATTGTCCTCAAAGGGCATGGAAATGAAACTTCTGAGTTCAAGATCGTAAGGTGTGGATAATCCTTCTGCGAGCGCTGATGACCTTGGCAATTAAAACTTACATTTAGTCTGTCCAATGCATACTACTGCTAGGATAATAAAGCTTTCCTTCAGTCGTTAGTTGTTCGTGGTCGATGTGGCCCTGGATGTGGAAATGCTGCTCCTTCCATGATGCGTTTCTACTAAAACCGACAGTTATGGTAGGACTGAAATTAATATGTTTATAACATTGAAATCTGCTCGTGTTTATTGTCAATAATGTCAGTGTCAAAATCAGCTGTTTGTATTTGTGTTCTGCGGAAATACACTTTTGCTGTAAAACTTACCTAAGTTTACCTATTTTAACCACTTTAGTGCAGTCCAATCAATATCACTTAAAATTATGGCTTCTCGCTTTAGTGGTGCGTTACAATTGACTGACCTTGATGATTTCATAACACCATCGCAAGTGAGTATCAAAACATAACCTATACATTTACGTATCAACAAACATGAGTTATTAAAATTTCAATGCCATATCCTGTTCCTGCCTCTGGTATAAAAGAAATCACGCCTATCGCTTAGACCAAAATATAATTATATTAGCATAAACCATTAAAGTCTGCTGTTTTCAAGTCATACACAAAAGTAAATTTTCTCTACTACAATCAAGACCATTAACTATTTGAATATCAACAGGAATGTATAAAACCTGTAAAGGTTGAGAAATCAAAGAGCAAAACTGGTGCAAAGATAAAGATAGGGGAAGATGGGTACTTTGACGTGTCAAGCGGGAGGGAAGAGAAACTGAAGAAGGTTGAGATCACTTTGGCAGACTGCCTGGCTTGTAGCGGATGTATCACGTCGGCTGAGAGTGTGCTGGTCACCAAGCAGAGCCAGGAGGAACTGTTGAGGTAAGCACAGGAATGAAATGATGAGTTCTCTTTACAAGGTAACATAGCTCAGGTGTAGTTTAGGAGCATCATAGCTCAGGTGTAGTTTTGGAGCATCTGTGCAAATACATAAGTAAGTATTTGTATGAATAATGACTGAAGAGAAGTCAATGCGGTAACATATTTTATTCAGTTTCAACCTAAGAATCTGAAGGAGAATTATTGTATTCTAGAGAAAACTATTTTATACATTAAAACATTTTTTATCCTATCCAGAGTATTCTCAGAGAGGAAATATACAGATAATAAGGGAGAAACAAAAGATGTGAGCCTAATAGTGATATCTCTGTCGCCACAGCCGACACTATCCATTGCAGCTCGGTACAAGCTGTCCCCTGAGGAAGCCACTCACAAGTTAGCAGGTGCCTTTGTATTTTATGTCTAACAACATTTTATTTTACTTTGTAAAAATATTTTATTACCTGAGCATATTAATAGCATGATGATTTAATGATAGAGTTACCCCACTGATTGATTGTTATAAAAATATCTATAATATTTTTAGCTGATCCTTGTATGCCTGGAATACAAATCATTTTCTACATAGTCTTTTTAATTTTGAATAAGGAAAGGTTGAATGATATTAATCAATGATGAAAAGTTTCTTCATTATTCTAATATTAGTTTATTTAATAGACAAAATGTAATCTCAGTAACACTTGCATAATACTCATGTAAACTTGTCCAGGCTACTTCAAGAGCTTAGGAGCAGACTTGGTGCTGGATATGACAATAGCTGAAGACCTTGCACTACTGGAGGCACAACAGGAGTTCCTGCAGCGCTATCAGAACCAGCAGACAGACCCCACTGCTAAAAACCTGCCTATGCTGGCTAGCTCTTGTCCAGGTAACTAGAATGCAAATTACACAGTGTAAAACACATTAAGAAGAAAGACAGAAGAGCTTCTGCCCTCTTAAAGTTAATTTACTTATAATTACTCATGTAGGTACTCCTCATTGCAGTAGATGTAACTGAAATGTGAAATTTTTACTAAATATTTCAGGTTTTTTATTTTATTTTTTGCAGCATTTGCAAGCCACGTTTTCCAATAATAAACTACCACTGCTTGCCTTATTTATTAATATGTATAAGGAAACCATTTTCATTTACTTGTCTGACTGAATATCTTATTAGCCTCAAGATTCACACAGTAACATGTAAAATTCTCCACAGGTTGGGTATGCTACGCGGAAAAGACTCACGGCAACTACATCCTCCCATACATTTCCACCAGCAAATCCCCACAACAAGTGATGGGTTCTCTCGTCAAACAATACCTCTCTAAGTGCAAGGAGGTGACTCCCGCAGAGGTGTACCACGTGACCTTCATGCCGTGCTACGACAAGAAGTTAGAAGCGTCACGAGAAGACTTCTACTCAGAGATGCAGAACTGTCACGATGTTGACTGTGTTATTACTGCAAGTATGTATAACCAATAACATGATAAACAATGAAAATAATGATGTATGGGATTTGTTTATTTAATGCAGGTCATGTTTTTGTTATGTTGCATTGCATATCTTTGTTGTTAGTAACCAAGCCTGTGAATGAAACTTGTTTTAGTGTGTTTCCAAATCTGTGTTATTTTTGTATTTATTTTATTTATTTGTATCAGGCATCTAAGGCCCATAGAAAATACAATACTTAATTATCATAACATTAAATCATACACTAATGTACATATCTATACTTACTGATATATTAGGTATAAAGAGGAAAACTTTGTTTGTTTGTTTGGTTGTAATGGATAAACTCAAAAACTACTGGACCGATTTTAAATATTCTTTCACCATTAGAAAGCTATATTATCTGCGAGTAACATAGGCTATATTTTATCCCGGTGCGGGCAGTAGCTCCCACGGGCCGCGGGTGAAACCGCGGGAAAACGGCTAGTATTTTATATAGATAACTTAAAACTAATAACATAACACGAAGCGTCGGCGTCGTGTTATTGTCATAATGATCAGCCTAGGGCAAAGAGGCGATGGAACATGCACTATCATAAAATGGCTTTATATCTACTGCAGTAAGCGCAGTTACTTGATTGATAGAATTTCCTCAACATGTTCACATTTCTTCTAGTCGAACTGGAACAAATGCTAGACGTAAGCGGCAAGGTCCTGAATGACGTCACGGGTGTCGAGTTGGACTGGCCGTGGGGACAAGGTGACGCGCCCCCCGCGGTACGACGACATGTAGGCACGGGGTCCGGCGGGTACGCCGACCATGTGTTCCTGTATGCAGCCCAACAGCTGTTCGGGGAGACTGATGCGAAGCTTGTTTATAGGAATTTAAGGTTTGTTAATCTGAGTTTGTATTTATAAGAGATGAGATTTTTTATTAAACTTTTTTCATAAATAGATATTGGTAGAGGGGATGATTGGAGTTGAGGAGATTAATATATCATAGGTATTGAAGACCTTAAACATATTTTAATTAATTTTTAGCTTATCGGGTCAAGGCCACAAAGACAACAACCCTATTACCTTCCATTATTATGTCTCTGAAAATATTTAGGAATGTCATTGGGATGTAAAAACTGCAAAGATATAGTTCATTACCGATATGATTTTTTTAATAGAATTCTAGAATAGTTTGCTTACGCGGAAGGCACCAATTCCTATTGAGTAACTTGTGTACACATTGTCAGACATCTACCTCACATGACCCCCCGAGCTCCCCATTGTGAACACTTCTGATTTCTCAATGGACGCCTGCGCATTGTTTACGTACACAGAAGTGGAGTAGCTTACCGTTGCTCGGGTCCAGTTCTTAGGTAACTATAATGTTACGACCCAAATATTGGAGACCTGCACTCAACCTTTTGACCAGTGAGCCAAAGACGTTTTGACCTTATTTCCGGCTGTTTTAGGAGGATCATTTAGAAATATGGTACCTACCATACCATCTATAATTTAAGCAGTCAAAATATTGTGATTTTGCCATGTTTAAATTCTAGAACATTATCTTTGCGTAGAATCAAATCATCGGGTCAATATATACAAAGACGATTTTTAGCAAAACTAAATAGAAGTTGCAGAAATGAAGATTATCAGAGTGTCATCTTTATAACCATATTTTTAGAAGACTCGTAATATCTTCCATATTGTTTGCCAGCAGTAATTTCTTTTGGTCTATTTAATATGTCTGTAAACAGAAACCCCGACTTCCGCGAGGTGACGCTGGAGAAGGACGGCAAGGAGGTGCTGAGGTTCGCGGTGGCTAATGGCTTCCGCAACATACAGAACTTGGTGCAGAAGCTCAAGCGCGGCAAGTCGCCCTATCACTATGTCGAAGTCATGGCCTGCCCTTCAGGTATTATTTTACTCCTATCATGAAGTTACGTTTTATGGCACGTAAGATTCCAGCCAGTTCATTGGTCAATGGAAGAAAAAAGGAAATAGGGAACCTTGATAGACATAGCAAAATTAGATAGACGAGGAAGTTTAAGAAAATAACATGTTATTGCCACTCAGCGAGGCCATTCTGGAACGATGAGGCATAAAGTAAACCACCAGAGGCATGTATTCTATACTTAATCCTTGACATTCTATTAAAAACATATAAATTTTTCTGGTGAGAAAATTTTGAGACAACTGTAAGGAAGTTTAATTGTCTATTTAAAAGTATTGTAAGCATGACACATAAACCATAACAGATTTTCTTTATTATGTGAATGCATGATATACAACACAGATTCTCATCATTACAGGATGCCTAAACGGCGGAGCGCAAGTTCGCCCCGTTACCGGCGAGAGTGGACGTGAACTCGTCGCGCAGCTAGAAGCGATGTACTCCTCGCTCCCCCTCGCGACGCCGGCAGACAACCGTCTGGTCCGACGGCTGTATGCCGACTGGCTTGATGGCAGAGACTCCGACAAGGCGAGGGCGGTGCTACATACTTCCTACCACGCAATCGACAAGTCAGATATAGCCCTTAATATTAAATGGTAGTATTCCATAGTATGCGTGATATTTTGATGCTAGAAGTAGGCGAATTGTCTTGAAGTTTCCTTGAAGAATCCTGGTTTTGGTGGTGCAGCCAGTTGCATTTAATGTGTGTAGGTGAGTGTGGCACTAAGCACAGTTTCAGGCCAGCAGGATGCTACTCACATATTCCTAATCTATACTAATATTATAAAGCTGAAGAGTTTGTTTGTTTGTTTGTTTGAACGCGCTAATCTCAGGAACTACTGGTCCGATTTGAACAATTCTTTCGGTGTTAGATAGCCCGACTACTTTTTATCCCGGTACGGGAAGTAGCTCCCACGGGATGCGGGTGAAACCGCTGGCAGAAGCTAGTCTCTTATAAGACGAGCGTATGTGCGCGAGACATCACCGGTTTAGGCGAACACGCGAGTGTATGCAAGTGTACCGTGTACGCATCTCGGGTTTTTCTGTGCACACAGTCTAGCATACGCGCTGAAAAATGCGCAAGTCAGAGAATAGCCCTTACAATTTTTTTATGTTATAATACTACTACGACTGACAATTTTATTTACCTATATCTATTCTAAAAACTGCTCAACTTTGAATGCAACTGGCTGTTGACATTTTAAATAAATTTTAATTTGTTAATGTTGTATAGGTATATGTATCAATAGTTGATGTATTTTTAAATAAGGAGCTAATGTAAGTAAGAATAATATGTTGTGATTTCTTTAAGCACCTTTTACGTGACCATGTTTTATTTTTTCGAAAAAAAAAATATTTTGTAATAGGTATTAGCTTACTTATAAAGCAATTCATTTTTATGTAATTTTACTGACAGAATCAAAGTCCAATGTAAATATTTTGCAAAAGCTAAATGTTGAGTGTTGTTGAGTATTTATTGATTAATTTACTTATACACATACTAGTATATTTTGTTTTGTCTTATTTATAAGAAAAGTGATATTGTATGATTCCTTGAAAAACAATAACTTGTAAATATCACGTTGTAACGTTATTGTAAGAACAATATAAGAGCTGTTTGAAAGTCGTGTTTGTGTTCACCACCTATTTGAATATGTATGGTACAACTTATTCGCTATAAATATTTAATTGTTTCTTCGTTTGACCCGTGTCGCCACTAAATGTTTGTTCATTTAAATTTTTTGTCGGTTTTCGGTCTCTCTCAGACACATTGAGGAACTCCCAAATACTTACAACTATCTGAATTGAAATATTTCACTTACATATCTATGTAGTAGGTATGTTGTTACTGTATAGTAGGAGTTTAATTGAGGGGCCTTTATATTTAATGAAATTTCGTAATATTACAAATTGTGCAAATTTATGGAACGTATAGGAGTTAATATTGAAGATTGCCCAATGATTTAAGGCGACTTTTTTTTTGTAATATATTTTTTTTTTACTGTAATATTGCGCAATTTGATTGTTCATCTAGGTGGCGCCTAAAAGCGATGTACCCATTGCTGCAACTAATTATTATTTATTTATTTATTATTTATTTATTAGAAAAAAAAAAAAAATACAGAGTAAACTTAAGAACTAATTACAATGTCCCACAAAACTGTAAAGGCAGTTTGACTGTGGGAAATTATATAGTTACGGGATAAATTAAAATGTGATTCATGTGTCGTATGGGTTAAAAGCGAATCTGTTTACAAGTGTTTAATTATGTGATTAATTAATTATGGTACAAGTCTTTATAATGAGCGTTGTACAACTTTTACTATCAGTCTGTCTTCAGACAAATAGTTATCTATACTGTGTAATAGCGAGAGTGAGAAGCTATTATATAAACTTTTCAAAATCATACATGTGGAAGTGGAACAGTGACACAGTATTTATTAAAAACAATTTCGTGTTCACATTCAAAATTAACGAAATAAACCCGAATCAAAAATCGATTTCATAGTTGCAGTAAGAGCAGGATTTTGTGAAAGTTGAACATTCCTGGTGTTCACGATTATTAAAGTTATTTAAGCACATGCAACAAATTGGCTACGCTTCATAACTTTGTTGCTAAATATTTAGCCAGCTTACCTGCCCGTGGCTAACTGATCATCCTACTTGCGGCAACTTGCCAAGTAGGTTTGATGACTATCTGTTATCAGTGACGTCGTCGCGTGGTCGTGTCGTGACGTGTGAGGCGGCTTCTAAGTTAATGAATAACGATCGCAGGCGTCGATTGTATTCCGTGCAGTGGCGAGCGCGGTCGAGGCGGCGACCAATCTCGTGTTGTACAAATAATGTGTAGTGTTTACATAACAAGTGTGCTGCGCTGAACGTTCGACTGCAGTGCTCGTGCGATGGGGGCCGCGGGAGTGACCGCCTCCAGGATATACTGTGTACTGTTCTGCACCATCATCAAGGCGGTGATCAGCACGGGGCTCGGCAAGTGCCCCGTCTACCCGCCGCTACCAAACTTCGATATACAGCGGGTGAGTTACGTTACAGTTTTTCAGCTAAAATGTGCCTTTGTTATCGAAAATCAGTTCGATTATGGTCTTTTTGTTTTTTATTACATAGTGCTGCTTATGAACGTAACCTACTTAGGTAATAGCAAACTTGGTATCGGGAATCTTGGAACCTAACTTTCTTGTTAACGAACCATAACTAGGTTTTTCGACGACACTCACCGAAGGGGCTGCTTTGCTCATAGACTCTATGGATACGTAGAGCTTAATCGCGGTTTTGCCGTCAAAACCCCCCTTACGTTACTCTACGCTCTATGCTCATATTCCGGAAAAAGCGGGATTCATTTATAAGTTCGTTAGCAAGACGTAGACGCTCCGTCTACATATTCCAATGTTGGACATTGTGAACAGTCACCTTGCGCCCTGCTTAAGTCCGAATGTCAAGCGGTCACCACACACCTATGCATACGTTAACATAATGCATGCAGTAACTAGCTAAATCGGAAGGAAGCGACTAGAACTATGAGCGTACAACATTCCCGTTACAAAACTTACTCACAAACAACCAAAACCTTAATACATAAGCAATATTTAATTTGGCTACAACACAGGAAGTTGAGTAATGTGTTGTTACAACCAAGTGCTGAATGAATGCTGAAAAACAACCATTTAATTCAGTGCTTAAGAATTATGCCTAAACTCAGTCTGTACCTACCTAAGTCTCACAAGGAAAACAGTCTGGATATTTGATTTAATCATATGCGATAACCTTTTCACCACCCACTGTCGCAAATATTTTCCCGAGGAAATTACGATTTGTATTGGAATACCTAATATTTTTTTGGGAACATGGTGTCTGTTTTCCAAAAAAATGTGTCTCACCAACCGAACCTGTCTGAATATCATGAATATTCAAAGAAATCATTGGTCGACGAACTTTTATAATTATCGAACGGCAAGTTGTTTTGACTATCTGATTAGTTTTCTTATGACTTCCTACAATAAATTAAATTAGACATTATCGGGATCATTTAACCCGTCAATAAGATTATCTAGCGAAACTAATTTTATACACAAACATTATGTTTTGAACAATTTTGTTTATTTATTACGATAACAGCAACTTTTTGTTCCAAATAGGACTAGGTCATGTTTTTCTTGATCAAATCTAGAGCGCTAATCAGTTATACACATCTCATTTTAAATATCGAAACTCTGTGCAGACATGTCAGACAAACCTTGTCTTTTTGGAACTCACACTTCTTCTTGCCCCGTTCCCGAATCAATAAATAATCGAATCAGAGTAATACGGTTTACGTTTCAGTCCTTCTCTGTTGGCCGTCCTATCAGTCCTGGGGCCCGATTCTCCTAAGTTAATAATGTCAAAATCGAATAGAAATTGAATCGCAATAGCCATTTTAACCATATCGGGCATTCTGGTACTAATGTAAGACCAATCGTATTCCAACGACATTCGATTGGTTTGCGATTGGTCTGCTATTTTGGTGATTTTGGTCTATACGGTAGTTTGCTTTACAATCATATTGCAATCGTAAATCATTTGCAGACAAAATGATTCATTATTGAATGACAGAAAAGGATAAAAACGTTTATTTCAAAGAAAAAATAGCGGAATGCCACATACGCTTCAATCGTAATTGAGTCGGGATTGGATCTCAGTCGAACGTGAATCGTATGTCGCTTAAGTAAAATTAGGAGAATCGGGCCCCTGGATTTATGAATAGGCCGTATGGGCCGCGGCCTAGAGGCGGCAGCGTCATAGGGGCGGTAGAGTAGAGTTTACCTATTTATTTATTATTTATTAAATCTATCCCGTGTTCAAACTTAACAAATTCTTTGTACATCAAGATTTCAATCGATTACAATGCCTTGAGAAATGACTAAGGACGAGGCATACACATGACGTGGTTTGAACGCAGTTTCTAACTTTCATGTTCATGTTAGACAATGCTGGCTATGAAAACAAGATACCTGCCTAACCATGGATATTGAGTCGGAATTTAATATTACATATTCGCATAGCTAGTAATCTGACCCTGAAGGTGGTTGACGGGATGTTTAGACTTTGAGTTGTAAGTTTACACAATATTCACTTCTTGGGAAAAAAGTAAGAACTCGATGTCGGTGTCAACGGAAATGCACGTAATCTGCCACTGTACTTATACAATGCCAAGACATGAGAATTCTTGAAATCGCAGCTAATGTTTCGACCATACATAGGTACTTGGCCATGTCCGAATTGAGATGCTCCATATTTTAAGAATCAGACCAAATAATCAGCAGAGATTCTTTGTTTGTACCTAGCCTTTGTAACCCAGTCTAAAGCCCTACAGCAGAACGAGAGAGTCTATCAGTACGTCGACCAAATACCAACCGCTTGGCCGCATGACCGCTCCCTGTCCGATAGATCCCTTAGGTCTTTTTTTCAGTCTCTGTCTTTCAGAACGTGTGTAAATAAAAGTTGGTGAATATTTCAGATGACCGGCACCTGGTACGAAGTGGAGCGATCCTTCTACCTGGTGGAGATCACGGCGAGCTGCACCGAGCTCGACATAGCGCTCAACGACAGGGGATACCTGCTCATCACTATCAATACTGTTAACAAATGGTACCACCATTTATAAATTGTTTAATTTATCAAGGCCAGAAAAAACATCGAAAAGATTCTACTTAGTTGAATGTGTGGTCATTAATGAACCGAAAATTTCTTGTCATATCTATAACATGGCCTAGCTAGCCATTAACCAACTTTATCGAAGTCAGCTTCCAATTCACCCAGAGGCAGTTCATTATGTTATATAGATCTATAGCACATAAAAAGCTGTATGTATAAGCTTCATGTCTATTGCTCCAGGACCAACAGTCCGTCAACTCACCACGGCATCGGCATCCCGAGCCACAACACGTCGTCGATATTCCGGTACAAGCTGAACAACCGCGTGCCGTACATCATCGGACGCCTGCTGCCCGGCGCCGGCGTCTACAACATACTGTTCACGGACTACGACCAGTTCGCCATCGTCTGGTCGTGTACCAGCGTCAGTATCGCACATTCAGGTAATTACATACCTATTTATAATTCAGTTTTGTTTAATGTCTCTCTGTAAATCTCCTTTGTTTGAAACCATGGTATCAGAATGAAACAATATGTCGTATTCTACGAAATAAGTCTAAATAACCTTTAAAAACTGGAACTGGGCCGGACACGTCAGCCGAATGCATCCGGAGAGATGGGCCACTATTATCACCCAGTGGACACCTCAGTATGGACACCGCAGGCGGGGTAGGCCCCGGAAGAGATGGCGTGACGAACTAGACGCCTATCGTCCGGATTGGTGGACACGGTCGAAAGATCGGGAAGAGTGGAAGCGAGATGGGGAGGCCTTTGCCCAGCAGTGGGACACTACAGGCTAGATATAATAAATAATAAACCTTTAAAAAATGAGATTGGAAAAAAATCTACCTTTTGCCATTCCGTCCATGGGACATAGGTAAATATTTTGCTTAGTAGTTTTACTTACAAAAGCCTAAGTTTTTTTGCTGTCTGTACAAACTTGTCTTCAAATCGCATGTAATCATGGTCATACTAGGCAAACGAGCTTCTTTCTTAGCATTTTTTGTGGTGACTAAGGAAATACAAGCATGTAAGTACCTAAGTAGGTACACAGGTGTTGTGTGAACTTTAGAACATGATTTAACATCTAACAAAAGGATTAAGGCACGCACGTGATGTGTGAACTTTATACTATGAGTGAATACTTACCTGAATATAATGAAAATAGCCTACTTATCAAAGGTAGGTAGATACGCATGTCCCGACAATCTTTGGCAAGATAAATACATAGATGCTAGGTCATGCCCATGATGTGACTTAACATTCGTTACAAAGTGCAAGAGTCGTAGGTACCTACAATTATTTTATTATTTGTTCCTTATTTTTAATATACCTATTTATTATCAGGCACCTATGGTCTATGCCTCTTTGGATATAAATCACTAAGTGTTTCCCTGAACGCGGGATAGAGGGCGCTGGACACGTGTTCGAAGTGCCCAATAGGAAAGACGCGCCTTCATACAGCCTAGTTTTACTTCAGAATAAACAGCATTGTTCACACATTACTCTTGTACAGATCACATCTGGGTGCTGGGGCGGCGGCGTGAGATCGAGGCGCCGGTGCGCGCGCAGATCTACGCCATCATGCAGGAGCTGCGCCTCGACCCCGACCGCCTCATCATCTCCAAGAACAACAACTGCACCGATATACGCGATAATAAAATTTAGCTTGTAACCACGTGTTTTATTTACAAGCCCGTTAGATGATACCTGATTTTATTTCATTTGGGCAGCTAATATCATGAAGCTTAATTTTCTCAATCAACATTTAACCTTATGCTTCTACAGATATGGTTTAAATCTATTTAAATTTTGTTTAACAGATCATAGTAGCTTGATGTGTTGGCGTCTGTATTAAGCATCGAGTTATTTTAATATTAAGAAAATAAAACAACTAATCCATCATCACACTTTTTTGGAAAAATATCTTATATGTACAGTAAAGTTTAATAGTAAAAAACTTATGAGAAGTTCAGTAACTAAAGGTCATGGCTCACTACGTCACCTCTGCACCTGACCCGCACATCTCGTGGGCATCACGGAATACCACGTAACCATCTGATGACTCGCCGACTGACTATCCGGTCAACTAGCGTCCTGTCCAATGGTGGTCACCTATTTAACCGTCATTTGTTAGACGTCTGTTTATGTAGTGAGCGCACATTCTCGCAAGTCTATTCAAAGAATATCGAAAGCTCGAGAAGAAGCGGTTGGGCCCGGTTACTCGGCTGCCGAAGTGAGCTATGACCTTTAATAAGAAATAATCATCGTCCACTTGGAATTTATCACGTTGCGACCGATATAAAGATTAGGCCCTGTTCAGATTTGAGAATTACATACTTCTTTCATAAGTGGAATATTAAAGTACCTTATTAATTACACGAAATGGTGATGATGATCATGTAGTTTGTATGTGAACAGAGCCTATGTGATGACAAATATTTTGAAGATGTGAAACAAATAAAATGTGATATAAAACTAAGATGAGTGCATCCAGAATGTAAAGTTATCACATAAATAATAAAAATAACAAAAAATATAGATAGAAGTTATCTGTAACAACATTAGTCTATTATTTTGGCCAAGTTATTCAATATCATAGATTCAAACAGTTTGGTTATCATATTTGGCATAGTACTGAAACAGTATATCATGATATTATATTGTAACATTCAACAGGCGTAGTATCAATTACTATCAGAACTATCACTGTTATTGATTGGTATTATTTTATTATTATATAAAAGATGAAGACCTCTAAAAGTTTGGAAATGCTATGAAGGTCAGATGGCTTACATAATATTACAGTCTTAGAAATATTGCTGTAGAAAGACCATCGTAAAAGGCAAGATCTATCTAGATTTACTATATTTGTTACTATTTGTAACCTTAGGCCTTATGTAACAAGAAAATATATTAAAATAAAAACAACAATATGCTGCAATCTTCAACATTATTTGTGCAAAACAAAAATAAAGTGCATATAAAAACAAATAGATTAATAAAATAAATAGAACAATACTCATTTAAGTACTGAAACAACAGACTGCAATTTGGCTTAACAGCCCGTATTCCCTTATCAGTTGCAAACCAACACCAATTCTTATGTAAGTATCTCTTCAATACACACCACACATACATTGAAAAATCTGTGAACACATTATAAATTGCTATGCTGTCACAAGCAGTCTGTGGAAAGTATTACCAAGTCTTAAAAGTCACACATTAAAATTATTTTCTCCACTGCCAACACAATTCCTCACATCTGTCACTCTGACGCACTCAGCGTCTCGGTTTCTGTAGTCATAATGTGAGAGGGAGGACACACTATCCTCGGGACTGTCGCACTGGTTGTCAGCCGGCAATGTGCCTGTGCTCTGTGGACACTGCTTGCTGTTCTGTACCGTGTACTGGTGCATCCATAGCTGCTTCTCCTCTACCTCTTTGCTTACTACTACAAACAATTCCTTTTCCTTGCTATCAAGCTGCTCTTTGAGGTATGCTATTAGATCACTGCTCTGAAATGTTAAGAAAATATTGCTTACTATCAAAACTCAGTACCTACAAATAACAAATGAAATAGTAAATTATATCCTACAATTGAATCAAGGAAAAATAATAATTACCCTTCCAATCAACTGCGGAGTTTCAAGCTTAGAGTCAAGGTTGTAGAAGTTGCCCTGTATTTGCCGAATGGTGATCCAGTGCCGTCGGCGCAGTGGTAACATTACAAACCCCAGTTTATAATCTGATGGCACATTCAGTATGAAACCACAGATGTTTGACAAGTCCAAACAACCTGGGTCCCTGAAACATTTCAATATTTTAGAAAACAAGCACTGGGTTACTGATACTATTGGAACTATTGGACCAACAAACTGTCCTACAATATCTGTCCACAACATATAAAGCTAGGTCAATAGATTGAAAAGGTGTTAAAAATATATCTGGATGTTTTTTTGTGTAAGCTTAAAGTACTCAGGATTACATTTATTTACTCACTTCCTCTTATCAAACCAGACAGCCTCACAGCCCTTTTTTTGTAGAGCTGCCATTATCACATTGATGTCATAGTTGCCCAGCCCCAGCATGGACCGGTGTGGATTGATCCACACATTGGGGGACAGCCTGCTGCATATTGCATCTAACTCAGACTTTGAATATGTTGCGCGCATCTGAAAACACCAATCAATCCATCATTTTGTACATGTATTAGATATTGGAGCTGGATGCGAGAAGCCGAAAATCGATCTCAGTGGCGTGCACTTGGAGAGGCCTATGTCCAGCAGTGGACTGCGATAGGCTGATGATGATTAGATACTTTAAATGTATTTATCATAAGAAATAATGAACATAACAAAGTTTGATTTTTGAATGTTCAATTATAGCATGTTTCACAGCGAGGCAATGTATTACGGTATTGTTCATTAACATTTAATATTTACCTGGAATAAATTGTTAAGTGCGTGTAAAGCGCACAACTCTTTAACCTGTTTTTCATGATAAATTGTTTGTTTCGAACTCATCGCGTTCACGTCCCATTCAAAGTGTTTCTTCTGAACAAAGCAACATGGTCTTCGCACCAAATATTATAAATTATTTATAAGTAAAAACTTTTTATTCTTCTTCAAATTACAAAGATTATATGATTTTATATTATTTTAAAGCTACAATATTTAACTCAACTTGACAATTTTCTTTGACTGACAGAAGCAGAAACAATCTTGACAGCTGCTGCTTAGAGATGGACCAACAGAGCTTACTATAGCATCATTCATGGTGCCGTTCAATCAGTGCGAGCTTGCCCTTAAGTGCTAGCTAGAGATTCCGAAAACCGTAAATATGACATCTATTTATGTCTATGACTTATAAGAAAAAAAAATACGAAGGCGCGAAAAACTTTTTGATTTTGACTTTGACATTTTAATTTCAAAATAATCAAATTAACACCGTGAATATTTAATTGGATTTGAAGAAATTATGTTTGAAACTGTACAAATAGAAGGTCTATTTCCCGAAGAAGAAAATGATAATAATTTGTCTACTACTAATAAATCTTTTTATCAACAGTACAAACTTTCGCTAGCAAGGTAATGTACAGTTCAAAATGTTTACTTATAATAAAAGTTATTAAATGTTTCTTACCAATATTCTTTATCCTTAGTGCGTCGAATATGGCATCTACAGCAATACTGAACGACATTTGGAATAACAATCAAGAGATGTTAGGTGATAATGCTACAAAGCTCATTCATAATTCGGCTAACTTTTTACTACAAAATGCTGACACAAGCAACACGAAAACATGGAAAAGTTGTTTAAAGTAAGTTTATTCTCATGGTTTTCAGTATTATTTTAATCTTTCGAGGAAGCTAACTCCGATTCCAACAACCTTACTTTCATGTTTACAGCAATTTTGATGCGTCATGTTATTTTGATCGGACTTCAGCAACTTGTGACCAATGTAATTCTGGAACAAAATCTTCTGTAAATGCTTTCCAAAAAAACAAATGCACCTGTGATCTGGGTTTAGTGGAAGCCACTGATAAAGGTCCCAAACAAGTCTCGGAGCACAAGGGGTCTTTGTGCTTAGTACATTCTCAGAATTCAAGTCAAGAATCAAGATCTGGGGATGATCACAGACATGTCTTTAAACCAAGGTTTGGGCGACCAAAGCATAAAAATAGTAAAAACTTTAACCAACAAACAATATCCAGTACTCCTATATCTGAGGAAGTAGATTTTGACAAAGAGGAAGAAGAAAACAAAGCTCATAAGAGCAATGTGTCCAAGATCATGTTTAAGACAGCTAAGGAAACTCTTCTTGCTTCTAATCCTGCAGCTAAGAGAACATTGGGTACGTCAAGGAAAGCTCAGGCTAAGTTTGTGTCACCTATGATTGGAGCTCAGTAAGTATATCACTAGTATATTATGTGTTGGTTACTGAACTGGTTTTCAATGCTTATATTAATTCCAGAGATAAACAGGAGACTGTTGCGCCTGGAATGACAGATGAGCGACTCAAACATATTGATCCTAAAATGATTGAGTTGATTGAAAGTGAGATTATTGATAAGGGAACACCCATTGGTTAGTATGTCACATCAAAAGTTTATTTTTCATGTTATATGATTCTTGTCTTCCTAAAAGATGTAATAAAATCATTTGTTTATAGGTTGGGATGACATAGCAGGTCTGCACATGGCTAAGTCAGTCATACAAGAAGCAGTGGTGTGGCCCCTACTCCGCCCTGACATATTCACTGGACTGAGACGGCCACCTAAGGGAATTCTCTTGTTTGGACCACCTGGCACTGGAAAAACTTTAATTGGTAACTCAATAAAACAATTGAAGATTAGATAAAAATTTTATCTTTTAATATTCAAACCCTTGTTGAGTTACTCTACAAATCTGGGGACCATATTGGCCAAGTATAAATGAAACAGATTTATGTATGTTAGGTAAATGTGTGGCGGCACAATGCCACGCCACCTTCTTCAGTATATCGGCGTCGTCGCTCACGTCCAAGTGGATCGGCGATGGAGAGAAGATGGTACGCGCGCTCTTTGCTGTCGCCAGATGTCACCAACCTGCTGTAAGACTACAACGATTTATTTCTAAATATCGTGATATGAAAAATGTTGATGCATTTGAAAATTTTCTCTTCCTAGTTCAATGTAAAATCTTTTTACCATGCTTACAAAAATCTAATGTTACAGGTGATTTTCATAGATGAGATAGATTCCCTGCTAACTCAGCGTAGCGACACTGAGCATGAAGCCACTAGGAGAATAAAGACAGAGTTCCTAGTGCAGTTCGACGGCGCAGCTACTGGTAAAAAATATATTTTATGCTCAATTTTCAAAAATTATCTTTTATTTAAGGTTCCGTACCCAAAGTGTAAAACAGGACCCTATTGTTTTCGCTCCTCTGTCCGTCCGTCCGTCTGTCTGTCACCAGGCTGTATCTCATGAACCGTGATAGGTAGTTAGAGAGTTGAAATTTTCACAGATGATGTATTTTTGTTGCCGCTATAACAACAAATACTGAAAACTAGAATTAAATAAATATTTTGTGGGGCTGCCATAACTACATCGAACGTGTTTTTTTTGTCTGTTTTATAAGTAATGGTACGGAACCCTTCGTGCGCGAGTGCGACTCGCACTTGGCCGGTTTTATTTCTTTATGACGTTTATTATGTTTACATTCTGCAACAGGAGAGGAAGATCGTCTCCTGATAGTCGGCGCGACTAATAGGCCTCAAGAGTTGGATGAGGCAGCGCGCAGGCGCCTCGTCAAGCGGCTCTACATACCGCTACCCGACGCTGGTGTGAGTATATCCTATAAGCAGGTTCGCGGTTTATGTCTGGTATTTCTATCACGTTTATATATTTTACTCTGTAATATACATCTTTTTCAGGCTCGCGAACAAATAATAGCGAACCTTCTAGAAAACGAAAACAATGATTTAACACCTCAACATATATCGGAGATCGCAAACTTAACGGATGGTTACTCTGGCGCCGACATGAAGTCTCTCTGCTCGGAGGCCGCGATGGGACCCATTCGCTCCGTGCCTCTCTCGCAAATCGTCAGCATTAGTAGGCATAAGGTTAATATTTTACAATGCACTTAATTAGGTTAGCGCTATTATGATTAAATGAAACAATTTTATTTTATTCATGAATTATTGATAATGTATTGTTTTAATTTTGAGTATTATTTCAGGTGCGCCCAGTGTGTGTTCAAGATTTTGTAAATGCGTTACAAAGGGTGAAGCCTAGCGTGTCTCAAGATGATCTAGGACAGTATGTTCGGTGGAATACAACCTACGGCCAAGGATTTTAATAAACCATTTATTTTTTATTTTATTTATTAAATTCCTTTCCCATTCAGCAGTTAAACTGCCGAAAGTCGGTCGCCAGAGCCTCGTCCTTAATTCATCAAGGGCTAGGCGATGTTAGTTGCCCCGAAACGAATAAGATATACGGACTGGTAGTATAAATGACAATTGAAATTGTCATATATCTTTTATTGGGAGGAAATCCTCAAGGAGTCTGGGAAGTGGCGGAGGGGTGTGCTGATGTCCCACTCGTACGTGCGCGACACAGATTACTATTTGTAGAAAGCGCCTAGCTGATTATAGTTTATAGTACTTTGTGGAAAGCGATGAATCCACATTCTTCTGCAGAAACCTATAATCTATAATGCAATTTTCTTTGTCTTTGGTTCTTGACTATGATATGTCCCGTTGACATTAGCGATGGGTCGTTGAAGGTTTTTCCGTCAACGAAACGTTAACGTTGATTTCCGTTTGTCAACTAGTTGATCAACTAGTTAATTTCGTCAACGAGTTGACGTGTTACAAACGTCAACTTGCATCAACGATCATTAACTTTCAACGATACACGCCAACGCCAACGATAAACGCCAAAACGTTTTTGTTAATATATCATTTTTTTAAACTTTCTAGATGATCTTCCCTTTATGCTTACTTTTTTCAGGCTTAGGACTGACTAAATAATTTGCTATAAAATACAAATTTTAGGCGTATTTAAAAGATCATCTGATTTTTATGTACATTAATTAATTATTATTTACAATTGGAACGAAGTTCCTTATTTTTTTTTTACATTATTTTGGCTTTTTACGTTATTTTATTTTTTATAATTTTACATTATTTTGGTTTGGGTTCAGTTGCTCGTTTCGTTCGTCAACCTAGTTGAATTCGTAAACGTCGTTGTAATTTTTACTCGTTGACAAATTCTATTCTATTCTATTCTATTTTTGAATATGGCAATCCGTGTCGATGTCAATTCGACGATTCTGCCAATGACAAGTGGGATGACAAGCAAGTAGTGCTTTTAATGAAAATAAATTGAAAAAATATAAATATATTGATTTAAGACGGAGCTGTGGCCGATCTTGAGTAACTTAATGTGTTAGTAGGACGGCACTGAAACAAACAGAAATACATTTACATATATAAAAATAACAACAAAATGTTAGTAACACATAACATATATATACCACAACCATACAAACTGAGGCCTAAATATAGGCCACAGTTTATAATTTAATATTGTTTTGATGTATAAACATCAACAGCATCTGGAGCAGTTCTGGACAGGAGTGGGATAAGAGGGAACGGAAATTAGTAGGGAGAGGAATTTTAAGTTTTTGGAGACGACCATATAAATCAAAGGATGAGTTGTTAGGACAGTCAAAAAATATATGGTCCAGGGTACCCTCATCCAGACCACACTCGCAGAGGGATGAATCCTGCACCCGAATTTTGCGCAGAAAGACCGGTGTACAACAGTGACCTAACCGTATTCTGCACAGGACTGAAATTACCCTTTTAGGGTATTTTTTAAATTTTGAAAACCACGGTTTTGGTTTTACAACCGGTTGAATGGCGAAATAAGAGCTACCCTTCTTTTTGCTGGAGATGTTCCAGCATTCCTGCCACGAGGTCTCTAGACTCAATTTAGGGAGGTTTAGCAGGTCATGCCCTTGAAGGGAGAAGTGTACAAGGTCAGCAGACTCAGATGAACACGCATCTTTGGCCAATGCATCGGCACATTCATTGCCCGCTATACCGCAATGGCTAGGAATCCAGACTAAGTGAACTTCTTTCTCTTGCCTAGTGCAGGAGAAAAGGGACTTTTTAATATCCAGGACAATAGGACAATGGAGTTTAGTTCTAAAGGGATTCTGGGATAGGGCTTGGAGACAGCTAAGGGAGTCAGTAAAGATAACTCCATAGTTAATCTCATGAGACTCTATAAAATGACAAGCTTCCAATAGTGCCACACACTCGCCTGTAAATACAGAAGACTCCTTCGGACATTTGAATTTCAAAATTATTTTAGAGTTCTGATAGTAAACCGCGGCTCCAGTACAGCCACCATTTGATTTGGAAGCATCCGTGAAGAACTTTTGAAACCCAATCCATCGTTCACCCAAAACCGCATTAAAGGCCGAATTTGCCGATGGGGAGTTTTTGGATATGCCAATGTTATAGAATATTTTAGGGGTGAAGCAAAGTACTTCGTAGGGGTAATTAAATAGAGGAAGTCTGGGATATGGAGCAATGGGGGATTCTAAATTTTGAAAAAACCGGTATGCTTTTAGGAATAGGGGGATTTCTTTGTGTTCCCAATATTTGGAGCTGTGACAAAGAGTGTCAAGCTCTCTGAGTTTTGGGATGAGGGGGTGGGACGACTTGGGAATAACCCTGGATAGGAAACGGGAAGCAAGGTACTGACGTCTCAGGGCTAGAGGAGGTTCCGCACATTCGACCTGCAAGGCGTTAATAGGCGACGACTTCATGCAACCTGAGATGATTCGAAGGCATTGAGACTGAATCCTATCTAAACCGGCCAAGGCACCTTTGTTGCTTGGAATCACCAAGTGTGACCCATAGTCCAGGATACTGCGGACTAAGGCATTGTAGACCAGTTTCATAGTGAAGGGATGGGCCCCCCACCAGACACCAGCAAGAGCTTTTAAGATGGAGATTGCTCTTTCGCATCTTTGGATCAAATAGTTAAAGTGGTGAATCCCGGATAATTTTGAGTCTAAGTAAACGCCTAAAAATTTTGTTTTATTACCTATGGGGATATCTTGTCCTTGAATGTTAACTGAGACCTGAGGGATCAGTAGTTTTCGGGAAAAAATCACTACCGAGCTTTTTGGGGCGGATAACGTGAGACCATGGTTCAAAAGCCATGTGTGCAGAGAGTCCAGGGAGAGACAGAGAGATGAGGCAGCGTCCGCAATAGATGAATTTACTACATACAACACTAGGTCGTCCGCGTATTGTAGAAGGTGGCAGTCACAATTAAGGCAGGAGCCAATGTCTGCTGTATACAGGTTGTATAGTAGGGGGCTCAGAACTGAGCCTTGGGGAAGGCCCTTCCACGTCTGTCTCACCTCAAATACCTCCCCCTGCACTCTGAGCATCAAAGAGCGAGACATGAGGAGTGCGCATATACATTGTACCATCTTACCCGGAATCCTCAGCTGTTGCAATTTTTGCCTGAGAACTGGAAGAAGGACGCTGTCGTATGCGGAAGAGATGTCAAGGAAAGTGGCTACAGCGGATTCATTTTTGGAAAAGGCTGTACGGATATCAGTAACCAAAATTGCCACACTGTCCATGGTGCTAAGCCCCTTTCTAAAGCCAAACTGATGACTCGGCAGTAAATCCCTAGACTCCACCAACCACTCAAGTCTATTTTTAATTAAATGTTCCAATATCTTGGCCAACACTGAGGACAAAGCAATTGGTCTAAGGCCATTCGGATCATCAGCAGTCTTGCCGGGCTTCAAAAGGGGAATTACTATCTGAGCTTTCCACTGTTCAGGTACCCAACCAAATTGATAACAATAATTTATTATTCCTAAAAAATATTTTTTTGCTTCAAAACCAAAATGAACTGCAAATGAGTACGGTATGCCGTCTATGCCTGGGGCGGAATCCCTAACATGACGTAACACCGCATCAAGTTCCTCCAACGAAAATGGTTCATTCATAGGATCGTCCAAAATATTTACAGACGGGAGCAGAAGTTCTGAGGAAGAAGGAACATAGGCTGGAGCAATTTTGTCGAAAAAGGATTCAGCAGTTTGTCTCGAGATAGGGGAAGAGATAGATGGGGAGCAGCCTCGCCTGAAACGATTAATGCTCTTCCAAACTGCTGAAATAGGAGTGGAAGGGGATAGAGAAGTGCAAAACTTAACCCAACCGCGACGTTTCTTCTTGCGAAGAAGCCGCCGAGATTGAGCTAACACTCGTCTGTACCGTATAAGATTGACGCTATTCATCGCATCATTGTACTGTTTTTCGGCCTCTTTTCTTTCTTTAATAACCGATGTGCATTCTTGATCCCACCACGGGGGTGACGGGATTTTATTTCTGGCACAGTTGCGCAACGGAAAGGTAGAGTCTGCGCTTGAGGTAATGGCCGAGATAAAGCCATCGTAGCAGCTCTTAGCATGGCAGTGACCAGAAGAATCTTGGAAACTTGAATTTAAATTTGGAAGCATACTAATTTTCCCCTCCAGTAAAGATGCAAACTTCGACCAATCAGGTTTGGACAAGTTGTACTTCAATAGTGGAGGAGAAGTTTTCTCTAAATAAGTTTTATTAATTAAAGTTACAACAATGGGGAAATGGTCGCTACCATGCGTCAGAGTAGTACATTCCCAATGAATTGATGCCGCCAACTCAACTGAACAGAATGTGAGGTCTACACAACTCTTTTGCTGTCCTGGAAGGGATCTACGAGTAGGGCTACCATCATTTAAGATGCAAAGGTCTAAATCATCCAAGATTTCTACTAAACCTTCCCCAAACGAATCACAACGATTGGAGCCCCATCTAAAGTGGTGACAGTTGAAGTCACCCATGACGAGCACAGGTCCCACTATGTTATTCAAAATGTCCCTAATGGTGGTTAAAAACCCGCGCTGAGGATGGGAAATATACACCGATAAAACAGTGATACTCTCAATTCTACACGCAACTATATTCATATCACCATCCAGAACCGGAAGGGACAAGGTTGAGAGGGGGACACGATTATTAACAAGGAGAGCCGACCCTCCATAGCCATCAGATCTGTCACATCTGAGAATATTAAATAGTGGTATATTAAAACTGAGACTCGGGGTGAGCCAAGTCTCAGCTACAGAGCAAGCCAGAGGCTTGAATTTGTTGAGGAGGAATATGAGGTCGTGCTTTTTATGCCACACGCTCCTCACATTCCATTGAAGGAATACTTGGCGAGGCGCCATTTCTAATATTTGATAAAAGGTTAGTTAGTTGGTAGGCAACGTTGGACGGTAATTGGGTATTATTGGTGGATAAGATTGTAGATAGAAGTTTAATAAGTATATCTATTATCGAGGAAACATTACTATCAATGAATGGGTTATTCAGAGCGCAGCCATCAGGCTGTGAAGGTGCAGGGGAGTTAATAATCTGCTGATGGGCAGCTTTATCATAAGAGGGAGATAGAGGGGCATGGGTCCTTGGCTTAAGGAAAACAGTTTTGCGGTATGACTGAGTGGGGGCGGGAACTGCTTTTGCAGCATTAGCATAATTGCGAGAAGCAAGTGGGACAGATTTGCTAGCTTCAGCATATGAAAGGGACTTCTCAGCCATAACCGTCTTAATGGCCTTCTGTCTACCCAACTCCGGGCATGACTTGCTATTTGCAAAATGATTCCCTGAGCAGAGCACACAGAATGCCTCAGCCTCAGAAGTGCTGCAACCATCACCGGGGTGATCATGGCCGCACTTACTGCAGCGAGGCTTAGACCGACACACTAGTTCCACATGACCAAACCTGCAGCACTTACGGCACTGGATGGTGGGATAAACATATTGCTGAACTGGAAGGGAAGTGTAACAGCAAAAAACTCTTTGAGGCAATACTTGGCCATCAAAGGTAAGTACACATGTCTCTGTTGCCTTGAATTCAGTTACTCCATCTATAACTACTTTCCTGCTTATGCGACGAACTTTCAGGATTTCACCACAACCTGAAGGGACCTGTAAGTATTTTTGGGCTTCCTCTTCATTTAAATCTGTGGGAACACCAGTCACAACTCCCATCCTAGTTATATTAAAAGTGGGGATAGAGGCAACATAGCAGTTCTTGTGTAAAATGCTGTTGATAATAAATGAGTTTGCATCCTGAGGGGATTTAAACTCTACAGAAACACGGTTCCTACCAACTTTTTTAACACCATCACGGACAACGTTAGTAATATTATGTTTTTGTAGGAATATTCCGAAAGTAACAGGGTGTAGAGAGGTACCGGCGTTAGGCTGGGGCTCCAATCGAGAGACATGAACGATAAAAGGTGCCTTATCAGTAGCTGAGTACCTGCTGCGGCCAACTAGGTTTCTTTGTTGTTTGGATGGCGGGGTTGACACGCTAATGTTAGCATCATCTCCGGAGCGTTTCCTGGTATTCGAGGTTGATGGGGTCTGGGAGTCCGCGATGCTGCAAGCAACATCAGCGAGTTGGGATAGCGGATAGTTGGGGGAAAGAGGAGCATATGCAGAGATGTCGGGAGGATCGGGATCGGGAGGTTTATTTTGATCCATTATGCTTATAAACAACTAGTAAGTTACCGAAATAACAGTACACCACTGGAAACAAACACAAGGACAACACACAAACACAAAACTAAGTCACAAAAGTTCACCAAAACACTTAAAACGGCTGAAAATTCTAGGCACACGTGCTAACCAAAGACACTCTGTGGCGAGAATCCGTTGACAAATTCAACGCGTTGACGGATTCAACTCGTTGATTTGAAAACGGTCAACGTTAATCCCGTTGAAGTGACATCAACGTTGATTCAACTAGTTCGTTGATTCAACGCCCATCGCTAGTTGACATTATTGACAGATTGTCAGTCAAGTAATGTCAAAGCAAATTAGCAAAATGCAATATTTTGGCGCGATGTACTCTTTCACTTTCAGAATGCTCGATTTTTGCAAAAATGACCTAAAGATATTATACCCAAGTTAATCATAAGTTTATTTTTACAAATATAAATCCGAACTATACGACTAAATCAATATGGAGCAAGAGAATCGTGTTGTAGTGCTCATAGATATGGACTGTTTTTACTGCCAAGTAGAAGAAAAACTTAATCCTGAGTTAGCTGGGAAACCTATTGCTGTAGTGCAATATAATCCTTGGAAGGGTGGCGGGTAAAAACATATGAGAACTTCTACTCGTTACTTACATAATGTGGCGAAACTCATTAATTATTCACAATGTATTGTGAATGTTACTACTGCTTTTTTTACTTACTTTTTCAGGATCATTGCTGTCAACTACGTTGCAAGAGACCGGGGTGTTACGCGCCATATGAGAGGAGATGAGGCGAAGGCTAAGTGTCCAGAGATAGAGCTGCCTTCAGTACCTTGTTTTAGAGGCAAAGCTGACATTTCCAAGTAAGTGTTTAACTACCCATATCTGAATCGTTCGCAACACTAGATTCAGGCTTCTTCATAAGTAACAGTATAACAAGTGTTCTAAATTCAAAATACCATGAATATTTTCTTCAGATTCTAAAGGATCATGCCCATATTAGTATGGAGCCAAAAGTCAGCAACGCCATGCAATGCCCAAATTCCAGTTCTATGTCATACGATAGCTTTATAGCCATATTTGTAAGATATCTAGATTTAATATTATATAAAACACCGATTCAAAAGATATTGGACATTAAACATGATAACTTCCTAATGGTTTTTTACACATTTTATCGTTTATAGACAGCATTGCTATTAGTTTTTCACTAGGAACTTCATGATCATCATGAATTCATGACTTAATTGTATGTTATCAGATAAACATGTCAGTTATTTGAATATATATATATACATTAAATGAATATATGGGCGATTCTCTGTAAGCTCGTAATCGGCTGTCCGGACCGATTTTTTCAATAAATAGTTTAATTCTTATTTAAAAAATCACATTTTATGAAACTTTAACCCCGAAGCTTCACGGGCCCTTTGTTTTTATAACCATAATTACTTTAATTTTTTTTCTATACGTTTTAGAAGCTCGAAAAATACAGTCCCCTGGCTGTCCCTTTCACTGCATTCACACCTAGAAATGCGATTTCCGAAAAACTTGATGAAACTACTTTCACTTAGCAGTTAATATCACAAACAAAAATAATGAAATTATATTATTTTCGTAAAACAAGCACTCATTACAACTTTATTCATTTTAATAAACTCCTGTAAACTTTGTCCTGAGAATTTTAATACAGTCCCCTGCCAAAAATTTAAATCAATATTTAAAAAAAACTATAATATTTTACAATCGTTTTATTAGTGCAACGAAATGCAATTGTTGTGAAGTTGGCAAACTTATCAAATGCGGTAACGATACGCCATTCTGTTTAGTGTTAGAGCGTCATTTGTGAGGCGAACAAGCGTTTGGGCCGCTACCACACACAGGCCTCTGGTAAATAATTGTATGTAATTTAATTACTTAAATTATCTCTATTTATAGTTAATTGTTACATTATTTGTGCCTTAATTGATCGGTAGGTTCTTAAAAAACTATAAGACATCGGTTTCATAAATATTGTGAAATCTAACTGAAATACACAGTCCTCTGGCAACAGTCCTTTGCCAAAAAACGCAACAGGGGACTGTTTAACAAAACAGGGGACTGTGTATTCTGCGTATTGGTTTAATAGTTTTCATGAATTGTTTGTGTAAATTTATTCGCTAGTCTCTTTTATTAATTTAAGAATCAAACTATCATTGCATCGCATAATTTTTTTCCTTTATGTACTTGAATTATATTACACAGGCTGATCGAACGCACGTGATATGGCTCCTAAAAAGAAGAAGCTATCCCGAGAGGAATTACAAAAAAAGAGAGAATCAGAGCGGCAAGAGCGACTGCCCTATCTGACCTCCACAACTCAGTTACCCGTGCAACCGACTTTTTTTAACGACGCTAAAAATCATCAAATGACCCCTCCCGCTGCGGGTCAGAAGCGGTGGGGGAGTGTCAGAGTTTTACTGACTAAAAATCCGTCGTGTTCCGTCGTAGGCCTTTAATGTACCAGGGCCGTGGTAACTCTTTCGTACAGTCCCGCAGCCCCAGAGGCCCTATGCCCTGCTGGGCCTCGCTAGGGTTGCTGACATCAACTTGAGGAGCGCGTGGAACTACGCACGCCACCGACACGGGTCTGTTGTCTAAAAAGACGCAGGAACGATGAATCATCTGAATTCATCGCCCACAGACCCAGGCCTACGGTGGCCGGGATTCGTCTCGCGCAACCCGGCGCCCGTGGTGACTACCTGGTCCAGCCGGGATGAGAGATGCGAACTCTCTGTCGTTCCGCCGCCTACTTCTCGAGCATGACTGCTTCGCAGAAGGAGGCGACGGCATCCCATTCCTCTCACCCCGGACCATGGCATAAACCAGGCCCGGACGCCCTCGACGAGGATCCGGCGGTGTCCTTCCCATGCAGGGCACTCCTGGACTGTGAGGTCCATCGTGTCCTCGAAACTGTCCGCACAGTGGTGACACCCGGGCGCCACCTCAGGACCTGTTAGATATTTCCCAAAACAACCGTGTCCGGTGAGGACCTGCGTCATGCGGTAAATGAGGGCGCCGTGACTCCTCCCGAGCCACTCTTCAAAGAGGTCCCCACTATGGTGGCGTGCCCTAACCCTGTACCCCTTAGTTCGACTGGTGTTAGACTTACTGGCTTCTGACTACCCGTAACGACTGCCAAGGATGTTCAATAACAGCAGAGACCTACAGTCTAACGTGCCATCCGAAACACAGTCTTTGTTGAAAAGTTGCATTGGTACTTGCCTGATCTGGAATCGAAGCCGCGCCCTCATAATTGACAAGTTGGTTCTTTACCCACGAGGTCTACCACGACTTTTTCGCCGGCGACGTCATTGGTAAGCAGTTGAAAGAAATGGGTTATCAGACCAAACGCTCAAAATGGCGAAACACGTCTTTGTATAGTTCACAGCCACATAGACATGAAGCTTAGCGCTCTTCATACTGCTAACATATTAACTTACAACAATCACCAGGAGTTGCTGGAAGATCTACATATGTTGCGACGTATCAAGATCTATGTCGTGTCATGCTTGCGGTAATAAAAACCCGAAATATATGGCTTTTGATCATAGAAAAGTCATAAAATGTGGGTTTCTGTTCACATTCAAAACAGTCCCCTGATGCCTCAAACAGTCCCCTGTCATGATTTTTTGGAAAATCGCTAATAACTCGGAAAATAGGTACAATTTCAGTGGGCCTCCTTGTCTAACTAAATAAATAGTTAATTTTCTTTGGCATAGGACTACGTTTTTTGTCAAATTAAAAAAAAAATTGCCAGGACAGAATTTGTATGGAGCTGAACGAGCTTACAGAGAATCGCCCATATACATGGGCCAAAGGACGAGATTCCAGACCGTATTATATAAAGCATGATTGAAACAATGTAATGACCGGCTTCTCAACAATTGCATTCGATTCGTTTTTAATCTCCGCAAGTACGATCATGTGTCAGCGTATCGAGCGCAACTTAAATGGCTACCGATAAGACAACGACGTGTGATGAGGGCTTTAACTACTCTTTTCTCTATTCTACATTCTCCCACTTCACCTCCTTATTTAACTCCTCACTTCCAATATATGTGTTCTCAACATTCCAAAAATCTTCGCTCTTCAAATAATCGTCTTCTACACTGCCCTACTCACCGTTCAGACATTATTCATTCTTCCTTTTTCGTTAAATCCATTCTTCTCTGGAATGAGCTTCCTCTGGAAATCAGGATGGTTAACAGTCGTTATTCCTTTAAAAAGAAGCTACGTGACCACATCCACAGGAAATTGGCAGAATCGCTACCATAGCTTGTTTTCTTTTCTTTTTATTTCTTTGTCTCTCATGGCAAAATGTAATATGTATGTATATATGTATATATACTATAATTATGTATTATTATCCATATATTCTATATATATATATATTTTTTTTTTCTTCTCATGTAGACTATATTAAATACTGCACCTACCACTGCTATTTCCCCACCACCCAAAGGTAGACTGGGAGAAAACGCCTAAGGCGTTAAGTCCGCCATTGTACTGATTGTGCAAAAAGTATTATAAATAAAAAAAAATAAATAAATAATGTACTGCAATGTCAACAAGAATGTCTTATTTTTTCTATTTTTTAACCGGTGCCTTTTAAGACTTCAAATTATCATCATAATTCTAGTTTTTATTTATTAGGACTATTTTGTGATAAACTTTCTCTGGGCGTTACTGGGGCACAGATGGGCATGGTCCTTTGTTGCAGTACCTACCTTTTATGACCTTTGGTGCATAGCTTGTTTTAAGTAATGTTTGTTACAAATAATAATGTATTTTATTTATTGATTACTTTCTCTAGGTATAGAGAGGCAGGTAAAGAAGTAGCGAGAGTGCTGCAGAAGTTCACGCCACTGCTGGAGAGAGCTTCTATAGATGAAGCTTATTTGGATATCACTGCACCTGTTTGTAACGCACTATAATATTTTTACAAAACCTGGATATAAATTATTTATTTTATATATTCAAAATTATGTGTTTTCCTATTAATTAACAGGTGCAAGAAAGAATGAAAAGTCTCAATGTAAACACGGTTCACACAGGCATGATACCCAACACTTTTGCCTTAGGATATGAGTGTGTTGAAGAATTTCTGGCTGACGTCCACTCATGTGGCACTGAGAATATTGAGTTTGATTATGAACATGCAAAGAGGTTGCTTGTAGGTGCTGTCATAGTCAGCGAGATCAGGGCTGCTGTTTATGAAGAAACCGGTACAACTAAATACTTATATGAAATCATTAACTTAATGATAACTGTTGTAATATGTTTATTGGTATTATGGGAATTGCAGGTTACAGGTGCTCAGCTGGTATAGCTCACAACAAAATTCTAGCTAAACTGGTGTGTGGCATGAACAAGCCCAACAAGCAGACTGTATTACCAAAGCATTCTGTAAATATACTTTACAGGTAACCTGATCTATGAAAATCTTTACTTCTTATCAATGATCATATTGTTATTAAATTCCACATTCCTTTCAGCACACTGCCATTAAAAAAAGTGAAACACCTTGGTGGAAAATTTGGGTACACAGTTTGTGAAATGTTAGGAATCCAGAAAATGGGTGAGCTGCAAAAGTTTACTGAAAAAGACCTACAATCAAGATTTGATGAAAAAAATGGGTATGTACAATTTTTTTTTAAATTCCTCATTAAATGAACTTGTCTAATTTATTAAATGTATTTATAGAACTTGGCTCTACAACATTGCGCGTGGCATAGACCTGGAACCAGTACAAGCAAGATTTAACCCCAAGAGCATTGGGTGTTGTAAGCAGTTCCGTGGCAAGGCTGCTCTCCTTACCCTGGACAGCTTACAGAAGTGGCTCAAAGACCTGGGTGATGAAATAGATGACAGACTGGAGAAAGATGCATTGGAAAACAACAGAACACCAAAACAAATGGTGGTTAGTTTCTCCATTCAGATGCCAAAAGGCAAAGATACCAGCAGTTCTAGATCATATAATTTTTCTCCTGATGATGATCTATGTTCAGAGTTATTTTCAAGCAAAGCTTTAGAACTTATTCTGGAGAGTTCTGAAGGTATCAAAGTACAGGGTAAGTAGAAGAATAGCATTGACCATCTTCATATATTTTTATTCAGATTAAAATCAACATTTATTTTTTCAGAATGTGATGGTAACAGAAGATTGAAATCGCCAATCAAATTCCTCGGCATAAGTGTTGGTAAGTTTGAAGACAATACAGAAGTGAAGAAAATTAAGAAAATATTAGATTATTTTTGTGCTGGATCTTCTAAAGATGTTTCAGTTTCTGATAAGCCTAAAGATAGTATGCAGACCACAATAAGAAAGCAAGAAAACACTATCACTGAACAGCCCCTTGTAAATAATAAATCTAATACAAAGAATAATGGCAAACAATACATTATGCAGAAGTTTTTACAAGTATGTGACAAATCACAAATGAACGAAACTCAACCAGAACAACCTAAACAGAATAACAATACAACCACTCATACTAATGAAACAGTTTATGAATCTAGTTTAGATAAGCAAGAGTCATTTTTTGCTAAGATATTGCAAAACAGCAAGGATCCCATAAGCAGAATAAAGCAATCAGATGTGGACATACAAAAAGTACGGCCGACGACGCCCGTCTGTGACGTGATCGCGTGTGGGGAAGATAGCAATGAGACATATTGTTCAGGTTCAACAATAGAAAACGAAATAAACAACAGTGTGGCGTTGTTTGAAGACGATCCTAAAGACGTCGCCCGTCTTACAAATATCAGAGAGTTACTAAGCAGCTCCAGAAAAATGCACGAACCTGGCTCTGATAATTCAGAAACTGATCGAAATGCCAGTGAAATAGTACGCTCCTCGCCGCAGAAGAATAATAGACCGCATGTTGGTATTGTCGATTGTCCTGAGTGTGGGAAGACAATATCAATTGATATGGTCGCGGAACATTCCGATTACCACCTCGCCTTGAAGCTAAGAGATGAGGAAAGACAAGAAGTTCGAAATGAAATAAAGGTAAAGAAAAATGATATGAAACTTAAACAAAATGACAAAAAGAAAAAGCAACCTGAGGTACAAAACAAAAATGAATGCATGACATCAATTGCCAGCTTTTTAGTAAAAATCGACGATAATATCCCTACAGAGAACTGTTCAGAATGTGGTAAAAAAGTACCACTTGAAAGATTTGGAGAACATTTAGATTTCCATGAAGCACAAAAGCTAAGCAGAGAACTGAATAAGAAAACAAGTCCTGTGTTCTCAGGGAACAGTGTAAAAAGAAAGCGTAAGTCTACTTCACCTGTGAAGAAGAGTAAAAAGCCTTGTAGACCTATTGAATCTTTCTTCAGATAATTTTATAATCAATGTATAAATGTAAATATGTAATGGATTAAAGGAAGTGAAACACAGATTTTGTTGTTTTAATGATGTATATTATGTTAAAAAGATTTACACACTGTAGATCTCATTCTGGATCTTCCTCCAGGCGTCAAGGGGTCCGTGCTCGGGGCGGTACTTGACGTTGCAGCCGTCGTTAGCGAGACGCCCGTCCTCACGCAGCTTCTCGAACTCCTCACGCTCGTACTTGGTGAATCCCCACTTCTTGGAGACATAGATCTGTAAACATTTACATTCAGATTAGTACAGAACAGAACATATTTCATGATCTAAGGACAGTAGAAACGTGAAAGCGTGCTCAATTGACGCGAATTGAACAAGGGATCGTAGGATTCCGTAGTAAAACAAAAGCGTGTGGATTTCGCGAGACCGGTGTCGCCAGTTGAACACGGAAAGGGAAATACGCAGTAGAAACATTTACTTTGAAGGTTAGTGTCATCAACATAAAGATTTTGGGTCAATAGCCCAAAAATAAATCTACTACTGAGGCAGGAGACAAGATTATTTATGAGTATGATATGATAGCTAGGTGTGTAATAAGTTGTATACTAACCTTTTGGCGACCGGGGAACTTGAACTTGGCACGACGCAGAGCCTCGATGACCTGCGCCTTCCAACGGTCGCTGGAACGCACGGACATGATGGGCTGTCCGATGCGCACACGCGCTACGGTACCTTGGGGTTTGCCAAAAGCACCACGCATCCCAGTCTGGAGCCTGAAAAAGTTATGTTCATTTATTAGTCCAAATATTACAAGCATAGCTGAAACTTCAATGGGAATATGGTGATGGAAAGAAATTCAGTAGAAAAAAACTTTCTTATTACATTTAATTATCACAACATATGAAGATTGAATCTTAAATAATACAATATCTATACTAAAAGGGGGGTAAACTCTTAAAAACCACTATGAGCACATTAGTTAGTGTTCCATTCAATACACTACTGCCTTATGCTGTAAAAGGTTAAACTTGACTGTTTACCTACACATCAATGCTATTTTAATAAACATGAATAATTTTATTTGTTTATACCTATCCTAAAGGTGCTAAATCTACTGAACAGAAAAATTCTTTCATTGCTGGGAAGCTACATTACTCCAGAATAACATAAGCTGTATGTATGTAAAAACAGGTATGTATTTATAACAAACAATTACTAACATTCATTATAATAGTTTAGACATTTGCTGTGAGAGCATAAAGCTGGTCACATTACCTACACTATATTAACATAGGTGTTTACTACATGTATTCAGTACTCATATTAAAAGTAATGACTAGTGATATTACTGCAAGATCAACAATTTATTGCAATTCACAGTGATCTAGGCATGAGTAAGCTAGGCACTATTTTATTGTAGCTTTCACAATGTTGTGCAACCATTGTTTTGATGTTTCGCAGGCATCCTCCTTTTGCATTTTATCTTGAGATAAATAGGTACAAAATACATGTGTTCCAAATCTAGATAAGGACTAAGATGACAAGCATGTTTCATATCTTTTGTATAACAGTGACAAGTATTGTCATCAATGGTGTTCTACTCAAATATTGTGATCCAAATCTAGATAAGGACTAAGATGACAAGCATGTTTCATATCTTTTGTATAACAGTGACAAGTATTGTCATCAATGGTGTTCTACTCAAATATAGATATATCTACCATTTGATGCAAATGATGGCAAAAGTTGGCACCAACATGAAATATCAGCCCATAAATAAGACAAGAACTTGTAATTATCACTATTATACTGTAAGTGTTTATTATCACAGCAAGACTCCATCCACTGACAAACATTATACATAAATGAATAAGCTGTTAAAGACTTTCAGCTTAATTTAAAAATAACATTTGTAACAAAGTATAGATCTACACAAGACTCTGCCAATGGCCTTCATAAGGGAATAGAAAGGATAAAAACACTACCCAGGGTTATAACCACATGTAGATAGCACATTTGATATTATATTGCGTTCTAAAATGAAACTAAACTAAAACTGAGAATGAAACTACATGTATCGTATCTTAGAAGCGCAAGTACTACATAAGTTTCACTGAGAGTATATAAGAAACTGAATATTTAAACTTCATTACAAGCATGCAATTTTCGAAAGTGTTGTACTTTACAGAAGTAGGATATTATAAAAATGATCAATGTAGCTTACCTATCAGCTCCAGCGCACGATAACATTTTGTTGATGCGGATAACATGGAATGGATGCAACCTCATGCGGACGTGGAACTGGTCCTTGCCGCAGTTCTTCACGAGGTACTTGTTGCAGCAAATACGGCCTGCTTCCAGAGCCTCAGAGCTAAGCTGCTCGTACTCGTCGGACACAAGGTGCACGCATAGCGGGAAGTCGTCCACGGCAGCCTTCTTCTTACCCAAGTCGAAGATACGGATCTTGGGGTCGGGCACACCACGACAGAACCGTGACTTAGGGTACGGCTTGTTTTTACAGTACCGATAGCTGAAAACCACATTTTACACATTAAAACTTGTCTCAAATCATAAGCAAAACACAATTTTAGAGGTTGGAAATTATTTACCATCTCGCTGGCCGGCGCCCCATTGTGATCTGAAATAAATCGAAAATTAAATTAAACAGCTGTTACACTACACGTTCTCAAAATATCACAGCAAAATAATCATCACTTATAAAGATTACATTAGATTTTATATTAAAAAATTATCAGCACCTTCACAAAGTGACACCACTTCCACGAAAAGACAGACGGAAGTTCGTTTGACGTTGACGTTAATTTTTTTTTTGGGGTGACAAGCGCAAAAAATATTATTAAAATAAAAATTCTATAGCTCAACAGATTTGTACGGTTTTTGAAACGTCTTTTCACTTGCTATCCCACACAGAGATGTAGTCATCTTTCTTGAGTTTTCTTCTCCACTTCGCTCTATCTGTTTCTTCTTCTCGAGGACAAACTCCGCTTACGAAATCAACTTCCGAACGTTTTTGAAAATTTCTATCGACCTTTTAAGAATTTTTAAACGATTGAGAACCTGTCAGACCAGACAGGTCAGAAAATGTCAGCTGCGTGAGAACAAAATAATAGACGTATTTTTGCGTAAAATCAATTAAATATCTTCTGTATTTGTTTTCAAAATGGGTGCATTAACAAGTAGGCAAAATGCTGGTGTAGAAGAAGCAGACGTAGTGTCCAACCATGCTTACAAATATCCTCCTAGATCAGGTAAATGCCGTAGCTATAATTTGATTACCTATATTTTATTTGTGTGTCATGTTCAATGAATTTGATCAATTCTCGTCCTCAATGTTTATTCATACAGCAGCTAAAGCTATGCAAATGCAATGATTAAATGTTGATTCTTTCAAAACAACAGGCTGTGAGATCACATTGTGTAATGATTTGTACTGTATTAAAAAGGATAACACTATTGTTCGTCTATCAATAAACGCTGCTCTTGAAGGTCGCCTAGGATTGTGAGGTTCAAGCAAATAATGATTTAATTGAACTCAAGAGAGTTTACCTAAGTAAATATCTTGCTATAATTAAAATAATGAGGTGCATTATGTGACAGACAAACTAGGTCCTAGGCATAGAATGTAACTTGGAATAATTGTTTTTTTTTATTTAAAACCGTCATATTTTATTTGTTTCTGTATTTTAGTAATGTAATGGTCAATAATTATTGTATTTTTAATAATACTTCTAACGTAATAATGCACCTTTTCAAATATTTGCACTATAGAAAATATTCATTAAAAAAAAAACCTAATTACAATTGAGTTAATGCCAAAAAGAACATTAAGAAACTGATGATGCAGGTAATTACTTCGGGAGTCACTTCATCATGGGCGGTGAGAGATTTGACACCCCACAGCCTGAAGCATACTTGTTTGGAGAAAATGCTGATTTGAACTTTCTAGGCAGTAGACCCACACCTGTAAGTATAATTGAATTAAACTGAAATATGAGCAGAAAGCATAGACACAGGGCCGGCCCGCCCATATAGGCAAACTAGGCAACTGCCTAGGGCGCTCGTATTCGGGGGGCGGCATAGCAATGCGAGCGGCATCACCAGTCACCACTGAGCACGCGGATCGATCAAAAATGGTTCAATCAATCATACGTACAGACGTGCGGAGCGACGCGCATCGCACCTCGCGGAGCGCGCCGCCGCCGTCCCGTTCCCCGCCGCCCCCCACGCATGCCATCGCCGCCGCGCCGCCCGCGCACTCTTAACTATCTCATGTGTTCTCCGTCAACTCTATGCGCTAAGGCGATCTTCACACTGCCCCGCATCACGCTGCATGTTGCGTGTCGACGTACCTACGCGCGTTCCTGCGGGAATGCAGATCTGCATCATCGTGTGGGTTTTTTGCGCACTCACGCGTGTACGTGCGATTTGTAGATTCACGCATGGCGGCCCTCATCGAGATCCATTTTCAAACACATACGTCACGCCCATTCAAAATCACGCGCGGCACTGCGGGATTCGGTGTGCCATACCTTGAGTCTCGGACCGCACCTACGCGCGGGGGTGCATGTTTCTCCGTGTGTATGCGCGTGATCCGCATTAACGCGCGTGGATGCATTTTCAGTGTGTTGGACTGTGCGTGTTTTCCATACAAACGAATATACTTACAAACAACGGAAGAACACGCATCCACGCGCTACGCTGCATCATGCGGGGCAGTGTGAGAATCACCTAAGTGAATTCCTCGGACTCTCATTGTCAGGGCTGCCATCCGTCCGGGTTTCCCCGGACGGTCTCCTCGGATTTGTCCTCGTTTGGAGACCGTCCGGGGGCCGTCCGGGCGGGGTTTCAAGAAGTGTCCGGAGAAAACCCGGACATTTTTCACAGGGCCGTCTTAACCTATGGTGCAGGGTATGCGAATAACCCGGGTGCCGCGGGCTCAGAGGCACCGCAGAGCGCCCACGCCACCGCTATGCAGGCCTAGGGCCAGCAGATTTCAGAGAAAGATCACTCGATTTGAGAGGATAAGAAGTCAAACAGGTTTTTCAATAAGAATCATTAAATCCACCAACCAAGCCAATTCCTAGCCTGCCTCGCCTTCATCAACTACGAGTTGAAAACATAATATACATGAGATTGCTTGCCTTGTATGGAAGTTTAACCTTTTAAAATTACAAATAGACAAGCATTTGCTGCCGACGTCGAAGTGTCCCAAAACTCAAAAATTTTCGCGCTCGCTTCGCTCGCGGCTTCTTCACTTTGCGGATTTTTTTATTATACAAGTTTAGGTGCTTTAGTGACCCAAAACTCAAAAATTTTTGCGCTCGCTACGCTCGCGGCAACTTCACTTTTCAGTTTTTTGTATCTTTCAACATTTTTTTATCTAACCTATCAAAAAGGTAGCGCCGTTTTAAAGTCCTATTACAAACAAGAAGATAAGTCCTAGTTTCCATATGAGCTTTCTTATTTATGACATTTGAAATACATTAAAAGTCACAATCTTTCAATACTTCTACTACATGAGCTAGAGACGGCCCTGACTTTTCATGTAAGGAAGCACCTCATTGAATTTAAGTATATGGAATATTAAAAATTAGATCTTGTTTTGTTTTTAAAAAAAATTTGGACTCGTCCGGGGAAAAAATGCTATTTACTCTAAATGTCCGGGTTTTTTTAATGTTTGTCCGGGTTTGGCGAAATTCGAAATGGCAGCCCTACTCAGTGTGAACAATAATAATTGCAATCACCTACTGTACCTAGTATTTTTTTTGTTGTGTTTTTTATGGGCGTCGTTCCAATGTTTTGCCTAGGGCGCCAAGTTTCGTTGAGCCGGCGCTGCATAGACAAAAGAATATGTACTAAATCAGCATAGTTTTGCAATGGAAATACCCACAACATGCTAATTAATAGTCTTGAAATATGTTTGTGTATTGGAGAAACACAAAGATAATTCTTACTAGGTTGATTAAAAGTAGGTATATTATAGTCATATAATATTATTGAATTAATTTTATTTTTAACTAGTATATTAATATTAAATTAAATTAAATATTAAATATTGTTTATTTCAGGTAATTACCCATAACATACACAAGATACTTACAGACTAACACAAACATCATGACTTAAACTTTGAAGTAGGTACATAATAATAAAATAAAATAACAAAATTAAAAACTTAACCTATATGTAATTAAAAATTAATAAAATTAATAAAAGTCTTTCATCTCTCGGGTTAGATGGACGTTATGAAAAACAGAGGACACAATTTTGTTGTTACTCAGGGCTACTCTGCTGTAGAATGACACCCTGAGCTTCTGTATTAGACCAACAAACCCTGCAACACTGCTCTCAGCGAACATGTCAGTCGCACTACACCGCCAGGGCAAGTTCATCATTACCCGGAATGCATTATTATATTGTACACGAAGAGTGTTATACGCACTCCTCGTGTACCGGTACCAGAGTTGGCTGGTGTAGAACGACTGACAGTACGCCTTGAACAGCGTCACCTTCACCTGTTTAGAGCAGTGGTAGAAACGCCTGGCCAGCATATTACTTCTACAGGCTATACTGCGCCTCTGTCGTTCCATATCGTCATCATCCATCAAGTTTTCTGTTACAATATGTCCCAGATATTTAAACTTCGTAACAATTTTAAGCACGGTTCCACATAAGCTTATCGGTAGTATTACATCAGGGCCTTTTTTATACTTAAATATCATGACTTCCGTTTTCTTCACATTATATGTTAGGTGGTGTCGAGTTGCATATTTTTCACATATGTTTATTAACTGCCTAATGCCGTTGACCGACGGACTGAGCAGCACCATGTCGTCCGCATAACTAAGATTATTAATGCGTACTCCGCCGACCTGGCATCCGACCCTGGTGCTGCTCAGTTCCTCGATCAGCTCGTTTATGTACAAGTTGAATAAGACAGGCGACGTCAGCCCGCCCTGCCTCACTCCACTTGTCAGCCTATAACTCTCCGACAGAGTGTTATTCCACTTTACCTGATTTATTTGATTGGCATACCAGTATTCTAAAATATTTATGATCTTCGGTGGTACTTTGGTTTTCCTTAATTTGTCCCATAGTATACTGTAATTTATTGTATCAAATGCGCGGCTCAAGTCTAAAAAGCACGAATATACTGTGGTGTTTCTATTTAAATACTCGTATACCGTATTTTTCAAGGCAAATATAGCTAAATCGGTGGACGAACCTCGCCGGAAACCAAATTGAGCATTATTTAAAGGTATATTGGTTTCATTTAGATGTTTCATCATTAATGTTTCAAATACTTTAGAGAATACAGTAGCCAATGAAATAGGTCGGTAATTTGACGAACTTGACACATCACCAGTTCTATTTTTCACAATAGGAACAACAACAGTTCTCATAAAATCTGCAGGTAAATAACTATGTTCAATACACGAATTGAATAACAACGCAAGCTTATTAAAAAGTAACTCAGGTGCAAATAAAAGGTGCTCGACGCTGAGCCCATCGTGTCCCGGAGACTTGCCGCGCTTCATGCGCGTGACACACCGGTACACGTCGTCCGGCGTGACGCGCAGCGCGCTGCTGCTCTCCGGGTCACCATGGGTTCCGCGACTCGCCTCTAAACTCTGACTAACGGAACTAGTAAAGGTAGACTGGGACTGGGGTAGCAAAGGATTAAATTTATTTACAAACAAGTTAGCTATACTAGATGGGTCTTGATTTCCTTCAATAGACAAAGGCCTATTCGATTTATAATTTAGTTTATTGGTTTCTTTCCAGAAATTCCCAAAGTCTTTATTATTTCTGTACGAAGCTATAATATCCATTTTTATTTTTGTTTCATTTAATTGACACCACCTGATTTTGTTCTTAAAAATCTTTTTGCTATTTACCATGTCTTCATATACATTACCCTGCGTAGGGCGTCCGTAAAAGTTCCACAATTGATAGTATTGCCTAGCTATAGCGTGACAATCTTTAACATGAAGGTTCCAACCAATGACCGGTTTTTTATTATTATGTATTTTACCCCGATATGATTGCTTTGCAGCTTTCGTTATACTGTTTACTATTTGGTTATAATATGTGTTAATTAAACTGTGATGCTGACAATCATTGCATAAATCTACTCTACAGGAGATAGTGGGCCACTCATATGAATCTAAATACTTAAAACACAAGCTTCCATAGTTATATTTCTGTTCTGAATTCCTAACACCCCATATCACCCTATTAATTGAGTGACTATGTGACTTATCTGACTTTGGTATTAACATATCAATATTACATTCAATGATCATAGGAAAATGATCTGAATAATATACATCATTTAGAATATAAATACTTTCAACAATATTTAAACCAGCCTCGGTAACAATACAGTGATCTAACCAGCTCGTGGTGCCGTGCGCGTCACTTAGATACGTAAATGAATTCCCAGATGTACCAAGCAGGGCAAGATCGGCACACACCCAACTCTGATCATTACAAAAGTCTAGCATTTTACCCCCAAATAAACTACTTGAACGCGACACATCCGCATTGAAATCACCAAGCACTAACACTGTTTCAATGTCGTTCGTTTCGATAACCGCACTAATAACACCCAAACATTCCGTAAACAAGGGTAGATTGTCCGCGTCCTCCGTAGGCATGTATACCGACATTACTATAAAGCTGCGGCCGGCGGTGAGTTGGATACACACGGCCGCGACGCGCGTCGATCCGGTGTCGATTGGTCTTACATTCGGAAACACGGACTTTTTCCATAAAATTGCTACTCCCCCGTAAGGTCTTCCTTTTAGCACGCCTGCCGACGTATCTACTGCTGAAACTCCGTGCCCAGAAAAATCGGGATGAATTTTGTCCAGATAACCCAGGTCGTCTGGAAGTAGCCAATGTTCCTGCAGTGCAATAATGTCATGTTCTTCACATAGGTCGGTAATATGGTTAGCACATCGTTTTATAGATCTACAGTTAAAGGAGACTATGTTAGTCTTCATTTTTAGGTATGGGGTTGTTGTCGTTCTTATAAAACTTGCGTTTAAATGTGTATTTCCTGTATTCAACACCACACGGCCAAAACTCAGCCCTAAGGAAAATGCTTTCCTGGTCTTGTGTAATCGTCACTTTAAATGACGAAAATGCAGTCTCCTTGTATTGGACAAGTTTTTCAACCTTTACGACCGTGTGTCCACAGTCCTTAATAAAATCGTAGATATCGTTTTCAGTGGTATGTTTATCAAATCGAGATGCGTATATGTAAGATAATTTGGGCACTATTTTAAGTTTACTAGAGGTAAGTAAAGCTTTTCCCTGCTGATTGGGGATCCTGTTGCCTGTATAGGTCTTTTTCTTCTTCTTGTTCACGACAGTCGTAAAACTATCATCAAACTGTATCTCATCAAAGGTGTTATCTATTAGTTCTGTCGTTTTCACAAGGCAACTTTGCAACTCGGTAGGTTTAGGAGTTAAAGTTATATCGTTCTCGGTGCAATCAGCTGATGGGGTCATGCGGTGAGGCGCGAGCGAGCGCGCGGGGAGCGACGGTGTTGCGGGCGCGGGGGGCGGCTCTTGTGCCGAAGCAGTGGCCGGCGCAGCGGTGCCGCTCTGCGCGGGCGTGAGGAGCGGCAACGGTGTCGACGACGGCACGCAGGGCGCATGCGCGCTGGTCGCTGCTTGCTGCCGCGAAGACGACGCACTCGGGACGCGCTTGGCTTCGTTATTTAAAAACAAGCCGTTGCTAAATTTTGCGCCAATATTTTGCTCACTTTGTGCCTGATATTGACTACTTTTAAAATTTTCTATCTCTTGCTGTAATTGAAATAATTCCGATGCTTTTACGTAATCTGTTTGGATACAGTGGATATTTTGTTTAAGCACTAAAATGTCTTTAAGTAGGCTCGTTACATCCACGTAATCGAAAGTCACCGGCGGAAGACGGTGTAGATCTTTTGCCACGAAGGTGGGCAGTGAAGCGGGCTCTGTTTCTTTTAGAACTTTAATAATATCCTGTAGTAATCGTTTGTTCTTGCCGTCCCCTTTTCTTGTTGAGCGACACTTTGCTGCTTCGAAAAGGATGGTTTTGGCGGTAGTAATATCAGCCTCTTTAAAGTTAGATTCACATATCTGCACCAAACTTATTTCGTCCATAATATCAATTTTACATTGTAAGAAGCACAGTAGTTCGTTGATAACTAGGTTATTACACTGATTCGACATTATACTATTTCATTAATTAGGCGGATATGTAGTACAGGTGTGTTGACGCACAACCGTACGCGGAAGCGGCGCGCGGGGGACTGGTCTAACTGGACTAATATCTAATAACAATTGACTAAGCAAAAAAATACTGTTTCTATGTGATTTATCACAATTAATTAATAACAATTGATATGTCCTCAGTTCCCGTACCCCCCGCCACAGTCTAATGAGCCTACAAAAACACTAAAAAGTTTAGTGAATATTCGCAAGGAGTCTTTACGTTTTGTTCGTTGCCCTGAGCCTGTTGGTAAGCTGGCGGAAAACAAGATTGGAGACGGGATGATCAAGTCTGTGGACAATAACGGCAAAGGGACGTATTACAATATTGAATTCACTTTTGACTGTGATGCAAGATGTGCCATTACCGTATTTTATTTTTGTACCGAAGAAGTTACTCCCACTGGTGTTGTGTAAGTATTGTTTTCTATTGGTTTAATAATTTCTTGTTATGAAAGAACTTTATTGAGATTGTGACAGGAAAATTATAGGATTGATATTGCAAGTAAGACAATGAGTCTATTACTTTACGTAACTCGTAAGTCAAATAAAAACATCTTATTACCCACCAGCTATAGTTACTCTCTGTTGTTATTTAAATTATAAGTACACTGGCATTTGGAAGGAATGAGCTGTTTCCACCCCTAAAGCAGCCTATTAGTGATATCCTCATATGTAATCTTCTTGCACAGTTACTACCCGCGCGACCCAGCAATGAATTCTCAGACATACCACTACAAGAAGGGTGCAAATCAGCAGTTCTGTCAAATTTCACACGTATTCGACCCGTCCAAACATCCCGAGGAGGATTTGGTGTACAATGCAGACAGGGAGATCATACCTATCGCGATTTACTGCGTTGTTGATGAAGGACAGGAAGGTAAGGAGTATTCCCTCTCACATAGATGTTCAGTGGCGGATATACCGCACTGCTGATTTCCTCTTTTTATGTACTCTCGTATTAACTACCTTGTGTACACCCAAATGTATTTCCTCTATGTATCTACTCTCATACTTATGTGCTCCTACTACGTACTCCCGTATAATCTCCTCATATGAGTTCCCTTATCTATTCTCTTATTTACTCCCCCTCTGTGCTCTCTTATATAGGTATAGGTACATTTCCCATAAACAAGTAAATAAATGCAGAATGAATATTCATGAAGTTCATAATGTAGTATTAGATTAGATTGTAGTCGAACTGATTCATTGTGCTACATTGTCCGCCGTTGTTACGGCTAACACCATTGACCTAACGTCAGTTAATAACAATAATTAAATAACACGAGCGTAAAAACTATCATAAACCTTTAAACTTTTTATTATCTCTTTGTCTATAGTCTACACGCTAAATTCGCAGTTGATTCTGTAATTGCCCCATGGCCCCATCCACTTGCAATCTCGCCTCATCTAAAAAACATCTCTTTCTAGCAATACTTATTGATCATGCTCATATTTATACCAGTAAAACTGAACTAATATCTGGTGGCTTAGATCATAAAGCTTCAAGAACTTTTGTTTTCGAGGTTTAAATGTGCCGAAAATCTTGATGAATGGCGCTGATTAGTTGAGTGTTGATGATGATGCTGTATTGCTGTAGAAATAAGGCAGTCGCACACTACGATAGCGGTGGTGGAGAAGCACTCGGACGGCACGTACGTGCTGAAGGCGCTTAAGCAGAAGCTGTTCGTGGACGGCCTGTGCTACCTGCTGCAGGAGATCTACGGCATCGAAAATAAAAACCTTGATACTAAGGTTAGTTGCTTATCACTATTTACAGAGTATATGGATGTAAAAATTGCGGCTTCCTATCGCTACGCTTACGTTCGAGCCGCTTACGAACAAGGGTTGACGTTACGCGCGTATCGGTAACATTTTAAATGAAAATGCTGTTTGAATAACCTTGTGTAAGTGTATCCCGGAATGATACACTGGTTGGCAATGGCTCTTAGATTTTCACTTTTCCGAGTTTATGCTGAATATATTGATTGTGTTACGCAGCCGAGTTCAGACGAGGAGACGGAAGACGGCGGTTCAGAGTGCGTGATCTGCATGTGCGACGTGCGCGACACGCTGATCCTGCCGTGCCGGCACCTGTGCCTGTGCAACTCGTGCGCGGACTCGCTGCGCTACCAGGCCAACAACTGCCCCATCTGCCGCGCGCCCTTCCGCGCGCTGCTGCAGATCCGCGCGCTGCAGCGCCGCGCCGACAACGCGCCGCCCGCGCCGCCGCCTACTGATGTACGTAGTCTGTGTAGTGTATACAAGTGATCCTGCCGTGCCGGCTAGTGCCTGCACAACAACTGCCGACAACTGTCCCATCTTTATAGATTATCAGGTTTGGAACCAGGAGCTTGAGTGGCATCGACTGATATCTTGTCACAAAGCATAGAACCTATCAAAACGGGTGAGTGACCGATCTCTTTGGGGTACAGGGGCATGTGAATAGAAGAGAACGGAGACTGAAACAGTAAGCAGGGGCCTGTGACGCGTACCCTAATAACCGTTTTCCTCCCTCCGCGCCCCTGTACGCCACTATATACAGTAAAACGATATGTTCTTACAACAGGGCAGCACAGAGAACATCCCGGCGGGCTACGAGCCGGTGTCGCTGCTGGAGGCGCTGAACGGGCCGCACCCCGCCCGCGCGCTGCCCGCGCCGCGGCCCGCGCCCGCCATCGCCAGCCCCGACACCGACACCGCCTCGCAGGTAACATGGAGTATTGAACTAATGGAGGGTGCATGCGTACCTAAAGTAGAGAATAAGTAGAAAATAAAAGTATAGTATAGTTTTTTTTTCACTCAGTCATATCATTTGTGTGTAAAATATATGTGTAATATTATTTATGTACATCTATTTAGTATTCAGTTTTGTCATTCGTTAGTTGTTCTACTCAAATCTTTTATTTTATTTTTTATTATAATCGATGCACCTACCATATTATTTCTGCAGCACCCTAAAGTTGACTGGAGAGAATGCCTGTGGCATTAAGTCCGCCTGTGTAACGAATTTTGCATAAACTTAAATAAATATTACCAAGAATATAAAATTTGGTAAACAAACTATTTTAAATTCTTATTTTAACTGTAAATAATTTTACAGGCAGCAGAAATTCTGAACCGTTGCAACTTAGAGCGCAGTTCGTCCACGAGTTTGGGCAGCAGCGGCAGTAGGAAGGCCAAGAGTGGTTCCAAGGATGACGTCAAGAGTGTACGCGATAGGTCCGCTGCACAAACTGTTACACCTGAGGTACGTAAACTCTACACTTCTCAGAAATTTTGATCGCTAAAAGCCAAACGACATGCGGCGACTCTTGCGGATCTTGAGATTCGGCAGCCGAGCGCATAATGATTCCCGAACATTCATCTTCATACTTTCGGTTTTGTCTCCCAGATGTGCCGAATAATACCGGCCCGCTTATGTATAGCTAGCCTTACCTACTATATTTTTAAGGTCATTAAATTAACCCCCAAAAATCTATTCTCTATTCCAATTGCCCTTTGTGAACAAAAAATCATTGATCGGAGCACAAGGTCAGTAGAATAAGGTGTAGGTTGACACAAATCTGTCTTAACGTTCCTTACAGTTCCGCATGTCGGTGCTGCTGGCGCGCGAGGAGGAAGCGAAGCGCGCGGAGGAGAAGGCGGCCGCCAACAGTCCGCTGCTTTACAACCATCATATCGTTAATGGAGATAAGATTTCGAAGGTAGTAAAAGTAGAAGTAGGACTGACGAAAAAGAAGGTTGTAAGGTTGACCAGTATGTACGTGTGTATGTTTGCGATTATCTGACGTTTGGCTGAACCGATTTGATGCGGTTATTTGAGCATAGTATTTGTTCAAATGTTTTTGCTTTTTTCACGACAAAGTTTAAATACCTATTTGATTTATAATGAACGAAGCTTGGTATTTACGGTCAGAGAGTGTCCTTTGCCAAAAAATCTCCTTCCACCGTCCTTTAAAAAAGTCGCTGCCCGCTCACGTCATACTTTTTGTTGGACAGATAAACGGGCCGATTTTTCTTAAAACGTTCTTAGGGGCCGTTCAAATATTACGTAAGCAGATTTATTACAATTATTTACCCCCTCATCCCCCTTGTCAGCAAAAGTAAGCAAAGCTCTTACCCCCTCCCCCCATGCTTACGTAAACATTTTTCAGTTTAAAATGTATTTTTTTATATTATAATTATAATGTAATTATAATAGTATCCGAACAAAACAATACACTGACAGAAGAAATTTAGACAAGTGAACAGCGCGCGGTAATTCCCCGAATCGTATCTAAAGCGAGTGCCTAAACGTATGCGTGTATATCCCCGAAAATGCGTTTCGTTTTCAAGCATAGATAATGTGAGGGTTGCCATTCGTGTAAAAAAGTAAATAACTATCGATGACGTAATCATCATCTGATCTCCCCTACCCCCCATGTCATCCAAAATAAGCAAAACAAAGACCCCCCCACCATATAGTGCTTACGTAATACTTGACCTATTTATCTCCCACAAAAAGTCAGTTATATCGGATAATTATCCGGTGGCCCTTAATGAAACTTTTTATTTGTTTGTGTGGTATGTCAGTCGTCCCTGAGCCTGGAGTACGGGTGCGCGGCGGAGGCGTCGGGCTCGGAGGACGAGGCGCGGGCGCCCGCCGAGCCCGACAGCGACGCCGAGCGACTCTCGCCGCTACTCACGCAGCCCACGCCTAACGGGGTAACTCATCTTATTATTATTTAACCATGTTTGACTTATAGGTTAAACTGTTCATATTTTTCCCAAGGTCTCCAACACAGGCGTGTGCCCGGCATCTCGGACGTTACCGTGCCCGAACTTGCCGCATGCTCACTTATGTTTATTACAAACGGGATATAAAGACTTGTAACGTTTATCCTCTTAATTTTTTCTATGTAAAAGTGACATCACATTAATTTAAATATTCTGTTATTTATTATTTGTTGTTCTTGAATATGATTGCGAGAAAAAGTCTCCAATATTTTTTTGCTAATTTAAAACATTGACATAACTTTTATACTCAACATGCCATTGACTATGTCTTAATTTCAATCTCTTTAATACATTTAGGGATGATTTATATTAGGCCGGGCCGTGTCCGGGGCGTGCCGTGTACGTGGCTCGTACGGGGCACGGATGTGAAACGTTACATACATTTTGTATGAAGCTGTTTATATTACACCGTGCATGATCCGTGGCCCGTCCGGGCCACGTACGACGCTCGTCTTTAGAATTTCGTAAAAGCCCGGACGCGGCACGGCACGGCCCGGCCTAATATAAATCAACCCTTATCGTTGCTATCAGACGGTATGCAGCGGCGCCGGCGTGTCGCCGAGCGGGTCGGCGCTGCGGCTGTCGGCGCCGACGCTCGCGCACATCGACGACACCGACACCGACGAGCCCGACAACAAGCACAACTGTCAGTACGACACTAGAACACGTAACAATTACATATACATACACACATGTGTGTAGTGCCACAGAGTGATGTATAAATGGAGAGTACACTAGAACAATATTATGTTGTTAATGTTACGTATTTAACTACATGGTTTCTTTATTCTGCAAAAATTTAATTTTAAAAAGTACATACTTCAATTTACTATTGTGGGCCTATAAAATAGTTGTTAGACATGATATGTGGCAACGTAAAAATTAAAGAAGTCCTTATTTTGTGGTTATGAACTGTTATCGTGAAAAGTGAACTCTCCATTTGTTGATTACTCTGTGTCAAATTGACATTGACAAATTAGTGTTGAATTATCACTGTCAATTCAACACTAATTTATTTATCGATAATTATCTTTCATGCTCCTATAGTTATGTTCAATCAATCCCTTATTCGATCGTCCGCTAGTAGGCCGCTATTTCTAAATCCCAATTTGTAGATATTTCGCGAGAGCTTTGCTTGGAAATAAGGGTGATATCACTCTCGTTCAGTATCTTAAGACCTTTGCTCATTTTGAATAATAACATTACAAATAGAGGTGTTCTCAAAAAATTTATCCTTGATATGCAAAAAGAAATACAAAATACAAACTTTTATAGTTATTTTTTACATACATAATGGAATACATGTTACAAAGCATGTTTAGCTTAAATAAGTGTCAAACACCACAATATACTATTATGCTAGTATAGGAAATGTTAGTATTTCATCGAGTCCCAACGTTTTAGGGTGATCATTGCATCAAAATTGTCGTTTCTGTAATCAGCGCTTTAGTAAACGTACAAATAGCAGTCACCCATAAATTCGACATGCTTGTTATTAGAAATTGTCGCATCTAGTTAGTCAGGCGGGCATTGTTCGGCCACTGTGTGTGGAGTGTGAGGTAGTGCCTCGTGAACAGTTGATAATTGGGTGTCAATCGCACGCAGCGAGCGGAACACAGTCTCGTAACGATGTGGAGTCGCCGGCAGTCGCCGAGGACTCAGATTATTTCACGCCGGAAGACACCAACACGACCATTCTGACCGTTCCTAAGACGAACAAACTTGCAGTAAGTCCGCCATCTTGCATCAGCTGTCATCGTAGTCGTGACGTCATCATTGAGCTTTGTTTGTGTGCGTGTTAATTCGGTTTTGGTTTACGCGATGTTGTTTTGTTTTGTCCGCGTCGTGTTTAATTTGCACTTTCATTATCATGTAATGCATCCGTATGTATGTTGTCAAGTGATCTGCGGCACGTTGCAGGAGCCGAGCGATGCACTGCGTTAACACTGACGTGGCTTCAAGCTGGCCAGGCATTGCGGGGCTTTTGTAACGGCGTCTTATGTGCATATCACGGCCTATATATCACCATTAATCTCTAGTCAATCAGGCCATGATATGCACATGCAAGTAAATATTAGAAATCTGAATGTTACACCTTTAGACCGTGGCTAATATTCGTGTCTGTTACAGGAGCCGACTAACAATGGAGATTGCACTCCCCAGCGCTGGGCCTTACCGCACCACGTCACATCACTGCCCGGTATTAGTTTATTTCACGTTCGTAAATAACTGACCCCTAGGTGATCTAAACATTTATTGTTCCTATTTTCTTACCTTCTTGTAAGCGCTGGTAACTGATCAACAATAAGTTGCACACCGTATTTGTATACTCATTTAAACGGCACTAAACGGGGCATGCGCCCAAAGGGCCTACCGCGTATTTCCCTTTCCGTGTTCAACTGGCGACACCGGTCTCGCGAAATCCACACGCTTTTGTTTTACTACGGAATCCTACGATCCCCTGTTCAATTCGCGTCAACTGAGCACGCTTTTGCGATCAAGCAACGTTAAGAGAAGTTTTACAAAACAGTGTGTAATTCAATTGAACACGGTTTTTTAACCTATCTATTCGAAACAAATCCGTACTGATTTAGCGCGTTCGTAAGTGTTCGGGATAAATCGTGCGGGCCGAAGCAGACCAGAGCGCCCGAAGTTGGATTCGCGCGCTTCTCCGTGTCTCGCCTCCTTCCTCTATTGTTTCATAATCTATACTAATAATATAAAGCTGAAGAGTTTGTTTGTTTGTTTGTTTGTTTGTTTGAACGCGCTAATCTCAGGAACTACTGGTCCGATTTGAAAATTTCTTTCAGTGTTAGATAGCCCATTTATCGAGGAAGGCTATAGGCTAGTTTTATCCCGATACGGGAAGTAGGTCCCACGGGATGCGGGTGAAACCGCTGGCAGAAGCTAGTGCATGATAAGAAAATACGACGTTCACGAAAAATAAAGGTCCAACCTACATCTATTTCGAGACGGCGTCAAAAACAATTACCTAGCAGTGGTAGAATTCAGTCCGGCCGTCCTGTTAAAAAGAAACGTGCGCACAATATCGCTGTGAACATAGACCAAAACAAACGTTCCGCAAAATAGTTGTCTTGTCGGTGTTTATTTCAACGTTTTTTTTTTTTTAATTTTTGAGTTGATAAATAAATGTTTCATTAATTGTATTGTATGTAATATTTCATTGAAATCATATTGAGTTAATAAAAACCTACTGTCTACTATAGAATAATACCGTCGTTGATTCAACACGCTTTTGAAGACTCAAACAGTCTAAGAGTCAAGTCAAAAAAGTGTTCAGTTCAACTGCACACGATTTTGTAAAACCTTACCCAGCGCCACTTGATCACAAAAGCGTGCTCAGTTGACACGAATTAAACACGGGATCGTAGGATTCCGTAGTAAAACAAAAGCGTGTGGATTTCGCGAGACCGGTGTCGCCAGTTGAACACGGAAAGGGAAATACGCGGGCCTACCAATTACGAGTCTCTCATCAAGTAGGTCTTATAAATCATAGGGCCCTCGGTACATGCATCCAATGTCCAATGGGAAAAAGGTGCCTGCAAACACCCATTGTAAACATGACTAAGATTACTTTAGAGATTACTATTATTAGGTATGTTTCCAGGAACACCTCTAAGCCAGTCCAGCGTGCGTTCATCAGGCGACTCGTACAGCTCGACGTCGTCCACGCGGCAGCTGCTGGCGCCCGTGGCGGGGTCGCCGCTGGCCGACACCGCGTGCTAGCGCCTAAAGCGTCGCCCGCCGCTCTGCCGCCCTACTGAACTGTACAATCACGTCGAGTATACGTTGCCGCCTTACTAACTTCACTTTCATCTACAGCATGAGTTAAAAGCAATAGTACTATGGCTTTGCAGCACCTCTAGCGCTCATGTACGGAACTAAAATTTGACATACAAAACATTTACACCGTCGATAACGAATATCGACAAATACTATTGCTTTTAACTCATAGTAGAGGTATAGATCTCGTCAAGTATCTTTGCTTGTCCGAAGTTGGTTAATTGTGTCTTCATGATAATTAAATAAGAGTGCACCACATGCACAAAGCTTAATTGACTAACTTCGCAAACAAAAGCAAGGTGATTGACGAGAGCTGTACAACATCCGACGTATATTGGCGGGTCTGCAACTTTCTTTTTTATATGAGACAGGTTCATACTGCATTTTTATATGTAGTTTGTGTTATGGTGAAATTAGCGAATTTACTCTGCAACAGAAGAAAAGATCTGAGAAGCCAAATTCCTAGTTTCAGACCTGCCAAGGTACCTCGTCCGTACGTTAGTAGAATGCCATAATTATTCAACGTGTAAAATGCTGGTGTAACGCGTAGTCGGTGAATTCGCGACCATAAATATCTTCTGCTCTTACTAATGACTTTCATAGACAATACATGTATGTACGTAAGGCCGGCTCCACACGTTGGCCCCAACGCTCGTTCCAACGTTGGACCGTAAACTCGGTGAGGCGTCCACACGTTGGCGCATAACTTAGTTCTGTCCCGTCAGGGCCAATGTAAAGATGTCCGATACAGAAATCGAAACTGCTCTCAGCGCGTTTGTAGTGATGAGTGCAAATTTATATTTGTTACTGAGAAAAAATAAAAAACCACGTCAAAGAAGATGGTGGATGACGACACATCATAAAACACGGAATCGTCCATGCCGGTGGCGATTTGCTAGACGAGGAAGCCATTTTTACTCGACGTACGCACTCGCTGCGTGTTGTGGCAGAACTGAGCAACGCGCCAACGTGTGGACGGAACGCCAACGTTGGCGCGCAGATTCCTTTGAGGCCGGCTCCACACGTTGGCCCCAACGCTCTTTCCAACGTTGGACCGTAAACTCGGTGAGGCGTCCACACGTTGGCGCATAACTTAGTTCTGTCCCGTTAGGGCCAATGTAAAGATGTCCGATACAGAAATCGAAACTGCTCTCAGCGCGTTTGTAGTGATGAGTGCAAATTTATATTTGTTACTGAGAAAAAATAAAAAACCACGTCAAAGAAGATGGTGGATGACGACACATCATAAAACACGGAATCGTCCATGCCGGTGGCGATTTGCTAGACGAGGAAGCCATTTTTACTCGACGTACGCACTCGCTGCGTGTTGTGGCAGAACTGAGCAACGCGCCAACGTGTGGACGGAACGCCAACGTTGGCGCGCAGATTCCTTTGATGAAACCGACACGAGACGGCCAACTACCAACGCTCGCCCCAACGTTGGGACGAATGCCATTTTCTCGATCCACACGTTGGACGAATAGCGTTGGGACGAGCGTTGGGGCCAACGTGTGGAGCCGGCGTTATATTTCAAATAACTGGTAATATTACACCGAAATTGTGTTGGACAAACTAATTATCTGTTGTGCAGCTGTATTAAGTTTTATTTAGGTATAATCTGGCAGGTAAATTAATTATGTAAATGCAAGTTTGCGCTTTGATATGCTTTTTTTTTCGTGATAAGTTAGGAAGGATTGTTTGAGATGCTTGTTACTCTTTCTGACAAAAACTACTGCATAGATTAAACTGTGCAGTCATATATTATTTACTCTTTTATCGGAATAATACATAATTATTCTACTTTTACTTTGGTACAGTGGCCCTCGTTAGGCAGGTGAAACCGCAGGAAATAGTTAAAGCAAATGTTTACTTCAGCTTGCCAAGTTAAATGTAAATTATACAGTGGGTTGAATTTAGTTTGTATATATTTGCATAAATGACTACACCCACATCCGTCCCTACTGCATGTTTACTGGACATGAAAAACTGTCTAGATTTTTCTCGACATTTTAATTGGCTTTATGCTCAATTTATATTATTTATAAGTAATAAATAAAACAAATATTATATTCTTTTTGTGAACTATGCAATATCAATATTATAGGCTTGGGCTATTGCTCTCTAAAATGACATCTAAATAGAAATTAAAATATTTTGCAAGCAGTCCAAGTCAGCCAAGATTTTATATAGGTAGTTAGTGTCAATTTCTCATATTAATATTAAATGTATAGGGTATTATTAATAAAATATGCCAATAGTGGCTAAACAGCTTGTTTTTCTTGTGATGGACCTTCAAGGTAATAAATCTATTTTGTATGTAATTTTAAGAAATATGCCCATATTATGCAGGCATTATGTAAAATGTATTTTATGTAAGATATTTGAGGTAATATAATGCATCATAATAGTATTCCATCTGAGTGTGTATAAAATTCAGTAGGACATTATTCATAGACTGATCAAGAACATTCCTCTATTGAATCTCAAATGGTATGAAAAATGTAACAATGGTTCAGTTGAGAATCATTTCTGTAGGTGTAAAATTGTGTATTCTATCCTATAGCTGTAAAGTGTATTATTTCATTAAAATAAACTCTAATAATGTAAAAGTTTTTTTTTTCATGATTCTTCAAGAGACTTAATTTTTTAAATAAAAGTACTTGTCCTTTTATTAAAAACTTTATTGTGATGATTTTGCAAATATATTTTATTAATATACTTCAGCAGATTATTATAATTGAATAGGCAAGTCCAAGGACCTAGTAAGCAAGGTTTAAAACAAAAACCTAAATAAATGTAGATATAACTCTAAAAATACAATAACTATTCACTTAATATAGATAAAATCAATTTATGTAAAATTCTGTATAAAAGATGACTTCAAATAAAATATAATAATTGACTTTAATACAAAGTATTCTCAGCTTTGGTTCTGCATTGTTTGTATATTGTAGTTAGAATTTTCTGCATTACAATCATCTGCATTACTGGGACCAGAAACTTTTTTCATGGCCTGTCTCCGTGCTGCATATGCAGACATCCTGGCGAGTCGTGCCTGCCTCTGCTCGGGAGATTCATTAGCCAGCCTCTTGGCAGCATATGCTGACATTCGTGACAAGCGTTTAGCTCTCTGTTCACTTGTTTCCAGTGATAGTCTTTTAGCTGCATACTCTGACATGCGCCTGAGTCTGACTGCGCGCTGCTCAGGAGTTTCATTGGCGAGCCTCTGTGCGGCGTAAGCGGACATCTTCGCTAAGCGCGACGCTCGCTCGTCTGGCGATTCACACTTCGGACCCGAGTCTCTGCGTCTTCTCCGTTTAGTGGGTTCTAGCATTGCTAGTGGGTCTAACTCCTGTGGAGATTGCATCGAATCTTCTAACTCATAATTTCTGTCACAGCTCGTTTCTTCGTGCTCTTTCTTAACGTTTTCATAAGATATTTGTTCATGTTCAGAATTCATACCTGTAGCGTTAACTGTTTTGTTACTTTCGCTGTATTCCGATTTCACAGTAGAGATCCATTCATTATTTGTTTTCGCTATAACCATTTTCTTCCAGGAACAATCCGATGTATTCAAATCACCCATATTGATTGTTCAGGGATAGAGTTATCCATAGAACCATAACGAATAAGACAATAGGAATTAAATCTTCTTTAGCATAGAAGTTATATCAGATCTAAACTTTCACTGCACAAACAAGGATAAAGACCGCAGCCAGGGGTGACAATCTTAATAGTGGCAAACGAGAAAACGTATCATTATAGGTCTGCAAAATGAAGTGAGACAGTAAATACATTGAGGTCCTTACATGGAAGTGTCATTTTAATTTGGTAGTATTATAATGTAAGATATTAAAGAAACTGAAATATAGATGGCGTTATTTGTAATGACGATGATGCGCGATTGCGTAGTAGTTATGCTTAGGTGTGTAAGAGGGCGCTATCACATCTTTTATTGGTTCTACTCTTACCCTATCTTTTTTTTCAGCTAAAATAAAAAAATAAATAATAAAAATTTTGAGTTGCATATTGAAGCAATTACTAAAATTTAATGTTTATTATCAATTAGCCAGAAATAAAATAAAATTCAAGAATTTATTTTCTACTGGCAACATTAAATCCATTTTCTACATGCAACATTATGCAAAAATTGTCAATCAAACAAATTTGGCTGCCGGTTTGCGCTGAAGTGCTTTTCGGTGTCTTGTTTGTTTTTCCAGATTTTTATCCCTATTAGTGCTTTATCCACCTAAGTCCGTTAAGTTGAGCCTCTGCTCCTTCGGCCGTGTCGATTTTGTGCTTGAGGTGATCGAAATCTTGTGAATTTTGTGCTTGAGATAGGACTCGTTGACCCGTTTTGTGATAATTAATATTTATCATGTCTAATAGAAAGTGTTGTGTTCCCGGATGTACAAATGGCTTAGGTAAGCATTTATCAACATCCTTAAAACAAATAGTCGTCATTTTGTCACGACTCCACTGAATTCTAACTTGTTACCCTTTTTTTCAGACACTACGGGGTATTTACATAAATTCCCTAATCCAGATAAGGATAGGCAGCTATTTAATACATGGGTCTTTCATATTGGTGGTGACATTTTGCAACTTGAAAATAACCATATTTTCAAATACCGCCGCGTCTGTAATGATCATTTCGAACCAAAATATTGGTGCCGGAATAACCGACTTGCCAAAGGAGCTGTACCTACAAAAAACATGCCAGGTTAGTTTTAGTAAAATACCCAAATTAAGGTACCTGTTTACCTTAAAGAGTACCTAAGTCTCAAATTTCTAGAGTTGATGTTAGAAAGAAATAAACAGTCATGTTATTTGAGTTTAAAGTAAACTTTCCAAATCACAAAATGAAAAGCTGCAGTAAGTCTAAAACATCTGAATAGAGATTTCTTTGGAGCCACAATTTCTGTATGTACGCAGTATGTCATACAAGAGTTTCTATATTACATTTCAAAATTTACTATATTTATAATTCATATTATTTTATCGTTGTTTACAGGATTATCTTGCTCGAAATTCAGCATTGAAAAAAGAGCACTAAGACCTCTTCAGATTTCAGGACCGTCTACATCAAAAGGTATATTTTATCATATACATATAAACAAGCAATTCATTTTTATACATACATACATACATTTACATTACGTATGTACTAGCTTCCACTTGCGGCTTCGTCCGCATGGTGTATTGATAAAAAGTGGCCTATGTCTTAATCCAGGGTATCACCTATCTACATACCAAATTTCAACCAAATCGGTCCAGCCATTTTTGAGTGAAGTTATTTCAAAGATCATTTATTCCTACAAATTAGGCTGAAATTGAGTAACTTGAATGTCACATTTACCAAAAATCCTTTGCTATTTTTAATTTGTTGTAATACTTAAATAGCACTGCATTACACAATTTTGGTACCCTCTTGACTGAATGAATAGGTAATGAATCATAGATCAAATGTTCCAAACATAATATGTGGTATCCATAACGTCTAGTTTTCAAGGTACATGTCAATTATGATTTCTACTACTCTCACTTAGGCATACAAAAAACCATTACCATGTCTGAAATAATTTACTTTTGTATTACTTTGTTTTGTTTAATACTTGTTTCTTTTCAATAATGTCAACATATTTGTGCATAATATGCGGCACCCATGCGGACAGCATATAGTGTAATTGATAGATAGACACTAGCAATAAATGATGTAATAATAACATATACTAATCACTGAATATTATTATTTACAGAACCTGCGCATCTACATATACACTCACAAGGTTCAATTGAAGATGTACAAATGAAAGAGAATCTTGGTGAGTGATCCTACATACAAGCATTTAATCAGCAATTATTTTACACATATTCTGTCCTGGAACTCCTTCATGCGCCCGGATAAAATGTAGCCTCTCTCGATAAATGTGCTAATTTACCTTAAAATCATCTTAAATTGAATTATTTTTGTTGTTCCTGAGTTATAATTTTGCAAACAATTAAAGTAAACTAGCCTCTCTATAAACCTATCCCTTAAGACAAGAGTGATTGATGAAATACAGTTTGTTAAATTACATTTATATGTCATATGCATAAGTCCTAAAATGTTAACATCCTTATCACTACATAGTATAAAACAAAGTCGCTTTTTCTGTCATGTGTCATGTTGTATGTCCCTATGAACGCTCAAATCTTTAAAACTACGCAACGGATTTTGATGCGGTTTTTTGTAATAGGTAGAGTGATTCAAGAGGAAGGTTTTTATGTATAATAACATACATTAAATACTGGGGAAATACTGTTATCCCGTGCGAAGCCGGGGCGGGTCGCTAGTTGATATTATAAACTATATAAAAGAAAAAGTAACTTTGTCTAGTAGTGGGCTGGCTTTAATTAATTCAATATGATTCAAATAATGGTTACTCAATATGAACTGCTACATTCATGATGATGGTAATGATCATCAGCTTAATTGGTTTGTATATAATAGGCACACATTTCTTACCAAATATGTTAATGACCTTTCAGATCCTGTCACTTCAGAATCTCAGTCTGTACACAGTGATAGACAGCCTCATAGTGAAGAAGAAAATGTTGAGGTGGTGAAAGATCTTGGTAAGCAACACAATTGTAATCAAACTTAATAACTTCAAAGCTGAGTTTGCTTGTTACACTCACTATCATGGTTTATTAACTAGGTACTGATTTATAGATTTAATACATATTTCAATCATGGGATACTTTCACACACAACTAGCTTTGATGCTATCTCACTCATATGTACTCTTAAATTCTGCAATTTTTATTCATATGATTCTTATTATTTTTTCAGTGCATCGCAAAGTTAAATGTGTTAGTAAGAAGGCGGTAAAACAGGTTGCTGTTACGAAAACTGAGCGTGCTCTGTATCAGAAAATGCTGCAAGTTGGTGTGAAACTCAGCAAATGCCGTAGCAAGGTTAAAAAGCAGGCAATCAAGATCAAGGCCCTGCAAAATATTACTACAAACCCTCAATTTTTAGAAACTCTAGACAAAATGTCTAGCACATCAAAAATTTTAACTTTGCTGCAGTTCAGGGAGCACAAAAAGGAAAAAAAAGGCCGGCGTTTCACATTAGAGGAAAAAATTGTAGCTTTGACTATCCTCAAGCAAAGCCCAAAAGGATACAGATTCCTGAGGAAAATCTTTATCCTGCCATCACGCCAAATTTTAATAAAATTAATTAATATGGCAGATATAAATGCTGGTATCAATAAAAATTTGATGGCACAAATAAAAAAAGCCACACTTAAAATGAAACCAGAGCACAAATTATGTGTGGTTCTTTTTGACGAAATGTCACTAAAACCGAATGTGGCATACAATGAAAGGAAGGACAGAGTGAGTGGGTTTGTAACCAATGGGCAAGAGACACTGCCTGAGTATGCAGATCATGCGCAGGTATTTATGATAAGAGGACTTATAAAAAATTATAAGCAACCCGTTGCATACACATTTTCTCAGTCTGCCACAAAGGGACCAGAACTGGCAAAACAATTAAAGGCTGTCATCACAGAACTACAAAATGCTGGTCTTAATGTGGTAGCAACAGTGTGCGACCAAGGAACAAATAATGTTAACTGCATTAAATTCTTGTTACAAGAAACAAGAGGTATTCTGTTAAGAAAATCAGAAGAACCTGAGGGAAATATTATTTTAATAAATAAACAGGAAATCATTCCCTTGTATGACCCACCTCACTTAATGAAATGTATAAGAAATAATTTAATAACGAAAAATCTACTATATAAAAAAGACAACAAAATGCTAATGGCAAAGTGGGAACACATAACTGCACTGCACCAAGAAAACCCAGGCTACAAAGGCATAAGACTGGTGCCAAAATTAACAGACTCCCACTGCATTCCCAGTAAAATTCCACGGATGAAAGTTAAATTTGCTACGCAACTATTCAGCCAAACTGTAGCATCAAATATGGGCTACCTAGCAGGTAAATAAACTTTATTACATAATGTTTTCACATTGCATTATTTTATCGATACTTATATATTATAAAGCTGAAGATTTTTTTGTTTGTATGTTTTCTTAACCATGCTAATCTGAAGAACCAATCCAATCACCAAGGTCGATCAGGTCTAATTTGAAATAATCTTTCACCGTTAGATAGCTCATTTATTGAGGAAGACTAAAAGTGACTTTTAATCTGGGTGCGCGAAGTAGCTTTCACGGGATGCGGTAGAACCGCGGGCGGAAGATTGTATAGTAAAAGTTTTCACAAATTAAAAACTGCTCCCAGTTCAGATTTAATAATAACAAGTTTCTTATTGATGACTAGATGCCATAGTAGCCAGTGTATCTGCCTGCCACAGGAGGTCGCGGGTTCGATTCCCGCATAAGTCAAACATTTATGTGTGTGGGTGTTTCTACATATGTACACTATGTTATGTTATTTATAAAATATTTATATTTATATAAGTTCATTTATTGGTTGTCTGCTGTACCCAAATTACAAGCAAGCAATGCTTTGTTTGGGACTAGATTGCGTTGTAAGAACGTGTGAGGAATATTTATTAATATTTTTTTTCTTATTTTTTTGCAGAAAAAGGAATAATCTCTCAAGATGCGCAAAATACAGCGGACGTCATCTTGTTTTTTGACAAACTTTTTGACTCCATTAACGGAAGCTTCGGGAAAAGGAAGCACAGTAAACCACTGCTGGGACCTGCGACGCCGAACTCAATACATCACAAAACATGGATGGAGGCAAAAATATTTTTAAAAAATATGAAATTTGTGAATGTAAAAACCTCGAATGTGGAGTATGTTCCCACCTTAAGTAACTGGGTATGGACACTAGAAGGAATAGAACTGCTTTTAAAAAAAATTGCTGCGAAGTACGGAGTGACATCGGTTTGGTTGCGGCATCTGAATCAGGATCCAATAGAAAATTTTTTTGGATCGATAAGGAGTCAAGGATGCCGCAACGTAAACCCTACTCCAGATGGATTTGAAGCAGCATTTAGCAGCCTTTTAATAAACAGCCTATCTAGTGTCCATGCCCCAGGGACAAATTGTGAGGCAGATAATTGCCACGCTTTGCATGAAGTTCTCATCACAAGCGGGGCCTGCAAAGAACAAATAAATTGTGAGCTCTCTGAGATTCCGGACATTGAATTTACAGCCCTTGAAGACAAAAGCGACCCCCGTATAATTGGGGGGCTACAATATGTTAGCGGTTATTTTATTAAAACCGCTAAGAAGAAAGTCTTCAAGGGTTGTAGTGAATGTAAAAAAAATTTAATGTCCGATCAGGAACACGATTATTTAAAATATAGAGAGTATGCTAATAAAAAATGGCTTTGCAGTCCCAGCGACTCTCTCTTAAATTGTGTTTCGAATCTGCAGGATATAAATTACACAATAATTAAAAAATGTTTGGAAAAAAAATATTTAAAAGATTTCATCAAAACATTAATATTTATACATTTGAAATTCGATTTCATAAAATGTGAAATTCATAAAGAAAAATTAATAGACTTTTTAATCAATATATCCTGCAGATTCTTTATTTACAATTACTGTAAAGATATTAATAAAATATTAATAAATAGGAGAGAGTGTGATGATGATACGGATTCCTATAAGCTAAAAGCGAAAAAATTATACATGAAATGTTTTAAAAGAAAAAAATAAATTATATTAAAGGTTATCAGTGTTTTATTTATTGAAAAACATCTTATAAATATTAAACAAAAAGAAACAAAAATCTACCTAGACCCAGTAACCACTGCTTTATGTAGCTATATGTATATATATTGACAAATAGTTTCTTAAACCTGCGTTCAGAAGGCGCCACTTGTCTTACTTAGTTTGGTAGTCGAGTTGGACCTCTATTTCATAATATAAAAAGTACTCTGTGACCGCAGCGCTGATTTTAACTCCTAAATTTTTTGTCACTGGCTGACTGATAGCGAGGAATTGGAAGCAGACGAGAAATGAACGTAAAGAACGAACTAATTTGAATGATAAAGTTTTCGAACGAATGAAACAACAGGAAAAAGTTGCCACTGTTTTTATTTATTTATATGTGTTTTATTTATTACACAGCTAAATTGAATAAAATAATATAAATTATTTTAATAAAATCTAAAATCTGCAAATACACAACTTCATAAACAATTAATAAAATATTGAAATCATAATTCAGAAACGGACGACCAAATGATCATGGAGGGGATCATAATGTTAGAACTACATTTTATTAACTGTAGCCTTATTCGCTAACTCCACTGACAGCTCGCAGATATCATCATTTGGTAAAGTGTACATCAGTAAATTGTCAAACAGCTATTTTCTTATTCGCTAACGCCAGTGACCATCTGAGATGACGTCATGAGCATCGACACAGGCTGATATCCACCATGACTCATTTTGACAGCTGTTTCTGTATCGATAAACGTTAGATTGCGATTCCGTAAGCTCAGTGGACATCAAATTGATGGCCACTGTAATTTTTTGAAATACACTACAAATAGCAGTGTTTTATGCCTCATCACTGGGATGTCTATACTATATAGTAGCATCAGACATATAAGATTTCTCTAATTTTGCGAATCCAATAGAAATACAAACCCTGAGTCGTTTCCTTTATTTTTTGATAGTGTTATTTTTAATTGTATTATTTTAATTTGTTTTATCTTTTTTTGTGTGGAATAAAAATGTCGCGTGTATTTTTGCTGGCATTTGTGGAATAAGAGACAAAACGAAGTTTATTCAGAATCCAGAAACGTCGTCTGCGGGATTGCAATAATTCTCTGGATTTACGGGAGAAGGAATTCATGGCAAATTTTAGTATCAACAAATAAGGGTTTCAGCAAGTTTCGGCAGAGTTACGTCCGTTTCTGCAACATGCTTAACAAAACACTGCTGTTGCAATTGAGCTAAAAGTAAGAATGTATAACGTTAAAAGTAAAATAAATACCAATATTACATAAATTAATGTTACTCATAAACACTCTGAAATGATGATGACTAATAATAATATGATGATAAAGTTTGTAACATCAAATTTTATTATGTATAGATATTGGCAGTCTTAAACTTTTATGCAAACGGATCATACCAAAGGAACTCCTCATTAATTTGCAACATGTCTCAACTTTTATTTAGTGAGTGCCTACATGAGGTAACCGATGCTCTCAGTGTATGGGACGAGCTACTCAAGTACATAAAGTTTCCTTCCTCTCAAAATCCATCATGAAAGTGTATGTTAGCATTTTAAACCTAAATAATAATAAAATAGTATACCAATTTTTATTTTGCATGCAAAACGTAGGAATCTACGTATCAAAATATTATTTACGTTGTTAAATTTACAATAACTACAATACTCACAATATTCTCAGTTAAAATATTGTTCATCCACACGGAACTTTAGACACCAAGTTCACACACAATAGAAAGCAAATACTGAATTTTACCGCCACAGATTATTTTTAAATGTATAACACGCTGAAAATAAAGCGTTCTCTCAAACGTAGTAATGTAATGCTAATAGGGTATTTCCTACTTAGCAGTTTAATAGTCGATAAAAAAATAGAGTTGTCAAGTTGTCATCGTAGTTTTGGCGTCAGCAACCGTGTAACGATATCCACCGATGTCCACTTCATGCGATACAGAATACCAATGTTTTGAACTTATCGGTTGACATCAAAGTTCGGATGAAAACTGAGGCCAGTTGACATCTGAAAATCGGAAAGTTAGCGAATAAGCCAGCAGAAAATATTGTTGCTACGGGAAACTGCTATTTTGCTATACCTAATAACGTGTGGTAAGTAGAAAAGCCGGAAAAATATCTCTATTCGTTTTACCGTAGAACTCTTCTGTAGAACTTGTGGACACAAACCCACAGTTCAGCTGGCTTATTCGCTAACTTTCCGATTTTCAGATGTCAACTGGCCTCAGTTTTCATCCGAACTTTGATGTCAACCGATAAGTTCAAAACATTGGTATTCTGTATCGCATGAAGTGGACATCGGTGGATATCGTTACACGGTTGCTGACGCCAAAACTACGATGACAACTTGACAACTCTATTTTTTTATCGACTATTAAACTGCTAAGTAGGAAATACCCTATTAGCATTACATTACTACGTTTGAGAGAACGCTTTATTTTCAGCGTGTTATACATTTAAAAATAATCTGTGGCGGTAAAATTCAGTATTTGCTTTCTATTGTGTGTGAACTTGGTGTCTAAAGTTCCGTGTGGATGAACAATATTTTAACTGAGAATATTGTGAGTATTGTAGTTATTGTAAATTTAACAACGTAAATAATATTTTGATACGTAGATTCCTACGTTTTGCATGCAAAATAAAAATTGGTATACTATTTTATTATTATTTAGGTTTAAAATGCTAACATACACTTTCATGATGGATTTTGAGAGGAAGGAAACTTTATGTACTTGAGTAGCTCGTCCCATACACTGAGAGCATCGGTTACCTCATGTAGGCACTCACTAAATAAAAGTTGAGACATGTTGCAAATTAATGAGGAGTTCCTTTGGTATGATCCGTTTGCATAAAAGTTTAAGACTGCCAATATCTATACATAATAAAATTTGATGTTACAAACTTTATCATCATATTATTATTAGTCATCATCATTTCAGAGTGTTTATGAGTAACATTAATTTATGTAATATTGGTATTTATTTTACTTTTAACGTTATACATTCTTACTTTTAGCTCAATTGCAACAGCAGTGTTTTGTTAAGCATGTTGCAGAAACGGACGTAACTCTGCCGAAACTTGCTGAAACCCTTATTTGTTGATACTAAAATTTGCCATGAATTCCTTCTCCCGTAAATCCAGAGAATTATTGCAATCCCGCAGACGACGTTTCTGGATTCTGAATAAACTTCGTTTTGTCTCTTATTCCACAAATGCCAGCAAAAATACACGCGACATTTTTATTCCACACAAAAAAAGATAAAACAAATTAAAATAATACAATTAAAAATAACACTATCAAAAAATAAAGGAAACGACTCAGGGTTTGTATTTCTATTGGATTCGCAAAATTAGAGAAATCTTATATGTCTGATGCTACTATATAGTATAGACATCCCAGTGATGAGGCATAAAACACTGCTATTTGTAGTGTATTTCAAAAAATTACAGTGGCCATCAATTTGATGTCCACTGAGCTTACGGAATCGCAATCTAACGTTTATCGATACAGAAACAGCTGTCAAAATGAGTCATGGTGGATATCAGCCTGTGTCGATGCTCATGACGTCATCTCAGATGGTCACTGGCGTTAGCGAATAAGAAAATAGCTGTTTGACAATTTACTGATGTACACTTTACCAAATGATGATATCTGCGAGCTGTCAGTGGAGTTAGCGAATAAGGCTACTGTAACCTTTCTGTTTGCAAATTGTAAATAAACTAGCAATACCTAATGTGTGAGTTGTCAAAAAGTTGGCATTTATTCCATCTGTTTTATTTAGCAAATCTATTTTCATATCCTCACACTGCGGCTAACTTAAGGGTATTTATTCTATTTTATTGAACTATAACGAGAAAACAAACGTTAAAAAACAATCCGAATCACTATAAGATGTATTTGTTTCATAATTTCGTTAAATATCATTTATCTTGTGAAGCATCTGTGATTAGAATTTTTAGCTATTTGTTTCACTATTTTTATCTTTTGTTGTCTTTGTGTTAGATATTCATAAACTGTTTTGATTTTTAGTGATTGCGACCTTTGAGAGGTGTTCGCTGTTCAGCAATTTGATGACATAATGGTGTAATAGTTTGTTGCTGTTGTTGTCGATTGTCACTAAACATGGATAGTATACCAGACTCACCAGTCAAGATGAGCCCCCTCGCGGAGCCCGAGGGCTTCCTGGAGAGCGAGACGGATTATTCGAGCATCAGAGGAAAGGTAAACATTATTGATATGTTTGTTTACCAACATATTGTTCCCGCGTAAAGTTACGCCTACTGCCCACACACATCGTCTGCTAGTGCTTTACTTAATGATATTATTTTAATTTCTTTGCATTTATTCAATTGGTTAATTCCAATGTATATGCCAATATCTAAATAAAATCTTATGGAAAATACAGTACCCCAAGTATTGCACCATAGCAACATTGCATCATATTGCTTATTGAATACACAGACTTGCATAAATTGTCATGAATGTATTGATAAATATCTGTAATTCAGAAAATGATAGTCTGAATAGGGTTGAAAGAAGTTTGAAGTCTCTGGGAGGACTCCCGTTTACCAGTATCCTTTAATCTATCAGGGTTTTTGATAAAATATATATAAATAAATACATGGAAAATCAGGACAAAAGCTTATTATTCCAATATTTATAATAAAGTCTGTCCACACATAAATAAAAAAAAAATACTGTAATATTTCAACATGTCCTTGACCAATTTATTTTATTGAATGTAGCGATTTAACCCGCATCCCATGGGAACTACTGCCCGTACCAGGTTAAATATAGCCTATGTTACTAGCTTTTCAATGGTGAAAGAATTTAAAAAATCGGAGTCTTTTTGAGTTTATCCATTACAAACAAACAAAAATAAAAAAAAATCTTCTTTGTATTATTAGTACAGATTCTAATTTACTCTTCAATAAAAATATACTCAAAGTTAAAAGGCTAGTTTCTAAATATTAATATTTTGCCATAGATGATACTGGTTAGCCCGACAGCAGATGAGTACGAGCTGCTACGTAAACAGTTGCTGGAGAGGCTGGAGTCAGGCAATGGAGAGATCATTTATGATATCGGACAAGGAGAAGGTAAGCACTTATCTGAGACTGTATCACTTGAAAGACTAAACTTAAGACATATGAAATGGTTTTGATTGGGGCAGAATAAGGATAAAACTTGAGATTTTTAATTGAATGTAGAGGTAGTTAGGTAGTTCTACAAAAAGGTATTTTTTTACAAGAATGTAACAATAAGTAGTACCTAACAACAAAGTACATTATCAGTACATCTGATAATGACAAAATAAATTAATGAAAAGCACATTATTTTTACCACTACCTAAATGTTTCCTACACAATTAACCTTCATACTTAGAAATATGTAAACAATTCTAAACACATGTTTGATTCAATGTTGCCTTTGTTATGTAACTTGTACTTACCATGAATTTATTTATCATTTTACAATTGTGGTCAATGTTTCATCATTCAAAATAAGTACCTCCAACGATTAAGCTCATCAATATTATGAGTCATAAGATTATTCATATTGTAGGTATATCTGTACTTAAAATTATAAAGTTTGTTTGCTTGAACACCCTAATCTCAGGATGTACTTGTCCAAATTAATAAATATATACTCATGTTAGATAGAAGAGACTGCTGATGGAAGGTATTTATAAATTTGAACTGAGGCTCACAGTATTCAATATTTATACTTCAGTTGTGGAATTGAGTAAGAGACAGAGCATCAAGATTTGCACTATAACAAGACCTACCTATAAAAGTTGAAAAGCTTATGTTTACCTAATTACAAATAGCCAATCAATGAGGCATCCGCAATGACTATGTGTCAACAAATATTTCGACGATAATGATACGATAAAATTGAATAATTTCGTAAACGATGGACATCTAGATAAAGCACATTAATGCTGCACGGTGCAGTTTACGAAGACAGTCACTTCCTTATCGCAATGATCGGTCCGACGCACGTGCGTGCGGTAATGAAGTAATGCTCTTAACAGTGCTTAACCACAAATGTAATATCCATTGTTCATAATATGGAGCATTATGTATATTTAAACTGAAGGATGTAGACACTGCTAACTGTACAGTTCCCCATGGTATTTAATCCTGTGGGATGTACCTACTTTTTTCACCTAGATGAAAGTCGATTGTAAAATGAAACTAGGCTGTGGTTTATCTGTCTATGAAATTACATAAACATTCTTTTAGCAATTTTACTGCCAAAGTGTGACAATCAAATAAATAGACTCTTCACAAATGAAACGATCAATCTATCTTTTCTTGCTAGTGTCGTAGTCCATGCTTGCGCCTTGTCTATAGTTACCAAAATAAAGTACTCTGTGATGAGATGAAGCCTATTCTTAGCATTAAGGACAGTAAATACTTTTATGGCGACAAGACTTTCCTTACGACTCTACTCCTTACTCTGTCTGCACAGACGGTCGCGGTCTCACAGAAGACGAGTACAGTGCGTCAGTGGCCACGCTACAGTCGCTGGTAAGCGGAGAGCGCGTGTCATGCGTGGAGCTGCGCCGATGGGACTGCGGCAGCGGTCTCACCGGCCAGTACCTGCTGCGTACCGAGCTCGATCATACGGACTTTATGGAGATCAGGTATAGATAGTATATTCGATGATGTTTATTGAATTCTGTGTGGTGATGTAAGGGTTAAGGATAATGGTTTCCTGAAATATTTAGCCCAATTTTCAAAACCCGTAAGGTTTTGTTAAGCCTTTCGACATTTCTTTCAATTTTTCATATCAAACACGGAAGGGTAGGGATAATATTGCCCCTAAGCTGGGGACCAAAGCCTTTTTGCCCATGTACATAATTGTCTATCTAATCCACCCAAGTGCCATATTATAAAAACGATCGCAAGTTACTTTCACGCCACCATAAATTTTTTGATTGAAGCGTTATTTTTCTTCAAATGTCTTAATCGCCTAACCCCCATTACCACAGGGTGGCAGTAGTAGGCAACGTGGATGCAGGCAAGTCCACCTTGCTGGGCGTGCTGACCCACGGGGAGCTGGACAACGGGCGCGGGTACGCTCGCCAGCGCCTCTTCCGACACAAGCACGAGATGGAGAGCGGCCGGACCAGCTCCGTCGGCAATGATATATTGGGCTTCGATAGTATGGGTGAGTAGCCTGAATAGGTCAAGTCAAAGTTTTTTTTTTATTTCACATAGACCTATAAAAGGTCTTTCGAAACGTCAAGCTAGTTGCACGGTTCCAAAGAGGTGATCTCATGGGGAAGCACTGGCAAGAAAGTCCATGGACACTCTTTTAAAGATAATTAAATTAAATACAATAGTTTTCTATCTCCTCGAACTTAATGACTGTCGTGACTCGTGCGAGTCGCTGCCTAGAAGATTATGCCTGCGCTCGGAAGTTAGTTGAGAACCGCCAATAAGGTTGACGAGAACTTTGTACCTATACCTATTTCAGAATAATGTTTTAGACACATTTGCAGTATAAAACCATACATTTAAATAAAACTACTTTTACGGATTTTATCGCGGTTATATTAATATTATTTAATCCCGACGTTTCGGATCCTTTACAGCATCCATGGTCACGGGCAGACTAAGGTGTTGGTCGTCTTGATATATTAGTTACAAACAGCTACCCTACATTTTGTTGATTATTATTGACAATCCGATTCACGCAAAACGAGCTCACTGTATCCTTAGGTCGAGCAGTTGTAGGCTTGGATTTTGATTTAATAGTTTCTATGATGGGATTCCAAGCAGGTGGTATGCACCAGCCATCTTCTCTATTGAAATTTGGATGTTTTTTAATTTCAATAGCCTCGCGAATCATCCTAGGTAGGAATCGGTTTTCTTTTGCAAGGACTTGTGGTTTATCAAATCTGATGTAATGCTGGGCCTTGTCTAGTGTGTGTTCACAAACTGCTGACTGTCTGGAACGGCGGTGTTTGACATCGGCGATGTGTTCTTTTACGCGGGTCCCTATGCTTCTTTTAGTTTGGCCTATGTAAGAGAGACCACAATCACATTCAAGCTTGTATACACCCGCATCTTGTAGAGGTATGTGACACTTGACAGGTGGTAAGAATTGACTGATCTTCTTCAGCGGCTTGAAGTAGGTTTTGATTGAAGCTCGCTTCAAGATGTAGCCAATCTTGTCTGTGACTCCTCTTATGTATGGAAGAACAGCAGGATCCGAAACGTCGGGATTAAATAATATTAATATAACCGCGATAAAATCCGTAAAAGTAGTTTTATTTAAATGTCTAATATTCGCGTAAGTGTCAGAAATCAATATAAAACCATACATTTTTTTCAAGGTTTTCTAGTTGGAACTAATATTATGTTTATTTTTCGTGTTAAGTTTTCATTAAATTTTACCGAGTGTACTTCGATAATCAACAGTATGGAGATTAGAAAGTACATTGACATTCAGTATTAAGTACACGTTAGGAACACTGCTCTAAGAATCACGATAAGACACGTATTGTTATTAAAGTGATCAGAAGTAAAGGTGACTAAATCATTATGTATGACAACATAATTGGTGTCCACACTCATATATAGTATAGTCATTGATAAGAATACCAATCTTGATAAGTAGATAAATTACATTATTTACTTTCTACTCGTAATTTTACCTTAACTCAAAGCTGATCTTTTAGGTAGTTTTGGTTATTTTTTTATAACATTCTTAACTGGTGACTAAGTGACATCTAGCAATAATTAGATCAATTTTTGCAACTCGCTTTAAATTCAATGGTTGCTTTACATATTCATACAACTGGCTGTATAATTAGTTCATTTGTGTAGTAGTAAATAATGCGATATTAATAGGACTAGAACGATCAACTTATAAACGTCTGTACTTATACTTAGTTATGCAATTTTCTTATATAACTATCAGTTTACTGTTCGGTTAGATCTATGATACACCAGTTACTAAAATTATTATTGAACGCGTAGATAAGAGCGCCTTGTCCTCAATTCACAAAATAATGTATTTCATACAACTTAAGACTTAAGCAATTTACGGTAGATTTCAATAACTGATTTATATGACGATTTGCTTTCTAGATATAGGAATTTGAGATTACTGGAATGTATAGGGCTCATGTCTAAATTCCATCTCTAGTAGGCAAATCCACAGATATATTATTGAAATCCGTAGTTAATATATCTTGTCCTGGCTCATCTTTGCTTTGGTGACGGATGCGAAGTATAAACGCAACATTCAACCTACTTTCTACGTTGTAATGTACCGAGATTCATCTACAGAACATCTTTATAATTTTATTGCAGCATAGAAAGGCATGAAATACATAGAAGCAAACGTCACTCAATTACTTACATAATGTGTGAGCGGTTTTTAGAACATTTGATTTAAACAGAATGCCCTCTAAATTACTAAGTAGGTAAATAAATGTATAACATTATTATCTGCGTTATTTTTAACCCAACTCTTATCTGAATAGATACGATATAAATCAACGAATATTAATTTAAGAAACTTTTAAATTGAAATCAACCTGTTGTTTATCAGGACAAATAAAGGAAAATAGCCAAAAGGACTGAAGACTTCCAACAAAGGAGTCCTTTAAATATTTTTACTTTGTTGTATGCCGACTGGCGAAACACAGCGCACTTTGTTATGTATGTGTGGTGGCCTTATCGTAGACTTGACCACTTCATGAAAAGACTCGACCATTTCATGAAATGGTTGCGTTTCATGAAATGTCTCACTGTCTATTGGCCACATCATGATGTGGCTTGGGCAAATCAATGATAAAAAATCGTTTCTCGATATGTGCAACTGAAAGTTCGGCTTCTTCATGAAATGGTCAAAATTAATTGATCACATCGTAAAATAGTTATGTAAATTGCCCCTAGGGGCGCTGCCAGCGCTTTGTTTATGTTTGAAGATGGCGGCCGTTGACTGCAATGAAAATTCTCGCAGCGAAAAAATTTGAATAACATCATCATTTACTTGGTATATTTAAAAATCCATACTAGCAAACATCATCGTGTTTTTATGTAACTGATATAATTCTACATTGGAGAATTATAATAACGTTTTATTATTTATTAGGTTATAAAATAAATCAAGAACAGTAGGGTGACCATGCGAAAGAAGTCCATGGACTATTACTGACTGTCAAAATATAACGTTATGGAAACTGCAGACGAGGAATATCTTATATTTAAGAAAAAAATTGTCGACGATCCTACTATCCGTATAATTCCAATGAAGAAGTACCTTTTTTGAAATATTAAAGGAAGTTCATAATACTGTTGGACATGGTGGACGACTAAAAATGATTCAATACATTAAAAATAGGCTTTTTATAGTGGCGCCTACGGCCGATTTCGGCCACGGCGGCTGTTTCCATTTTAAGGAGATCAGCCAGCTGCGCAGGACATATTATAGTGCACAAGCATTTTCGCAGACACAGGTGCACACCCTATTCCTTCACCCTCATAACCCGATGGGACGGCAATCCGACACGACAAAGAGATCAGGCGCAGGACCGACATTTACGTGCTCTCCGATGCACGGGTGAATCAATCACCAACTTCCAGACTACGGGCTGCTTTGTGAAAGTTTAAGAAAACCCACAAAGCGATTTCGGCCCGACCCAGGAATCTAACCCGAGACCTCGAGTACAATATCGGCGCTTGCAACCACTAGACCAACGAGGAAGTCATTTTAGATTACGTGTGTTCTATTTTAAGATTCCTAAAAATGTTACAAAAGTTCCGGACTTAAATGACAATGAACAAGTTCTTACTCTTAATATTTGCAATTGAAGTTGTGAAAAATACCTAAGTTTTTTTGCCTCCTGACAATTTTGAGCTGTGAAAAATTTCATAACTACTAGATTTCATGAAATTAAACTTCAATGCGTTGACTTACAGACCTACGCTACGCGAGTTTTCCCCAACCCAAAATATTCTGGATTTATATTAAATACTTTATGGATACCCTATTATACCATAAGGCCAGACGTGGATGACAAAATCGAGAAATGGTGACGATTTAACGATCTGGTCAAATTAACATGAACATTTCATGAAACGCGACCATTTCATGAAATGCTCGAGCTTTTCATGAACTGGTCAAATCTACGATATGGCTACGACATATGCTTCATCATGTCTTATGTACTTCTTACCTATGTTTGCAATAAATAACTTTGACTTTGACAATGATCTTTATATATAATCTATACTAATATTATAAAGCTGAAGAGTTTGTTTGTTTGTTTGAACGCGCTAATCTCAGGAACTACTGGTCCGATTTGAAAAATTCTTTCAGTGTTAGATAGCCCATTTATCGAGGAAGGCTATAGGCTACTTTTTATCCGGGTCCGTGCCGAGGTTCCCACGGGATGCGGGTGAAACCGCTGGCAGAAGCTAGTTTATATATAAAACATTGTTGAAAGGTTCTTTTAACCTAAGAAAAGACATGTGTTGCTGGGGAGTTTGTTGCGCCACTTCTTTTTCCCAGCAAAAACATAAAGGTAGTGGTGAAGGGTGGGCGTTTTGGGGGCTGTCTTTGTAATTTTTTTTGGGGATAAATATAATGACCACCATAAAATACTTTGATACCCTTAGTTTTGTAACCAAAAATATCTACTTAACACCAGAAAAATAAAGTCTAAAAATACAATAGTACCAGCTATTTTAGTCACGACTCCACTTTAAATTGTATTCGACTACCAAATTTAGTACTCGTAATTGATCACCAAATCTTGACGACCAAATTAATGTATTACAGTAAAAATCAAATACAATGAAGAAGTACCTTCATTGTATTTGATTTTTACTGTAATACATTAATTTGGTATTTGATTTTTACTGTAATACATTAATTTGGTCGTCAAGATTTGGTGATCAATTACGAGTACTAAATTTGGTAGTCGAATACAATGAAGGTACTTCTTCATTGTATTTGATTTTTACTGTAAACGGGAGTCAAGGGTTCGAGCTGAAAACCAGCGCTTGGCAACCCCTTTTGGGAAGCCTAAGCATAAGCTGACGCTCGAACCTTTTGCTTTCGGTATTATAGCCACCATGTTAAGTTTTTTTTTCTGTTTGCTGTAATACTGGAAACAATAAACTTCTATTCTATTCTATTCTATTCTATTCTATTCTATTCTTCTATTCTATTCTATTCATATTATTTTTGCCTAAATAAATCACTGTGATTGCCATAAAATGTAGGCTTATTATCAAATAAAGTATTATGATGCCATATTAAGTTATGTCTCCGGCTTGCAATCCTCTCCCACCGCACCGCAAACGCCGCGCTGCGCCCGCCCGGACACGATCCAATCATTTTGGTGATCATTTACTACTTTTGGGATAACAATGATTAATTTGGACTCATTTTGCTTAAATAGGATAGCAGAATTTAAAAACTTTGGTTTAATTTTGGTGATCATTTACTATTTTTGGCTTACTCATGATTTACTTGGAGTAATTTTACTTAAATAGGATAGCAAAGTGTTAAAACCTTGGTTATAATTTTACATTAAAATGCGAGTTTCATTTTGGTGATCATTTACTATTTTTGTCTGCTATTTGTTACTATATCTGGTGGTAAGTTAAACATAAGCCATTTTCTTGTTACGCCCGAAGTGCTCTTTTACAGCCAAGTTTGAATACTTAAATGATTTTTGATTCTGTGTCCACCAGGTAACGTAGTAAACAAACCAGACCATGGTACTCTGGACTGGGTGAAGATCTGTGAGAAGTCGTCCAAGGTGATCACGTTCATAGACCTGGCGGGCCACGAGCGCTACCTCAAGACCACCGTGTTCGGCATGACGGGACATGCGCCGGATTTCGGCATGCTTATGGTAAGTTAGAGTAAACTGGAACTTATGTAGTGAGGAATGGGGTTGAATTTTAATTACAACGTTATCTAGTAGTTTAAAAAGCCCTTGATCATTGGAGAGCAAGTAGTGTCTGGTAATCAAATGGGGATCAAATGTTATATATGAAAGAAACAGCAATTAAAAATCCTCCTAATAAACGTATGCAGTCCAGGCTTGCTACTCATTTAATGCAATTTTTTCACATTTGGTTTTTAGTGTCCCCTGCAGCCCCATTTACGGCCTAAAGGATTCTTTTACTTCTAACGTAGATCCAGTTAGGTAGCTTTGGTCTAAATCTAATAATAACTGATGACGTATTACTTCCCTCAGATCGGTGCAAACGCAGGTATAGTAGGCATGACAAAAGAGCACTTAGGTCTGGCTCTCGCCCTCTCAGTACCAGTCTTCGTGGTGGTCACGAAGATTGACATGTGTCCCCCGAATGTGCTGCAAGACAACCTCAAGCTGCTCATCAGGATACTCAAGTCATCCGGCTGCCGTAAGGTGCCTGTGATGGTGAAGACGAAAGATGACGTCATTGTTAGTGCTACCAACTTTGTGTCGCAGAGGTATGTTCATATTTGATTCGTAATTATTATGTCTCCAAATTAATGTATGAAGTGAGGGTTAATCTTTCCCTAGTTCACTATGTCCTGATCCGTGAGAAAGAATGAGATATTCGTCAATGATAAAGTGGAACTTTGAAGATAGGTGAAACATTTATTTGCATGTATAAAGTTTTTGAGGATGCTAGTATTATCTTGAAGAAAGTTAAAGCTGTTTAAAAATAAGATTTCAATAACAATTTTCATTGAATTACAGGCTATGTCCAATCTTCCAAGTATCAAACGTGACGGGCGAGAACCTAGAGCTGCTGACGATGTTCCTAAACCTGCTGAAGACGAGGATGCCCTCGCAGGACGACAAGCCTGCCGAGTTCCAGATCGACGACACCTACTCAGTACCGGTAATAGTCCCTCTATCTATATACTGCCCTGTATACTTCTTTATCCACTTCACCTATACTACCTATGTGCAGCCTTATGTAATACCCATATGTACTTATGTTCTTCCAATATGTAATCTTAATTACCTCCCCTTTTTCTTGCTTGATCCCTTTGTCCCTATGTGAAGTATCACGTAGTATGACGTAGTAACGTCATACTCCTTAATTTAGTAAATGCATGTGAATTTTCAAACCATATTGGCTGGATGGATGAATTTGTCCCTAACTCAGTAGCAGTCATTGTCATTGTCAAGAAGAAGATCTCTAAAGTTTTCTTTCATTTTGTCCAGGGTGTAGGCACAGTGGTGTCAGGCACTACTCTGGCGGGCGTGATCCGCCTCAACGACACGCTGCTGCTGGGCCCCGACCCGCTGGGCCGCTTCACGCCCATCACCGTCAAGAGCATACACAGGAAGCGCATGCCCGTGCCTGAGGTCCGCGGCGGACAGACTGCCAGCTTCGCACTTAAGAAGGTTAGTCACTAAACGTTTTAGAGATAGACTAGTGTATGCATATAGCTGTTTTGCCAAGGGTGCTTTTAGAAAAGTAGAAGAGAAAAGACATGGACAAGTGACTTTGATGTTTTTATCTCTTAGCTCGAACTGGTAATTGGCAGATGTTTTCGATACTCACTATTCAAATACATATAAACGCTCTGGCTCATATGAACCTCGTTTTGGACAAAAGTCGTGCCTATACACAGTTACAAATTTGAACGTATCCACGAATATGTTCCATTACTTTTAAATCTTCTTCAAGAACATATACGGAAAGTTCATGAAAAGGCAAGACTTATTTAGAAGTAATATTTATCGGACTTCATGAATGTGAAGATTTACCAGAATCCATGCAATTACAGATAAAGCGGTCCCAGATCCGCAAGGGCATGGTGATGGTGTCTCCGGCGCTGAACCCGCAGGCGTGCTGGCAGTTCGAGGGCGAGATCCTCGTGCTGCACCATCCCACCACCATCTCCTCAAGATACCAGGCCATGGGTATGTAGAACATCACATCATTCTACTTTAGGCTGGTTCAAGGTCTGGGATGATGACCAATTTACTTTAAAAAAAACTTTTGGGTTGGTTTTGGTTTTTCTTAAGAATGTCCATCGAGTTTCTTGTGGGTTCTTCTCCATGAGATCAACTCTTTAGAACCGTGCAACTATGTAGTGAAGTTTGACGTTTCGAAAGAGCTTTCATAGGCCTTTTTTAAATAAAAAAAAGTACTTTGACTTTATGAATATTAATAATAGTGTTGTTATTTGTAGTGCACTGCGGCAGCATCCGTCAGACGGCGTCGATCCTGTCGATGTCCCGCGACTGCCTGCGCACGGGCGACAAGGCGCTCGTGCGCTTCCGCTTCATCAAGCATCCCGAGTACCTCAAGCGCGGACAGAGAATGGTACCATATACTGTACTCTATATCGACGCTTGCTCTTGTATGGTTTGCTTGAATGATAGTAGCGTACTGTAGGGTTATAACTACTAAAAACGGGAGCAAATGTGCCAACCCTAATAGATTTCAGAACGGGAGAGAAAAGCAGTAAAGTTGGACTTAATCTTCAAAATTATAGCCCATGCAAATTGTGAATAAGCAATAAAGTAAGAAAAATTAATTACATGTGCAGTAAAATTGTGTAATAGTAAATCGTACCTGTTATATAAATAGATCAAGAAAATTATTTACACAGTTGTACTTAACTTACAATAACCTCGCTATATTTGTGCAGGTGTTCCGCGAAGGGCGCACGAAGGCGGTGGGCAACGTGCTGCGGCCCGAGCCCGCCGCGCTCAAGCAGCCGCCCCGCGCCAGCAACGCCCGCCACGAGCGGCGCCAGCACCAGGACAAGCCCGACGCGCTGCCCACGCATGTCGTAAGTATAATATACACATACTTCACTACTTCCACACAATAAAATCCAATTTTAAAAACTTTATTTCATGTTTTGTAGCTAACATTGTACTGTACTACCTTATCTTTTATTTACGTAAATGAAATTTGCTTTACAGCAAGAGAGTGACGTGACAGCAGCAGACTCTCCGTTCGAAGTGCAAGCCGACAAGCGAGGCGCGGCCGCGGGCGGTGCGGCGGGCGGCGGGCGGCGGCCGCGCAAGCGCCACGACAAGCCGCCCGACGCGCCCGCGCTCGCCGCCGCCGCCAACTAGGCGCGCCCGGCATCCGCCGCTCCGCCTGTCACCACCTCACGGGCACCACGCGGGCCGCCCGCTAGGGAACACCTTCATTATCATTCTCCATTCACGACGGTAGTGCCAGATCGTAACATACTAAATTACAATGTTTGAACACTGTGAAATTCAGAAGGTACTCCTGTAAATATTTTCTTTTATAGCTTTAAGAAACTGTTTTTAAATGTTTTACCAGCTTCCCTAGCGCAGCTATTTCGGTCCAAAAGCACTAAATCAGAGTACAAGGTACTTAGGTGTCGTGTTTATGCTACAACATTAGATGTAACACTTTGCCGTACACTTCCGTACATAATCTTGTGTGTTTACTAAATAGTACACACTTGACTACAATTACATATTTTTGACTATATTGTACCTATATAAATGGTCTCTAATTGTATCTTGTAAATGTTTCTCATAACTATTGTCAAGATGTGAAATATATTTTTCATTGACATTTTCATTCAACAATATATCTGCATAAGTGACATAGTACAACAGGATGAACATGCAACTTTCTTAACTTTCTATATTTTATGTTTGGGAATATCTGTTTTGTTGTTAATTAAAATTCAAATTATTTTATGCTAAATTCTTGAGGAGTTATTTTGTTTTGGATTTATAATCATATTTGAATTTCCTAGATTATATTGTTTACAATTTGAATGATATTTTCATTGAGCAGTCTAGGTTTAGCGCACAGGAGCTCAGTGCAGTAGACTGGGCCACCGCCTACGAGCAGAGGGATGAATCTGTTGTACTTTATACTTGGAACTATTACAAATAATGCAATAATATTATAGGGTTAGTGAGGCTAGCTGCTCTACTTCATATCATAATTCAGTATTTGATTACTTCACAGTACCATTATTATGTGATTTTTGTAGTTTAAGTAAATGAATATTTTTATGGTTTGTTCAGAGTGAGTGAAATAAAACTAGCTCGGATTATTTTTGCAGTATTATTTATTGCCTACAGATGATAAAATTATGGCTAAATACTCATATTACAATATTTTAGTATTTACTAAAACTATTTACATTATTTCTTCAATTGTTTCTTTGCATCCTGTATTCCTTCCTTTAAGTTTTCATTGAATTTCTTTAAGAATGACATGATTCTATTGACTTGTTGTGGATCCATGTCTGACAACTTCTCCTTGCCTCTGTAGAAGACAGACACTGCAAGTTGTGCAGCGCGCCTCACAGGGTAGGACTCTGCAAGCTTCTGCACCAGATGTTCATTATTGGCGAGGTACCTCAGTAAAGCTCTGATAGGCATTGTGCTAACTGTGATCACTTGAATGATGTTTCAAACGAGCACATATTACGATACTTCTGCAGGAGCTCACGTTTCAGCCTGAGCTGTGTTCTCAAAATTTCGAACTGCTTCAACTGATCCTGCTTGTTGTAGTCTATGCCAGGCAAGCGCTTTATCTGGAACAAAACAGAACACCATAGTATTTGTGACTCGAGTTAGCATCACTTATATCTTGGTTATGTAAACTAACCTAAACATATCAACTGATATACCTTAGCATGATAAGAGATTGAAAGGAATTATTACCTGAGCACGCGCTATATCGAACTTTTTCTGTAATTCAAGCACCCTTTGGCTACAGTCTTGAGACTCCCTCGCTTTGGCAGAGTTGTCATGGAAGTCCCTCTCAACGCTAAGGAATATAAATATTTACAAAATGTATAGTGATACTGAGATAAAATTGATGACGTTTATCTAAAAATAAAGCAATACCACAAGTACCTTCGTATTATTTCGTAAACAATCGGTAAAAAATCTACATCTACGTCCTGCACAGTAATAGGACTAAAGTTGTTCTGTTCGGAATGATCTGTGTTGTTTTCCATCGTATGAGGGTGGCATGAGCTGAACACAAATTAAATAAAATCACTTGCCTAATAATACGCTATCAATAGACAAAGAAAGGAAGGAACTTTCACAAATATTTCTACCAGCAATTTTTTACAGTTCGATTGCGTGATTTGCGTGGGTTTGCGTGACAATTTGGTGACAGTTACCAAACCTGACACATGTCTTATGTCAAAACGACGACAGTTTCACTCGGGGCTACAGCAAATCAAATAAATACAGCACTGCAGCACTGTAAATCATCAGCATCAAATTAACTCATCACATCCGTCCAACTGGTAATTATGTGGAAGATTATATTTCCTGAATATGACATTGATGATGAACATGAGTTATTTATTTATTGAAAAACAAGGTCACCTTGTATTGATTTGAGCCATCCGATTTATTTTTCTCCCATTTTACAAATACTTTCATTCGCTGTCATTGTCTGTCACTACCACATGTCAATGTCAAATGAGAAATGGTTTGGGCTGGTGAAGCATTGTTTATTGTATGAAATTTAATTATAAGAATACAGTAAAATGGATGAAGTTGCGAAATTAGAGCACCTTTCTTTGGTGTCAAAAGTTTGTACAGAGCTGGACAATCATTTAGGATTGAATGATAAAGATTTAGGTAAGTTCAGTTTTCATACATTATATTACCTACTGCTTGGTGTCCTTATTACATTAATGTCGTCTTCAAGCTTGATTTTTACGATTAATTGTCTCAAAACTACTTATTCTGAGTTTATGTGACTTCCTATTTGCGTCAAAACTCCATAACTGCACGACTTCGTGTAGTTGTTGATGAATGTATATTAAAATTTCTCAATAAATACTTCACAATGAATTTTTGCCGTAGTGATACAAGTTTGTGGGCATGACTCTGGCAAACGGTATATCTAATAAGTGGCAAGAAGCTGATAGAAATGCTTTTTGTTTCTTTTCATATAGGAATGTTCCTATAGTTGTAAAATTTATATTTCACCATTAATTGCAAAAACTAGTTACTTATCCATCATGTCCTAAGCCTTTTCCCAACTATGTTAGGGTTGGGATCCAGTCTAACCAGATGCATCTGAGTACCAGTGTTTAGCAAAAAGCAACTACCTATCTGACCTCCTCAACCCATTTACCTGGGCAACACATACCCCTTGGTATGACTGGTGGGCAGAATTACTGGCTTCTGAATTACCCATTACAACTGCCTAAGATGTTCAATTGAACCCACATTCTCATATCAACAACATGCATGTTCAGATTGTTGTTGTAGCAGTCATATAATATATATATATATTTTTTTTTACAGCTGAATTCATCATTGACATAGCTGACAAAAATCCTACATTTGACTCTTTCAAGAAGGCACTTATTGAAAATGGAGCAGAATTTTCAGATTCCTTTATGACTAACTTGTTACGTATCATACAGCATATGAAACCTAGCAACACAACACAGAAAGCTGAGACTAGTCAAGAACATTCAAATCCACTTGCCAATAAGTTTCCAGGATTGGCTATCCCTAATGAGAAGCCTCCCAAATTTTCTTCAGATGAAGAAAGTGAGGAAGAAGATGAGAAGTCAACCAAAAGACTGACAGCTAAAGAAATATTCAAAGATGAGTCAAAAGCTAATATAAGTGACTCAGTGGTTGATCAAGCAATGGCGGAGCTAGAAGCATTAGCTCCATCACATGGTGGTCCTGGGAAAGAATCCAAAAAAGACATTCCTAAGGAAGATATAAAAAAGAGGGAAAGAAGCCACAGTAGAGATCGCAAAGATGTTAGTAGGAGAAGGGAAAGATCCAGAGAGAGAGATAGGGACAGAAAAAGCAGGCGTAGCAGGAGTAGAGACAAGAGAAGTAGTAGTAGGGATAGGAGGAGTCGCAGTAGAGATAGGAGAAGTCGTAGCAGAGGCCGCAGGAGTAGAAGTCGAAACAGGGACAGAGATAGAAGGAAGAGGTCCAGAAGTCGCCCCACATCCAGTCGTCACAGGTCTAGAGACAGGCAAAGAAGATCCAAGTCTAGAGGAAGGACATCTCCATCCAGAGGAAGATCATCTCCAGCTCGAGGCAAGAGGTCTCCGTCTAGAGAAAGGGAACATAAATATGACTATGGCAAGAAGTCCAGGAAGAGGAGTCCTGAGGTTGAAATGAGTGATGATCCTGAACCAGGAAAGGTAAGTTACTTAATTTTTATGTACAGTATGACTTATATAATTTAACAGAGTTTTGTTCACTGCCGAGCACAATGTTTTTTAGTTATGTTGACATATAATTTTTATGGATTTTGCATGTTATGTTGTGTTTATGTTTTAGATCTACAATGGGAGAGTGGCAAACATAGTACCATTTGGATGCTTTGTACAAATAGAGGGAGTGAGGAAGAGGTGGGAAGGCTTGGTACATATCTCACAGCTGCGGTCAGAGGGCCGAGTGACCAATGTCTCTGATGTTGTCAATAGAGGCGATAAAGTTAAGGTAACATAAAGTTTAAACATAAAAATTTACTTTCTCAAATAGTATATTCCTAAACTGACACTCATTATTGTTTTAGGTCAAAGTAATATCAGTAACTGGACAGAAAGTATCTCTCACCATGAAGGATGTGTGTCAAGAAACTGGCAAAGATCTGAATCCAACATCTCATGCACATTTGGAGGTGAGTAATCCAATTTAAATGTAGAATTTGTTCTTGAAGTAGATATATGAGCACCTAAATGTGCAAAATTATTATAATTATTTATGAATTTTCAGGCTGAACGCGAAGGTCGTAATCCAGATCGTCCCCCACCGAACGCCACAGTGTTAGCCGGTCTACAGGGAGGCCTGGACCCTGACGAAGACTCAAGTCGAAAGCGAGTCACCAGGATCTCCAGTCCTGAGAGATGGGAGATTAAACAGGTAAGTTTTATTACTAATCGAAATGATATAAATATATTTACATAATTATATTGTTTTTTAACTGACTAAACTTGTTTCTTTTATGCAGATGATATCATCGGGAGTAATTGACAAAAGCGAGCTACCCGACTTTGACGAGGAGACAGGTCTGTTACCAAAGGACGAAGACGGCGAAGCAGACATCGAGATCGAACTGGTTGAAGAAGAACCTCCTTTCTTACAAGGACATGGCCGTGCTCTACACGATCTCTCGCCTGTCAGGATTGTCAAGAACCCTGACGGTTCTCTCGCTCAAGCCGCCATGATGCAATCTGCGCTATCTAAGGAGAGGAGGGAACAGAAGATGATACAAAGAGAACAAGAAATGGAGAGCTTACCCATGGGACTGAACAAGAACTGGATAGATCCCCTCCCAGAGAGTGACGGCAGAGCACTAGCTGCCAACATGAGAGGTACTGGCATAACTCCTCAAGATTTACCAGAGTGGAAGAAGCATGTCATTGGCGGGAAGAAGTCCTCATTTGGAAAGAAGACGAACTTGTCGCTTTTAGAGCAGAGGCAGTCGCTGCCTATTTATAAGCTGAGGGATGAGTTGACTAAGGTATGTAGTCATTTTTCATTACGAAACAATATAGATATTTTTTGACATGTTATTGATTAATTTTAATTGTTTTCAAGGCCGTAGCCGACAACCAAATCCTCATAGTAATCGGCGAGACAGGGTCGGGTAAGACGACACAGATCACGCAATACTTGGCGGAGTGTGGCCTCACAGCTCGCGGCAAGATCGCGTGCACGCAGCCGCGGCGTGTGGCCGCCATGTCCGTCGCTAAACGTGTCGCTGAGGAGTTCGGATGTCGCCTCGGACAGGAGGTCGGGTACACCATCCGGTTTGAAGATTGTACCAGCCCTGAGACGGTTATTAAGTGAGTGTTTGTGGATTTTGTTTATTTTCTAAATATTATTTTTGTGTGAGGTTTTCTAGTGAAATTAGAATCTCATCTTTGTACATTTTTTTAATGCCTTCGCATACGCCTCGCGTCGTGAAGGTATCGAAATCGAACTTGTATAAAAATTACTTGTATTGCCGTCGTCCCACACGATTATTTTCAAATTATTAACTATTCCTAAAAAACACTCTATTAGATTATGTAGATATATTAACTCTTCAACGTTGTATATGTTTCCAGGTACATGACAGACGGTATGTTGCTCCGCGAGTGCCTCATGGACCTGGACTTGAAGACGTACTCTGTGATCATGTTGGACGAGGCTCACGAGCGTACCATCCACACGGACGTACTCTTCGGTCTGCTCAAGCAAGCCGTCCAGAAACGACCAGAACTCAAACTGATCGTTACCTCAGCTACTTTAGACGCTGTCAAGTTCTCGCAGTACTTTTTCGAAGCACCCATCTTCACAATCCCTGGTCGTACATTCCCGGTAGAAGTTTTGTATACCAAAGAACCTGAAACTGATTATCTTGATGCATCCCTTATAACTGTGATGCAGATTCATTTGAGGGAACCTCCCGGAGATATTCTGCTGTTCTTAACTGGTCAGGAAGAAATAGATACCGCGTGTGAGATTCTGTATGAGAGGATGAAGTCTTTAGGTCCGGATGTACCAGAACTGATCATCTTACCGGTGTACTCAGCGCTGCCTTCTGAAATGCAGACGCGTATCTTCGAGCCTGCCCCTCCCGGCTCTAGGAAAGTCGTCATAGCTACCAACATTGCGGAAACATCGCTGACTATAGACGGAATTTATTATGTTGTCGACCCTGGATTTGTGAAGCAGAAAGTTTATAATTCGAAGACTGGGATGGACTCTTTGGTTGTGACGCCTATTTCACAAGTATGTAACTGTTTATATTATAACTTTATTTGTAATTATTTTTTCCAGCACTCTTAACTAACATTTTAAATTTTTTATGTTTTAGGCAGCGGCAAAACAGCGAGCGGGTCGTGCCGGGCGGACGGGCCCGGGCAAGTGCTACCGACTGTACACGGAGCGAGCCTACAGGGACGAGATGTTGCCCACGCCGGTGCCTGAAATACAGCGCACCAACCTCGCCACCACTGTACGTATTGCAACTAACGGCCATTTCTTTCTTTCTTTCTCTATCTCTAGTGAGCGAAACCACAGATAAATGTAATATTGAGAACGAACGCCCATTAGATTATAGAGTTGATAATCTTTACTGAAAGATTTTTTTGATATGAACTAAAAATCATCACCAAAAATTAAGTCCATATCTCGATATCTCATTCATTATACACGATTTCTTTAGGCTAAGTTAAGTTATTTTGAAGAGATTTGGATACTTATAATTATGGATTGTGACGTCAAAACCCATGTTTGCGTACAGGTGCTGCAGTTAAAGACGATGGGTATCAACGACTTGCTACACTTCGACTTCATGGACGCGCCGCCCGTGGAGTCGCTCATCATGGCGCTGGAACAACTGCACTCGTTATCTGCTCTCGATTCTGAGGGATTACTCACTAGGCTCGGCCGCAGGGTGAGTACTTTTTAAAATAAAATTAATAATAAGGCTGAATAAGAAAGTTTGTTTGTATGGTAGATTGATCCTCTTTCGCACCAAAACTACAGAATTTTGAAAAAAAAAACTTGGTAATACAGCTTATCCAACAGAACAAGATATATGCTACTCTTAATCCGAGTGTGGGTATTAATTTCCCTCAGGAAGTGGGTGATACCGCGGAAAATAGCTAGTGAATCAAAGCTTTATTAGTTTGGTAACAATGATTTAGTAAATGTTATCTTTCTATTCCAGATGGCCGAATTCCCTCTCGAACCGAACCTGTCAAAGATCTTAATCATGTCAGTGGCCCTTCAATGTTCCGACGAGATCCTCACCATAGTTTCAATGCTGAGCGTTCAAAACGTGTTCTATCGTCCCAAAGACAAGCAAGCACTGGCTGATCAGAAGAAAGCCAAGTTCAACCAGCCAGAAGGCGATCATCTCACGTTACTGGCTGTTTATAATAGTTGGAGGAATAATAAGTTCTCTAACGCGTGGTGTTATGAGAACTTCGTACAGATACGTACGTTGAAGAGAGCGCAGGATGTCAGGAAACAGTTGCTGGGTATAATGGATAGGTATGTTGCGACTTTTATTTTGGAATTCATTAATTTATTTATTTATAATCACCACTGTTTGACTAAACTTCTGTTGGGCTATTGTTGTAGTAGAGTTAAACAATAAGTAATTTTAATCTAGATTCTCTTTATAAACGGTAGGGTGCCATTTCAAATTCGCCAAAAGTCTTTTAGATTAATTTAAATCTTTTGTTTATTTTTTTAAATACAATTTATGTATTGCATTTTTTAATTCAGTAAAGCCCTTTTTCATTTTTTATACTTTTTTTTAAATAGAATTTTTATATTTACAGACACAAACTGGATGTGGTGTCCGCGGGCAAGAACACAGTTCGTATCCAGAAGACGATATGTTCCGGTTTCTTCAGGAACGCCGCTAAGAAGGATCCGCAGGAGGGGTACAGGACTCTCGTCGACAGCCAAGTTGTTTACATACATCCTTCTAGCGCGCTCTTTAATAGGCAACCTGAATGGTAAGCATTTTTGTAAACTCTAAAAAAAAAGCTTAGTTCTTGCCAAATTTTGTGGCGGCCTGCAACTAACTTCCGACCTTAAATTGGGTAAATATAATAATACTTTTTTTTTTAACGACGTCAAAAATCATCAAATGACCCCTCCCGCTGTGGGTTAGCAGCGGTAAGGGAGTGTCAGACTCTTATTGACTAAAAACTGTCGTGTTCCGTCATAGGCCTTTTAAGTACCAGGGCCGCGGTATCTCTTTCGAACAACCCGCAGCCCCGGCAGGCCTTGGCCCTACTGGGCCCCGCTGGGATTGTTGACATCTCTTTGAGCAGCGGGTGGAACAACGCGCGCCGTCGACACGGGTCTGTCGTCTAAGTTGACAGAGGGACGATAAGCCACCCGAACTCACCGTCCACAGACCCACAAATTAAATATACTAAAATATAAATTTCCTCAACAGGGTCATCTACCATGAGCTCGTCCAAACTACAAAGGAGTATATGCGCGAAGTTACCACCATCGATCCTAAATGGCTGGTGGAGTTCGCGCCAGCATTCTTCAAGTTCTCCGACCCTACCAAACTGTCCAAGTTCAAGAAGAACCAGAGACTGGAGCCGCTCTACAACAAATATGAAGAACCTAACGCCTGGAGAATATCTCGTGTTCGCAGGAGAAGGAATTAATTTGAATTATCTGCTACGTAAATTGACACAAAATAAATTGATATGGAATGTGTATTTTTTTTCTTGAAATATTACCCCATTGTTATATCATCGTTACCCCTTCTTGCCTAGCCACAGTATATCTGTGTGGTCACATATTTTGATTGGTCAATCCTCAACGATCGAAAAACGCAATGTTTTCCAGAACCTAATTCTTAGTTTTTGATAAGCTGGTTTATGCATACTTTATATGTATTTATAATATCCTGTTTCTCCCGTTCAGCTCAAGTTTAAAAGAATTTATTAGTTTCTTAAAAAATAATAAATCTATTAATATGAATTGGCTGTGGTATCTATATAATTACTCGGTAGTAGGCCGCATTGAGCAAGCGTGGTGATTAATGCTCAATCCTTCTCCGTGTGAGAGGAGGCCTGTGCCCAGCAGTGGGACATATAAAAGGCTGTAACAGGCTAGCCCAGTCGATGCCTATGGCCAATAAGCTTTGGACTTCAGAATTTTTTTAAAGGGGAAAGTACAAAAATGTGGGTGTGCGCTGTTCCGTGGCAATAATCATTGATTCCAGCTCCATATATCGGCTTCGGTGCAACACTCGGCTTCAAATCGCATCAGTGACTTTTTCTACTTTAATAATGAGTACGGAATGGAACATAATAAACCTTTTTAGAAAAACTTACTTTGATATTGGCAAAAACTATTAGGTACGTTTCGTTGTGTTGCATCTATTAATTAACACATATTATTTTTATGTAATCAGTATCCGTCTATCCACGATGTAACTAAACGCAAACGTCAAAAGCGAGAATCTGTGATTGGGGATTTTACTAAAAATAAGTAAATTTGTTGGAGAAAATGAGCTGAAATAGTTTAATTACTTGCGTAATATTTTTGCTACTTCTTCTTAAAACCGCTCAAAATAAAACTGAAGAGCCATGGACTTCTTTTCGGAAGTTATCGGCGAAACAGTGATCCTTGGAATAGACAGTCTTATTTTGGGGTTTTGTGTGAAACAGCTGAGTAAATGTAAACATATTCTGAATGCCTTACAGGTAAGGACATATTACTGAGTATTCATCATTAGAAATGTTCAGTAAATGTAGTCGTATTTCAGGAATGCGTAATATTGTTGTAATATGGTAGATCACTTCATGAATATTATTTACTTTGGTTATTCTGATGTTTATAAAAATATTTCTTCATCCGGAAATGCCATTTCAGATTATTATTCTTGACTCAAATAAATGCGCCTTTTGTTAATCCTACAGTAAGGTAAATAAATAATGCAAAGGTTAAGAGCCATTCAACAAAGCTAACTTGATTTGCAGACCGCTCCAGTTCTGGACATAGACCAGACATTAAACAAGGAAATCAACAAGTACTCCAACAACACCATCCCGTATGTGGTGATCAGGGGACTGGTGAAGCCTCTGGGCAACCCCATCACAAGCAACTACAACAACTCCGTCACCGGTGTGGTACAGAGGTAAAAGTAACATAATATCCAAATACACAATATAAAAACCGGCCAAGTGCGAGTCGGACTCGCGCACGAAGGGTTCCGTACCACCCAAAATAATATTCTTTATATATATATTTATCGAAATCAAGCAAAAATGAGCAAAAAAATCACGTTTGTTGTATAGGAGTCCCCCAAAATATTTATTTGATTCTAATTTTCAGTATTTTTTGTTATACAGAAATACATCATCTGTGAAAATTTCAACTCTAACTATCACGGTTCATGAGATACAGCCTGGTGACGGACGGACAGACAGACAGACAGACAGAGGAGCAAAAACAATAGGGTCCCGTTTTACCCTTTGGGTACAGAACCCTTAAAACTGTAACTTTATCAAGGAGTATGATTAATATAGATAATGTATAAATACAGGTAGATAATATTCTTGATAAATTGATTTCCAGATTGACTATCAAAGAGCATGTGATAGCAAGGACATCGGCAGGCTTCTGGTCAGACCAGACCCGCACAATACACGAGGTGTGCAACTCCACGCCTTTTGTGCTCAGCAATGGAAAGTACAGCATTGAGGTGGTGGATGCTCTCGCTGCAGAGTTACTTGGTAAGATTCACATTCAATTACAACATAATGTTTAATAGGAAAATTCTGTACATAATTTGAAGGTCGCTGATTGTATTTTTCCTTTTTGAAAAATATATAAACAGCTTAATCTGTTTGTTGTAATTTATTCAAAATAAATTAGGCTCCTTTACTTATTTAATGAATTGTAAATTGGGTTCAATTTATAATCCAAAGAGGGAATAATTAAACAATATTTTCAAATGTATATGATATTCATATTTGGTGTTTGTTTGTAGTTCATTTAATTATTTCAACCAAAATCTTATCAATACTAATTTCTGTGTAGACATGGACGTCATATCAGATAAATTCGAGCCAATGTCACCTGGCGTCATAGACCATGTATGGGGGTTCTTCTCTGGCGTCCGGCAACGAGGTCTCCAGACCATGGAGGAGATGTTACGGGACGGCTCCTACATCACGGCTATAGGAGAGCTCAGCCGAAGCAGCAGTGGTGAAATGAAAATACAGCCGCCCAAGGATGGCCTACCCTTATACCTGACCACAGCTACCAAATCAACTTTACTGAAACGCCTTGCTAGTTCAAGAGACTTTTTGAGGTAAGCTTCAGATAAAATGCATATACAGGAATGAATTTTAAGTAGTGCACCAAAACAAACTTGTGGTCCAGAATCATTAACAGAACATAACTGCATCATCAGTAAACATTTTCTTTTCATTCTTTTGTCTGCTTTAAAATCAGCAAAATATGGATACAAACTATTCTTACGCGCTTGGAGCAGCGCTCGCGTTTTAAGTAAACCGGTTTCGCGTTGCCGCCGTGTCTACTATGACGACTGTGACCGTACAATCAGTTACAAAATAAACATCTTTCGAAATCAATAACTTTTCTTTTTTGTACTAAAACACGACAAAATAAAAATATACGTAGGTATCTATAAAACTTATTTAACTATAAGTTGACAAAGTTTGCGCACTGGATAAAATTAATTCCTGTATAATACAACTAGGAGCTATGTTTTTAGTTGTTATTACGGTTTTGGACTCCGATTTTAATATTTTCCAGGGTACTTCTTATATTATTCGGCACTGTGGCTGCGGCGGCATCGTTCCGCATGGCTTATAAGTACATGAAGCGTCGCAAGCGCCGTGCGATCGAAGACTCCATGAAGAAACAGCTCGCGGCCGGCCGCCGGGAGCGACGGGCGCATGCGCGAGAGAAGAACCTAACTGAAGTGCAGCTGTGTGTTGTGTGCACAGAAAATCCTAAAGAGGTAAACAAGAAAATCTATACATACTAATATTATAAAGCTAAAGAGTTTGTTTGTTTGAACGCGCTAATCTCAGGAACTACTGGTCCGATTTGAAAATTTCTTTCAGTGTTAGATAGCCCATTTATCGAGGAAGGCTATAGGCTACTTTTTATCCCGGTACGGGAAGTAGTTCCCACGGGATGCGGGTGAAACCGCTGGCACAAGCTAGTGTATAATATTTTTTAAGACCTCATCCATTGATAAACAAAAAACCCACGATGCACACTCAACGGCTCAAAAACGTCCCCACTAAATGAGCGCAATATTCAAAATTGTGCGCTCATTTGCTTTGTCCTAGCCGACCACTTCGGACGTAAAAGTTTATTGCTTTTAACAGTGCGTTGTAATAACAACTTTAGACAATTCGCGTAATGTTAAACTTGCAATAACATAAGCTTGTACCTTATAGAAAGAGACAGAATTAGTGTTTGGGGACACTTTCGAGCGTTACTTTTATTCGAGACTGTGCATCTGGGGTTTTGTATATCAATGACCTCATCAAAAATGCGCTCGCTTTTGGCCACAATTTGTTATTGCTGTACCTTTTTCCTGTGTCTATACTACATATTCTATTTTCAGATTATTCTACTCCCATGTGGCCATGTGTGTCTCTGTGAGGACTGTTCGGACAACATCAAGGACTACTGCCCCATCTGTCGCGAGAGGATAGACTCCAGAGCACCAGCATTCATTACGTAGATAGATAACGAACTTTTGACACATGACAAAGTTTGTACAGGAAAACAGCATAAATTAATATATTTTAGATGCACATTTTAACATAATAACATAGCTGTCTTCAAAGCATTTTGTCAAATGTAGGCGACTGTTGATGTGAGTGTAATAGAAATGTTCTCTGTTATTTTATTACAATTCTTTATTATACGTAATAAGTAGTAAAATAATTGATCAGCTATGTACTTTTAATAATAAATTATCTGACTTATTGTGGCAGTGTTTGTACAAATGCTTATCAACATGCCGAGGTGCTCACGGCTCCGGGAAGCCTGCATTTGCCTTTATTGAAGTATTGCGTAAAATAAATTGTAAAAAAAATGGATTGGAAACTCATGGAAATAATATTGTTAAGTCTAGTGGTGTGATAAATGAAATTAATAAATGTTTTCAAAATATTTGTTTATTGATGTCAGAAGGCTATTTGTAGTGATCCTACCCCACCACAAGTGCCTCCACATGTGTCATCATCATCCTGAGCAGTGAATGGGGTCTCATCATCAGAATGATCTGAAACATTGTCATCATTCACTCCATTTACCTTATGGGTACTTGAGGTTGCATGTTTCTCTGTACTAGAACTCTCATCCAAACCATATTGTTCAAGGAGCAAGTCAAGTTTCTTATTACTAGCAGCTGGGTCTACACTTGTTTTACTCTTACAACTTCCTCCACAACAGTTGTTTTTATTACATGACTCATTATTGGTTGTATTTTCTTTGTTGGCCTTATTTTTACTTTTAACTACTGCCTTAGGTTTTGGTACTGCTATACTATTTGTATCATTCAAATCATTAATAGCTTCCTGTAGTGTATCAGTTCCATTCTGTGCCTGTTTAGCATTGTACTCATCTAGCATCCTCTTTGCTTTGGAACTCTTTCCTATTCCGAGCTTAGGCAAGCCTTTGTTTAATCCTTCTAGGAGGACACATGCCTTGCACACCTCTTGTGATGAGACAAACTTGCAGCGACTACATATCCTTTGTGTAGGGAGAGAGACTTGTTCCTTTACTGACATTGTTTCACCTGGAAACAGTTAATTTAAACTTATGTATTAGTAAAACAAAAAAAAACAATATATCTATATATATATATAAAAGAAAGTCGTGTTAGTTACTCCACTTATAACTCAAGAACAGCTAAACCGATTTAGCTGAAAACTGGCAGGGAGGTAGTTTAGAGCCAGGAGAAGGACATAGGATAGTTTTTATAACAAAAAATAAAAATAAAAAATACAATTTATTTTGGACATACAGCGCCATCTATTGTTCAAACCAAAAATCTGCCGGATGCCACTATTCCACGCGAACGAAGTCGCGGGCAAAAGCTAGTGAAAAATAAAGCAAATACTGTCATGTCCGAAAAGAGGCTATAAATATAAATAAAATATATATATTAGTTTATTCGTACATTGAGAATAAAGGATTAAAATATTGTAGTCACAAGATAGACAGCAAGTAAGGGGCCGTTCAAATATTACGTAAGCAGATTTATTACAATTATTTACCCCCCCATCCCCGTTGTCAGCAAAAGTAAGCAAAGCTTTTTCCCCCTCCCCCCATGCTTACGTAAACATTTTTCAATTAAAAATGTATTTTTTTTATATTAATATTATAATGTTATAGTATCCAAACAAAACAATACACTGACAATACAAATTTAGACTAGTTAACAGCGCGCGGTAATTCCCCGAATCGCTTCTAAAGCGAGTGCCTCAACGTATGCGTGTATATTTGCGGGAATCCCCGAAAATGCGTTTCGTTTTCAAGCATAGACAATGTGAGGGTTGCCATTCGTGTAAAAAAGTAAATAACTATTGATGACGTAATTATCATCTGGACTCCCCTACCCCATGTCATCCAAAATAAGCAAATCAAAGACCCCCCACCCCCCTATAGTGCTTACGTAATACTTGAACGGCCCCTAAGCTTTTATGGCTACCTGACATATTATCTTGTTAATTACCTGAGTAGATAATGTCCATGATACAAGCCGGCCTGATCTTTTCCATATCCTTGAGCAATGCTCGAGCATGTCCTCTGTAGGCATTGGGAGCAAACACACACTCCGTTGAGAAGTACACCAGCTTCTTGTAATGTGCATACATTACTATCTCCTTCTCATAAGTGTACTTGAGGGGCTTTACTCTTGGTATTGAGCCTTCACTGCCCTGCAACAGAAGATTGATAACTTGAACCTTACTTATGTAAAAAAAAAATATTATACATGGTTTGAAAAATGTTATGTATGTCATTACTTCATTAGAGGAAGACTTACAGTAGCTATAGCTGTGCATCTCTTCAACCGTGCAATGTCTCCTCTGAGTACATTCATGAGCACAGTCTCAGCTATATCATCAGCATTGTGTCCAGTTGCAATACACTTGACCCCCAGCATAGCAGCCCCTCTGTCCAGAGCTTGTCTCCTGAACACCCCACAGAAAGTACAGTTGTTCTTCCTGCCTATCTGAGCCACTATTTCATCCATAGTCCAGCCATACAAGTCTTTGTAGGACAGTATTTTTAAAGGCATCTCATAATCATCCCGGTTTTGTTTAACTGTTTCAAGACTGTCATCTCTGTAGCCTGTGATCCCTTCATCTATAGACAGCAGCATGAGGTTCAACCCATAGTTGTACCTTTGATTTAATGTCTTGAGAACGTACGCAAGTACAGTCGAGTCTTTACCACCAGACGCACCGATTGCAACAGAATCTCCTTTCTTGAACAATTCTGCTTTTGTTATGGTGTAATGGATTTCCGTCTCAAATGCCCAGAAAAAGCATTCCTTGCAGAGAGCATCGCCAGTTTTGGGTCGCTAAAATAAATAAGACAACGAAATTGTAGAAGATTTAGAGGATAACTAATTGTTTCCTACCTAAAATCATGTAGTAAACACTCACTTTTAAAACTGCATTCTTTCCACAATTTCTTCGGCACGGAATAGGCATTGTTGCAAAGAAAAAATAAATATGTTTCTCCTAACCTAATATACAATATAAATATCGCTTATATTCCTAATAATTAATACAAAATCCTGAAACTCAAACAGAAACAACAACACAATAATAACCTCAAATTCGTTGACACTAGCGATGGGCGTTGAATCAACGAACTAGTTGAATCAACGTTGATGTCACTTCAACGGGATTAACGTTGACCGTTTTCAAATCAACGCGTTGAATCCGTCAACGCGTTGAATTTGTCAACGAGTAAAAATTACAACGACGTTTACGAATTCAACTAGGTTGACGAACGAAACGAGCAACTGAACCCAAACCAAAATTATAAAAAATAAAATAATGTAAAAAGCCAAAATAATGTAAAAAAAAAATAAGGAACTTCGTTCCAATTGTAAATAATAATTAATTAATGTACAGTCAACTTCAGGTCAGTGGTAACAGTTTTATAGGAAAATCGTACTTATTACTATTGAGTTAAGGTGCATGACAGTTACCACTGATGTGCGGTCTACCGTACATAAAAATCAGATGATCTTTTAAATACGCCTAAAATTTGTATTTTATAGCAAATTATTTAGTCAGTCCTAAGCCTGAAAAAAGTATAAAGGGAAGATCATCTAGAAAGTTTAAAAAAATGATATATTAACAAAAACGTTTTGGCGTTTATCGTTGGCGTTGGCGTGTATCGTTGAAAGTTAATGATCGTTGATGCAAGTTGACGTTTGTAACACGTCAACTCGTTGACGAAATTAACTAGTTGATCAACTAGTTGACAAACGGAAATCAACGTTAACGTTTCGTTGACGGAAAAACCTTCAACGACCCATCGCTAGTTGACACATGATTGACAATGACGTCACACAGCTGGTTTTGATTTTTTTTGGGAATTTAATGAAGCTGGTTTTGAGAAATGACAAAACTCGATGGTGAAAAATGAAAAACGATCGATATCGATTTTTGATATTTTCTTTTGCATTGTTCACGAAAAATGCTTAGATTAAGTTCTTTTTTTTATCGTCAGATTCTTTTTTTAATAGCCTGCTGCTATAACTTTTTACGTATAAAAAAGGTACATATATTAATTTGATTCCTGGGATCTCTCTTCCTTTCCGTAGTATTTTGAAAATAATGTTGTATTTTATTTTTTCACTTAAAAGGTTAAACTTAGTTAATATAGTTAATATGGATAAGTGATTTTGAACCTAAAATATTCCGCAAACGCAGTGTAACATGGTTCCGCATCATCAAAATTCCGATGAACCTAAAAATATAACCTGCACAAGTTCATTGACTGATTGACAATCAAATTTCCGAACGAAACGAAACGTACTTCGTCGACTGCATTGCATCAAAAGACTACATATTTCGGTGTTTTGCTGATATTTTATCATTTTTACTAATGTGAACGATATCCTAGTTAGTTATGGGACGTTAACGACAAGTTATATATGCTACGTAAGTTCATTAATAGTGGAATAGTGGGTGTATAGCGGGGGCTGTTGATGTGTCCATTGATGGGTCGCGGTCGGTGAATGTTGTTTACGGTTCGGTGTGAGTGCGTCGCAGTAGAGGCGCAGGGGACGGCGGCGCGATGCACGAGCTACTGAAGCATGTGCTGACGGAGCGGGACCTCACCCGCGCCGGCGACATCTTCGCGATCCCAGACGCTGACATCGTCGACGACCTCAACGAAGTGGTGAGTCTCGCTGCTTATAAACATAACGTACTACTGGTACTGGTAATAGCCTGTTCTCGTCCTACTAGGAATTAGAAAACTATATGTAAATTACACCTGACTCACTTGCACATAGAATACGAAATTTCTTGTTAGATAAACAAGTACTAATGAATTGAAATTGCACTTATGAATGTTTATTTTATTCTACAGAATTCAAGTGAACAACCAATAAATACTATAACTTATAGAATTTTGCATTCTTCACAATTTTCCTGTATGGATTATGTTCAATATATTGTTATTATTAATAGTAAATTACAACATCTAGACATAATATAGACAGTAAATAAATCATTCATTATGGACCTTAGACTTAAAAATATTATTATTCTTATTGATTCAAAGAGAATTGTAAGTTAAATTTACTAAATCTCTGTTACAAAATAGGTCACTGTTCAATCAGAGTAATGCATTGTAGATATAACTAATTTAGTGAAGATAATCCCTTTATCAAGACAGTGAATTTATTGTCAATCATGGATTTACGTCCTCAATGATAAGATTATATCTTGTATAGTAGTAAATAAAATGCATTGTTGCAGTTGAAACAAATAACAGAGATTTCTTCACGGCCGGACTACTGTCGGAACGACCGAGACCAGGCTCTGATAGAGATATGTGTTGCAAGAGTCACATCATGTGTGAAGGAGACAAGCACCCTGGACAAGTACTGCGGAGCTCTCGTGGCGCTGTTGGAGTCCTGCCTGCACCACAACCTGATGCCGCTCGGACACCTCCGGGATGATGATCCACCTCATGCTAAGATTGCTTCGGATATTATAGCATGCATTGTTTTGGTAAAATGTTGAATCAATCAATGAAATCATTTATTTCATGTAGGCCTTTACAAGCACTTATGAATGTCAAAATCTATATATATAAAAGAAAGTCGTGTTAGTTACTCCACTTATAACTCAAGAATGGCTGAACCGATTTAGCTGAAAATAGGCAGGGAGGTAGTTTAGAGCCAGGAGAAGGACATAGGATAGTTTTTGTCACCATTCGGCTACGGGAAACAGTCATATCGGAACGCGGGTGAAACCGCGGGCGGAAGCTAGTTATAAATAAGTTTGATTCTAGTTGCCCATTCCAAAAGTAGCTTCCTATGGAGAAGAACGGGCAAGAAACTCCATGGTTACTCTTTTTAAAAATATCATATAAATGTTCTCAATTAATATAATATTCTTGAAAGTAAATAATTATATATGTATTCCTTGTTAGTACTTTGATCATTTGCACCTAATGCACAAATGTACCTAATGCATAAATCTCGTCTACCTAATACTAATACTAGAGCTAGAAACAACTACTTTCTAGAAACAAATAAGCATTGATTTCTTGAGGTTTTCCTCAAATGGTACTTTTTTGTGGGAAAATCACATATTAGGTGATGTTTTTTGGGTATAAACACCTGCATGAGATAATTTTTAGAAGGTTAATTACAATTTAAAAGAAACTACTACAACAAAAACTCTAACAAGGAAAACATTTATGAAAATCTCACATAATTACTTGTTTAACTTTAGATCAAATAGTACATTTTTTATCTTATTCTTATTTAAGAATCATTTTAGCTAAGTACCATTAAATTCACTATAAAAAGCATCCAAATGTTTCATCTGTTTGAGTACTTCAGACACAGATACAATCCACCTTATTATAATCTATACTAATATTATAAAGCTGAAGAGTTTTTTTGTTTGAACGCGCTAATCTCAGGAACTACTGGTACGATTTGAAAATTTCTTTCAGTGTTAGATAGCCCATTTATCGAGGAAGGCTATAGGCTACTTTTTATCCCGGTACGGGAAGTAGTTCCCACGGGATGCGGGTGAAACCGCTGGCAGAAGCCAGTAAAAAATAACGTGGTAAATTTATTCCGAGTTTACCACTAGCTATAAGTTCCTGTAACACTATGTCCAGGTATCATTCCCCCTGCAGTCCGACAAAGAGAACTACGCGAACAAGAGCGTGATGGAGTTGTTCCTGCCGGTAGCCGTGCAGTTCCTACACAAGGGCAACCGCGAGATCTCCCGGCACATGGCGCGCTACCTCTCACTCGCGGCGGTGCACCATGCCGTGCTGCTGAAGCCGCATGTGCAGACTATCATGGACTCTATCATGTCTGGTAAGCTTAGCCATATGATTTAACCTAGTTACATCAGTTACGACAAAAATCTACACAGACATGAAAAAAAACTGGGTGCTACTTGTGATTCTAGAATTTAAAATTTAACCATCGTACATACGAGAGTATTCTCTTATACATAACGTGAGTATTCTGAAAGCCATAAGTATTTCTAAACAAAATTATTAATATTTTAGATGCATACTTTAAACTTTTTATTCATCCCAATCTATCTCCTTACACAGGTAACTATCCCCTCTGCCGAATCTTAACGAACTTATACGAAGTGTCCCCGGAACCTCTCGAAGGCCACGCCCCCGCGCTGGTGTCGCTCCTCCCCCACGCGGAGCCCGTGGAGAAGAGCTCGTTGTTCGCGCTGTTCGAGCACATGGCGGCGAGGAAGCCCGAAGCACTCAAGACTTGTGTGCCGCAGTTACTGTCATACCTGTGTCCTAACACTGCCAGTCAGAATGATCCGGGGTGTATGTGTGTCGATATATTGCAGGTTCGTGTTTTCACTTGATTTTTATTGTAATATGTTTTGACTTTGTGTGTACTCAATTTCTTTTATGACATAAAAATAAATTGATTCATCTTTTTGGGCTGGAAATCGAGTCGAAGGCATGTTAATACGGCAGGCCAGATATTCTTTCTTGTTTGTCACTATGTGTAGTATGGATGTTCTCAGTGCCATATGGCGAATTCTAGTATATTGCTTTCTGCGAATGACTTTTCCATTAATTCCGTAATGTGTGTTGTCCAGGTGATAGCCTGCCTGAGCCGCAGCCGCGTGTCGCTGGTGCTGGAGCACTCGGCCGCCGTGCGCGGCGCCGCGCGGCCGCCGCACGCCGCGCCGCGAGCCGTCACGCGGGCCGCCAATATACTGACGCAGCTCGGATATACCAGTCGGGTGACTATTTATATTACCCGGATCAGTTTTCAGTGGCGTCCTAAAATAACTTTTTTAAAAAGTATTTTTTTCTTAATTATGTATATCAGTAAGATTGAATTGAAAGTATTGTAATATCGTATACAGGAGCGTGCACAAGAAGCGCTGAACTTCGTGGTATCAGTGCTGTCGGTGGGCGAGCGCGGGCAGCAGGCGGCGCTGCTGCGCGACGCCACGTCGCTGTGCTCCGCCTTCCCCGCGCTCTTCACCGACAACCTGCTCACCGCCGTGCGGGCCAACACCGGGTAACCAGACATTACTTATCTACGTTCTACGTAACAACAAGCGCTAAACTTCGTAGTGTTAGTGCTGTCGGTGGGCACGCCAACACCAAGTAACCAAACATTATCTATGTTTTACGTAAAAACCGTGGTGTCCTAACGCCGTTTGTCCACGTCGCCGTCACCCAGAACGAGATTTTTTCGGGCCGAGTTTAGTACCAGCGGCCGGAGGACGGCGCTCGGGTGACGGCCGTGCTGTGGACACACGCCCACAGTAAATGTATATATCGCTAAATCGGCACCGTCATCTCGTTATCGGTTGCGGTCCGGTGACAGCGGTGGACAAACGGCGTAATAGGTAAAAGACCAACCTTTCAAGTATGAATGTGTTTGTTCGATTCCAGGACAGGCCCCAATGCAACTTTTCTAAGTTTGTATGTACTTTCTAAGTATATCTTGGATAACAATTACCGTGTTTCGGAGAATATGTTAAACTGTAGGTCCCGGCTGTCATTTAACATCCGCCATCGTTAAGGGTAGTCAGAAGCCAGTAAACCTGACACCAGTCTCACCAAGGGATACTATAGGTTGCTAGCCTTGTAAAATAGTGGTACTTGGCTGCATCCGGTGAGACTGGAAGCCGACTCCAACAAGCTGTGAAAAGGCTCGGGAAATTATTAATTATGTGTTACGTGCCAAGAATTTGCATTGTTTCGGGAATGTTTATTTCGATGCCGTATTTACATTTTGTCGGAATTTTTCTTTCAATATTACTATTGTTTTCAATAAATTCTTGAATTACTAGATATTTGTCGCTTTTCTTGAAATATTATGCTCATTTTATTTGCGCATGGCAGGCGCCTCTATTGTCTCGAACGTTCTCAATATGCTATCGCGTATAAACACGTCACGTTACCAAATCATTGTTTTTAGGAACCGTCCAAAATCCGGGTCAAGTCAGAGCGAAGTGAACCGAACGTCTACGGGAATTACCATCGTACGACTTGGCGGCACTCAGACTCCAGCGAACACGACCAGTACTGCTGCTACCAGTACCACAAGTGGCAATACCACCAGTGCTAATAGTGCGACGAATGCTGCGGCGGCACCGGGGGCGGCGCAGGGGGCGGGGCCGGGGGCGGCGCCGGGCGGGTACGCGCGACGTGCTAAGCTTGGCGATTCGCGCAGCACGGGCCGCCTGCATCCCGGCCCCGCCCCGCACCGCAGCATGACACGACTCAACGTCGCAGGTCAGAATATTCACTCGACATTGAAAATAATGTCGGTACCATTTGTTTTATGGTTATGTATGAGTAACTGAAGATGTATTCCAGGTGGTTCGGTGGGCGGTCTTCACAAAAGTATGACGCGGTTGTCATCGTCCCAGCAAATTAACACGCCACCGAATGGGACTACTAATACAGGTAATTTATTGACATTTACTTTGGTCATTCCCCCCTTTTTTTGATTGAGTTATTTGTGATGGTATTTTGTTCGTGTTTAGTATCGAACAGCAAGCCGTCGTCGTCGTCTAGCGGCGTCGTGGGCAGGTCGAGCGGCGCCATCACTGTGACGAGCATTTCTCCCCCGCGGGTGCTGCGCCCCACGCCGCGCTCGCACCATCACCATAACATACTGATCGGAGCACCCACTACCACGGTAAACACCACGAACTATGTAGTTTAGCTTTCTTTCCAATGTGTAGACATAACTTTACGTTAAAATTAATTTCCTTTCTAGAACAACCAAACAATAATATCAGGACCGCCTTTAGCAACGCAATCAATATCCGTGAACCCGCTCACATCAGGCAAGTCATCAGACGGCCTCACGCCCATCACTTCATCCGTGTCGATTCAGCACTCGAACACGGCGCTGGGTACAGTGTCGGTGGTGACGTCATCCGCGCAGCCCGGCTCCGGGCCAATCGCCGTCAGTCCCTCCAGCCCCGTCGCCATCTCCGGGCCGGTGACGGTGACGTCACGCCGCGCCAACAACACCAGCGTCACCATGATCAACACGAACAACGGCACGAGCGCGTCCAACCACCGCATCAGCGTGTTCGAGCCCTACCCCATGCGCGACACCGTGCAGCACTTCTGCGAGAAGCACCTGGACAAGATCAAGGCGTACATGGACAACGTGTCGCTGCGCCTGCCGCCGCCCGCCAAGTGCACCATCGAGGAGCGGCGCAGCAAGAAGCAGGCGCGGCTGCAGTTCGCGTGCGGGCGGCGCGGGCTGCACTGTCTGTACGCGCGGGCGCTGTTCTCCATGCGCACGCGGGCGCCGCGCGTGTGGATCCACCTCATGTTCCTGGCGCTGCAGGCCCGGCATGATGCGGCCCTGTCCTCCCGCGACCCCACCGTCGCCTCGCTCAAGCACTGCTGGGACATCCTCAAGTGCGAGAACAAGACCTTCCTCACGCTCGTCACCGGCGCCTTCCCCGGCATCAAGGTACCTACGTCAATTCTATTTAAGTATCATATACTGTCATATGGTGAAAGCACAGGCAGAATTGCCTGCAGTGAAGGAATCGAATTTAGAATTCCTTGCATGAAATCGATTGGCACCACTTGAATCGGCTCTCTGGCATTTGACAAAATTATATTTTTTCGCTGCACTCGCGCCGGTGGTTTCAAATAGCAATTTATGCGTTCACCATTATTATGAAGACATTTTCTTAACTTGAAGTAACTGTATTGGTGTTGTTCAGGAACAAGAGATGTTGCTGAACGAGTTACGAGCGGCAGGCTTCTTCGACGTATTCGAAGTGGTGGCGAGACGTAACGACGGCGCCGCTCTGCCGCCTACACAGGTATTATTATGACCATTTACTTTTATTTTTTATGTATTTCACACCTAACAGTTTTCTATTCATACATACGAGGGAATTAATATTCAACACAATTATTATTGTGTGTTATACTGTGTTATTTTTGCGCTATTTACGAGTAATGTTATTATATTTCATTTACCGTCGTTTCTAAGTTATAAATTGTTTGAATCATATAAACGTTTGAAAAATAGCCGCTTTGCTTGGTCGTAACATTGCGCGAGCCTTTGCCCAAAAACCAATTTTAGATACCAGAAGGTACCAACAGTAAAGGGTTGATATGATTCACATACATGTATTGTGTTTTGCGAGAACTGTGTACACAAAAGCCCTGCTTGTATCAATATGCTGTACTATGCTGGTGCAGGCGACGTGGGGCTGCTTCCTGTGCACGCACCCGGAGCGGGCGGTGGGGTTCCTGGCGGCGGACGGGGCGCCCGTCATCGAGGGCCAGCTCAAGGAGAAGAAGGGGCGCTGGCGCCTCTTCCGGCGCTGGCGGACGCGCTACTTCACGCTCTCCGGAGCACATCTGTCCTGCAAGGGATCCGTAAGTGTACTGAATTTTTTATGCAAGTCATCCTACTATTATTATTATACTAGAATGAACACAGGATACTTTTTATTTGCACAACATGCGGGCGAAGCCGCGGGCGGAAGCTAGTGTTGATATAATTTTTAGAGAATGATTGTAACCTAATTACCTAACACGGCAAACGGCATTGTAGTCTTGTAGTCCATTCATTTTGTAATTGTCACTTGTGCCGCTCATCGAATGACAACCAGTTTCTTTATTAATAGCAATATAATTGTTTGGTTATTATAGAGTGGCGGCGAAAGCATCGACATAAACCAGATTCGTTCGGTAAAAGTGTCCCGCGGTGCCCGAAACATCCCGAAGGCATTCGAGATCTTCACGGGAGACCAGACACTTATCCTGAAGCCTAAGGACGGTAAGAACGCGGAGGAATGGGTGCAGTGCCTCAGCATTGCAGTTGCACATTCTCAAGCGAGAGATGCACCGGCCAAGGCTAACAGCTTACCTGCGAGAGGACTCACGCTCAAGAGCTTCTAAATCATTTGAAGTCGGTAAGTGCGTAACATATGATCAGAAGGAGCAAAAAATATTAGCCAATAGCTTTGTAGCTAGTATTTTGTATAAAATATTAATTATATTAAACTTTAAAAGCTGTATTTATATAGGCTTTACAAATGTTCATCTTTGCTTAAAACGTGTATTTGCAAACGGTACGGAATTATTATATTGCTATAGGACATTCTGTGTGACATGGCTCCCAGAAAACAAAAGTTGTAAACTTGCTCAGTTATTTTCTGCATGTATTATATAGATACCTATGTTTATAAGTATTCAATAAAATATACAACAGCCATATAAAACAAATACATATAAAATGGACTGAAAATAAGACTTGTATAGAAACATGCATTTGTATACATATTGCTATAATATCCATGTAAAATTGTTAAGTAGCATATAGTATGTATATTGCTGGTAAAAGTTAGATGTTTTGAAATGCATAATGTTCAAAGTATTAGCAACAATTATAATATCAATGTAAGATAAGAATGTTTCAAATTAATAAAGTAAGGCAGGTGACATACTGGCAGTCTAATCGTAATTTGAAATTAGAACATAGTGGAGGCTGCCCCCCACTCACTCTGTCATAGTCGATGGTTGCTGCGTACAGTCATGTAAATAAAATAAATGAAAATGCTCACAAAGTATAATAAGTTTTAGAATATTTAACCACATTCCTACTTATATCGGGAATGATACGAGGTTATTTTAAGACTTTTTTTTATATTCGTCCTTATTTATATGACATTATTAAAAGTAGTGTTCCAAGATATACATACATTGTGTGTTCTACTTAGTGTTTTGTTGTAGTGGTCTGTAAAATCGCGTTTACGGTACGCAGATTCATAAAAAATGCCGATACAGAAATTAAATAAATACGCTATATCGTGTTCATGGTTGTAGAAAATGGCATCAACTTAATTCATACACATTATGCTTTGATAAAAAATCTATAATCGTTTTGTAAGCTAGATATTGTTAGGTAGGTATGACATTTGATGAAAAAAAAAAACAATTGAGGCACAAAAAATACTGCTAATATTGTAACTTTTTGCTTCGATTTGCACATTTGAGGTCAAAGAAGGATAACTTGTTTTCAATCATCTAATTTGTATAATGAGTAAGTAGTGCCTTATATTTCGTATGAGTTTGTTTTATTGCGCTTAAAGTACAATGAACATTTACAATTTTGTGTAGTTGTAGATATTATGCAGAAATGAGCGGAAATAGGAAACAGAGTTATTTAGTTGTATAGTTGAGTAAGTGGGACATATTTCACATAATTATTATGTAGAGTCCGTCCGTTTGAAAGGATAATTGTGACCGGCTTTAAAGTATACTTTTTTTTTTTTTTAACGACGTCAAACATCATCAAATGACCCCTTCCGCTGTGGGTTAGCAGCGGAGAGGGAGTGTCAGACTCTTACTGACTAAAAACCGTCGTGTTCCGTCGTAGGCCTTTTATGTACCAGGGCCGCGGTAACTCTTTCGAACAACCCGTAGCCTTAAAGTATACTTCAAACATCATGCTGTATGATATTGCTATAGAAAAAATTTGCATATTATACAGTAATTATATGTCTGATTTGTTGTATTAAGCCGGCCTTAGCATAGACGAAGATGAGCGATGTACTCTCGATCGCTGTAATCGATAAAACGTTTATTACTAAAATAAAAATCGAATAAAAACATTTGAATAGATATGTTTTTGCAACATTGTATTGTATTGATGGACTTACGTTTTTATAACAAGTTATGAGTGAAACTCGTATCTAATTCGTAATCTTTTTAAAGTTTTTTTTTTGTAATAATGGTTTAATATAACAAAGTAAGTTATAAGATTTTTGACAAATTCGAGATTTTATAAAGCTAGAAGACTGAAAGCTGGTCAATGGTCATAGCTACTTATTTTTTCATGTGTGAGACTAATACAACACTACTGCTTACATATTTAATGTATCCTTGTGTGAAGGCCAAAACTAATATTGAAGTTTGTAACTGGAATAAGTCCAGTAGGTTAGGTAAGCATGGTTGTCATCAGCTAATATTAATGTTTTGTTTAATGTTTGTGATTCAAAATTAACATTCCCGTCCTTTTCAGTGCTTCGAAATAATAATAAAATTATTATGTACTGTTGTGGTCTCAAAAATCATTATAAATGGTTGTAACGCGAATGACATTAGTCTTAAGTAGGTTTAAGTTGACTAATTACAAAAGGGGAGAGAGATCAGAAAAACATGAGAACTTTCAATTAAAATTAACGAACTTCTTCTCCCTCGAAGATTTTTTTAATTTCTTATTGTAAACCAGTACTTAACTTGCCATTTCGCATTTGATGAAAGCACAATATTACTACCATTTGAATAACTTAGTCCGTAGTTAAGTCTGCTTGGTAAACTTAAGTTAACTGTCACTGTCTAAACCTGAGGTTGCTATCACCAAAAAGTCAAGTGTTCATTGGTAAACCAAATTGTTTCTTTTGTTAGGTATTATGTTTAATGCTATGTAACATAACACTTGCTTGTTTTAGGGCTCAATATTGAAGAAAATATTTTATTACATGCTGTCATGCTACTAAAACGTGACCTATATCATAAAAAAGTTTAATAATGTCTTCTAAAATGTGTAACATTTGTAGAAATATTTTTCATCGGTATTGGGCCCTCTTTGTGCTTATAGGTACTTCAAGGTAAATAACAGATATTAACTAAATCAATAACGTCCATTATACAAGTTATAAACGATAATTATTTAGATGTAAATATATTGTATTGTTATCTAATTGAATCAGATTTTATTGATGAATCGCCTGAAACCGCCACCGAATTTAAATGAAATTATTTAATGTGTTACGTACGCAACTGACTGCAAAACTGAAAATAAATCTTGATACGATTATATTTGGTACAGTTTGTAGTGATTATCTCCACTTGTATGTATAAAAGTAATTGTTATATCAACATGTATACTGCCCAGTTAATTATATTTTATTTATTAGAATTCTTATGATCATACATTCATAATGTTTTATGTACACATATTGTTAAGTCAGTGTGAAGAGTCCATTATTATACAGATTTGTAGTACTCTACATCGCGAAATATAGTCTTGTCAAGTAATTTTATACAACTTATACACATTCATTTAAACTTGTATTGAAAACAATACAAATGCCAAAATTATCGAATTTATGAAGTGTTAGCGTTCATTATTAAAGGTGCAACTTGCAATCAGTGTTTTTGCCAAGGTACCGCACCTTATTACATAAAGTGGTTTTAGAAAAGGACCAGCTTCAGCGCTAGGGTTAATCCATTGAATTGAAGATGATGGTTTAAACCTCGCACTAAGCTAGGCACTTTTCTAGGACTACGTTTTATAGTAAGGTTTCTTAAGTTTTCATATTTAGAGTTCGTGTACTGTAGAGTGCTACATTTCTGCAGATAGTTTAAGAACATACAGTTGCCAAAATAAATTATAATAACATAGCTTCTATAGCCAATATAAACAATTGTACATACAAATATTTATATGAAACATGTTGATTAAGTTTAAGTGTTTCGGAAAACTTATGAACTTGGTGCTACAGTAATAGATCGTAACGTAGTTGTGCGCTTCCAGTGCGTCATGCGATCTAAACGTTTTGGCTCGTGTACTTAAAACTGCCCTATTTATTAGTTATTACAATAGTTGTTTGTAAGTCTTCGTATTTTATTTATATATCTACCTACCCTGCAGGCATCTACTTCTTAGTATTCTTTTATACCCTCATTTTGCGAAAATAGTCCCGACGACTGTCACGCGCCCGTAGGTATAGAGCATTTCAAACAGCATGTGTTGGTTGCGACTCTTATTTTGTTGGTTTTTTAAACAAAGGGATAGACGGCACGTTGCCATGCGCTGATCTGGTAAGTTTTTCAACGAAAATCAAACATAATATTGATAGTTCACAAAAATATATTTACATACTACGTATCTACATGTTTATCTACATTAAATTCTATAAAACTTAAAATTCAGTTAACACTTATTACTAAGCAGTAAAGTCTACAATCAAACGTCATTCAGCTATATTATTTGTCCAGGCTGCATAGCCTTCAATTGTTTTCTAAATCCATAATTAGGCTGTATAGCAGGCCTTTTACTTTTCACTAAATCATAAGCGTTTTCAAACTGCATATTTCCATAGTGCATTAAATAAGCTATAGCCACCATAGAGGTGCGAGAAACGCCGGCATTGCAATGTATTAGAACATTCTCTTTGGAATCTACAGCCTTACGAATGTATGGCAAACTTTCTAATAAAACCTCCTTGATATCTGTTTCAGGTAAATCTAAGCAGTTAATGAACTTATTGCTGATTGGTATATCAACATTTATGCCTAAACTAAGCACATGTTTAATATCATAAGCCTCTATGACATTGCTGGCTGTACAATCTTGTGATCCTATGTACACATGGTCCGATATTAACGCGGGAACATTGTCAGGTTTTGTATCTACTACAAATCCGTAAGTGTTCGGACATAAAGCCGTTACTACGTAGTCTTTCTCGACGTACCGTTGGCCGTCGACTTTAGTGACAACCGTTTCCGTTTTCTTTAGCACATTTTTGCACTTCTGCAGTTCGTTGAGGAAACTCATTTTTAACGAATTGTAAATGCACAAATTGTTCTTATAATAGTTCAGTTTCTTTTGTATTAATCACATTCAGTATCACTATCACTTTCGTCCTTTTCTTCCAGAGTTTTCTCAGGGTCATATACTAAGTCCTCAGGGTTATAATGAACTTCGCACAGGTACAAGCCGTCTGCAGGTCCTGCTTGGATAGAATTGTGCCAAGAATGCTTGGAAGGAATTTGTAGCATAACCTTTATTTCTTCAACTGGGAGCTTTCCAGCGGCTACAGCATTGAGTGTCCCTACCATGCGACGGATCTGGAAGTATGACAATGCATTTTATCTTCTAATATCTTTGGGAATATTCAATTGTACATAAGTGCCACTATTACCAGCAATTTAAGAAAAAGATATAATTCGAACCTTTCAACATCATCATCAATCAAGTGTTCCAAAATATAGTTCTAAAGTGTATTGGGTGGGATCTATGTAAACTGCAATGGAGTTCCAGAAAAAAATTGCAGACAGAAGAGAATGGAAATACCTGATTGTGTACAAATCCTCTGCCTCTGATCTCAATATCCCAATAATTGAATATGCTTTCTTCTCCTCTCTCGTAGCTGGTAAGATTAGGCTTGCCTGGCCTCACTTTAATGTACTGAATCTCTCTCCTGTTGTGTTTGCGTTGTTTCAACTTGTCAAACCTCTTGAATGACGTGAAGTCATGGTAACCAACAAAATATTTGGAGCCTTCTATGAATTTTTCTATATCAAAACCTGGTGATCTGAAATGAGGTTGTTTATCTTATACAAAGAAATTTATTGGGTCCCAAATAAAGCATTAACCCCTTGTACGCTGGTATGCGGATCCACGCGAGACACAATTGATTGTTCTCTAATTAGCAATATTCAAGCAGTTAAATGATCATGGAGCAAAAAAATTTTAAAGTATTTTTATAGGGTGAAGAATTATACGAAAATCTTGGAATCCAGTGAAACAAAAATCAACCAATCAGGTGAATCTAGAGATAATTGCAATAATCAAATTTAAGACAAGCTTACCTCAGAAAATGGCACCGTCTCCACTCTTCTATGGGTATGTATGAGGCTATTGTAATATTCTCAGGAAGAAGTACTTCATCCTTTTTCACTGCTAATCTGAAAAGTATTGGAGACTGTATTATGTGATCATTCTTTGTAGTAATACTGGTATGTGTATCCAAAAAATATGAAAATTAAATTAAGTTTAGAAATTGTAATAAACATACCTGTACAAGTAGGTTCTGCCGATAGCCTGGTGTCTGGCATGGAAGTTATCATGCACTCTAATACATTTCTTAACAAAAATGCTGTAATTGTGTTTGTAGAAGAATTTGTTCAGAGTGTAAGTGATGTTTTCTGTGTTGTATATGTAAGAGCCGAACCTCTCCAAGTCAAAATGTGCACTTGTGTTCAAGGCGTGGACTCCACCATCTGTACTGTAACAATATATTTAGCAGAATTACTGTCGCCAGTTGTCTATACTCATGAAACTCGTTCGTATTCAGAACAGTCCATTCAATACCGGTCTTACTTACCGGCTCGATAGCGTAAGACTAGGATAGTTCATTGACTTAAGCCTGAGAAGCGCAAATTCCATCAAACCTTGAATACTTTCAAGATCTGGGTAATTGCGGCCTTCTTTCAACCATATCTTTTCGGAAGACCTACAATATCAATTCTCATTAGTAATACTGTAGTATTTCTTATAAACAAATTCATCTTATGAATGGAAACCACAAACCTAAACCGCGTTCCTATATAAGAGAAGAATGTTAAATATCTGGCTTTCATTATACTTTCTTACGAGTAAATATGAAACTGTTTTCATTGATTTTAAATCAGGAAAAACACCAATAACACGAGCTTAAAGTATAGGTTAAAAACCAGCTGTCTGTCAGATCAGTCACTAGTCAGTCAATGTCACTTTGCGAGTTGAATTTTTGAATCCCATGGTTGAAAAGAAATATTATTGATCGTGATCTAAATTCAACAGCAAAAATATTGCTTTGGAACACAGAGTACTTTTTATATTATGAAATAGAGGTCCAACTCGACTACCAAACTAAGTAAGACAAGTGGCGCCTTCTGAACGCAGGTTTAAGAAACTATTTGTCAATATATATACATATAGCTACATAAAGCAGTGGTTACTGGGTCTAGGTAGATTTTTGTTTCTTTTTGTTTAATATTTATAAGATGTTTTTCAATAAATAAAACACTGATAACCTTTAATATAATTTATTTTTTTCTTTTAAAACATTTCATGTATAATTTTTTCGCTTTTAGCTTATAGGAATCCGTATCATCATCACACTCTCTCCTATTTATTAATATTTTATTAATATCTTTACAGTAATTGTAAATAAAGAATCTGCAGGATATATTGATTAAAAAGTCTATTAATTTTTCTTTATGAATTTCACATTTTATGAAATCGAATTTCAAATGTATAAATATTAATGTTTTGATGAAATCTTTTAAATATTTTTTTTCCAAACATTTTTTAATTATTGTGTAATTTATATCCTGCAGATTCGAAACACAATTTAAGAGAGAGTCGCTGGGACTGCAAAGCCATTTTTTATTAGCATACTCTCTATATTTTAAATAATCGTGTTCCTGATCGGACATTAAATTTTTTTTACATTCACTACAACCCTTGAAGACTTTCTTCTTAGCGGTTTTAATAAAATAACCGCTAACATATTGTAGCCCCCCAATTATACGGGGGTCGCTTTTGTCTTCAAGGGCTGTAAATTCAATGTCCGGAATCTCAGAGAGCTCACAATTTATTTGTTCTTTGCAGGCCCCGCTTGTGATGAGAACTTCATGCAAAGCGTGGCAATTATCTGCCTCACAATTTGTCCCTGGGGCATGGACACTAGATAGGCTGTTTATTAAAAGGCTGCTAAATGCTGCTTCAAATCCATCTGGAGTAGGGTTTACGTTGCGGCATCCTTGACTCCTTATCGATCCAAAAAAATTTTCTATTGGATCCTGATTCAGATGCCGCAACCAAACCGATGTCACTCCGTACTTCGCAGCAATTTTTTTTAAAAGCAGTTCTATTCCTTCTAGTGTCCATACCCAGTTACTTAAGGTGGGAACATACTCCACATTCGAGGTTTTTACATTCACAAATTTCATATTTTTTAAAAATATTTTTGCCTCCATCCATGTTTTGTGATGTATTGAGTTCGGCGTCGCAGGTCCCAGCAGTGGTTTACTGTGCTTCCTTTTCCCGAAGCTTCCGTTAATGGAGTCAAAAAGTTTGTCAAAAAACAAGATGACGTCCGCTGTATTTTGCGCATCTTGAGAGATTATTCCTTTTTCTGCAAAAAAATAAGAAAAAAAATATTAATAAATATTCCTCACACGTTCTTACAACGCAATCTAGTCCCAAACAAAGCATTGCTTGCTTGTAATTTGGGTACAGCAGACAACCAATAAATGAACTTATATAAATATAAATATTTTATAAATAACATAACATAGTGTACATATGTAGAAACACCCACACACATAAATGTTTGACTTATGCGGGAATCGAACCCGCGACCTCCTGTGGCAGGCAGATACACTGGCTACTATGGCATCTAGTCATCAATAAGAAACTTGTTATTATTAAATCTGAACTGGGAGCAGTTTTTAATTTGTGAAAACTTTTACTATACAATCTTCCGCCCGCGGTTCTACCGCATCCCGTGAAAGCTACTTCGCGCACCCAGATTAAAAGTCACTTTTAGTCTTCCTCAATAAATGAGCTATCTAACGGTGAAAGATTATTTCAAATTAGACCTGATCGACCTTGGTGATTGGATTGGTTCTTCAGATTAGCATGGTTAAGAAAACATACAAACAAAAAAATCTTCAGCTTTATAATATATAAGTATCGATAAAATAATGCAATGTGAAAACATTATGTAATAAAGTTTATTTACCTGCTAGGTAGCCCATATTTGATGCTACAGTTTGGCTGAATAGTTGCGTAGCAAATTTAACTTTCATCCGTGGAATTTTACTGGGAATGCAGTGGGAGTCTGTTAATTTTGGCACCAGTCTTATGCCTTTGTAGCCTGGGTTTTCTTGGTGCAGTGCAGTTATGTGTTCCCACTTTGCCATTAGCATTTTGTTGTCTTTTTTATATAGTAGATTTTTCGTTATTAAATTATTTCTTATACATTTCATTAAGTGAGGTGGGTCATACAAGGGAATGATTTCCTGTTTATTTATTAAAATAATATTTCCCTCAGGTTCTTCTGATTTTCTTAACAGAATACCTCTTGTTTCTTGTAACAAGAATTTAATGCAGTTAACATTATTTGTTCCTTGGTCGCACACTGTTGCTACCACATTAAGACCAGCATTTTGTAGTTCTGTGATGACAGCCTTTAATTGTTTTGCCAGTTCTGGTCCCTTTGTGGCAGACTGAGAAAATGTGTATGCAACGGGTTGCTTATAATTTTTTATAAGTCCTCTTATCATAAATACCTGCGCATGATCTGCATACTCAGGCAGTGTCTCTTGCCCATTGGTTACAAACCCACTCACTCTGTCCTTCCTTTCATTGTATGCCACATTCGGTTTTAGTGACATTTCGTCAAAAAGAACCACACATAATTTGTGCTCTGGTTTCATTTTAAGTGTGGCTTTTTTTATTTGTGCCATCAAATTTTTATTGATACCAGCATTTATATCTGCCATATTAATTAATTTTATTAAAATTTGGCGTGATGGCAGGATAAAGATTTTCCTCAGGAATCTGTATCCTTTTGGGCTTTGCTTGAGGATAGTCAAAGCTACAATTTTTTCCTCTAATGTGAAACGCCGGCCTTTTTTTTCCTTTTTGTGCTCCCTGAACTGCAGCAAAGTTAAAATTTTTGATGTGCTAGACATTTTGTCTAGAGTTTCTAAAAATTGAGGGTTTGTAGTAATATTTTGCAGGGCCTTGATCTTGATTGCCTGCTTTTTAACCTTGCTACGGCATTTGCTGAGTTTCACACCAACTTGCAGCATTTTCTGATACAGAGCACGCTCAGTTTTCGTAACAGCAACCTGTTTTACCGCCTTCTTACTAACACATTTAACTTTGCGATGCACTGAAAAAATAATAAGAATCATATGAATAAAAATTGCAGAATTTAAGAGTACATATGAGTGAGATAGCATCAAAGCTAGTTGTGTGTGAAAGTATCCCATGATTGAAATATGTATTAAATCTATAAATCAGTACCTAGTTAATAAACCATGATAGTGAGTGTAACAAGCAAACTCAGCTTTGAAGTTATTAAGTTTGATTACAATTGTGTTGCTTACCAAGATCTTTCACCACCTCAACATTTTCTTCTTCACTATGAGGCTGTCTATCACTGTGTACAGACTGAGATTCTGAAGTGACAGGATCTGAAAGGTCATTAACATATTTGGTAAGAAATGTGTGCCTATTATATACAAACCAATTAAGCTGATGATCATTACCATCATCATGAATGTAGCAGTTCATATTGAGTAACCATTATTTGAATCATATTGAATTAATTAAAGCCAGCCCACTACTAGACAAAGTTACTTTTTCTTTTATATAGTTTATAATATCAACTAGCGACCCGCCCCGGCTTCGCACGGGATAACAGTATTTCCCCAGTATTTAATGTATGTTATTATACATAAAAACCTTCCTCTTGAATCACTCTACCTATTACAAAAAACCGCATCAAAATCCGTTGCGTAGTTTTAAAGATTTGAGCGTTCATAGGGACATACAACATGACACATGACAGAAAAAGCGACTTTGTTTTATACTATGTAGTGATAAGGATGTTAACATTTTAGGACTTATGCATATGACATATAAATGTAATTTAACAAACTGTATTTCATCAATCACTCTTGTCTTAAGGGATAGGTTTATAGAGAGGCTAGTTTACTTTAATTGTTTGCAAAATTATAACTCAGGAACAACAAAAATAATTCAATTTAAGATGATTTTAAGGTAAATTAGCACATTTATCGAGAGAGGCTACATTTTATCCGGGCGCATGAAGGAGTTCCAGGACAGAATATGTGTAAAATAATTGCTGATTAAATGCTTGTATGTAGGATCACTCACCAAGATTCTCTTTCATTTGTACATCTTCAATTGAACCTTGTGAGTGTATATGTAGATGCGCAGGTTCTGTAAATAATAATATTCAGTGATTAGTATATGTTATTATTACATCATTTATTGCTAGTGTCTATCTATCAATTACACTATATGCTGTCCGCATGGGTGCCGCATATTATGCACAAATATGTTGACATTATTGAAAAGAAACAAGTATTAAACAAAACAAAGTAATACAAAAGTAAATTATTTCAGACATGGTAATGGTTTTTTGTATGCCTAAGTGAGAGTAGTAGAAATCATAATTGACATGTACCTTGAAAACTAGACGTTATGGATACCACATATTATGTTTGGAACATTTGATCTATGATTCATTACCTATTCATTCAGTCAAGAGGGTACCAAAATTGTGTAATGCAGTGCTATTTAAGTATTACAACAAATTAAAAATAGCAAAGGATTTTTGGTAAATGTGACATTCAAGTTACTCAATTTCAGCCTAATTTGTAGGAATAAATGATCTTTGAAATAACTTCACTCAAAAATGGCTGGACCGATTTGGTTGAAATTTGGTATGTAGATAGGTGATACCCTGGATTAAGACATAGGCCACTTTTTATCAATACACCATGCGGACGAAGCCGCAAGTGGAAGCTAGTACATACGTAATGTAAATGTATGTATGTATGTATAAAAATGAATTGCTTGTTTATATGTATATGATAAAATATACCTTTTGATGTAGACGGTCCTGAAATCTGAAGAGGTCTTAGTGCTCTTTTTTCAATGCTGAATTTCGAGCAAGATAATCCTGTAAACAACGATAAAATAATATGAATTATAAATATAGTAAATTTTGAAATGTAATATAGAAACTCTTGTATGACATACTGCGTACATACAGAAATTGTGGCTCCAAAGAAATCTCTATTCAGATGTTTTAGACTTACTGCAGCTTTTCATTTTGTGATTTGGAAAGTTTACTTTAAACTCAAATAACATGACTGTTTATTTCTTTCTAACATCAACTCTAGAAATTTGAGACTTAGGTACTCTTTAAGGTAAACAGGTACCTTAATTTGGGTATTTTACTAAAACTAACCTGGCATGTTTTTTGTAGGTACAGCTCCTTTGGCAAGTCGGTTATTCCGGCACCAATATTTTGGTTCGAAATGATCATTACAGACGCGGCGGTATTTGAAAATATGGTTATTTTCAAGTTGCAAAATGTCACCACCAATATGAAAGACCCATGTATTAAATAGCTGCCTATCCTTATCTGGATTAGGGAATTTATGTAAATACCCCGTAGTGTCTGAAAAAAAGGGTAACAAGTTAGAATTCAGTGGAGTCGTGACAAAATGACGACTATTTGTTTTAAGGATGTTGATAAATGCTTACCTAAGCCATTTGTACATCCGGGAACACAACACTTTCTATTAGACATGATAAATATTAATTATCACAAAACGGGTCAACGAGTCCTATCTCAAGCACAAAATTCACAAGATTTCGATCACCTCAAGCACAAAATCGACACGGCCGAAGGAGCAGAGGCTCAACTTAACGGACTTAGGTGGATAAAGCACTAATAGGGATAAAAATCTGGAAAAACAAACAAGACACCGAAAAGCACTTCAGCGCAAACCGGCAGCCAAATTTGTTTGATTGACAATTTTTGCATAATGTTGCATGTAGAAAATGGATTTAATGTTGCCAGTAGAAAATAAATTCTTGAATTTTATTTTATTTCTGGCTAATTGATAATAAACATTAAATTTTAGTAATTGCTTCAATATGCAACTCAAAATTTTTATTATTTATTTTTTTATTTTAGCTGAAAAAAAAGATAGGGTAAGAGTAGAACCAATAAAAGATGTGATAGCGCCCTCTTACACACCTAAGCATAACTACTACGCAATCGCGCATCATCGTCATTACAAATAACGCCATCTATATTTCAGTTTCTTTAATATCTTACATTATAATACTACCAAATTAAAATGACACTTCCATGTAAGGACCTCAATGTATTTACTGTCTCACTTCATTTTGCAGACCTATAATGATACGTTTTCTCGTTTGCCACTATTAAGATTGTCACCCCTGCTTTGGAAGTAAAACGTAAAAACTGTTTTATTTCTGAACGTCAACTGCGCCTTTCACTTTTTGACAAAAGTTTCTTTCAGTCGTTTAAATGTCAAATTGTCATTATTTCAGTCAAAAATGGCACAACGGACGTGGCATATGTTTACCGTGATAATTCTAATATTTACAGTTTTATCACTTGTCGGAGATGTTTTCTCACAATCGGCGGCGCCCTGGTACGAGAATATGCCAGCGGTGACCATGGACTACAAAGTACACATCGACGCGGGCAAAGAAGATTGTTACTATCAATATGTTCCGGCGGGTGCTACATTTTACGCCAGTTATCAGGTATTAATTGGAGTTTTTGTTACGAAAGCTATGAAGCGGTTAAAGATAAGATTGCTAATAGTTTGGAACTACGATAACTTGCTTTATGGAATATTTAACCAGTGTATTTCATTTATGAAATAGTTGGCAAACTTTTTGTCAACAGGTGTTGAAAGGCGGTGATGGCATGTGCGGTTTCGCCGTGCGGCACCCCAACGGTCAGATAGTGCACCCGTACGAGTGGCGGCAGAGCGCCGAGTACGCAGACCAGACGTCTTCTGGAGGATACTATGCAGTGTGCATTGACAACCAGTTCTCAAGATTTGCAGGGAAACTAGTCAATTTATATCTGTCAGTGATCAGATACGATATGTGGGAGAAGTATGCCAAGGAAGTGGAGGAACTTGACATGAATATAAAGAACTTTACTGTAAGTTACAATTTCTTAACTTTTAAACAGAAAATGTGTGGTATTAGCTTAAAATACAAAGTGTTTTAACTGTATATAATGTTTGTTTATGCTAGAAATATGAGTTCATGTTTCTCTTTAATACACTTTCTAATTTCAATAATAATGCTTGTCTTATGGTAAGCAGCTCTGGCAATATTACCACAAAAATATATTAGAGAAAGTTAATTACAAAAGTATTGACAAAACTTAACTTTTAAGCCTATTCACTGCTCTAAAGAAGTTGTATTATGTTTGTTACAGACATCCATTCAGTTTGTGGAGAGGAATATCAATGATATTCTGCAGTACCAGTACCACTCCCGAGCTCGGGAATCCCGAGACTACAACTTGTTGCAAGACAATAATGTTTATGTTCTCAGGTACCAACTTATAATTCATTTTAATCAATGTAGAATCTATATTTATTAGCTGGTTGCTCCCTGCTATGTCGCCTGGCACTCAATCACTTGTAATATAAATGACTAGCTGATATCCAGTGGTTTCACACCAGCCAACTATAGCACCATAGTTTCAATGTGACAGTTGTACCAAAGTTTAATTTAGCCAAGGTTTCATGATTTTGTAAGGAACTTATTAAAAAAAAATGTGGTTTGATTAAAATCATTTTAATAAATAACTTTTTCCTGTAAAGGCTGCTAAAAACATGCTATGAAGAATCAACATAATGTACAACTAGATATACAACATTGCATCCTTTAAATAAGTCAACGTAGCAATAGAAAGAATTGCTGAAGCGTTTGAATTATACATCCAAAATATAATTAAATTCCTACCATCCTTTTCTATCCTATTATTCAAAATTTTATTTAAATTATTTATATAATATAATAAGATATTGTATTATTTACAAACTATATTTAAAATCTTAAAATTATCTTATTACAAAAATAAATCTACAAACTAAAATAAAAAGAATAAAACATACATATATAAAATAATTGGTACTTTAATAGCTATTTTTCAGTTGCTTTATATTGTTTTACATAATAGCGTTTGTAAACCATATTCCTTGTATTGTTCAATTTAATACCTGATTAAATTGTTTGCGTCTCAAATTGCGTGGGGTCACGCTTCATTGAACAATTGGCCGAAAGTGGTTTGAAATGCCAGTGGAGTAAACATAACATACTTATTTCAATACCGTGAAACAATCATGATAGCTACTGTTATAGTATAGCCTAAGAATGTTTTTACCTTCGGATTTTTTTCAAGCAATCATAGTTACTAACTTCCAAAAAAGGAAGATGTTCTAAATACGGATGTTTGTTTTTTCCCCTTACTATACATAGCGGCTGAGATAAAATTGTGCCTACTTTTTACGAAATCGCGGGCGGAAACTTGTATGTACTATTACAGCCTTTTTATCGTACCACTGCTGGGCACAGGCCTCCTCTCATACGGAGAAGGATTGAGCTTTAATCACCACGCTTGCTCAATGCTGGTTGGCGATTTCAGACTTTATAGTCCAGGTTTCCTCAAGATGTTTTCCTTCACCTTTTTATCAGCCATTGGCGTCTAAGATATACTTAGAAAGTACATACAAACTTAGAAAAGTTGCATTGGTTCTTGCCTGACCTGGAATCGAACCCATACCCTCATACTCGAGAGGTTGGTTCTTTACCCACTAGGCCACCACCACATTGACAACGACACCACAACTTGTATGTCATCATCATCATCATCATCATCATCAGCCTATCGCAGTCCACTGCTGGACATAGGCCTCTCCAAGTGCACGCATCGAAAATCAAAATCGATCTCAGTGGCGTGCACTTGGAGAGGCCTAACTTGTATGTAAAGATGAAAAATTGTACATAATTTAAAACTTGTATTGTTTCAGGTGGTCTGTGATTCAAATCCTAGCTATAGCAGCCACAGCAACATTACAAGTGTACTTCGTGAGAAAGCTGTTCGAAGTGAAGGAGAACTCTTCAAAAACAAGAATTTGATCACATCAAGCAAGAAGACAATATATACTGTTACTGTTCCCTTGACTGATCTTCCATTCCAATCTGAAATTAGTGTTGATCTCTCTTCTTATTTCATCATTGTGTTATAGCTTGTTATTTGTTTCATTGGTGCATAATATTAGACAATAGTTTAGCTCAAGCTCGGTTATTTGTAGGAGTCATAGAATATGTAGCAAGTAATGGGGCCTAACTTATCCTATCAGTTTATCGTTCCTTTCTGAGATTATTTCTAGAGATTTTAGTTTCCTTACCAAATGTTACTTCTTACTTTGTATCTGTTCTTTAGTCGAGTAGTAACATTAAAAACGCGCACAATTTTAGTTTTAGTTAAGTACCTACAATCGCTTTTTGCATTTTTATAAAAAAGACAGAAAATTGTTTTTATCTTTGATGTAATCGATAAGTTTAACCTTTCAGAGTTTATTTTATGTAATTGTTTATTGAAAGATCTGATTATATTAACGATTTATTTTATTTTTGATAATGTTTGCATTTTTATTATTTATTTGCTATTTTGACGATTTTATTTTTAGTTTATAATATAATTTGTGTAAGCAAAAAATAGACGCAGCGTGTTTGAATTAATGAATGACCAACTTATTATAATAAACTGAGAAGTTAAGTACTTATGATAGTCTTTTATTCATTGACAACTAGCTGTTTTCCAGAGTTTTTACCCGCATTTCGGGGAACTTCTTCATGTAGCACGTAATGTGTGTTATTTGGGAGTAAGTGTGTAGCTTTCCAACATTGAAACAATTTTTTCATCCCACTCTATTCGATATCTGAGTGCAGAAGTCGTTTTTTATCCTGATATATAGCTGGAGTGACGACAAAGTTAATTTAATTTTGACCATTGTGTGCAATACCTACTCCATTTGTGAAAATCTTGATAAGACTTTTTATACAAATAGGTATATGTTTAATAAATAAACTACTCCTTAAAATAATGATTCAAGTAATTAATATTATTGTTCTTAGATCGATTCTTGACCTCATTTCATTTTTAATAATTTTTAATAGGAACTTTTTTTTTAATTTGACATCCGCGCGCCATTTTCACCGCGTGCTCTTTTGATTCCCTCGCTATCGTTTCAATTTTAGAATCCTTTGCTTGCTCGATCATCAAAATTGAGCCCGCGGTTAAAAAGCAACTTTGCAGTCTTATTTAACAAATAACTAAGTATTCAAAACGGTTCAGTAGTGCGGGTATAATACAAATAATTAAAAAATGTTTGCTCTTAATATATTATTAGTATAGACTCGCATCCCGAGAGGGAACTATTTTCTGCACTCTAATAATTCGAAGTTCAAGATGTGATGTGAGAAGTGAAGATGTGTTTTTTTGGTGGATTTTTAACTTGAAAACGGCTGCATTACCTACAAACAAGTATTAGGTAGGTAAGTAAAAATTGGTTCATTAGCTGCATGTGTACCCGTCTAATTAGCCCATTAAATGGGAAACTAATTAACCCTTATCTTTTCATCGTTGTCATAATCCGTATAAGTACGATAGTGAAAGTATGGCGTAACGTGTCGAATAACATGAACAGGGGCCCGATTGTCCTCAGTTAATAATGTCAAAATCTAATAGAAATTGAATCGCAATATGATCACAATAGCAGTTTAACCATATCGGGCATTCTGCTACTAATATAAGACCAATCGTATTCCAACGACATTCGATTGGTTTGCGATTGGTCTGCTATTTTGATGATTCTGGTCTACTATACGGTAGTTTGCTCTACAATCATATTGCAATCGTAAGTAATTTGCAGACAATGTGATTCATTACTGAATGACAGAAAAGGATAAAAACGTTTATTTAAAAGATTTATTTTATACTTTTTAGTTTTCACCTGGTAAGTGCCTAAGTCTAAATTCTGTAGCGGCGGTCATCTTAGATTTTGATTTGGTAAAGTGCACTTTATTCTACTTTTCAAGCCCTGTCATTGGATACCCATATGGATGGGATTGAAAAAATAGGTTATTCACCATTTTGTAGCGGCGGCCATCTTGGATTTTTATTTCGTAAAGTGCAATGTGTTCTACTTGTCAATCCCTTTCATTTGATACCCATATTGTATAGGTACCTTAAAAACAACTAGTCCGACCTCTTGTATTTTTAGCCATGTTGGATTTAGGATGACGTCACATACCTTAACATGCATTGTCATTCAAATTAAACATGTATGCAAAATTTCAGCTCAATCGGTTGAGGGCAAGTGCCTTAAAATTGAGTTGTAAAATTCCACCCGAACACACATAGTTACATACATACATACATTGCAAGTTAAATAAAAGCTTGTAAAAAATAGCGGAATGCTACATACGCTTCAATCGTAATTGAGTCGGGATTGGATTTCAGTCGAATATGAATCGTATGTCGCTTAAGTAAAATTAGGAGAATCGGACCCCAGGTATACAGGTATACGATAAAATAATCAGAACAAAAAATATGTTTTTGATGATATATAAATTTAAAACCAGCCAAGAGCATATCGGGCCACGGGGCCACGCTCAGTGTAGGGGTTCGTAGTTTCCCGAGTATAGCCCATACCTATCCCATTAAAAAAATTAACAGCTCAAGTACAGCGACATCTCTCGGGAAATTAGGTTACGTAAAATCTAGATGGGTTATGCTGTTGGGGTTTCGGTGGTAATTTTGGATTAGGTAGGTACGTGAACCGATTTTAATAATTATTTTTTATTTGTATAATTTTCCTACAAAGTCCATACAAAATTCTACATTTGAGACTTCTTTCATGTTTTCCAAACTAATGGTTCAAAATTTCGAAGCGATTATTTCCGAGAATATTAATATTGACTTTCGTTAACCCCTTTTAAGACATATCTATCCTAATATTATAAAGCTGTAGAGTTTGTTTATTTGTTTGTTTGAACGCGCTAATCTCAGGAACTACTGGTCCGATTTGAAAATTACTTTCAGTGTTAGATAGCCCATTTATCGAGGAAGGCTATAGGCTACTTTTTATCCCGGTCCGGGAAGTAGTTCCCACGGGATGCGGGTGAAACCGCTGGCAGAAGCTAGTTCAACTATATAATTATTATACGATAGGGTTGGAATGAAAAAAAATAATAATTTACCTATAGGGAACCCGAATAGAACATTTTTTTTTCACTTTTTATTTATTCACTTTGTGGGCGTGTATGACTTTGGTACTGTACATAGGTACTGTAGGTACATAGGTAGGTTAACGGTCACTAAGATTAAGCGCGGACGGACGGACGGATCGAAGTACGTGGCGAAACTAGGTAGGTATAAGGGTTCCAAGTCTACTACAAACCCTAAAAAAGTGCCACAGCATTAAAGACAAAAATTACGATAAGAACGATATTTATAAAACGACACGACTAGTTTTTCTGTCTTTCTTGATTTATGTGAATTTCCGGAAATATCAGATGGATGTTCCCAGTTCCCACAGCCTTTTGTAAAGTGGTGGAATAGCCCCTGATGATTTATAACCTCGGAAACAGCTAGTTAAGAAATAATTTGTAAAAACTTATTTATGATTATATTCAGCGTCGTTCAGTAAGTTTACATCGCTATCAAATGGGTCATTTGCAGTGCTGACTATTTTATTATACGTTCATACTTATTCGACTTATCGCGAAGGACGTCTAAATCCTTTTGCTAAAAGTAGAGCATTGATAAGGACCAAGTTTCTCTAAGTAATGTGGTTTCCAAGTAAAAAATCATTCACAATAGCTGTTTTGCGGGGTTTCATCCACGTCCCGTGGAAATAAACGTAGCCCTTAATCGTAGTGCAGTTTCTTAACAGTGAAAAAAAATCTAACCTACTTAGTAGTTTCGGAACTTTTTAAACAAAAAAAATCTTCTGTTTTCTTTATGATACACTATTGATATTATTAAACTGTATTTGTAGGTACCATTCCGTGTAAGTATTTGATACTGCTAAGGAAAAGTCGCTCTAGTTTATCAAAAAAGAAATAAAACAATAGAAATAATTATGTAATTACATTTATTATCATACCATAAATATATAACATCCATGATTTGTTACATTTGATTCTTAATTCTATATACACAATAATTTACTTAAGTACATACAATACAATCGTAACTTTTACTTGTTAATGATATGGTGCGAGATTAAACCGGAGAGTACATTGACTTGGCTGCCTACGTCACATTGTAGATTATTATCAATTATTCTACGAAGAACCTGTTACTTAGGTCACAATATATAGCCCATAAGCCAATGTAATCCCAGCTTAGTGCTAGCCAAGGAATGTTGACTAAATAACTTGATAATTTCATGATCAACTCATCCGCTAGTTATGACTAGGCAATTTTCGAATACAGCGGGCAAGTGAAGCGTTATTTAACGATACATAACTTAACCTAATCAGTAAATGTCTTACAATGTTATACTGTACAATAAACTGCTGCGAATCTCATACGTAACTGTACACTTGATATATCTACGTATTACTTAACTACCGTAAGCAGAGCGCTAATTATTAATAACTGATCGATAAATTCATTTTATTATTTATAAAACTGTCTTTAAATATAATATTGTTAAAACGGAAATATATTTGTGTAATTATAGTATATTTAAAAAGAGTTGTTAAAGGTTGAATGTTTTTGTTCTGGCAACACAGCGGAACTATCACAAGTGAGCACCTGGCCGTGTCGGATCGCTTCGATCCGAAGCCGATATATTATACATAGTTCAGAACTGATATACCTGTATACTGATATAACAGTTATACCTCTATAAGGCAGTGACTGGACGGACCATGTCTTCAAACATACAATTTTTTATAATACTCAAATTTTTATTAATTACAAGGAAGAAGTTTAGAACAATTTCCTAAGATAATCGTGAGATTCTAATGTGATGATATATTGAAACACTAGCACTCGAAATAATCACTACATTTCCCGTAGCAGTGACTTGCAGCTGTGCAGTAAATGCGTAACACAACAGCCGATAGAGGGCAGATTAAGCACCGTTATTGTGACGTTAGTCGTCTTAACACTTGGTCATTAGGTCTATACCTCAATAGCACTATTTTTCACCTTTAGCTGAACTGCCTATTTGAGTCATCCCCTAGTTCCCGTCGAACTTAATGGCGGCTGATGATAAATTTTTGGGCATACTTGTATGTGGCCATGTCTCTTCGGACTTTTTCTGCGAGAACGTAAAAACGGTTTCTGCGCAGTGAGGAGATTTCCCGAGCGGCCATTAAGTTTTGACTTCCTAGGGAATGCTGAAATATGTTGTGTGAAATGAGTTGCAGTTTGTGTAGTATGTGCTATATGTTCCGCTTCTTCTGTCCGAGGTATGTGCCGGAGAGCGCGAGCAGGCGGTAGCGCTGGCGCAGGTTGCGCGCGCGCACGTGCGGGGAGGCGATCTCGGCGGTGTAGGCGCCGGGGAACCAGCCCGCCTCGCCGTCGCGGGTCCGCTCGCCGTAGTACCAGCCTGGGAGGTAACGGTATCAAATTAATACTACAAATTTCAAATGTTTGTGCATTATTATAGGTCCTGTGCAGTTGGCTGATCTCTTTATATGAGAATAGCCGCCGTGGCCGTTAATCGGCTAGAATAACATCATTACTAATCACAATAATGATGGTTTTAATAATATTTTATAAGTATATTACCTACTCAAATAGGAACTAACTTTGAAATAATCGATAAAAAAATGTTTGACTTGCAGCTCAAGTGACGACCGTTTACAATGTTCTATCTGTCCACTGTTTCGCTTATTAAAGTGAGGAATATTCTTTTTGCCTGTATGGGGCTCATTTAAAAATTTTACCTCTATGTATCCAATCAACAAATACCTCACATGACTGATGTTATTTGGAGTACATTTCACAGCTATTGCCAATTAAGTTTTTTTTTTAGATTTATTTTAATTACCTTCGCTAGTCTTCCTGGTGACGTTAACAACGTCGCCCTCAGCGAGCGGCAGCTCGTCGGGCTGCGCGGGCGCGTAGGCGTACAGCGCGCACACCTGCGGGCAGTCCCAGCCCGCGTACACCGCCTCGCCCTCGCCCGCCGCCGGCGGCAGCAGCGCCTCCGCCCAGCGAGACCACTCCGTCTCGCTTGGGCAGGACATCAGCTAAGGAGACAAATCACAGTTTCTTAAAGGTTTTATGGTATTTATTTTCTTCGTATATAAAAATTTACAAAAAAAAAATAATTGGAACACCTCTCTTCAGGAAAAAGTCAAAAGTAGCTAGGACTTCCTTATAAAATAATGGTGTCGCTCGCGCACACCTCCAGCAGCGAGCGCGGGCAGTGGTCCACGCACACGAACTGCTCCTCGCTGGATACATACCATCTCTAGCGTCCGTCCCTCGTGGTTCTCGAGCAGCGTGATGAGCAGCGCGTGCTTGGCGGCGAGCGCGGGCAGTGGTCCACGCACACGAACTGCTCCTCGCTGGATACATACCATCTCTAGCGTCCGTCCCTCGTGGTTCTCGAGCAGCGTGATGAGCAGCGCGTGCTTGGCGGCGAGCGCGGGCAGTGGTCCACGCACACGAACTGCTCCTCGCTGGATACATACCATCTCTAGCGTCCGTCCCTCGTGGTTCTCGAGCAGCGTGATGAGCAGCGCGTGCTTGGCGGCGAGCGCGGGCAGTGGTCCACGCACACGAACTGCTCCTCGCTGGATACATACCATCTCTAGCGTCCGTCCCTCGTGGTTCTCGAGCAGCGTGATGAGCAGCGCGTGCTTGGCGGCGAGCGCGGGCAGTGGTCCACGCACACGAACTGCTCCTCGCTGGATACATACCATCTCTAGCGTCCGTCCCTCGTGGTTCTCGAGCAGCGTGATGAGCAGCGCGTGCTTGGCGGCGAGCGCGGGCAGTGGTCCACGCACACGAACTGCTCCTCGCTGGATACATACCATCTCTAGCGTCCGTCCCTCGTGGTTCTCGAGCAGCGTGATGAGCAGCGCGTGCTTGGCGGCGAGCGCGGGCAGTGGTCCACGCACACGAACTGCTCCTCGCTGGATACATACCATCTCTAGCGTCCGTCCCTCGTGGTTCTCGAGCAGCGTGATGAGCAGCGCGTGCTTGGCGGCGAGCGCGGGCAGTGGTCCACGCACACGAACTGCTCCTCGCTGGATACATACCATCTCTAGCGTCCGTCCCTCGTGGTTCTCGAGCAGCGTGATGAGCAGCGCGTGCTTGGCGGCGAGCGCGGGCAGTGGTCCACGCACACGAACTGCTCCTCGCTGGATACATACCATCTCTAGCGTCCGTCCCTCGTGGTTCTCGAGCAGCGTGATGAGCAGCGCGTGCTTGGCGGCGAGCGCGGGCAGTGGTCCACGCACACGAACTGCTCCTCGCTGGATACATACCATCTCTAGCGTCCGTCCCTCGTGGTTCTCGAGCAGCGTGATGAGCAGCGCGTGCTTGGCGGCGAGCGCGGGCAGTGGTCCACGCACACGAACTGCTCCTCGCTGGATACATACCATCTCTAGCGTCCGTCCCTCGTGGTTCTCGAGCAGCGTGATGAGCAGCGCGTGCTTGGCGGCGAGCGCGGGCAGTGGTCCACGCACACGAACTGCTCCTCGCTGGATACATACCATCTCTAGCGTCCGTCCCTCGTGGTTCTCGAGCAGCGTGATGAGCAGCGCGTGCTTGGCGGCGAGCGCGGGCAGTGGTCCACGCACACGAACTGCTCCTCGCTGGATACATACCATCTCTAGCGTCCGTCCCTCGTGGTTCTCGAGCAGCGTGATGAGCAGCGCGTGCTTGGCGGCGAGCGCGGGCAGTGGTCCACGCACACGAACTGCTCCTCGCTGGATACATACCATCTCTAGCGTCCGTCCCTCGTGGTTCTCGAGCAGCGTGATGAGCAGCGCGTGCTTGGCGGCGAGCGCGGGCAGTGGTCCACGCACACGAACTGCTCCTCGCTGGATACATACCATCTCTAGCGTCCGTCCCTCGTGGTTCTCGAGCAGCGTGATGAGCAGCGCGTGCTTGGCGGCGGCCGCGCCCGCGTCGCTCGCGCACACCTCCAGCAGCGAGCGCGGGCAGTGGTCCACGCACACGAACTGCTCCTCGCTGGATACATACCATCTCTAGCGTCCGTCCCTCGTGGTTCTCGAGCAGCGTGATGAGCAGCGCGTGCTTGGCGGCGGCCGCGCCCGCGTCGCTCGCGCACACCTCCAGCAGCGAGCGCGGGCAGTGGTCCACGCACACGAACTGCTCCTCGCTGCGGAACGATACACGTTACTACTACATAGTACATAGATGTAGTTCACAAGGGACTATATAAGGAGACTACATACATAAGGGTGGTAAGTAAGAAACTTTGTAAGGGGAGTAGGCACATAGTACATAGATGTAGTTCACAAGGGACTATATAAGGAGCCTACATAGGGCAAGAAAGGTAGTTGCACATAAGGCAGTATATGACTTACCCCTTCTTCTTGGCGATGACCAGCAGGTCGTTAAACAGGAACAGGTGCAGCGGCACCTTATGGAACTTCTTGCCGAACGTGAGCTTCAGCTCGTCCGACTTCCACACCAGCTGCGTCATCTCGCCCGACCGTACCAGCCAACGGACGGGCCTAGGGACAAAAGCACTCGGTTTTATTTCCATGACATTTTATACAGTGTGGGTGACGATTGTGTGGCCAGTGGCGGCCGCTTGTGACGATGTTGTTTCTGTGACATGCCACTGATGGCGTCCATTTCCTTTATTTATACTGATTTGGCCGACTTTTGTTGGTATACCGACCGGCGGTCGCGGCGCGAGCAGGCGGGCCCGAGCGCGGGCGGCTGGCGCACGTGCGCGGGGAACTCGATGCTGCGGCAGAGGCGCCACACCTCTGGCACAACTATAGTGTGTATACTGACCGGCGGTCGCGGCGCGAGCAGGCGGGCCCGAGCGCGGGCGGCTGGCGCACGTGCGCGGGGAACTCGATGCTGCGGCAGAGGCGCCACACCTCTGGCACAACTATAGTGTGTATACTGACCGGCGGTCGCGGCGCGAGCAGGCGGGCCCGAGCGCGGGCGGCTGGCGCACGTGCGCGGGGAACTCGATGCTGCGGCAGAGGCGCCACACCTCTGGCACAACTATAGTGTGTATACTGACCGGCGGTCGCGGCGCGAGCAGGCGGGCCCGAGCGCGGGCGGCTGGCGCACGTGCGCGGGGAACTCGATGCTGCGGCAGAGGCGCCACACCTCTGGCACAACTATAGTGTGTATACTGACCGGCGGTCGCGGCGCGAGCAGGCGGGCCCGAGCGCGGGCGGCTGGCGCACGTGCGCGGGGAACTCGATGCTGCGGCAGAGGCGCCACACCTCTGGCACAACTATAGTGTGTATACTGACCGGCGGTCGCGGCGCGAGCAGGCGGGCCCGAGCGCGGGCGGCTGGCGCACGTGCGCGGGGAACTCGATGCTGCGGCAGAGGCGCCACACCTCTGGCACAACTATAGTGTGTATACTGACCGGCGGTCGCGGCGCGAGCAGGCGGGCCCGAGCGCGGGCGGCTGGCGCACGTGCGCGGGGAACTCGATGCTGCGGCAGAGGCGCCACACCTCTGGCACAACTATAGTGTGTATACTGACCGGCGGTCGCGGCGCGAGCAGGCGGGCCCGAGCGCGGGCGGCTGGCGCACGTGCGCGGGGAACTCGATGCTGCGGCAGAGGCGCCACACCTCTGGCACAACTATAGTGTGTATACTGACCGGCGGTCGCGGCGCGAGCAGGCGGGCCCGAGCGCGGGCGGCTGGCGCACGTGCGCGGGGAACTCGATGCTGCGGCAGAGGCGCCACACCTCTGGCACAACTATAGTGTGTATACTGACCGGCGGTCGCGGCGCGAGCAGGCGGGCCCGAGCGCGGGCGGCTGGCGCACGTGCGCGGGGAACTCGATGCTGCGGCAGAGGCGCCACACCTCTGGCACAACTATAGTGTGTATACTGACCGGCGGTCGCGGCGCGAGCAGGCGGGCCCGAGCGCGGGCGGCTGGCGCACGTGCGCGGGGAACTCGATGCTGCGGCAGAGGCGCCACACCTCTGGCACAACTATAGTGTGTATACTGACCGGCGGTCGCGGCGCGAGCAGGCGGGCCCGAGCGCGGGCGGCTGGCGCACGTGCGCGGGGAACTCGATGCTGCGGCAGAGGCGCCACATCTCCTCAATGCGCTCTGTGTTCCGCGCACCCTCGTTGCACTGGGACACGTACTGTAGACAACACCATAGACTATAGAGCATTAATTTTATTCCTCCTCCAAAATGAACACGTAAATCGTCAACATTCAAAAGCAAGCAATCCAATGCGTAATGAGCAGGTCTCTACGGCACGTCATCGAAGACGCTGACCGCAGCAAAACATCAATCGCAGACGCATGCGCTGTCCAAGTGATAAAACTCTGACCACAAAATGTGGCTACCAACAGAAGAGCCCTATTCCCGCAGAATGAACCGTCTAATACCCATCCCTTTCTTTACCCTAACTTCCACCAACTACACTATACTCACGTTATTAAGCGTGACTAGGGCCCTGGCGCAGGCGTGGTACTCCAGGTCTTCGCTGTTGAGGTTCTTGAGCACGGCGTCCATCAGCAGCGGCAGCCGCGTCACGCGCTGCATCGGCAGCATCAGGAACGAGTGCAGAGAGAGGGACTGGCACGAGGGGTGGCTTTCTAGTCTGAGGACAATAAGTTATTTTAAGTTAGTTGTGTGTGCTCAGTAGCAAAAGTGCTAATGATAATCTTCTTATAAAAAGTTGGCGAAGAAATATTTTTTATGCGATAAGACCGTCTTTTGTATTCCTCCTTTTGTATTATTTATCCCATACTAATTTGTCCTGATAGGAAACAGTAAAAGATATTCTATTCCATACTGATCTAATATATTATTTGCTAAAGGAACTGAGCCTTTTGTTAAAAGTGCTGTTGATATGCCAATACACAGTAAGTAATACTTTAAATACGAAGAAACTCAGATATAACACTTCTGCAAATTTTTACAACGAGAGATAGGAAAACCTTTAAGTTAATCAATATACAGGGTGTGTCGTTCACAATCACATTAAATCCTATCGCATATACTTCATGATATTCTATGTTATTTGTAGAGGTATATGTATATGGCGAATTGTAAAAATGATAACCTAATCCATTCAGTGGTTTAACCACAGGAGTCATTTTTCGTTTTTATAATTTACAACATCATGTGTAAAGCAGAGATAAAGTTAGGAGTATCGAATGTTTTGATCAGTTGACAGCTGTCAGTTTTCAAGGGCGAATTTCAGTTGTTTGTAATGACTGACTTTTATATGGTGTTCTAATTTTCGCACATTTTTATTCTATTTACTTTGTTTGAATTTTTTTTTTATTATTACGTATTTTTCTTTGTGTTCATCGACATATATTAACCAGTATATTAAAGCATTTCATTTAATGTAATTATGAACGACACACCCGATATACTCACTTTTTAAGCGCATTTGCGAAGGCAGGTTTGGTTTGCAGCCGCTGCAGCGCTTTGACCATGAGCGCCTGATTCTCGCAGTACTTGACGTAAACGCTGAAGTGCTGCTCCGCGTGTTGCCGCACGATGTCGCAGATGCCTTGCAGCAGAATGTTGTCCTGCCAGCACTTCTCCAACTCGTTCATTAGCAGCTGCGAGCATTTACGAACTGGAAACAACATTGACACTAATTTGGTGAAATGATACCAAGACTTTTGATGAAAGTGGAGAGGGAGAGGACTGAGAAAAAAAAGATGGAATCTGAAACATGAAACATCTGAGAGATGACATGAATGAGAAAGTAAGTATGACGACTGACAGAGAAGAGTGTCAGTGGACAACATATCGTCGAACCCAAATACAACAATTGGGAAGAGGATAGGAATATGAAGGAGAAGATTCTATAATCTGAAAAGTTTTTAGGTATTAGCGAGGAGATAAGACAAAAGGGAGTGCGAAGGAGAAATTAATATCAGAAAAGAACCCGCTCACCAGGTAGTATAGTCGCGAAGAGTGTCTCCCAGTCATTTCGCGGCATGATATGAGGATCACGGAAGGCGGGGTGCGCGATGAAGTTCGCCTCCAGCACGTTCAGCGAGTTCAGGTACGACGCCTCTGATGTCAGCAGCTCGAACTTCGCTTCTTGGAGACGCTTCTGTGCCGGAGCTAGGGAACCTGGGAGGGAGGAAAATGAACATTTGTAAATGGGGACAATCATAGCATAATTTCATTTTTATGTGTCCTATCTTGAACTACTTTATTAGTTGAGTAAAATAAAAGTGTTGCGAAGTTTTATTTTTTGGTGGTCATTTCTTGCGCTGACCCGTAAAAAGGGATTTGTTGAGACAACACAAAATACACAAAACCGAATTGATCTGTAAAGCATTCTGTTTATAAAGTCACTTTTTAAACTTTATTTATTTTTTTAATCGTTTCCAATTAATTTATTTTACTTACGGCCAGTTTCTTCATCAAAAGTTAAAGTTAAAGTTATGGCTAAAGTAATGTCTAAAGTAAAAGTAACGGTTAAATTCAATTTTTCTATGAATTTTGCTGTCAGTTTAGCCTTGAAAAAACGAATTTGACCGTTACTTTTACTTTAGACATTACTTTAACTTTAACTTTTGATGAAGAAACTGGCTGTTAATGATTCTTATTATTGTTATTGTAAAGTCGTGGTGGCCTAGTGGGTAAAGGACCAATCTCTCAAGTATGAGGGCACGGGTTCGTTCCCAGGTCAGGCAAGTACCAATGCAACTTTTCTATGTTTGTATGTATTTTCAAAGTATATCTTAGACACCATTGACTGTGCTTCGGATGGCACGTTAAACTGTAGGTCCCGGCTGTCATTGAACATCCTTGGCAGTCGTTACGGGTAGTCAGAAGCCAGTAAGTCTGACGCCAGTCTAGCCAAGGGGTATCGGGTTGCCCGGGTAACTGGGTTGAGGAGGTCAGATAGGTAGTCGCTTCTTGTAAAGCACTGGTACTCAGCTGAATCCGGTTAGACTGGAAGCCGACCCCAACATGGTTGGGAAAAAGGCTCGGAGGATGATGATTCTAATTATTGTATTTTAAAATAAATTGAAAAACATAGTTCATAAACAGAGAGTTCACCTATTTCAAGGTTTAAGATCAAGGTGGCTAAGGAGCCCCTCTACACGACACAATTAATTATTGATTAACACTTAGGTATATGTGACTTCAATATCAGAAATGAAAGTAATGTACTTACTAAGCACAGCAGAATTGAGGACCTCCGGCACCTCGCACCACAGAGTGCGCGAGGGGCCGCGCGGCGCCACCAGCGCCATTGCCGAAGGTCGCGATGGCGCAGACTCGCTCGCTGAAGTGTTGGCGCTGCGCTGAGACCCTGCCTCGTAAGCGTCCGAGTCAGAGTCCCCGGTCTCACGACACACCGACTGCAAAGAGGAATACCGTGTTGCTTTTCTTAACTTGAATAAATAGTCAATTGTCAGGCCTCCGCATTTCTTGAGGCGATATTCCATCACGGCTTGTTTGAAATTATGATGTCTTCCCTTCATATATTCTTTATTTATGAGATTCTATTTATTAACTTTTAATACGAGCAGCTATTACCTATTGTAGGGGACGTATGCAGCAACGCAACTGGAATTGTAGTCAGTTGGTAAGCAATGGAGAGATTTATAAATGTCTGAACAAAGACAATAGCTGCCATTATTTCGAGCACAAGCTGCAAATGACACAAGCTACTGTTTATCATTGTTTACTGAACAGTTATCAAGAATTCCAGCTATTGTCATTGTTTTCTTACGATTACATCAAACGAAGATGTTATACTTAATTTGTGGCGCACTTCTACATCGACACTCTTCAAAACAAGTTAACATGTCATCTAAAGTTAATTTAAAATAAGTTGTTATTTACAGAAGTATTGTTCTTAAGTCCGATGACCGATAACAATGTGCACCGCTGTTCCCAGTTAGGTCATACAAGTCAAAGTCTAGTCTGTTCGCCGGAGGTCAGCACAAATTACCAGCAATTAGAGGAATTAGCGCCGATCGTTTACACACCGACTCTAAAATTGGACACACGCGGGATCAGCGTAATTAAATTGTTTATTTCCTTATACACACGTAAGTGTTGTGAATTTGCGAGGTTTCTGTAGACACGCGACTACGCGAGTAAACATTTTGGTTTGGGATGTGTTGGAATACTTTCAATTGTTCTTATTTTAGTCTGTTATTAAACTGACCTCCTGTATGAGTACCTACTTAATTATAACACCTACCTGCCTGCTAATACAACAAATAAATTGTTCTATTAAAAATATTATAATTTTTTTATCATGTGCCAAAAGAATAGAACTTTAAACGCATTTTACCAGACAATGACGACAAACCAACGCCTAAGTATCAGTTTGCATCACCACCTTTAGCAAAAAGGCGTCAAATTGGTCAACCGTACCACGGTAAAGAATTTAAGCTGTGACCGTACGTAATGACAAAAGGAGACATCTAATTAAAGGGAGACCCACCTGGCGCGACGTACTAATGACAATGGAGTAATTTTACTACTTACATTGGTAGTAAAAAGGTGTTGTAAAGATTATCTTCGCTAAAGACAGCTTATCGTGAACCCGTTACCCATTTCTCGTGGAGCCTTCCGTGAAGTATAGTGAGATAAGAACTGTTTACGACTGGTAATGATGGACTCGGTCTGTGCAAGTCTTTCTTTCTAATTGTTCCAGAACTGATGGGAACAGGAAGTTAATTTTTCAAACATATTCTAAGTATACAGCGATATAATTAATATGTTTATGTATAACTTTCAATTTAAAGCCTACATGCATAATTTTAAGATAATAGAAGATTAAATAATAAGCAAGGAATGTTATGTTTATTCAATCTTAATAAACGTTAATTTAAACTAATTATGTACCTCCTTCTCAAAGCCAGTTGATTTGGATGACTAACTGCCGTTGCAGATAAATCCTTCTAAAATAACAACCAGCCAAACGGAAAATTCCATTCCATTTTCGAAAGGAGTATGTTCAAAAAAGTTCACACCCATAACACATTATCCAACTGACCTCAACTTTAGCTGCGTTGTAGAACTGGTAGAGCGGTTCGTGGGTGAACAGTGAGTGGGGCAGCGGGCTGGCCGGGTGCGACCCTGACGACGCCCCTGATGATGACGAGATGTTCCCCGCCTGGTATAACCCTGCTTCTGCGTACCTGTGGCAAAGGAAAGGATAGTGATGTTAGTTGACTTCATATATTTTTTTAAAATATCTATGACTTCTAGAAGGTGGCAGCAAAAACTGTTATATTAAGATGTGACTGTCTCATGCCATCACCTTTAACGTTCGCAAAGTGCTGTTTTCAAAGCTTATTTTCAATAAATGCATTTTGATTTTTGATGGATGATCTCTTTTATTGTAGCTCCGAATTTTGTAAAAATTTACCTATATGTAGTTAAAGTTGGTTTATTAGGTACTTACAATGAATTTATAAATCAACAGGACATTTATCAAACCGGTAGAGAGAGATAATGCCACTTTTAAAATCTGTGTTGTAGAAATATTTTCATACAGTTTTTAAATTCCAAGAATTCATATCACATACCTACAAATTATAAACAAGTATTTAATATGAAGGCGTATACGGTACCTATTGCTTTATGGAAACTGATGGCACTTATGATAAATGATAATGTCATGCAGTAGGCAAATATAGTGTGAGAAAAATCCTTAACTGCAAGGTCTTTAAGTATGAACATTGTCGTCATTGCAAACCTTGGACTTATAATATATGTACTTGATTAAGTACATACTAAATTGACGAATAGATCAGTCAGTATAACATATCAAAACAAAGCTTACTCATTCGCCCGTGTTGGCATTGAATGGTTAGGTAGTAAGTAACCAGAAAATTAGAATTTTTGGTTTGATGCCCATCTACAGTATCGTTAGTTTAGGTTTGGATAGGCCAATGTGGGATGATCAGGATTAAGATCAGTATAGGACCTTATAAACTGCCTTAGAAGGACCCAACTATTTAATACCATGTAGGCATTGAACATTAGTGCAACAAACCTGGCTTTCCGAAATATGGCTAGAAAGATTTCTGCATAAACACAGAAAACTATTTCCATTCTCCATATCCTATTTCAAAATACCAACAACTACATACCTCTATATAGCTTTGCTATTGGATTTTTTTTAATGTTTATCAGCGGACGTTAGCATGAAGTATAAATAGATAATCATGTTGTTCGCGGAACAAATCATAAGTAATGAGCAGCTAATCAAATATGACGAATATCCTAATGTGTAGGTTAGTTAGCACCTACCTAGATTACGATGATGTAAGAAATAACGTGACGGGACTGGTGCACTTTGATCTTCTCTCGTTAAAGTTTATTAAGTACCTACACTCTACAGGTACTTGAACACATGCACAAAGTTACCTAAGATAAATTGTAAATAATCGACTGATTGTTTTCATCTGCGCATTTATTACCAGATTCCAAAAAATATGACAAGGTGACATTGATCTCAATAACAAAACGCATGGAAGGTAGGCGTTAATTGTTGCTACCATGTGGGTGCATTGAGTTACTACCGCAAAAAGTATTTACTTAAATAGACATTTTTTACCTTAATTTTTGTCCTTTTATCTCAATAGCCAGGCACAACAACAGTAACACATGACACCAATATACAGACACACATGTTCTTAAAACTGAACACAATTTCTAAAAACTAACAACCACAATTTTTTATTGAGTTTTCCTTATTCCACTATCACTTTTATGAGACCACAGAACAATTAGGTACCGTAGAAAATAAAATAAATACAAGAAAATAAATATTTGCGCGCTCAAAGCGAGGCAACGGATTCGATTCAAATCCCACCAACGTCCTTCTGAGCATGCGCATAATGGCAGAGTTAAAGTTACGAGACGACCCGAAAGACAAGCGACGAGCGAGTCAGTATTTGAAAAGCAGTCCCTTTGATTTCAGTAACGGATTTCTTAGTTATCGAATCAAAGCTGATTAACGTAATTGATTTTAGTAATCGTGTAAATCAAACAAATAAATAAAAATAACTGATTTGAACAGAATGCAGTGGGTACATAACTTATTGTCAGGATTGCCCATTTCGTTATGATTTACAAAAAAAGTACCAAATTTTTTTTCGTTTTGTTTGAGTTTCGTGATAATGAATGTTTCTGTAGCTACTACAGAAATGGAAAACCATTGACTAAGTATATAGGCTAATTTCTTGAATTAAGTTTGTGGAATTGAAGAACCCTTGAGTTCAAAGTTATCAATCATTTGTTAAGCACACATGTAGCCCGCTTGTCGCTTATGCCATGGGTCACAGGTAACGGTGGTACGGAAAACTGGCTTGTGAGTCATCGGTTTCGTGGATAAATGGGTGACGGCGACGTCATGCGTTCGCGCCACTACTGACTAACGTCTGGGAACGAGGTGGCTGGAGACCAGCTTCACGGGAGCTATTTTATGGGTCACTTATTTTACACCGATTTACACTTCAGTTTGCCGATTTTCTTATTTTTTTTTTAATAAAATGTGATCGTATTTAAATAAAAAATAAATTATGTGGCGTATGATATTGAACTTTAGGCTCATGAAGGATTTTTAAAGGTTGTTATTAATAAACTTGTTTATTTCGATTTGATGCTCCACATACCTATTTCAAAGACTTCAAATCTTAATGCTTTGCTACATATGTAGATGCATATTATTAAGCAATACTTTAACAGACTTGTTTGAGGATTCTTTGCATTCCATAGTTATTGAAGATGTGGAAGATTCAGATCCTAAATCATCAATCATCTACAGGCTCCAATTTTATGTCAGGACAGCAATATTACGTTTCGAGTATAAGGATAATAAGATCGGAGTAGAATCGGGATAAGGAATTTGTTTAAAAAATAATCTAGGTAGGTACCCAAAATCAAAACGACCTTATCACCCAAACAATGGCATTGCAGCAAGCTTTCGTGGATATCTGCAAGTAGGACAGAGCGAGATCGGCGTGTCGCCGCTGACCTTTGTCTTGAACTCCAACAACCGGCGCAGACGCAAACGGACCGCGAATGTAACTGTAGCGTAAATATCGCTACGCAACCCTGTCACAACCAGTTGCGCACCAACGTACAATTATAAACCTTTCTCTCTTTAAACCATGTCAAGTTCCACTGTGGTATTCTGCTAAGTAAAGGGTTGATTCAATAACTGTTCAATTAGGGCCCAAGTCTCGAGAAAAACAAGTCAAACAGGTTTGAAGTTTTCAACCGTCTCGCAGTTACACGAGTAACTTAAAGTTGGTGAATAAAAAGGGAAATTCGCTATATTATTAAATAAATAGGTACTAAGACACGGGAAAATAATGAACCCAATGAATGAAACGGGATGTCATAGTAATAACGGATTTCCCTAAATACGGGTAATTTACGCCAAGCCCTTCAATTCTACATGGGAGACTATAATTAGATGCATTAAATAGGTATTTTGTGGTAAGTATTTCATTGAGTTTCTCACATATTTTATGAACAGTTCTCGTCAAATATCTTTGCTTTTCTGAAGGTAGCCTTTTGACTACTTGAGCTTAGGTAGAAGTGTTTTTTTCACCACTTTGACCTAATTGAAGTCACAAGTAGGTAACCACCTTCAGGGAAGCAAAGTGTTTTTCCAACAACTTCGAGCTACTAAAGTACCACTTACCAAGAAGTAGTGGAAGTGTTAGGCGTCGAGCTGGGCGTGGTGTCGGCGCCGCACTCGGCGTACCACGAGGTGCGCGCGCGCGGGCTCTTGTCCTTGCGCGACAGCGTCGGCAGCAGCCGCTTCAATTCTACACATACATCTTTGTTTTAGAATAATGATTTTTAAAAATAATTGGATTAGATATGGCTTCAATAATTAGATACGAATGACTTAAATACATATTTTGATCACTATTGAAGCCATTTCTAATGCCATATTTTAAGTTATTATACATAGCTTGTTCAGATACTTGACTTCAACGCGTGTAACATGCGGGTATTTAATAATTTTCACCCCCTTTTCATGTTATTTAAGATATTCTCGCGAAAGGTTATGGAAAACAATAAAATAATCATCAATTTAAGTATTCCATAACTACAAAAAAGCAATTCAATTGTTCCGATCAAAAATGAAACATAAGATTTCGTAGTAAATCATCCCCCGCTACGTCACGATCTGTGGTTCCCCAATACTATGAGTATGACGACACTTGTATATGTGTGCGTGTGTCTAACAACACACGTAGAAGTCAAGCATCAGTACAACAAATCAGCGTCACCTCTATGTAACCACAATAATGACTGGTTGCATGCAATCGTTGCGTTTTATTGTCTAAGAGCTCTCACACACTGCAAACTTAAATCGGCCAAACCTACCATCGCGATAGTAGGTTTGGACTCATGAATCAGTAAGATGATTGATGGTACAATGCACATTATAACGATCAGATATTTAGTTGGTATTAGATGGACTGAAAACTTTGATTGGGTTAAAAAAAATGTTTTTTTGCCAACCATCGGGTCTACTGTCAGTCGACTGTTAAGTCTGAAGTGTGCGGGTACTCAAGCTGTGATTAAATACAATCGTGAGGGACATGATGAACATGAATTAAAAAAATAATAAATAATGAGCAATTGTTGTTCACTTGTTTTTCCTGTTTCTTATTCATTGCAGCTGCTTTATAGTTTATAGGTTTTGTAACTGTAGCAGTTGAATGGAGAGAAACATTAAAATTAGCAACAAAAACTTGTGTTATGAACTCAGTATAATCATTGACACAAGATAAACGATTTATGTTAATTATTATTTATGAACGAGGAACTTAAACAATACAAAATGTTACAGCAGACAACGATATGCGTAGGCTGGCAGATATGCCAAGTTAAAATCAACGTATTCATAGTAATACGTGTAAGTAAACCATATACATGCCTAAATTATAAAACAAAACAGTCATGCAATAGTAACGCTGTAACAGTGGAAGAATATAGAACTCACGACCCATCACACAGTGCAACACATCACAAAAGACGTACAAAATGCGCGGGAGTTTGTTTTAAAACCACGAGGACCTAGCGTCGACGCTCACAGATGACTAACAGACTGGGCGCATTGAATATAGCAACAACAATTGTGTGCAGAGGTCGCTAGCGTCACCACCATAGCTAAACATCTTTATATTCCACACACAAAGGTACACCATACAGCCTACACAAATGAGTCCCACCCATCATAACCCTTTGTCACTGAAATTGGAGTCAAATACCTACATACACATTGATAAGGTTTCAGAGCAATTTGCTGGGATTATAATAATACAAAACTGGTAATAACTAGTTATTGCAGTATTATCCAGTACCTACATGTTTTTGCTACATGGGAGGTCACAGGAGACCGGTTTGCAAGATTATGTTTTATACATGTAACGCCGTAATGCGTTTTATTATGATCATGTATGATGTAAAATGGCCCAGATTTCTAAGAATATGTCATTACATGCCCACTGCTAGCAGGAGATTTTGTCAGCTTTTATTGCAGTAAATTACTTCAATAGTTTGATAGTAGGAAGCGATTAGTTTGTATTTTATATCATGAAGGTAAGCTATACTATATCGTAGGAGTTGGACTCAGTTGAAAGGAGGACACGAAGAAATAAATACGTTATTCTGGCTATTTTTGAGCCCAGACACTTCTCAGCATAAGATGACATACATTGTGTTGTTCGGCGTTGTCGGTTAACGGAATAAACTTTCTTTTATAGCTACATATCTGTTTTTTAATAAACACCTGTGGCTGATAGACCAATTGTTGCAGTCATTTTTTATTGATAATAATTGGTTCCTTGCTAACTTAAAATAATTTTGTATGTGCTGCTTTTTCTAGAGAATGTGTTATGGTGTTACGAGCCCCAACCAAGTGTTACTACAAAGAATATTAACAAAATGGTCTCCATAGCAGATTAGCTCACTCTTAACACTCCAGCATTATAAAAGAATTAATTTTCTAAATATACTGCAATGGATGTCAAAATGAGTCAACCATTTTGGAAACCAGAAAGGAAAGAATATAAATAAAATAACGAGTAAATATTAAAGAAACGCAAGACAGTGCAAACATATAGACGTGAACAGTACAGGATCCACCTCTCCGCTCGTTTTGTGGGAATAACTATTTATTTGTGTAGTCAGAAACAGATGTAATACGTCATAGTGCCTCATTTGTGGTTAACCGCCATCTTGGATTTGTTTTAAATTCGTAGTTTATGGAAACAGATTTCAATTAGGTATTATATAATTTTTTTATGTATTTTAACAGAAGCTTGATGATAACGTAATTAAATCCTACCGAATGTAGGTACCTACCTACGCTATTGTAAATGACATTACCTATTAGGTAGACAACACCCCAGGATTGTTAACTGTAGGTATTCGTAAGTTATTTTTTTTTATAAGTATTGCACTTTTGATTATGTATCGACCGTGATTCTTTACATTTAAAAATGTAAATATGCATTTTAAATTGGAAGTGAATTATTGAATTTTATACATCCTTTACCGAGGAGTTTCTATAGAATAAATCAGTTTTAATTGAGGAAAAAAACACAAAGCAAACTTGTGCAACAATTCTTGCAACGGAGAACAATATGTTCTTAGTTCTTAGCGGTTAATGTCGGTCCTTTACAAGACAAGGCAGTTACTACAAGGTTGCTTAGCTTAATAGTAACTTGCGGAAAATTACAATTGCACGCTGCCATGAGGAATATCATTAAAATTGGATTTATAGATAATTGTTATTTTTTATGAATAGCTGTTGGACATAATGGTAATTAAGTTTATTTTATATACCGGCATGATTGTAAAGTTTTATCCGCAAAAATACTGAATCGAACGAAATACTTCGGAAGGTTTCTCTGAACGTATTATTTTGTCTTGTCAGGCTTTCCATAATCTATATTTTCTTTAAGATTTTTAATAAACTGTATAATCTACCATGTTTATTTTCATTTATTTATGGCATATTATATTTACATCTATAACCAGTAGGTATTTTAGAAATAGTTATTCCCACCATGTCGCAGGCACTGACCTCAGTTTAGCGCTGTCTTCGTCGTCAGCCATTATGGCTCTACTACTCGGTTGACCATAGACCGAAGTCTATTGGCTAAACTGTTTGAAACCCGATACGGACAGGCGTCAACTGAAATATCTATTTGAATGGCTTTTAGATATGTAGATAGTCAAGAGAATACTTGGAATATAATCGAAGAAAATAAATAAATAGTATGTAATTTCTGTTTTTTTTTACCTAATAGAATTAAGAGGTAGGTGTATTATAACCTAGTTAGGTACTATATTAAGTAAGAAGTAGTTACTATTTGTTTCAAACCCTAAATTCTAATCTTTAATTGATTATGTAGGTAATTTTAGGTATTTTACCTTAAACTAAGTACTACTTTGTACCTAAGTAAGACTAAAATTTAATTATGGTGATCAAACCAACATCGTGAATATGAAAAAAACTGTTGTAATTTAGATAAGTTAATGGACCTTATGAGATACAAGTAAGCTTAATGTAGAAGCCTTAATGTGGAACAACACAAGAAATATTTGAATGTAAAGATTCAAATGCTTTTCAAAGATGTGATTCAAAGAATTGAATGTTCACTTATGCCTTGCCTCTTGCTAAAGGGATGAGGAATGCTGGTTCGATATCCAACTTATTTTCTTAGGAATAAATCAAGCTCATATTTTCTAATGCTTATCATCCAATTCTTAGCATTAAACATTATTAGTAAAGCTGTAATCTAGCTGTCTCTGTAATGCAAGGGTTTATTCTGCGGCATATTTAGCGCTAGCCCACCGGAGTCCAGTTGACGACTGTGCGTTACTGCGTTACCTTCGTTGACAGCGCTAAAGTCAGTGGCGGGCGGCTCGAGCGCGGGCGGGGGAGCGGCGGGCGCGGGCGGCGGCGGCGGCGGGGGCAGGGCCGGCCGCGCGGGGGGGCACAGGCAGGGGGAGGAGTCGGCGAGGCGCCGCCTACCGTCGCGGCGACGAGGTGCGCTCTCTGGTGACAGCGTCTCCGTGCTGCCTGGCTGCCCGCTGTCGCTGCTGTTCAGAAATTAATGTATGAAATATTGAACTTTACATAATATCATGGGACAGGAATCCTGTTGAGCTTATGTGCGCATTGCCTTGCATATGATCGCTCACGATCACTTCGAATGAATATTCATTAGTTCGTTTTTTCGTTGCTGAGATTTGGGTCCTTTAAAAGCAGGTTTTATGATTATTGAATACTCACCAATTGCTAAATCCGGAGTCACCATCCATAGAATCAGTCAAGTAGAAAGTTGAATTCGTGATCTTGAGAGCACTAGGCACATCGGAATTGATGTCCACAGCCAGCGACGTCGCTCGTCGGAACCTCGACTTGAATGAGAAATACGCCTTCCTCGACAGCGTCCCACCATCCTTCTTACTGGTCTCACTGGTGGGCGTCACCGGCTTCTCAGGAGGAGGCTTGTCCGGCAGCGGTGGCGGCACGTCCCCATTACTACCCCTCTTGTCAGAAATAGCAGTCTTCAATTCCTCTTTTAACGATCCATACACCTTTGTCAAGGGAATTTCAGTCTTATTTAGCACAGTTCGTGAGTCGTTAAAGCTGATATTCGTGTACACTGGCTCTTGTCTCTCACAGTTGGCGTATATAGGGGATTTTTTCTTCGCCGTGTCATAGATATTCGTCTGGTTGTTAGCCACCTTCGTGAACGGTTTGTTGTCCATCGCCACTGTAAACAGAATGATCGGTTAAAGCTGATTTTGTTTGAGATGTCGAAACTGGGTCAATGTTTATCTTTGCGATATCGGCAAATATAGTGATATGTCTATGGTCTATCAAAGATATCGGTTTTTAAGTATTTTCTGGCTAGAGATGTTTAAAAGGATCAATCAAAATTCTGAGTTGGTTAAAGTCCGATAGATATAAACAAAAATCATTTGAATTGAGAACTTCCTCGTTTTTGGGAAATCAGTTAGTGTTTTTAGACAAGTTTTTTCTATTTAAATACGAATTAGTTATAACATTACTGTTATAAAAATATTGCAAACGAGATCAAACCACTATTTCGATTATCTTGTATCATCCGATATGGTCTAGTGGCTAGGATACCTGGCTCTCACCCAGGAGGCTCGGGTTCGATTCCCGGTATCGGAATATCTTTTTGTTATTTTTAATATTATTTTTAACTTACCGGAGTATCTTTTGGTGAGATTTCTCTTGATTTGCCTCATTTTTCTTTGAGCGGCGCTGGCTATTTTCGTCAGGGTGTATTGTCCTCCGCCAGTAGGCGGGTTGGGAAGTCTCGATGCTGGTAACGTAGGTGCTGCAGGGGCGTACGAGGACTGAAATTAAGAAAAATATAAATAGTATTATTTTTACGTTAATTAATTATTTAAAATATGCGTTACACTTTGAAAATATATGCTCAGTTTTGAATAGAAATGTGTTGTTTGTTCAAAGGTGAAGTAAGACAAAGCTACGAGTGTGTCTCATTTACAAAAAAACACTGACCTAATAGTTATAGTTTCCCGTAACCTGAGGTTTGTAAGATGACGCCATTATTTTCTTTCATGCGGCGGAATTCCCATAAATATGACGATTGTATGAATGAACTGCTTTATTTTTATTTCCGTGAGTCTATGAGGATATTATTATATATGTTTGTTTACCTTTAGCTTTATAAGCACGGTTTTATGAATTGGCAATGGTTATTTCACAACTATTGTTAAAATACTGAAGGAAATCCATACAACAATCCTACATTATTCCAGAAAAAATATGTCCCATTATCTACTTGGATTTGAGCACACAATACGTAAAATAAATATGCAATATCACGAAACAAATTGTACTCTTTTTTTTTATTTTCATACTACTTTCATTCGTAACTACAAAATTAAAAACAAAAGTATGAAGTTCATACTCATACTGCTGTGTTTCGGATGGCACGTTAAACTGTAGGTCCCGGCTGTCATTGAACATCCTTGGCAGTCGTTACGGGTAGTCAGAAGCCAGTAAGTCTGACACCAGTCTAACCAAGGGGTATCGGGTTGCCCGGGTAACTGGGTTGAGGAGGTCAGATAGGCAGTCGCTTCTTGTAAAGCACTGGTATTCAGCTGAATCCGGTTAGACTGGAAGCCGACCCCAACATAGTTTGGGAAAAAGGCTCGGAGGATGATGATGAAGTTCATACTTTTGTTGAATACTATGTACCCACCTTATCGTGATCATCAGTGTCCGTATCACTGTCGAAGGAGTCGAAGTCTTCCTCCAGGGGCAGGGGAGGGGCGGAGTGCGGGGGATGGAGCGCGGGCGCCGGCTCCAGCGACTCGTACAAGTGGCCAGAATCACTGCTGTCACATTCTGTCGACAAAAAAGTCTTATATGTGAAACCAGCAAAAAAATATAGTACATGGACATACACGCCGGCATAAAATATGAAAAAAAAAATACTACACACAAAATACCATGTTGATGTTCAGTATTCACTTCAGTTTCTGAATTTTCAGGAATTCTAACCCTGCCGAAGCAGGGTTTTCAAAATATATTATAGACTCATTTGAGTGTTCCCCTCCACGGAAATCTTTAGTAAAAGGCGAAAGATTTATGCGTTTTGAAGGGAAACCAGAGTTAACGCAAAATGGTTTGGGCCGTCCTTATAGCCTACGGGCGGTAACGAAACCATAGCGCGATTCAGGAATCGGTGCCAAATGCACAGCGCCATCTATCGAAGCGAGTAGAAACAATTCGGGTTTTGTTGTGTCAGAAGATTCTGCGTGTGTACGTGTTTTATTTTACTATTTTATAAGATTAAATTAAAAATTACGTCACACATATTGTATTTTGTAGTATAATAATCCATCTCACTGGCTTAACATTTTAAAGCCAGTTTCTCAGATTAAATGTAGGACGCAATTGTTGCTCTCGTCGATAACAAATGGTAACTTTATTTAATTGAGAGTATTCAATATTTTATACACTCTTTTGCAAAAAAAGCGGGCACCTACGCGAAATCTTGGTTTTAAGGACTTTACGTGTATTTCGAAGGGTTTTAATGACTGTAGGATTTTACTAGCATCAATAGGGTTAGCCAAGCACGCATGAGAGTGTATTCTAAATTTGAATTTTGGAGAAATGCTAAGAAACTGGTTGCACCTTGCTTGGACTAATTCCTGGTAGAAAGTTCGTCGGCGTTTTGAAAAGTTTTTGACGTGATTTTCAGAAAACTGATAATGTAGTTTTAATTAATGATTGTTGGACCTTTCTTTTACATCAAAACATTTTTTAAGAACTATGCGTCTTTGATAAAATTGTCACCTGCTCTAAATGGTCTATAATGATGGTTGATGGCAATGTTAAGAGTTTCGGTATTTTTGTGTAAAGCGTTCTATTGTTTAGATATTGTACCCACGCGGTTTAAAATATCCCTTTCTCATAAATAACGGACTTTAGAGGAGTCTCAGTACTTTGGGCTGCGACAAAACCAATTTAAAGTTAGCAGTGCCGATCACAATTCATCTCCTATCAGACTTTGACATTTTGAAAAATCTTGAAATTCTATAAAATACAGAAAATAACGGATAGGCTGTAAGCATGAGGTCTTAAGGTCTCGTAATCACTGATATTTAAACAACCTCGCCTCTGGGGAAACCCCGTAGACCTCTAAAGATCTATGAGTCTGTGCATTCAAATAACGTGTTTTCATCAAACGGACATTTTGTTAAATAAACTTGCCTGCGCCGAGGTTTTCGTGTATCTACAGCACTATCCTGATAAAATGATTAACAATAATTGGCTACCTGCTCATTTCTTAAGAAACATACCTTCGGCCAATAATTTTGAATTCACAACAACCTTTCAGCTAAAACATCGTTTAGTAACCCGACACCTATGGAGTTATCAAGAGCTTCAACGCGGCAATAATTTGAATTTTTGGATAGCTTTAACCCTCCTCAAAATTTTTCATAGGGTTAATTTAGCATTTATCACAAAATTCAGTATTTTTTAAATGTCAAAGTCTGATAGGAGACGAGTTGTGATCGGCACTGCTAATTTTAAATTGGTTTTGTCGCAGCCCAAAGTACTGATGCTCCTCAAAATTGTGTTTATTTATGAGAAAGGGATATTTTAAACCGCGTGGGTACAATATCTAAACAATAGAACGCTTTACACAAAAATACCGAAACTCTTAACATTGCCATCAACCATCATTATAGACCATTTAGAGCAGGTGACAATTTTATCAAAGACGCATAGTTCTTAAAAAATGTTTTGATGTAAAAGAGAGGTCCAACAATCATTAATTAAAACTGTATAATCAGTTTTCTGAAAATCACGTCAAAAACTTTTCAAAACGCCGACGAACTTTCTACCAGGAATAAGTCCCAAGCAAGGTTTAACCAGTTTCTTAGCATTTCTCCAAACTTCAAATTTAGAATACATTCTCGCGCATGCCTGGCTAGCCCTTTTGATGCTAGTAACATCTTACAGTTATTAAAACCCTTTAAAATACACGTAAAGTCCCTAAAACCAAGATTTTGCATAGGTGCCCGCTTTTTTTGCAAAAGAGTTTATAAGTAGGTACTAAAACAATGATTAATCATTTTAGTTGGTAAATCGTATCTTCTTTAAAATTTCTACGTAAAATAATTAAAAACAGTTCAGGAGAAAGTTCATAATGGGAATTGGCAAATAGAAGATGACCCGGCAACCTTAGATCTGCAGAATTTCCGCTTTCTTCTTAAATAGGGTTAACTAATTGGAAGCTGGCTTGATTAGGTATTCATTATAGCCTGAGAAAGTGAGAAGGTCAGGTTTCACTTCAGGTCCTTTTGTAAGAGGGCAAATAAGTATTGCAATAATTATAGACTTTATAGACTCAATGAAAAATAAATATTTTCATATAGGTACTGACGAAACTTCTCAATAAATTAACGAAGGTCCAATATAATGCCGGTTAGCACTTATGGTCAAGGTCTAATGACCCACTGGTTACATAATTTGAGGCATCCGTCAGCAGGTTGACACGACACACAACATTCTCTTACGCAAGGAGACAGCTGTTGAAATAGCCTTCCGGACACCATTTGATTGGTTACAGAGATAAACTTTATTACGGAGACAAAGAGGATGATACGCTACTGCTTTTAACCGTTAATGGCTTCTTGTAATAAAATGAATGTTTATTGCAACCTAATAAGTTGCAAAACATTACTATTTTCGTGCATCACTGATAGAAATGGATACATTTTTGTCAATTAGATCATAGACCAGTCATAACTAAATTGGCAAAACCAGAGAGCAAACCCTAGAGATGAAAGCAAAGATGATGAAAGTATATTTTATTGAAGTTAGAGCGTTCGTGGTCATCAAACTCATTTTTTTTTAAATGAGTATCAGCTATGTTCAGGAAACGTTTGAATAAAATATAATAAATGAATCTGTAACATAACCAAAAAAAGACAATAGAACAGCTAGTGTCAAGGTCTCCGTTGATCGGGTACAGTCGTTTGGCAACGCTTGCGCACTCATGTGGACGAAACATGACATTAAAAAAACACTTTTCAGCTATTGCATTTGATAATCGATTCATTACATGAAATGTTATGTGTTGCTGCATCCGATGACGAATTACTCAGTAAGAATAGTAAACATTCAAATAATAGTGGGAGTACAAATAGTAGTAAATAGTGCATGGCAGACGTAAACAAATTACGGCATATACGATTTCGGTCACTGTACAATAGGTGGAAAATAGAAACGAAGATCAACTCAAGGGCGACTGAAAATTAACAAGCTTTCTGTAATTTCAAGTTAATTGACAAAGGGAGAAAAACATTTTATTCTTTCTAAAACCGTTAGTTTAGCAAAAAGAATGTAACGTACTAAAATGTTTACTGCGGTATAAAATTAGGACATCGGCTGCCTGACTCCTTCGGTTACATAACGTATGGTAAGCGAGCTCTTAAGCAACTCTTGCATATTACTTGCATGATCTGCGCCATCCATAAAAAAGCCCCGTCGTTAGGATTTTCTAAGCATTACAAAATAAATTGGCTCTGCTTTTAATTCGAAACGAGTCCTTAACGGATCAAGGAAAATATGAAATGTTATGTCGTGTCTATAACTACCTACTAAATATGGCGCGAGCACCATCTCACATTAGGTTTTTTGTCATAATAAAGGATGTAGCAAAGAATCAAGGTCCTAACGTTACATAAATTCGTCGCGAACAGGTTCTATTAGCCACTCTTGCGCAAGCTGCGGTCATACGGCCGGTCGTTGCTAAGTTACGAGTAACAAGCGGTCGGTGCGAATGATTGGCTAGAACATTTGCATCATGTATTAGCTCTGAAGGTGTGCAATGGACTGTGAGGTAAATTATTAAGCGTTGGGTTAGCACACTGAAACTTTGGACTTAGAAGTTTGTATTAAAAGACGCTGTTGAAATAAGGTAGAGTTGTAATGGTTGACATGGGCCATTTTTAAAGCTAGTTGAATCTGTCGTTATGATAATTTGACTAATTCGATTAACTTAATCACAATTTCATAACTAAAAAAACCTGGTATTATAACTGACTTTTACAAAAAAGGTAGCACTGCCTTAGATTGATTCACTCCTTCCAACGAACGTGAAGATAGGTATTTCAACTTTCACAAATCTATGAGCTTTGTGAAGATGTAAAACATTTATCTCACACAGGATGTTATGTTAACATTTAGAACTTCCATTACAGAACAGTAGAGCTTAAATAACATGTTATTGGATATCATTAAAGTGAAGTGCGGAAGAGGTTAGATAAATTAATGTATGGCAATAAAAATAGTTACACATGATGATTCACGATCGAAATATAATGACCGAATAACTTGAAGCACGTATTAAAATTGCTGATAAAATAAAACGTTCGGGAAATAATTCTACAGCAGTTTAAGACGTTATCATGTCAGAAATACTATGTTCTTATTTCGCTAAACTAGAATAGAGATCAGTGGGTAACTCAAAGAGTTTGTTCATCGTCATAAAACAATTTACGACCGCATGAATAGCGAACAGTTGCTCAATTGAATAGATATAATCAGTGTAATGAACTGATGGATTGCACGATTTCTTCAACATGTATTTGGACATGTTTGAGTCATAGTCCTAATTTTTATTGATGACTTCGTTGCCTTACAGTTTAAGACCTTGGTTTTTTCCCAGTTTCAGCCTGTCTTTTTTTATTTTGGTGTCAATCCATCAGCGTCTTTTGAAATCTTTGGCTTATTAAATGTTTTTATTTATTCTATGTCACAAAAATCACATAATTTATTGGTTATTTGGGAAACTTATTAATTACAATTTTGGATTGTTTGATTTTAGACTCCAGTGAAAAATTGGCACGGTTCCATTAGTGGATGCCAAGGCGAAGAGTTTTATAAGCTCATGACAATTATTCATTATATCACAAAGTGATTATTTCTGCCCTTGTATCTACAAATATACAAATACACTGAAGGAAGTAGAACTCGATTAAAACACGATAATGATCTATGCCTTTGACATTAACAACCAGTTTAGGCTACAGGTACAGGCGTGAGTACAAGTATGACTTCATTTTCTTATTGAAAGTGAATATCTTGTACCAGTGACGACACGTGAAAGAAATCGAGAGACACCACAAACAATTTATCATAAGTCTCAAATGTTAAGTTGAAAACGCGAAAATTGACAACAAACAGTGATTTGAAGTAATAACTTAAGTGTATGTCAGTTTGAGTTTTTGTATTTTCACTTTCTTGTAAGAGACAACTTTGTGTACTCTGTGAGACACGCGATCCATTATTCAATGAGTTTAATTATAGGTATTGAACTAGAAACTGTCTGATGGAATTAGGATGAGACAAATTATTTCAAAACACAAGAGTATTTAAAAACAATAAACTATTAACCGAATGTTAGTTATTCTTCCAAAAGTACTTTAATTATTAAAGAAACACTGTTGAAAAAAATACATAAAAAATCAAACACTAATCAGTATTTGAAGAGAACTAAACCCCCAAGTAAACCAGCAATGTTTAAATATTAAAAACTCACCTAAAATCAAAATATCCACAACAGCAGAATCTAACAACGGATTAAACTGTACTAAACTCGCGAAGGTCAACGATTTCATCAAAAATATTGTAAAGTCCCGTGACAATAACAAAGAATTCATTGATAATAATTATAGTTTTTCACCACATGATCTAGAAGAGCACGTCTATCGGGTAGAAAGCTAGAAAGTCACTCCGATCGCGAGAGCCGTTCTTATAGCTAATGATACACCGCGCAGTGTTATTACACGCATATAATGCGATGCCACTCAATCCTAACATCCGAGGGATGTTGACAAACATGCAGACAATACCATAATATTTTGCAGTTTTTTTCCAATTGAAATTGGATTTGTTTAAGATATCGTACACCGTTTGTTTTGGTTTTCCGCAGATTTATATAGAGTGCCGGTAGTGCAATATCCGTTAAGCATTGTTTCAGTGTTGTTACGGGTATACAATGAGATGATACATCAGAGCTACCGGAATTATTAAAAAGGTATCTTCAATATACTTGAATTATGAAGATCGAAGTAAATAAGAACAAATGACAGAGCAGTAACTACCAAAAAATGCGATGAGATCTTGTATTTCGTGTTTTCCATCTTGTAGTACAGTCCTGATGTCAGGCCAGACGGTGCGCTCCAGCACGTCGATGAGGCGCACGCGGTCGCCGAGCTCCTCCCAGCGCCGGCGCGGACGCTCATCGTTCTGGCTGTAGTACGCGCACTTCGCGCTCGTCTCGATGTACACCTTTGTCGGCGACGTTATGAACACTACAACAGATCACGACCAAGGTCACAACAGGCCAACCATCTCCCTCAACCCAGAACAGATCCACGACCACGACTCAAGCTGATGCATGAAATTGATTCGGTCATGGAAATAAACTGATGCTTTTTCAATGCCAAATACGATTTTATGGATTTATAAAGAAATAAGCAAATTCGCAAAACGAGTTAGTTATTTTATAAACACGTTTCTGCTGGCAAATACAAGGATTTTTGGCAATTAACAATAAATACAATCTTGAGTCATGTCGGAACCGGTTAAGTTATTGACCGTGTATCGAATAAATTGGGAGTATTAATCAGCCTGGTGCACCTTGATCGCCGCAATTCCTTCGAAAAGTCCGCGGCCTCGGCGGTGGACCGACGCCACCGTTCACCTGAGGCTTCTCGTAGATCATTGTTCATCATCACCGATATCACTTCACATCACTTGGATTCACGAGCACTTTTCGAACAAAGAACGGTCGTTCAGACATGCGCTTGAACTGTCAACGAACAATGTACCACTTTAATGTATCGTTCATACTGCTGAATCACTGAATGCTCACTTGTAGCATAAGAACTGGCTTCCTTAACTTAGCCGTGCGATCAAGTTATATAAAAAAGTTAAACAAGTCGTCGGCAGCTGCGTTGCCGGCCGTCTCAGGGTCGACTGGTACCACGATTGTACGGATCGATGTTTGCATCGCCACTAGAATCGAGAACTGCTGATTTTTTCACTGTTTCAATGCTAAAGCCGCGGTATCGCAACGAACTAAATATCATTTGTAATAGTTCAACTGACATTGGATGTGGTTAATGCACCTAAATTGGTATTTGAAAATCGTTAGTTACGCGTCAATGCACAAAAACGTTCAGTTATTAAAGTGTATTGCCAGTAATAAATATAAAGGCTTTTTGCTTCTAATAATAGTCTAGGCTGAGGACATATTCTATTTCTTCTTATACTTAGGTTATAAAACGAAACGGTTGCAGATATTAGATAATATTTTTAACTACAAGTTATGGTGTAATTGCAAAACAAGTTGTGTGTTTCTATATGGCGTTGCAATCAGAGCATTGCGGCTTGCGAAACAATGAAGGCCTAACGCGGCGCATAATCTGTTCCGCGGAAAGAGAGCTGTAGCATTACAGAGTGCATGTTCGAGCTCAGTGCAAGCGAAGCTACTTAGCGGAGATACTGAATGGGTTGATGCTATCGATGAATCAACATGCAATCTATGTAATAGCTGAGAATGATCGTGCTAATGTAACGGTCAATGATCGCCATGACTCTGCACTAGCGGTAGAAGATGTGTAACAAGATGTACCGAAAGGCGTTACAGCACTATCAGATAAGTATGCTGCACATAACAGCAGTAAGATTGCTTCAATTATCGAGACATTACACGTAGACAGGGACACTTTCTAGATCTAGATCAACAGATAGAATGACAATGCTAGCTTTGTCGCGTTTTTTGTAGCTGCACGCAGCCAGTTGAAACAGATTCTGAGTCAAGAATATTAATGAGAAAAGGAAAATAAACTGTGTAATAAAATCAATCTACAGTAGACTGTGCAATAGAATGCACAAAGATATACAATGATATTCAGACTAACTGCCATTAATATCGCGAATGTAAATACGACCGTGTCTAAATAGTTGTTTCTGCTCCAACCAAATTGTTTCTGGTTATACGTAGATCGATTAAAAAATAAAAAATAAAATAAAATAAAAAAGCCCTTTATTTCTACTACTTAATCATAACATATTCGAACATAACTTAGTTGTACATACTCTATAATTAACATCTAACATTACTATTTAGTAAATAAATATTATTTACTATTCGTAACTCTTAAGTACTCCTAACTATTTTACATAATAATTTTGCCCTATAAACTTAGGTTTTATTTGATAGTAGTAGTCGCCTCTGAGGCGTAGGCCTCCCCTATCACATTCCATGTTTTCCTGTCCCGTGCCTTTTGCATCCAGTCCGAACCACATTTCTTATTAAAAATATCTCGCCACCTTTTCCTTTGTCTGCCTTGTTTCCTTTTCCCCTCTAGGGGGGTCCATTCTGTTACTATTTTTGTCCATCTATTGTTCTCCAGCCTACATATATGTCCTGCCCAGTTCCATTTAAGTAATCTTACTCTACGTTTTGCATCTATGAACTTAGTCTGCTTCCTGATAGTACTATTGCTTACTCTATCTGCTATTCTGATACCGAGTATGCTCCTTTCCATTTTTCTCTGACAGACTGCGATTCTTTCTTCATCTTCTTTTCTTAACGACCATGTTTGGCAGCCGTATGTTAGACATGGCAGTATACAACTTTCGTAGACTTTCTTTTTTATTTCTAGTTTGATTTCCTTATTCTTCATAATCTCTTTGAGTCCCCAATATTTTTTCCAGCTTAGAGCTATTCTTCTTTGTATTTCCCTCTCGGTACAGTTTTCAAACGACAGTATTTGACCAAGGTAAACAAATTCTTTAACATACTCTACTTTTACACTTTCTATTACAACGTCGTATGTTTCCCCATTTGTGAGTATTTTAGTCTTACTCGTATTCAACGAAAGACCAACATTTTTGCTATGTTTTGTTAAATCACTGACCATGTCTTGCAGATCTGACGCATTTTCAGCAAATACTACGATGTCGTCCGCGAAACGTAGGTGACTCAAATATTCTCCGTTAATTTTTATGCCTTTGTTCTCCCAATCAAGTCTCCTGAAGACGGTTTCTAGTACAGCTGAAAAAAGTTTCGGAGAGAGAGGATCTCCTTGTCTGACTCCCTTTTCGACGCGAAATTCTAATCCTTCTCTTTCCAGCCGCACTTTTGCCGAACATTTCCTGTATATCTCATTTATCAAGTTGACATATTTTTGATGGATTCCTTGCTGAGTAAGCGCTTCCCAAATCGCATCATGATGAAGAGAATCAAAAGCTTTTTGGTAATCAATAAAGCACATGTATATTGTTATCCCATATTCATTTGCCTTTTCTATTATTTGTGTTGTCACTTGTAAGTGGTCTATTGTAGAATAACTTTTACGAAACCCAGCTTGTTCTCGTGGTTGACTTTCGTCTAAAGTCTTGTAAATTCTATTCAGAATTACTTTAGAGAATATCTTATATATGTTTGTCATGAGACTTATTGGCCTGTAATTTCCTATATTGTCACGATCTCCTTTTTTGTGTAATAAAATAATTATTGACTTAGACCATTGTTCTGGTGTTGACTCCGTATTTAATATGCTATCAAACAGTAACTGGAGTGGTTTCGATATTGCAAAGCAAAGCGATTTTAGAACTTCATTTGTAATATTATCATTTCCTGGAGTCTTGTCATTTTTCTGAGTCGTTATTGCATATTCTATTTCTGATTTCAAAAATCCTTGGGGCTCAGCTATTTTCTGGTCGACTGAACCGATTGACTGTTTTGTTACATTCAGTAGTATGGAGTTAGAATCGGAACTATAAAGCTCTTTATAGAACCGGGTCGCCTCATATATTATATCAGGACGTCTTGTGAGTTCTCTTCCGCGTTTATTCTTTATAGTAGTGGCCCATTCTGACTTGTCTCGTAATTCTTTATATGCTTTACGTAAAGCTCCCGACTGTGTTATGAACTTTTCAAATATGCTTTGTCTAAACTTCTTCTTTTGATTCGAAATGTTTCTATTGATTTCTTTGCTAATCTTAGTGATGTTTGCTTTTACTGTTTTAGTCCTTGTTTCCTTATACAGTATCTTTCTTTGTTCCAATAGTTGCATGGTTTCTTTGCTTATACATTTCTCTTTCTTTACTTCACCGGGCAATAATTTTAGGAAGGCCTTGATTTCAGATACGAAGTGTTGGTATTGGCCTTGAACATGTTCAGCTTTCTGCAACGCGTCAGTTATTTTGCTCTCCCACATCCTTGCTTCTTCTTCTGTTAACGCTGGCACGTTCTTTGTGTAGTTGGTAGGCTTTATGGTTCTTCTTTTCTTTTTATTATGGATGGATAATTTACAACGAATCATTCTGTGGTCGCTGTTGAAATTCAGATTATTAATAATGTCGAAGCTTTTTACATTCAGAGATTTGTTTATTAGAATAAAATCGATTTCATTATATAATTTACCATTTGGTGATCTCCATGTCCACTTCTTGTGAGGCTTGCGTTTGTACATAGTATTTACAATTTTGAAATTGTTTTCGAGTGCAAAATCCGTTAATTTTTGACCGTGTGGGCTTCTATGTCCGTATGAATAATTTCCCATGATTTGATCTTCGAACTTTTGCCTCTTTCCTATTTTGGCGTTAAAATCTCCAAGTAAGATGATGTTTTTAGAAGTGGCGTAGTCCATGGCTTGTTCAATCGTGTAGTAAAACTTATCTATGTCTTCGGTTTTGTAAGCTTCCGTCGGCGCGTAAACTTGGATTATGGTCCAGACTAAGTTATCTAATATTTGAATCTCTAGCACTGCTACTCTATCTGAGAATGACTTGAAACTTACTACGTCTTTTTTGAGATATCTTTTGACCAGGAATCCGACTCCATTTCTACCATGAGTTGCTGCTGTGTGGTAGAAAATAAAGTCGCTGTGTTCTTCTATGATCTCATTTTTCCTTCTGATTTCGCATAAGCCAACAATGTCCCACTTCAATGGTTTTAACGCTAGGTGTAGCTCTTCTAATCTACTATCAGATATAAGAGTTCTTACGTTGATGCTCGCTACGTAGATATCTTGAAGCTTTGTCTTGAGTTTATGGTTATTTTCCGGGGGTAATGTGTGATGCTTTAGGGGGTTTTGGTCTGACTCCTCCACGATGACCAGTCGGCTTGGAAGAGGTGGCAGGGAGGCGCGCACTAGTTTTTTGGGGTTTCTTCGACACCGCTGTCAGTCAGTGTCGTGGGTGATGAAGTAATATTAAGTTGCGAAGGGCGTAAAAATCCTGTTATTGATTGGCTGTTTAATTTCAGCTGAGTTTTATTTTTCTTCGTGGCTTGCTTTGCTCCTTGTACTGAAATGTTTTTATTTCCCACGATTTCACTGCTTTCAGGTGAGGTTGACAAAACTCTCTTGTTAGATTTCTTATTTCGTGAATATGTATTTCCATCCGATTTCGATCCGCTAGACTTTAGCGTTACTATTTTGTCATAACGTAATACAACAAAATTCCCGTTTTCTCGTTCATGTTTCAGCGTTTCTTGTAGTTCTCTTCGTTTTTCGAGTACGCTTAGGGGGTAGTCCTCTTTAATGTATATTCCTGAGTTTTCCAGAATTTTTTTCTTCTTTATGATTTGGATCTTTTTCCCCATTGTTGTAAGGGTTACTATAATCGGTCTAGTTTTTCCAGTTCTTTTGCCAATTCTAACCACATTCTCAATCTCTCCTGTTAGACAAGCTATTTTCATCTTACTGTGTATGGTCTCAATAACTAAATCGACTAAACCTTCATAATTATTCTCTGTCTCTTCAATGCCGAAAAGAACTAAATTCTTCTTTCTTATTTGTTTTTCTAAGAAGTCTATGGATTTTTGTTGTTGTTCGATTTTATGTTCTAATTGTTTTGTTCGGTTTTCCATTAGGTTAAATTTCTCATCTATGTTGTTATTTATCGACTCCTTAATATTTTGTTCCATTTCCTTCATATCCGCTTTCTGTTTTGATACATCAGCTTGAATCTGTTTTAGTATTTTCATAACGTCTTCCATTATGGACTGGTAGCGACCTCCAGTCAGAATCACTTGAAACTTTCGCTTTCTCTACGCTAATATTTCGATGATAGATGGCGCTGCCAAAATCAATTTTAAATTGTGGGATGACTTTTAATATTACTCAGCGGCCTCTAGTCAGAATCAGTTGCAACTTTCGCTTCCTCTATGCTAGTATTTGGACGATAGATGGCGCCGCCAGAATCAATATTTGTGGGATGACTTTTAATTTTACTTAATTGAGGTTATGATTTTTAAAACAAGCCAAAAGTAACACTTTTCCTTTCTTATATTATTAAAATCATATACGAACTTCGTCTTCGATGATATAGATAAATGTCATACCCTTTTCTAGTGGCGTATTTCCATTTTAGCTCTGGAGACCAATACAAAACTGTATTTCACTTTTTTGCTTATGTTTCTGCAGATCTTCGCTTGCAAACGATTTTTGGCACACTTTGAATCTTGAAACAATAAATTCTTCGTGTTCAAAGCAGGTTCAGTCCCTTAATCTATTTTTATTTCGATTTAATCTACGGAGCCGAAGTAAACACTAGCACAGTGGCGCCGCCCTCCTAGATAATCTCGTATTCTCGGCGTTAATCGATCGTAGATCGATTAACGCCGTGTAATGGTAGAGTACAGTCGAATATTAGAGGTGAATGCAGTGGAATGCTACGAATGTGGATTAACTAAATAAGGTAGCGCTTGTTGGTGGAATTCCGTTCGGCAGTTGTCACAGTTCCGGCTGGGTGCAGACAACGCGGGTCGGCGGTCTACACTTGCTCACCACTCACGGACCTACTGTGGTTCAATTCGTTTTTACACCGAAGTTTCTATAAATGCAGTCTCTAACCTTACAAAGATGATATGTTTGGTTAATTCATTGAAGTGTTTCTAATTAAAGCTTTGGTCAAATCAAGAGACACCTTTTAGCGCTTTTCTGGTGTATTGATGCATGCTTCAGGTTTACACTTGTCACCTTCCGCATTCATTGAAATATTTTATTCAATTTTAAGATTATCTGATTGTAGATAATACATAAGCGTGAGAATACATGATTTTGATAGCCATTGTTCAAAATTTTGATCCTCATAAACATGAAGTTGCGTAAGCTGTTTTAGAATTATGGCCGCAAGTTATTAGAATTGCAGAAATACGACATGTTTATACATTCGCATTAAGCAGAAGATTAAGGATATCTTATCGTTAAAATTACTAATTCTAATTATATGCCTAATGAAAGGATAAGTAAATATCAAGTTGCGACACTTCAAGGTGGACAAGAGTTTGGAATACATGAAAATATGTGAAGCAACGGCTTGTAACTCTAAACGTTGACTTTGATGGAGCCGAACGAAGCGTGACCGAAGATAATGTGTAAACTTACGATAAACGAAACACTAGAAAGTTAAAACAGTATGTAAGTTAGTACTAGTATCACGTTTTTTGTCGGGCATAAATAGACCGGCCGGCTGAGCTAAGCGAACACGGATGTTAGGTATACGTTGACGAAACAGCAGTATGAGCGAGAGCTGTCGAGCACTACGGTTGTTGATTCTGTTGTTTACAGCATTAGATGTTTATGAACATTTATTCACAATATTAACAGTCCGTAAACACGAATGAGCACTTTCACTGTCGCGGAGTGTGGAGCGCCGGTGACGCGTCCGTTCGGCAGCGCGGGCGCAGGGCTGACTCGCGCGCGCGCGCCACCGCCGTCTCTCTCCCACGCCAGAACCTTTTGTGGCAACTGTAGCAAACGTGTAGGTGTACCAGAAACGCCTTTTAAGTAACACCCCTAATATTTTACGAGGTAAAATTATGTAGAAATGACAAGTCAGACAAACGTCATTGCAGTCGACAAGAGCACGTATAACGACAACTACAAGAAAAGGTCGTTGAGATTGAAATATGTCAGAAGACCTTGTAGCTGTATAAGGTTTTAAGAAAACAAAGAAATACTGTCAGAGTTTATGAACAACGCTAACTCAAAATTTCTCATATTATAGCAGCTAAACAGCCTGCACAAGTTAGGATCAGAATCAGACTGATTCAGCAAAACATTTTAGAAAACTGGTTCGGTGAGTCTGTCCATGAGAATTTAGGGCAATACTCTATCAATGAGGCTATAAATCAAATGCTTGCCAGCGAATAACGAAACAGAGATATCGATAAACAATGCTGCACGGCAACTTAGGTCGTCTGAAAAACTTGGCAGACTGGGTAAATAGTCGCTAATTGTGCGAGAAATCTAGAACATTGCACTCGTTAATGTGTGACATAACGTCGGAGTAGCCACAAGTAGAGCAGGTAAATAATTGATCCCACGTTCGACTTCATCGGTGATTTTGATTTCGTTTTGCAATTACGTTGCGAAATTGAAGATTCTGTGCATACAGTTTCCTTAAACTTGCATTCAGTTCAGGTGCATGTGACGAATGAAGCTTTCCGTGTGGTTAGCCAATGAAGGCTACCAGTGTTAAGAGTCGGCTGCATAGTGTTGTCTTGTGTTAAAATATACGAGAGGCTGCGAGGTTTTTTAACATTCTGTCTGCTGGATTTTAATTACATTTTTTACTACCGAAAAGTTATTGTGAAGCACTATTTTACACAATTTCGGGGCCGTTGCGGACTCCATACTAGCGTAAATGTGGGAGTCGCGTAAATGTTGTAAATTCGGAGATCACACGGTTTTGCTAACAGCTGCGATGACCACACACGAGCCTCACAATGACAACCACTGCTTCATGCAATGTAACCGATGCATTGTTATCTGCATTCAAAATTATTCTCACAATTATGTCTTTATCTGTTATTTTTTCCAAATTGTTCAGTGAAAGCCGTAATGGCTTCAAATGATTTTCGCAATTTTAACGAAATGTGTGATTCTTCGTCAAATCATTCATCACCTCTGTATTTCTGATCATTGCTTCGCAATCATCTAACATTGTATCACCGCATCATATTAACACAATTGAAGTTTTCCTAGACAGACATTAACAATTTCCCGCGTATTTGCTGTGATCATTTGTCAGGTTTTTCTCTGAAGTTGTAAGAATTTTCTTGGTAGTATATGCTATAACTTGTCCCGTAAATCACATTTTAGACAATAGACTTTAAAAGTTGTTGGCGTTTAAAATTGCAGCATTAAAAGTAATTAAAGAGATAATGGCACATTAAGCGTCGAATGAGAGTCAAGAAACAAATTCTATTCTTTTGATATTCGATATACTGAACAAAATATAAAGTAAAGATATTACCTGTTCAATTTGGTCTGAATAGGGTGGCGGCACTTGAACAGAGTTGAATGATAGGTAAGCGTGTCACTGTGACGATTGCAAGTCATTTAAACTGTTCACGCACTGACGTCTGTTGCTGTTTTTTTTTCTTTGCCAGCTCCTCGAGTGAGCTGGTACTTGACACGTTAGAAGGTGAGCTACAGGCAACTAATGACTATACGAATATACCTCTCTTTCCGGTCAAGGATGAGTAATAAGCACTGTACGTCGAACGTGAGAAGCCATGACTGTAATGCATTGAACGAAAATACTTGACGCAAAATTCCTTTGTCATACGGGTTTGTTTGATAACATACGAGTTTATCTTACATGCACCTATGTTCATGGACTTTATTTCGTACGTAAACACGACGCCATATTTATTTCAAAAGGTTACGTCACTTGTCCTTGTTTTTGTAAAAAACGCAGTATTTTAAGCCATTTGGTAAAATTATTTTTCAATAAATTTAATGCACAGGTGCCTGCTATGTTCAAGAGTTACGAAAGCAAGCGGAAATCATAAGGAAATAATTGTTGAAAAGAACATTTGTTCCGTAGAGAAAAGTACATCGCAGTGCAAATAGAGCGTGGCTGCTGATGCAAATGCATGTTCCTGACTGATACACGAACTTGCTGAGCAGGAAGAATCACACGATGCACGGGATACATTAACTAAGGTACATACATGATTGCATGTGTCTTAACTTATCATCTTAGTTCTTGTACTTCCTAAACCTACATAAGCAAGGTTTTTAGTCATAGAAACATAAGATTAAAATTGGCTAAGGTTAAAACCCAAAAAGCAAATCACGATGCATATGACCTAAACACACATTTGGAGATGTATGCAGATGACACTGTTACGATATAATAGAATGTCGAATCATGTTCGTGTTCATATGACGAAAGTGACAATGCCATTTTTAATGACTGCTGGTGCTTCGATTCGTCTTCTGTTTGATCTTCAAAAATTTTACAGAATTGAAATGGCATCTTACAAAACAGATCTGCAATCTGCAATGCATGTCAACGCAGCATGAACTACTACCAATAAGTTATACCTCCATTTTTGGATAGTGAAAGCTAACATCCTTACAGTTCATGGTGGTTAAAGAGTTGAGAAACTGGATATAAATAGAACAGGTTCTTTCAGAACTGAGTTGAGACATCATTGAGGATTTCCAATAATACGCCTCGCCGATTGCTGATGCGTGTCGTCATTCAGTCATGTAGTGGTCCAAGTTGAATGCATTGTTTCGGTCACGGCAAGCAATATTAAAGTATTTAAAGTGCACTTTAAAGATATACGACTTGCTGCAGTATTTGCAATTCATGGCCTTGAAAGCGAATGAGTTCATGAGAGTAATGTCAATGACTAGTTACGAGCGAAGCTTTCAAAAAGAACATCTCATTTAAATGGAATGTTGAATTTTTTGTCATACACTAAGAGGTTTGAGGCTGGAAGCCAGTTACAGTAACGTTCATGATCGGCCATTAGTCTCTGACATGACTAAAGTGATTCGGATCGGTGCACAAGATCTTATTGTTCGTAAATGTTTATGGTCTTATTATACAATGGTCTCGCCACTAAGGCAGTGCTCCTCAATGAGTTGGGCGGAACAATGACTATAATATAGCCATTATCTGATGTAAGGCATAAGGATTGTTAAACAACTGGTAGCAATGACCAGAACCTACCTATAGCGGTCAGCAGTTTACGCCTAACCTCAATAATAAACCAGATAATAGCACAATTCAGGTGACAATTTGTACCGGCAACAATGATTCAGAGCTGTTTGCGATATCTGTTTGCAGTGAAAGTACTCGCAATAAAATTGTTGAATTTGGCTCAACAGGGTAATTTTAAAGGGTTGAACGTAAAAAACAAAAACTGGGCGCTATCTTTCAGATATTTATTTAATCCAATCGAAAGAAAAAACTAAGTATTTCAAGATGCTTTTGATTTATCGGTAGAAGTACTTAAAAAAATATTTTCTGGAATTAAATCTTCTAACAGCCAGTTTCTTCATCAAAAGTTAAACCCAAAGTAAAAGTCAAAGTAATGTCTAAAGTTAAAGTAACGGTCAAATTCAATTTTTCTATTAGTTTTGCTGTCACTTTAGCCTTGAAAAAACGAATTTGACCGTTACTTTTACTTTAGACATTACTTTAACTTTAACTTTTGATGAAGAAACTGGCCGTTAGTGATTCAATTTTACTTATCCTTTATAGACAAATAGAGGTAAAACAGCTGCTAAGCTGGATAGAGTTGTTATGTACATCTGCATAGAAGTAAAACATTGTCAACCCTGGCCAGAACATAAAGCAGCCAAGTGTCTAGCAGCTTGTAACAATGGCTTACGGCCTTATGGTCACGGCTTGTGCGTGCGGGTCGAAGGGCGACAGCGCCCAATGAGGAAGTCTACTTCAGTCAACTTGCACAATTACACATAAATAATGTTATTATCAGCGCCTTGTTGAAAGCATTGTGTTGGCGCTGTAATTACTGCTATTGTTGACAGATTGTCTTGTTTAGCTGTTTCACTTTATGTATGAAATGGCGTACCTATTCTATTACTATAAATGCGGCTTGTCACAAAAATATTTGAGAAATAAAATAGGAAGTGTTTCTCAAGGGGTGAAGGTGGTTTGTTTTTCTTCTTGCTAGGTACAGAATATTGTCTGTCAACTTGAACTTTCGAAAGCTTACTTAGCTATAAATACCAGTGATGTTATTGATCTCAACATGGTATGCCTTCTTATTATAATTATTTGTGCTGCGTTATAAATAGACCTTGACAGGTTCTTAACTTTCTATTTTAATATGCACTTGACTTGACTAGCTTGCGAATGAGAATGTAACGTTCGATAAACTTTGATTTTTATAAACATTGTTCAAACATGTAGAAATAATTGAATGCTGACGATATACCTATACCCAAAAAGCTCTAAAAACTTGGTTGCAACTCAACTTACTTTAAAATTATTATTTTTTTGTAGGTATGACAGAATATCAGCTGTCTCTCTAGCAACAACCCTACTACGTAAACACACGTCGATGAAATTGAAATGTCTTTCCCAAAAAAGAACGCAAAAAAAGTAATAATAACGAACAATTCAAAGACCATTTTTTCTATGTATTAACAGACACCTGTGTTTCCTTTTTTTGAGAACCTGTTTGGCAAGCATATGTTTTTTTAAACCACAACAAAGGCTTTGGTATTGAGTCCCTCAAAAAGAGTTTGTAGGTAAATGAATACGACTGGAAGTATCAAGTATACACAGACGTAACATAGCATATTATGTACGAACAGTAATAGTGAAGTTAGTATTATGCATTAAAACCTAACTGGAATATATAAAAGTGAACGTGGAAATTAAAAGCGTTTCTATGTTTACTGAAAGTGATTGTCGTAAATGTTTTCATTATGTTCATGAGACTCGACAGCAAAAAGTCTTACTTTAAGAAAAATTACACAGCTGTTGAGGTACCTATGTAGAGAAATTAATTAGGTAGAAAGTAAAGAGAGAAAATATCTGCATTTTTCTAGAAAGTACTAAAAAACACTTGTGAAATCCACCGAAATTGTGGAACATGGTTAGGTTGGATATGTAATTAATTTTATTTTTGAAGTCGGAAGTAGAGCTATTAATGTTCTATCAATTCAAGAGCTTTTAAAGCTTAGCAAACCTAGTACCCATTCAATAAGTAGGTATCTGTACCTAGTTATCGATGTAGGTCGCGTGCTATCATATCGACCCTTTCAGCCACTACGGGAAAAATCAATATGTTTTTACTGGGTCAGCAACCTGTACCTATAGTGAATGGTGGTAGGTACGTTCTGATACATGATCCTTTATATGATTTTAAGGTGCTAAAAGGATCAGTATGTGAATACATAACATGAAGATATAAATATTTTCGACATGTGGACATTCATATGAAGATATTCTCAGATATTATCAAAAAGAGAATCTTGTTGACCTTAATTTTAATGCGATGTCGGCACAGTTGAACCTAAGCTGAAAGATTTACTAATAAAAAGACACGTTAACAATATGTCATACATCTTCTGATGTCATTTACCTTGAATATTTGCAGTCTCGTTCCAAATAGCTAGCAGATCATTAAAACGGATTTACCTTATACGAGACAAAAAGCTACATAGCACAACATATGAGGCAGAGGCGGCGCGCGCGCAGGAATCCGGCAACGATTAGCGCCGCCCACCGGCGCACGCGGTTCATGAACTTGTATCTAATGTTGGCCCACACTTGCCTTTGTAATTTACATGTTTATTGCTATTAAAACTTAATTTAAACTAAGTTTGATATTCATTTTAGATGGTTCGGAAATAGCAGATAGGGTATGGTATGTTATGCTTGATCAGAATATTGAATAATTTGAGAACTATTTATAATCAAAGTGAGACATTTAGCTCGAATTGTTTGACCATTCGATGTAAGTAACTACTGGAATCTTAGCCTTGAATTGTAAACGTAAGGCACATAAAATATCTGCGAATGGCTAGAACATTGACCAATATTTACCAAGCGAACTGTCAAAAAAATGAAATGACAGACTCGGAGGCAAGCATTGTTAAGGCTCCGGAATGCGTGCGTAGGACGCCTGTCGCCACGGCTTGCGAAACCAGCGGCTAAAGCGTGTGCTTGCGCAAACACTGCAAACTCTCATACTACTTATAACTATACCCGTTTCATTTACTAACAAGGCTTCATGCTATTATATTTTAATTTTGCAGAAACAAATAAGGATATACAACCTTATTTTTTGTTAATGCGAAACTTGATACACCTGTCTAGTATTTTTGTGTAAAGAATCTATTTACAAAATTTCACGACTGTATCATAAAAAAACACAAAGTTATAAGCTTGTAAAGTCAGCAAAAATTCAAGGTCACCGGGTCTTCAAGGGGACTGAGGGGTTTTTTTGCACTCGCTACTAGTTGTTTACTGTTTCCTAATACTCGATATGACCTGCCGTGACCTGTGTTGTACTTAATGGCGGCGATGTCCAACTTTAAACTTTTTTAAATAGTTTTTGAAAAAAATATAACTTGGTGTAAAAACTATTGGAATCGATTCAGTTACTGATTCTGAACAAACTATATTCAGGTTTCGCATATACTAAAAATAACGTTGTATAATAATAAAATGATTTGTTTGTTGTAATAATAAATATCCAAAACGCCATCTGCCGTGATCGATGAAACTAAGTTCACAATCGTCACACCTCGTTCGCAAGTGTTCTCATAGATGGCGCTGTACTTTATTTAGTTAAACGCAGTGCTTGGATTCTTAAAAAAATTAAAAGATTCAGGGCTGATTTTTCAATCGCCAGATAACTTTTATCTGAGGAATATTTTTAACGTTTGACAGCTTTTGTATGGAAAATATGTCAAACCGCCATATTTATTCCTCAGATAGAGGTTAACTGATGATTGAAAAATCAGCCCTCAGTGCACTACTGGTATTCAAATACTTTTTGTGGTTTGAAGAATATGATGAAAAGTAACTAACCTTTATCAACGTCGTTTGGTTTCGGCGACTTCTGCCACTGATGTCGAACTTTCTGCGACCAGCTGATCGGACTTTTCCTGCCTCGACTTCTCTCGCGCACGCTGTAATTCAGAATTTCCATTTTAGACACAAAAGAAAAAAAATGTGACAAGTAATGCGTGTTCCCGTTTCCATTGCGTTTTTCTCACTGAGCCACCGACAAACACAATTTCATATCAAGAAGCGATAACAATGTTTGTACTACTCTTTGAAAACCCATATTACAGGTAACTAGCTTTTTTATTGGGTCAAGTGCTACGATAATTTGATGATAATTCTATGGAAAAAGTTAGTGGCGTTATCGCACATTGTTCAATTGTCAATATTATGATTTAAGATTCGACATGCTTTGCTTCTTTGGCTATTGTTATTCATAGCGAGACCGAATCCATGGATATTTCCACTATTTACATACATGATTTGATTAGGGTTATTATATTTGTTAAGATTTCTTAGAATACCAGATTATCTTAAAATCTTCGCAAAGCTCAAAGCAAACACAATTATAAGAAGATTAAATAAGATGAAAAATACTTACATAATGATCTTCTGTTCATTTTTTTCTTCGTCGGACACGTCGACCCAGTCGTCACTGCGATCGCTCCTGTCGCTGACACTGGTCTCGCTGCTGGGCACTTGGAACGCGATCTCCTGCCCGTTGTAGCTGATCACCGATCTCTGACCGTACAGGCTGTTGGTCTTCTGCTCGCTGGACATCGTCGACTGGCTGATGTTTGATACCGTGTCAAATGAGAGACGTTTCTGCACATTCGACACCGCCTTCTTCATATCATTGCGCAGTTTTACCATACTGGGGCTGTTAGGTATGCTCTCGTAGCAGTGCGATAGTGATGTTGCGTCGCCATGCTTTATGGTGTCATATATGTTTTCGCTCTCGTTGTACACGGTATAGTCAGATATAAAAGAATTTCTGCTACTAAACGTAGGACTGCTATCCTTAGACTTTGCTGCCCTAGCAGGAATTTTCTCATAAATTCTTTCGGACCCAATTTTTTCGTAGCTTACAGTAGATGTCCCACTTACTGACTTTGAGATCTTATAGTTTTTGTTGTTATTTTTGCCAAAGGGTTGGAAATCTTCGGCTATTTGAATACCAGAGCTGGAAGTTAAGCAGTAAGGTTTGTCAGGTGACTTGCAGTACTCATACCCATCGTCACTGTCACCATCACCACGAGTTCTCTCTTCAAGTTCGTTATCGCAGAGCTCATAGTTATGTAGACTACTTTCGTCACCTTCGGGATGTGATCTCATTTCCAGTAAGCATTGGTAAATATTGTCTTTTTCCGTAGCATCTTCTTCGTCCACATTTTTATCAATCTTAGGAATTTCCGGCAAAGGACAATTTATTTTAGAAGTCCTGTCTACACTTTTAATCGGAATTACAACAATGTTTTCGTTGTCTCTTGGTTCTAAAGGTTCGTAATAATCTTCTACTTCCTCTTGTTTCGGCTTAGACGTGAAACCTATTATAATTTCATTATTGCAAGCTTCAACGAGATTACATTCGAAATCCTCACTGGATTCCAATTTCTGATCACTAGTGGAAACATTCACTTGAACTTCATTTGATTCCACTTGAGATTGTTCTGGGGCGGTTTCTTGTGGTTCATCGGAACAACTAATCGTCGAGCCATTCATAGTAACACTAACGAAGCTATATGAGTTATCCGATTTTTCAGAATCTGAATAAATTTGAGTACTACTACTACTTTTCCGGCGCCACAGGAAGGATTCGTTAGGAGTAATTGATGAGTTGATATCCTGATATGCTTTTTCTCCTTCATTAGACGTAATGATGTTAATTGTTGGAACTTCTTCTTTCTGGTCATTATTAACTGTAACTGTTACTGCATTACCTTCGTGAATATCTTCTGGTATTATTTCGACGACTTTTAGAGGTAATTTCTCAGAGTGTATGTAGTTCGTTTTATACCTTTTTCGGTCGTACAAGGGTTCTTTTCTCTTAACAGTTTGTGGGCTTTGGTCCTTTGTATTATCTAGCTTGGCTAATTCATTTATAATGGGTTTGATCGTCTTTATTTTTGGAATGCCATCCTTCACAACAAGGTTTTTGGTTAACACTAGTGATGATTTCTTTTCAGGTACTTTTGGTTTTTCTTTAACAGGTGTTGTACTCTTAGTTTTATCAGGTAATCTTTTGAACGTATTGCTGGAATTTGATTGAGCTGTAATTTCACATTCGAATTTCTTAATAACATTTTTAACTACGTTACTTTCTGTTGGCTTGGAGTCTTTTTTTGCTTCTACTTCTTTAACTTTTATCGGACTACCATCAACAGAATCTGATCCACTCGGTTGTTCGCTTGAATCTTGATACTTTAAACGTTTCTTCGTAGTCTTCGGCATTTTTGTACCATCGGATTTGGACCGTATAATGCGAATCTTGTTTGAACTGTCAGCAATTAGTAAATCGTTGACTGATTCCATACTTGAACATCGTTTTCTGTTGTTGCGCTTTTTGGAAGATCGCCTGTGTCGCAGTACAATTTTAATGTTTGGACTTGAGCTGAGTGTCGACGACGGTGTGGAGCTGTTACTGGCTGAACATCGTGATGCGGATTGTAAATCTCCTAAAGTTTTTGCAAGTTTCGATTGTTTGAATGATGCAATATGTGACTCCGATTCTAAGTTGTTGAATTTTTTTGTTAGTTCTGCTACTTTACTGCTTGTTATAGTCATCGTTTTAGCTAGGGGTGGTCGTTTGTAGGAAGTGGCGGCATTTTTTATTTTAAAGCTAACTTTTCTCTGTTGTGGTTCCATTGGTTTCCTTATACTCGGGGATACATTAACTGGAATGCTGTATTGTTTGTTATTTGTAGCGCTCAAATGCTTCATGCCTCGCCCTCCACCAGTGCTCCTGGAGTCTTCACTATCTGTTGTTATAGCGATTTGTGCGTAGTGGACTGTATGTTTATCCTTCTCTGTTTCATAAGTGACAGGTGCAGCGGAGCTGACCGTGGAATTTAAGAATGCCTGTTTTGCGTCATTTATTGATTTCATTCGGTCCGTCATTGTGGGTAAAGGCGGTTTAGCAGGTATTGAGTATATATATTTATTGCCATTGTTTTGAGTTTCTTTAATAGCCATTTCTGTTTCTGGTAATATGAAGTTCTTCAATAGAGCTTTTATAGTGCCGTGTTGCCTGCCGTCGCTGTTGAATTTTTTTATGGATGATATGAGAGTGTTCGTGGTTATCGTGTCGCCTTCCATCAGGCTTATTAACATTTGTGAGGGATATCTGTCGCTGCTTTACTACGCCATCTGGAACAAATGAAACAAATTGATTACGTACAATATTTTCACACAGACTCTGATGAAGGAAGTACAGATTTACTCGTAAGCATGATGGAGGTTAGATTGCCAAAAATTGTAACAGCCAAACAATTGATACAGATTATGTCACGATTTTGGAGTGTTAAATTAATTACTGAAATATAAACCTGGTTTAGTTTTATCGATGTAGTTCACAAAGGCCGATTGCAAGGTGATTGTTCGAGTTTCTATTGTCATTACGCGTGTTTGTACAGTTTTCCGTGGCGAGTAGAATAGCCTATTACTGCCATAAGTGTCCCACGAGATTGTGTTACTGATATAAATAATGAAATATGTATCTATTTTGCATTCAAAGGTTCAAACTTATCAGTTGCAGTAGCAAAAAATACATATGTCCTAATGTAGGAAAAAGCAAAATTAATGAATTGAAAAAACCAGATTAAAAAATGGCACGATACTAAAATGACAATAATTGCAAAAGACATCACACTTAAGTACTTATTAGCAAAAATGGCATGACTTAGGTATGCTAGAAAGCAGATCAAGTCTCTATTAATCCCATACTAAGGATACTTTGTTATGTGCAATATACTCGTCATTATGATACAAATCCCGTAACACTGAAAGCAAACCAGTTATCTTCTCCAGCTTGCAAACAAATGTATAGTCTTCACAGAGGTTCATGACATGGCACAGACCTCCTTACACTTGGAACACGCTAATATTATTACTGGCTTCAATTTCACGGCTGTTTGCATTACAATGGCGTGGCGTGCCGGACAATAAGGACTACAGTTGGCTATAAGTACATGTATTTAGGCGGCAAACGTTCTTAGCTCACCATGTAAGTGTGGATAAGATAATGTGTTATCGAACTAACTAGTTAAGTAATTAACTATCAAACAAAGGTAGTTACTTAGATATCTTGGAAACTGAATTAAAAATAAGAGGCAACTTAAGGGATCTGTACTTAGGAGGTCTGTGGTATAAAATTTCCGTTCATGGCATCCTTAGTAATCGAATATGATGATGACATCATTTGATAGAAACAGAAGGGCTTCTCTTCAACCCCCATCTTATTTTACTTGAAAAATCTATCTCTAAGTCGGTGTTTTATACCATAACTATCGTGTATCATAACCTAAATCATTGTTTTCTACTTCTAGCTAGAAGGGAGCTATTCTAGGAGTGTAACGAGTATGGGGTCACGTAAAAGGGCAGTGCTTTCACCGCGTGGGAACTGCGCACGCGCCACAGATCACACACGATTTATAAGACAATTTGCTTTGTTTACTCGGATACTATCCAAGATAGCTTTTAGGTAGTGGTTGTACAAGGAACGTACTGCAAATACTACAGTCTTACTGAAAGGTGAAAGTTTATGACTGGGTTTGGATGTTTGTATCTCGATCATGCTGTAACGGCTATCTATTTTGGTATACCAATACTTTTTATCAGAGTTATGGGAGAGGACCTCTTGGGACACAGGTGAACCCTAAATGTTTATTTAAACTGACGATTCATGAGTTGTGTGAAGTTTTAAATATTTTCACTTACTTTAGCTCATACAAAATGAACATGAAATGGTACAAAAATACTAGCCAATTTGCAGAATCTCAATTAAACACGTTATTCATATAATGACGCAAATTCAAAGGCTAATTTAGATCGTGAATTGTGAATTGTTTAAGTTATTGAGTAAGTTTAGCAACAATTTGCGAACGTGCATGCAGAATCGCTAAATACCAGAGAACTAGTTTTAGACCTAGCTTAGGTAAAAGTGAGATGAACGGAGTTACGCAACTTCGTGGGCTGGTATTTTAACTAATAACAAATATTATTAATAAATAACTGTTGTTTCGTTAAAGTTAAAAATAAAACGATTAAATTATGTAATTGTTATTTAATATACTATACTATAATAGAAATACCGGGTAATACGTAGTGTTCATAAATAATTTTCTGTGCGGAAAATTACATACCTGAGTTGCCGCCATGTTACCTCTAAATACCATGCTACATTTATTTCCAAGCGTAAAAGGATTTTAATGTCAAAATAAATCATTGTTATTAAAATGGATTGGAATTGATGTTGTTCTCAACAGTGCATGCAAAAGTACCTGGCTACTACTAGGTAGGTAGGTATTCTGTAGTTTCTAGAAGTATCAGTGTGAATTGAAATAAACAATGAACAAGATTGCTCTCAGGGAAGTGACTGGATGTGTGGTAACAAGTAATCAATAGATACTATTATTAGGTGTTATATACTCATTTCTTTCTAATTATTATTTAACACTGGCATTCGGGAAATAAGAAGATGAGCCTTTTACTGCGAAAATAATTATTAATATAAATTACATTAGCTTCAGCACGGCATTTCCGTATATTACTCTAAAATTACTAGCATTTTGATAAATTCCATAAACGCAAACCATCTGAAGATCGAACGAGAACTTGCAAATATTAGATACAGATCATAGGTAGGTACTTCAAATGTCTTATGCGATTTCATACAGACGACGATGCAAACTACATGGTTAAACAAAAGAATAGCTTGGAAAAACACATCATATGTATTTTGTGTTGCAAATCCCTGCCACCTTATGACGGGTAAGTCCATTTCACAAATAAGATATCGACATCACTCCACATAACGACCGGGAAGTCTTTAACAAATCCATAAAGCGATCAATCTTCGCTAACCGTTACACAATGGCGCGTGCCACGGATTCAGAGTTTACAATTTACTTGCGCCCGCGCACCTCTTAGAAAGTCCCACAATACGTGATGGAAATCATAGTAAACAGAACACGTTTGACACCATAGTGTAACACTATAGTTATCTAATGGCTGTGTTTATTTAGAAAACGGTTTTCGAATCAGGCTAATTGTCGGCATCGCGTGTCTAACAGGCAGGCGGACAACTTGAGAGAATGCTGGGAATTCGCGAAACTAGTAATGATGAGGTTGTAGAAATTGGTCACTTTTCTCTCGAAGTATTATCGTAACGACCTTTTAAAGTCAAGTTTTATGCAGAGTTGCAAATTATTTTCAAGTTTCGTAAAGTTTATTAGGATCTTCCAGAACATCATACAAAAACTTTTCCTGAGCGAAAAGTCTAATTGCAAATATGCCCAATTCGTTAGAAGTGAACCAATTAATTCAAAAACAGAAAATAATCCTTCAAGCGCACAATACGGAGCCAATCGATCAATACGGAGAACCTCGAAAACTAATCGCCAACTAAATATGTATTGACTTCTTAGTAATTTACCTGCGAGAACTAAGAGCCCTTCTCGGATTTCGCGTGTATTTCGGAGTTGGTGTTTACGGTATTTCCCAGAGAAGATTAGCTAATTAGGGTAATGCAATTAACTAATCGCTTTTATGACTATGGTCTTGTTGCAAACAATGAACGAGTAAAACTTTAACTTTTATTTTAGAGGATTCTTTTTAGTAGCGTCCGTAAAATTTTGTTTTAGGGTCACTGAGTTACATACTCTGTTACTGTTACAGCCTTTGTATCGTCCCACTGCTGGGCACAGGCCTCCTCTCACGTGGAGAAGGATTGAGCATTAATCACCACGCTTGCTCAATGCGGGTTGGTGATTTCAGACTATATAGTCCAGGTTTCCTCAAGATGTTTTCCTTCACCTTTTTAATCAGCCATTGGTGTCCAAGATATACTTAGAAAGTACATACAAACTTAGAAAAGTTGCATTGGTACTTGCCTGACCTGGAATCGAACCCACACCCTCATACTTGAGAGGTTGGCTCTTTACCCACTAGGCACTAGGCACTAAAATTAAGGAGGCGTAAAACCTTAAAATTCTTACCTTGACATGCAAGGGAATTCGTAAGTGACCATTGTATCACCTATTGGCAATGTGTAGTGGCTGCAGAAGGTCAATTGTTGGCGTGAGGTGTGACTGATGAGCCCATTGCCCAGTTTGAGTAACTGTCAGTAACGGCGTGTGCGCTGCATCGCAAGCGCTCGCTATCGACGAGAGAATGTCAAGATATCGAATCGTGTACAGTTAAGATTTAGAATCGATTAATCGGGTTTATGGATGAGAAGTTTTTTGGTTGGTATTTAATTATTCACTCGGTTTTTATGCTATTTCAAAATGGTATGCGTGTGCTCATCTTACATGATAATACAGTAAGCGGAAAAATAGTCACGTTGTAAAACTTAGATTAGGTATTGTGATATAAGAGGTGTGACCGCTGAACTCTAACCTTAGAATGACGGGAAGTCATCAAGAAGCAGAAAATGCCTTCCATACACAATGACACATAACAAACAGTATAATTTTCGTCATAATACGAATAATTTGAGTTATCCAATCTTCCGAGACTCTCGTTATTCAACGTATTGTTAGACAAAGGGCTGGGAGCCAGTGGAAATGGACAGATATGTAAATACGCCAGTCGAACAATATTTTATGCATTTGACTTTCACTTTAGTGACATGACATTCGTTCGAGATGGTAGTATGATATTCAAATGGGATTTTGCATAATTGATCGTCTGATAGAATATGGGAGCCAATTAGATTTAATTTTATACTTTAGATATTTCAAACACTGAACTGTTATGTTCGTTTAACTGCTGTGTTTGCAGATTTTCTACAAAACAGATACATTTACAAACAATCTAGGTTAACGTGCTGTCCTAATTTTGGGATCCATTTAGGAAAGTTTCCCAATGTTATCTAGCAACGGAGTTTTGATGGATTGTCAGATATTCTTGGATTAAATATGGATAGAACACGTACATTCCGGTTCCACTAGTACTGGCAGTTAGCACATGAGTTGGTACGCTGTACTGTAGTGTAGGTAATAACGTGCTTCCTTTGAACTTTGCTATGTAGGTAAGTAGGTACCGTAATTTGCTACTTGACTAGACCTAAAATATGCGCAGCTGTATTCTTTAACACTTATAAGTTACGTTGAATTGGAGGGCGGAATAAGTGAATAGCAGGTTCTTATGAAAAGTCATACCTATTAATCGTAGGAAAGGTAATTGAAAATTGAAAAAAAAAAAATAGTTGATATATATGCATAATAAAGGGACGATTTGAGGTATTGAAAACATTCCCGTAATAATAATAAAATACCTACGTTGGTAAAGCGAAGGAATTACAACAAATGCAAAAATTCTGAAAGTAAATAAATGCTCGGAATACATTATTAATACGTACTTTTATTAAAATTGTAAGCATGCCTCCATCCATGACGTTAAAAGATTGAAGAGTTAGAAGAGTAAGAATTTAAAGTTGAAAGGAAGGATAAAGGTTGGATATGAAAAGACGATTGGAAGAGAGCAACTATAGACATAGGTAATTGTAAATAAAATATAGTTTAATGATTACCATAGATTAGCGATTTATATACATCAACGGTGCCGACTAGTTTTCTTTCTAATACAGACAGACACGATCACACATGTGTTAATTAATAACACCTATTGTTCCCTGTGAGGCTCCCTACGGACGGCAGTCACACAATGACAGGAAGTTTACTTACAGAGATATTGTTTTATATTCAAATTATAGATAAGTACACGTACTAGACTTGGAGGTCGGAAAATTGGTGAAAACATCATAGGTACCTAAGCTTGGAATGGATCGTAGAGCGAAAAGCTAAATGCTCTTTTGAGTTTGTTCATGCTCATTTTTATTGACAACTATTTTCTTCGTGACATACATTTTGAAGTCTGATTGAAATTAAATAAAAAATACTGATAAGTAAAGAATAAATATAAAGGTTGAAAAGGACAGTGGTATCACTGTGGAGAAGCACAAGAAAAAAAGTAATGGATTCGACGAAATAACGGGAATCAACAATATTACACCATACTTGTCAGGCAGGCGGCCGACCATAAAACTTAAGCCGAAACTTCTGCAGCATGAGGAAAGTAAACCAAAGAAACGATGGATGGATTGTGTGAAAGTAGATATGGTAAGAAACAATGTTACTTGTGAGATGACGGCAGATAGAAGAGTATGGAAGGAGAAAACATGCTGCGCCGACCCCAAATAAAATTGGGATACGGGCAGAAGGTTGATGAACAATATTACACCACACTAACATTGCCAAAGACGTTAAAAACGATTATTTGTTACTAAATTACAATTTCAAGTTGGATTTATTATCACTAATCGATAATTAATGACATACTTAATTGATTTTACAGTAAAAGTGCGAAACAGACGTGGGAACTTATCGAGTTCTTACATATTATACAACGAAATCATATCACATTCTTCAGTAGTGTTATAAAATCATAAAGGTAGTTGTTACTGTGGTCTAGATAATTTCGAGGTTTTGTGGCGTAAATGAGACGATTTTGCTAAAGCATTGAGGTAAGAGATATTGTCTTTGGAATTGCATAACTTAATTATAGTGGGCGAGAAGTTCGTTGATACATGAATTGGGACCGTAAACAACGAAAACCGGAAAGCTGGTGTGGGTAGACTCTAAGACGAATCGTGAGAAATCTCTGGATGAAGACAGTGCAACCTGCGACTGTGTTAATGAAGGAGGTTGGCCAATATGATTAATAGAAATGAGAGAGTTAAGACAACTCTACTAACGGAAGAATAGTAAGAAGATAACAAATCTGAGTCATCCAAAACTTGAGTCATAGAAATGTAAATTAATTGCGTTATTGAAATCAATTAATATCACTAGATAAGACTTAGAACAATAATAATATTAATGGGATATTCAGAAACGTGGGTGAAAATGGCAAAATGTACCATTCACAATCTATAGAACGTACGTATGTTTTTGATGTGACGCTCAAATATTTATTTTTATTATAAGATACAAATCATAGATACAATTAGAGCTTATCAAATCAATCAAATGAATAATCAATCAATTATGCAAACAATGAATCGATACTATTTATGAACGCTAGAGCTCATTGTATTCAAGTTGTAGCGCACTTGTAGAAGATACACTCTTCGACAACTATGAGACTACAATATGAGTAATAACGATAGTGACTTTCACTCGTTTAGGATATAATTAGACCGGTCTTGAACAAAACGTTATCAATGACACAGAGGCTACTGAATTAGTCATTATTATTAATAACAAAAGTGATTAAAGAGATAGTAAATGAGAAAACTATCAAATGATTGGAAACAACTATAAATATAAAGCTAGCCTGTCATTCTGAAAATAGGTTTGAAAAAATAACTTCTTGGAAACACAACATAGACAGTATTAATGTGAAACAATATTACAAAAAGATTAACGTAGGCCACAGTGAGTTTCTTAATTAGTTCAAAGGAAAGGGTGATAAAGTAACAAATATGAATTGAGGAACAGTTCCCATAGCCAAGGTTGCATACATAGCCGGACGTGTATTAATACAATGAGTGTATTGTTAAATGAAACAATGCAATGGATACCGTGTCAGACGAAATTTACGGCGTTTGTGTAGACGTTGGTTAAGTTGTGGGGAAATTCGGACAAAGGCGAATCTAATATCTATTAGATTTTGTTGTGTTATTGCTTCATTGAGTTAATCCTTTATTTCTAGAATTTGATGTGGTGGCATTGTAATAATTTTAATTTGCAGAACGTTATTTTTATTTCTTACATTGCGTGAAATAGCTTCATGCGTAACGTGAGTTGCGGCTGTCTTGTTCTGCATATTATCTACAATTAGTGTAAACAAGAAAAGTACAAGTATTTGGGATTTAAATAGCTATTATAGTTGCGTATGTTACAAGTGCATTACTTCACCGACGTCATGTGAAGTTAGTAATAAAGTAATAATTGCAGGCATCCGTTCGCGCGTGACTGGCCGACCTTAATATTTGACGTAGCATACACATGTGCTCCTCCAACTTTAACTTTTTTATTTTTATACTGGAAACAGCCGCAATTATTCTCAATTACACATTTATTTATTAGTCTTGTTCCGACGTTGCGTATTTTGTTATCGCTTTCGAAAGAACTTCAATAACTTGTAAGAGTTTCCATCCAAATGTGATTTTAAGTTTAAGTTTCTTATATTCAATACCGCTTTCTGTTTCTTTTTCTTCAAGGTAGCTATAAATGTTTATGTGGTCGATGGCCGGAGCGTATTCTGCAATTTTTTCTTCGATCTATTACTTAATATTCATGCATGCGTCTGTATGGTAATTTATGATGCATAAGATAAACATAAAATCCGTTATAGAGAAATGTTGTTTTGGTTGCTGATTTAGTTCTTAGATCTTGTATTCTCGAAATGTAGCGGAAGAGACTAATATTTCCTTTTACAGATATGTATTTTAAAAAGGAGGCCGAAGTTGTAAATACAAATAGTTCCTGTTCTGGCCATAAAATAAAGGTTAAGTAAATCGGACGTTGAACAAACCACATGTTATCAAATTCGATAAGTTAAGAAAAGATACTGTTACAACCTTGTTATCGTCCCACTGCTGGGCACAGGCCTCCTCTCACACGGAGAAGGATTGAGCATTAATAAAAAATATATATATAGAAAAGTATTATAATTATAAAGATTTCCTTGATCATTAAATTTTCCTTTGTTATTCATGTAAATTTTAATTAATTAATGAGACCTGAGTAAGAGGAAAACCATTTGCCAATATAAGAAAAAGACGATTACGATCAGCGGAATGTAAAAGCATATGCAAAAACAAGTCACGCAACTTGTGTGCAGTGTTGCGGAAAGATTAACGATCTCATTGGATCCAGTACTGCCACATTTAACTTCCATAGGTTCTCAATGAATCGCTATTATTGCAACTGATTCGAAAAAAGAAAAAGAAACACCCTGCAACTTTGAAATTCCAGAATTGCAGAATCGATATGCCAAAGTCATTTGTTTGTTTCGTAATTACCACGTGGTGATAATATAGGCAACGGTTGCGTGCATACATTTTGGAAAATGTAATAATATTTTGAAACTGCATATTTCAATACATATGGCGTATTGAATCTCTAGTCACAGGTAGATTTCACATGCATGTTTGCACATTTTACTTTAAGTGATCGTTCTTCAAAAGTTGAAAAGGGTTAGTTACAAATGTTGTAAGAAACTCTTCTGGAACTGGACTCTTCTGGCATCGATACACTTCTCCACACAATTTCCTCAATCGTAAAGAAAACAAACATTCATGTTTCTATTTTATCTTATTACACAGATAACGAACTGAACAAATAAAAAACAACCATGAGCAATAAAAAAAAATCAACTTTGTCTAATTGCTGGAAAAATACCAGCAACTACATAATAACTGTCTCGTTACAACAGTTATCTCACGTTCCGTTACACTTAGACTTAAACGTCCGAATTACATGAACGTTAACTGAATTCGGCCGACATTGCCAAGATATGATTACTTTCACTGTTGTAGACAAACGAATGATACGTTACTCGAGAATTTGATCGCTTTCCATGGTTAGGTAACTGAATCGTTGTAATCGAGAACCTAGTCGATTTATTGGACTATAAATCAACTCACGTAGTCGATTTGATATGTCCCGTTGCGAGTTGTGTTGTATTCGATGTATCGTTATTGCTGTGATTGCTTTTCATCTCTGCTATTACGCTTATTGAGGCTGTGTTTCCGCAACTGACAATTATAGAGCAGCAGTGTATGATATGTATGTTGCAATTAGATCGTTCTCTTGTTCAGACTCAGAAGTTATTATGAAATTGAAGAATTGCACTAAACTTTATCACAAGAGATTATCAAGTTATTGTCAAGTTTTGCATGAGATGATTAAATAATGATCAACGATGACCCTGTTAAAATTTGATCTGGGGCCCGATTCTCCTAAGTTAATAATGTCAACATTGAATATAAATCGAATCGCAATATGATCGCAATAGCCGTTTTAACCATATCGGGCATTCTGCTACTTGTATAAGACCAATCGTATTCCAACAACATTCGATTGGTTTGCGATTGGTCTGCTATTTTGGTGATTTTGGTCTGTATGGTAGTTTGCTCTACAATCATATTGCAATCGTAAATCATTTGCAGACAAAATGATTCATTATTGAATGACAGAAAAGGATAATAAATTGAGGTAAAAAATCTTTAAAAACAAGCTTTTATTTAAATGCGCTAAAAAGAAAAAAAATAACTTTTACTGTAACTTTACTGTCAACTTATAACGACATTTCAAATTTAACATATTTAAAAGCTTGTCGCGAGATTTAAGTACTTGTATTTACTTTCTTAGTAAAATCGCGACAAGCTTTTAAATATGTTAAATTGCGGAATGCCACATACGCTTCAATCGTAATTGAGTCGTGATTGGATCGCAGTCGAATGTGAATCGGGGCCCTGGTTTTATCATATTATTAGTACTAGGGTCGACTCCCGGATCGAGCAGTTTTTGGGTTTGTCCAGACATTGTTTTGGTATTTCTAAGTAGCAGCTTGGAGTCTGGGCGTCCCCTTTACTTGGGATTTCTTACAAAAAGTGGGCTATTTCTCAATTTTGCTCTTTCTTCGTGGAATATTGATGAGATGTCAAATTACACGGAATTGTTGCTTCCAAAAGAATTTAGCTGTCAGACTTACTTAAAACAAAATAAAGCGGAACATTAAGTTTATAAAATATCTTAAATCGGAATATTTTTTATATTCATTCCAGTAGTCTTTATCAAATTTATTATGACATAACATTGACCATTATTAGAAACCTATCAATCAAAAATCGCACACAACACTATTGCGCGCAAAATCAATAATTAAAATTCGATTATTGTCTATCTATCTATGGCATTCGAGAGCCGGATACCGATAACAGGCTCTTATTCATACAACTAGAAATTAGTTTACTTTCTATTAAATTTATTTAAGTAAGTTTACCTCCAACCAATGTTTGGCAAATCCAAGCAAGCACATCACAGACACAGATCACCACAAAGCACTGTAATAGAATTAATTTGCGTCACAAGTCGCGACTCATCAACTTATCCATGATGAATGGCGTTATTATTAGCAGTTTATATACGTTTTCTCTGCGGGAGGTATCGGAGTGTTCAAGATGGCGTCGGAGAGCACACGTGCGTCACGGCGCGCTCACCGGCTCTGACTGACGGAGTGCCTGATGGTGCGGCGGCAAATGACATGACCTGCTGGAATTGGGTGAAGCGGATGGAACTTTGGCTAGTCTACCTGGATGGACAAATGCCTCTTTAGTACTGTATCACTTAATTTGAAGTTTGTGGTGATGAAGTGTATACTGTACAGATGGAAAGCTCTACAACGGTTTCAATATTTTCAATATTTTGAAATTGAATAGAGGTCAATTACTGCTCGAAGTTTAATCACCTCTAGCGTGTAGACGTGTAAAATTACGTGTAGCACAGTTTTCATAATTCACCTACTTTATGGACCTCAATTTCTTATAAGGCCTAATAATGGTAGATTTGTGAGGAAATTAAGAAAACCCAAATCAAATTAACTTCGCTATAAGCACTAACTACTTATTTATTTATTATTGCAATACAGGAACGTCATAAAAAAGCTAATGTAGAGACAGACAGAGAAAGCTATCCTTCTCCCACAAGTTAATGCACACACCAAATAAAAGGACACCATCATCCATCAATCCATAGACAATAGGTAATTCCCGCCGCTTTAACTGGCTTCATACAAAAAGGATTACCACAAAACCTTTTTACTTCGACCTTGGTCACGTCACTAGTGGCAGTAAAATAACAAATACTTAATGACAATAATACTGCTATCGGTTCGTGCTTGCCCGCACGCTCCTATACATCCAATTACGAAGGAATTTGGGTCAGTTGCCTTTGCTTCATGTGTTAAAAACTGCTTTATTTCGACTTCATTCCTTTTGACAAATAGCTATTGGATAATTCGAACGTCAATCAATTGTTTTTATACTGCATTGCGTGCTCAAGAGTTGATGTTTAAACTTGGATCGTTGAAATCTGCTCGGTTGTCAATATTAAGTTGAAAATTAAGTTTGTGAATTTTCCCAACTAGGCCAGAGTGTTGCTTACTTATAAGATCTCCTATTGTGTATCGTCCAAACCATGTCAATTACGATTATCTCGTTACCGCATGATTATGTAAATTAAAATCTAGTTGTTAGATAATTTAATTGTAGCTTGAATTGAGATTGTTTCAATTAATATTTCCTCCAAAGCGCTACTAAGTGTAAGCTAACCGACAAAACTTGTCTAGATACCTACTTTTAAAATGCATAAAATGATGTGACATAATGTCATGGATGTTTGTGATCAGAAAAATTGGTCATGCAACTAGTCCAGAAAAAAATACTAAGTTATCTTAAACAATAAGGGAAAACATAACGCTTGTTAGCTATAAAGTTAATTCTAACAGGTACAGGTAAAATTTGTAGTTTAACAGCATAGGTACAAAACGCTCGCTATTGGAAAAACAGGAAAATGATTATGGTGTGCAATATTATTTATCAATACCTGATTCAGTACAGACGCATTATTTTTAGATTTATAAGAGGATGATGTACATTTACCTTCCATTACCTGCCAATAAAGCACAGCACTATAGTTAACCATATGATAAAAAATAAAGGAATGAACTTTAAAAGAGTGTATGACCCACAAATTATTAATGATTTATTGGTTGCCGAGCCTTTTCCCAACTGTCCATTTCGGCATCCAGCAGCAGATGCAGTCCAGAAGGTTTCATGTCATGTTTGTCAGGACTAGTAACAATGTATTTATGTATAGGTAGAATATCAATCAGTAGCAAGGCTATCGGCAGCTCACAGAATAATTACCGACATGCTCACATTACACACACAACAACATTCCAGTGTAATCACAACCGGTATCTATGGGAGCCCGGCGACTTTTTGTGAACGCCATAGAGACTGAATGAGTGATGCCTTTGCGTAATTGTAGTTTCAATGTCAGAGATATGTAGACGACTCGACTTACGGCCCACCAGAAAAACCATGTTTTGTGCTTACGAGAGCTAGTTATTACTTGTATGGGGCTAATAGGCTAATGTCAACATTCTATCTCTAGCAAGTAAATGAACGGATAGATAAAATATTGGGAACGGTGGTTAGACAGCAAAGTAGAATTCGATGTAAAACAATTTGACCTTTACGAGCATACCTGCAGTGGTTTGACGGTAAATAAGTTTAATAACGTTATGAAGGATCCTTGAATTTAATTTAATGATAACAGAATGTCTTCAATGAGTGGAACGTACAGCCTTGTACTAATGTAACGTACTTAAATCTGTAAACTCACTTTTGAAAGGTTGCATTCGAGATAATCTCTTTAAAACAGAGTAAGAAACAAGAATAATCCTAATTTACGATGTTGCCAAACAGCTAGTGAAATATGTAACTGGTTGTATAATTTTATTTAAAATTCAATCTTTGCATATAGAACGAAATGCATACAAACATCCATAATTATAGGTATTACAGAAAATTGCAGACATATTTTACAGAATATGGTTATGGGTAACAAATGCTAAAATTATTTTTAAATCAGGAACATGTGGCGACAAAGTTCGTTCAGAATTCAGACTTAGCTTGAAACCTGAGTCACGATGTGTCTCGTATCCAGACAGTCGCGTAACAACTGAGTATGTTATCGAGCGGTGTAACATTACAGAAGAATCCTAAATAGTGAGGTAGGCACGGAAGCAAGCTATAGGGTTTCCTTCCTTGTGACTAGGAATTGATTCTTGCACAACAAGTACGGTTTCCGAATCTCGATTTACATTTATTCAAATCGATGCGTTAGAGGTTGGGTTTCTTGTATTTATTTCTTGGTGATGTAATGGGTTTTAAAACCTTCAATGTACTGGTTTAAGTAATATGTAAGGAAGCGTAATCAAAAGTATTAGTATCGACTTTTGGAAAGGCGAAAGTTAAACATACTGACCAGCTGTTAGCTTTCAGAGTTGTCTAGAATGCATTCTGAATTTAGAAGCTGGGAACATATTTTGTTTCAAGCATATTCAATTACAAGTTTCTCAGTCTATTGTTATTAACGTTAAACATAGATGACCTACTTTGATAACTGTTATAACCCACTAATTGCAGAACAATCTAAATAGGAAGGATTATTGTTGTATCTATAGGTACAAGTATTTAGACTTAAGAAGAATGCAACTGCGTATTGCATTTATTTACGTATTGCACATGTGCTAACCAAAACCGACAGAGTAACATCTGCCGAAATTATCTCGATCATTTAGAAGCTCCATCTGCATATAAACAGTCTTCTTCTCCTTCTAAGCGTTTATCCCGTCTTGTGACGGGGTCCGCTTTCCGTATTTTCTTCTTCCACTTCGCTCTATCCTGGACATCTTCCTTTTCGAGTTCGCAGATTTTCATATCTTTCTTTACGACACTCAACCACCGCAGTTTTGGCCTGCCTCTGCGCCTTTGACCGGGGGTATATCGAGGTTGAGTGTCGCATTGCCGACAGTATTTAAAAATATTTCTGCTAACACAGTACGCTAATTGCTGCACGCAAAATACGAATGCGTGCACCAGCAACAAATGTATAGGAAACAAAAAATATTAGCAGATACCGATGAGAATTAAACTGTCAGTTGGGAAACAAACCTTGCGCGTGTTAAGCAACATGTTATACTTTAGAAACATACTCGTAGCATTACAAAACGTACACACACTATTGAATATGATACATTTAGCGAGCACAATGGGGCGTCAATACGGCACGGCTTGCAATGCGAATTGTGAAACTATAGTAAAAACACGTAAAAACTGCATAAATCAAATGCTTGGACGCGACAACTGTGGAAAAAATTCTTAGCGAATGGGAAAGGAAATAAGATACTTGAATGAAAATGCATCAATGAAACTGCTAAGTGACGTGGACAGGAACTACAATAAAACCATGTTTGGTGAAGAAACTACTTGAGAAGACGTTAAAACGAAGCAATATAATTAAAACTTTATAGCTGTGAAATTTTCTCAATACGCCACTCTCCGGAAAGCTTTTACTTTTAACTATTTCTATTTACCTCTAAATGCGAATTAATGGTCAAGAAAAGTGAAAACAACCAGTCCAGGACGTGCCATCATTCTGAAAAGTCAATAAACTAGAGGCTAATGTGAGCTTGCCCATACCGGTCGAGGGCCAGTCGCCAATTAACTCTAAAAGGTTGTATTATGTCGTCTGCCTCTCTGGTTGCACCCAGGAACAAGGGAAAGTGACTAGAAGGTTCAATGGACCTGCACCTGTTTGTGGCTGACATTTTAACGAATGGACTTCGTGATTTCACATAACAGGGGTTAAGGAAAAGAAACCGGTTCCCTTTTGGATGAAGGAATGCTTCCATTCAAGTTAAGTGAAGTGACCTTTCAATCTTATTGTAAGCGGTATGGAATCTTTTTGACGATTTACCTTCATTTTAAGAACGGAAACTAAAATTAGAAATCTTCAACTTAATCTTCTTAAACGTGAAGTTATGGCGGTGTTTTGGAGGTTATTTTTAAACGAGACCCACATAGGCCATTTAGAAAACAGGTTGTTTTAAATGTTTATGTGGCTATTTATATGAGTGTCACATCTCAAGCAATATTACTAAATCATATTTACTTTAAAAAATGGAGCAGTGATGACCTGGTAAAACAACTATGTAGAACTATGAAAAAACCAGAAATCATCCACCCGGCAAAGAGCAGATTGTGATACAACTAACCACATTTCTGGTGTTTAATAAATTATTGAATCTTATAGCATTTTTACCGTAAGTGAAGTTGGCATAATATAAGTGAGCGATAGACGATGAATGAGGTTAATACATCACACTAAATGAAAGACGTTGAGTAGTTGGTGATGCATTATGTACCTCTGAGGGAACTCTGAAATACAAGAACCAAAGGCTTGTTATGTATGAACTCCATAGTTTAGAGACATCATAATTATTGAAGTAGCATTTAACTTATCCTTTTTAGCAAGCCATGATTTTCCTTGTTGGTACGGGTTCATGGTTGTATCATCATTTGCAGTTATAAATATAAAATTATTACAACAACTAATAGTCAATACATAATTTGATCTTCATCAGTTGTCTGTACAGCTCATTATTTTCCTATTAGATAATAATATTATGATAACGACTGTCATTCAGCTGGTCATCAGTCATGACCTCGACATTGAAGATTTGTTAGATCATCAAATTTTTATATTTCAATGAACTACTAGCACAGCAACGGTTATTTGTAAGTACGTCATTGCCACATCATTAAAATATTACAGCATCATTAGTGTGCCAGATCAATAAATATATTCAAAGATGCTACCTTTTGGAAATTGAAACCTGCTACTAGAAGTTATTATTCCGAAAGTGAATTTATTATCCATAATACTGAATACCGATAGTTTAGCTGTGGGAATATCGCGAAAGATTTTAGATAAAGATTGCAATACCAGTTTGATTTCATTCCTGGACTACAATACACATAAACAATTGTGGCTTCAGCGTTTTGATTTCAAGTACCTACTCATTGACAATAATTCTAAAAGAGTTTCATCACAATTGCACAAAAAAGCCATAATTTGTCAACTAATCGATGTGTACGTGTGAAACTTAGCATAACAGGCAATATCGATTCAAATCATAACCATTAAGCATGGCAATATCGAATCATACTCGTATGCAGTTGAATTACATTCGTGCAATATTCCGGAGAAAGTTAATAGGCAGTTTATTTTAAGTAATAATAAAAGAGACTGGAATTGCAAGAGTACCTTCGTAAGCTGTTAGCGGTGTACAAACATTAACGGCAATTAACACTGATAAAGAAATAGTGGGTAATGGCCTAAGAGAAAGTGCGATTTTGTGGGAAACAAAGGGGAACTTCATAAGACTAGTAGTAGAATCGTATTTTGAAGTTCCAGAGAACAGAGAAGGTACTAAAGTTAAAATGTAGCAAAAGCTACTTACGTGCACTTGCAGCAGATGTAATATTGATGCATGGATCAGAAACAAAAATAGGCTAAGTTGGCGTCATAGCGTGTGTTGTTTGGATCGGTAAATCAATCGAGTAGGAGTAATGCATTGATTTGTAGAAAAGGCACTGCTGTTGTAAGTCTTCGTCAAGGAAATCTAACGAGGCAGGCCATAAGGTTAGCCTGTCAAACTCCTTTCAGTTTATTTCGTATTGTGTTTTGCTTTTGCTGTATTTGCTTTCGCTAATATAATGTTCTCGTAAGAAAAGCTTTTGCAGAACAACTGGAAACAAGTTCATAAAGACGTGCAAAGCAGAAACAATTAAAAATAACTGCTAATAAAATTAAGAATAACTCTAAATCTTTTGTCACCAAACGACGCATTAAATAATAACACAATAGGAAAGTTAATTAATCATAGTTAATGTTTTATGAAGTAACTTTCACTAGAAACAGGGAAACTATGAACAATATGACTGGAGTACTTAATAATATTGATGAACCATAAAATCTAGCCTTTGCCGCGTTCTTTGCAGGCTGCATCAAAGTTGATCAACCCATTGATAGAAGACCTTTATAGAATTTAAATCAGTCTCTACCTACATCGTCTTCAGTCATTCAAGAGACTTTTAGTATGGGCTTACGTAAATAACAGTGTTACATAAGCCGACAGGACCCTTAATCAATCAATTATAAAATATTATTGGTGTGTAATAACAACGTCCGGTGGATCATTAAAATGTGAAAATTACTTTTTTCTACCAAAAATGTTTTTATTATATCTTGTTAAGCTGGTTTGTGACCCGGTGGGTCCATTGAGCAAGTTCGACAGGTCCATCACCATCGTTGCATGCGAATTTCGACATTTAAGTATCATCAAATTATTTTTGACATTTATACAAGTTTCCGGAAAGAAATAAAAAAACAGTGGTGACAAGTTTATGTAATTTGGCTTGAGGAAAGGTAAAAGTATTATAAGAACTTCCGATACTATGATAGTGGTCATCGCCAAAAACAGTTGACATCGATGCATTCATGTCATCGAAAAAACATTCGTTTATTAATTGTTATTTTGTTTATGAGCATACAATCCTGTGTTAATCTATTTATAGTCCAATTACAATAGTGCTTTTCCTCATACACGTAACAAAAACATTACACCTAAAGCTATTTATTACTATCAACAAATATTTGATAGTTCCCAAATGGTCACCTGCCGTAATCGGCGACGTATTTATGGAAACCTAAACACAACTGGTCACACCGGTTTGTCTGTATGTATTTGGCCATTTAATTTGGTTCAGATCAAAAGGAAGACTAAAACGCATTGATGAATAGGATTTTAATGGTGATTAAGATAGCCATATAAAATATAATAATAAAATACTTTTATTTCGTGTTGCTGCATTCACAGCTCAAGAATTTGACTTTTAAGTAGTTATCAAAGTTGAAACGTCGTCAATGCATTTCTAAGATCTCCAATAAGTAACATTTTGCCTTTATTTGTGGGGCAAGTTTATTCATTGGCTGTCAAGATAAATATGTAGAAACCTCCACTATGTTATTTGCATGATAATCTAGGATAAGAGAAAACAATGTGTCAGGCTAGCTTTCCCGCGTTAGCAATAACTTCAACTAAGATGAGTATTTGCGAGAATATTTATAAAATTAAATTACTTATGTTACTTAAAATAAAGTTGTACCTAACAAGGTGCAAGTATTGAACAACGATGAAGGTGAAGCAGAGGTGGAATGGCTTACCTAATCAGATTTTATTGGTGATCCGACTCCAGATTCTGAAACAAACAATGAAATATATTAAAATCCAAATAAAAATAAAAAGATAATCAAGTGCGAGTAGATTTCAAAGACTATCATATAAAGAAACAGGCATAACTTGAAACATAAATGTAACAGAGATAAAGGAAGTCAATACAACACTAGAAGAAAGAACTATTACAAGTCATGTTAAAACTAAAAACTATAAGTTCTCGTTTTAGCGAACGACGTGCGTAATTTACGTGGAATCCATGTTTTGTGCAGTGAGGAAGTGAATGAAGCTCTCCATTGTTAACAGCACAATGTGTCGCAAAGCGCATAACTAGTATGAGTGTAGGCATATTATTGTTTTATTAGCTGTTGACATTTCCGTGAGGACTGTCACGTCTTTTGCGTTAAATGATCTTTGATTGTTTAGGAAGCTAGGAGTTGCTGAGAGTACAATGCGATACATATTGATTTTTTCGTACCTCGATGACTCAATATCGAACCTCATTGGAGATTCACGTCGTATGTCAGGTAAACCGCAAAATAAATGACAGGATTTGGTTTCGTTTCCTTTGGGATATTTTAATGTCGTCACAAAAACGTACTATGTGACCATATTACGATGAACAGCAATAGAATGTAGAATAATTAATTACGAATCATTTGGAAAGATTATCTCATCTGTTGTCGTCATTTGTACATTCCGAGTCTCTAATATGACACAAAATCCGTATGATCTATGCTCGTTAAGCCTATCATCTAATTAATAACTACAAACAAACAATAGCCCGCATAACAAACACAAAAGCCAGTATGGTTATTGTGACATAACTGAAGGTACTTAGATAAGCTCGACAATAGCAGCTGTGGGAGACACCAGGTTCCCATATGTGCACAACTCCACTGTGTTATAAGAAAAGCTAAATATCAGGTATTGATCATTGACACATTTGTACCTACAGCCTTGGGTGAAGAAACTCCGAGAGATTCTATTAAACGGTGGACTTCAATAATCTATCTATCCATGAATAGATTTGCTTATTAGAGATAGGACTTTAACATTTCTCGTATGGGGCTCATGTCTAAATTCTATCTTCAGTTAAGCAGAACAACGGATTTATAGATAGGTTACTGCAATCTGCATTTAGTGGTTCAACATGACTCTAATTACATAAATGGTAGCCAATTCTGAATCAGTTTCTCTAACAGAGGCCGAAATGTTTCAAATCAAAATAATTGTATAGATCGTTTCTTAGCAATGCGTTTAAACCAAACTAGCAAAGAATTGCTAGAACAATAGCATTCTTTGGCATCATTCTATCAATCGGAAAGAATTCTTAAATGTAGAACAAACGTAGAACATTCTTGTTTTCTTTTCGCTAAATGAAATTGTTAGAATGAGCATTCCTTTGAGTCTCTTTGTTTTGAACGTCTCAAAGCGGATTTTAGAATGATGCATTTAACATATAGAAATATCATCTTCACTTGAGAATAGTTTAAGGCTGAGACTTCTCCAAAACAGAGATATGTACGGTGTGCTGTGTGTTGTGCGAGAAGAGTTGTTTTTCAGCTCAAGGGACTCAACCAAAAGCGAAGGTATTGTGATCTCTTGTCTCCACTGCACGTGGTCCGCGCTCAGCTCACATTTCCGCTTAAATCGTACCATACAAATGTTACACATCTCCACACAGCAATATCCACTGAAGCTGAGCCGAGAAATGAATTATTAATACAATTCTATTGGTTATTGAAAAACATCTCTCCGTTTGTCTCATTTTCGCTTTGGTGAAGTCCTGGCCTTAGACCATCCTCAAGTGTAGATGAGATTTCCATAAGTTCGATGCGCCGTTCTAAAATCAATCTATACTGGCTTACATTTCTTACGCCTTTGTCGTACTATTGCATTATCATTACCTAACAGTACACTACGTAAGTATATTATCTCCTGCTGTTATATCGCACTAGTAAGTAGCGACAGTTTGCCAACAATCGCGCCATTACACGTTACCCTTAATTGGGTGCGTTGCGTGAAATGACAAGTAATTAACACATCTACTCTGATTGCTTCTGTTGTAAGCGCGGTTTTGTGATTGTCATTTGTAATTATATTGCATATGTACATTTATGTATTGAACTTACTAGTTAGGTAGGTTTAGGTATTTCTATAAGAGGAGGCGAGAATACATGCAGTGTTGCTGTTTTAGCTGATGCTATTAAACTTGTCGAAAACCTAAGATTTTTACGTACTTTATAAAACTGGACTAATACTCCCTTACAGCATGTCGATTCTATAAAATATCACAACTCACTTCGACATCACTCTCACTTCGACTTCGTTCTAAAGGTAGAATTCCGTGGACGCGACAATAGTCAACCTATGAAAATGTATGGCACCGTTGCCGAGGCCCGTGACAGTCGCGCGCGGCCGACGAATTTCGTAAGCTGCTCGCGGCATTGTCAACAATTTAATTCTGGTTTTACTAAAATTCTATAGATGTTATTAAGCGCTAGACCATGTTGAGAAGCGTACGGCCGCGAGCGGCTCACGAAATTCGTCGTCCGCGCGCGACTGTCGCGGCCCTCGGCAGCGGTGCCATACATTTTCATAGGTTGACTTTTGTCGCGCGCGGCTGCGACAATCGCGACCCACGGAATTCTACCTTAAAGTTTCGTGATTGACATTGTCAAACTACACTAGCGCTACACTATCGAGCGTGTTGACAAGTTGAACTAAATTAAAGTCGAGATTTTGACAGATCTGTCAAAATCTGTCTATCTATAGGGGAGGTAGGGGAGAGATGGGCAGTTGGGAGACATGATCAAATCAGAATAAAAGGGGGGTCCTTTTATTCTGATTTCTGATCATAGTTTTGTTTTTTTTTTTATTGGGTAGTTTACGTTACCGACTGGTAACGGTGTTCATCCATAGACTATCTGTCATTTCTGTGAGTTGTCAAGAACAAACACTCGTAAAAGTACTTAAATATTTTGTTGCGGTTTCGGATCGTTATAAAGAGAAAACTAATGAAAGGTATGTGTATTTTCTATTATTAATTATTGATTGTCAAAATCTCCAGTTACAATTATAGTAAGTCGATGCAATCCACACCTATTATACCTTTAGAAGAGAGTACTACAGCAATAGTTAATGGGCCCCACGTTTTTATTTTAGTCTAATATGACCGGGACCACCTACGTAGGTTGACAGGTAAGTAACTATTTTTTATTTTCTAGTTTTCAGTGCACATAAGATAAAACCGTTTAACTTAAAAGTTTTTTTACCGATTTTTTTTCATAAACTAAGTCAAAAGTGTCCAATGCTCCCTATGGTAGGGAGGCTTGGACATACCATGTAATGTATAATTTGTAAAGGACAATGCTCATGAAGTATGAGAAAAAAACCCAGGCCCGGCGCAAAAGAAATGTAACTCAAAATATAGGTAAAAATAAGTAATTAAATATTACATAGGGGGCATTATCGATTCAATCGGTTGACAGGAAGAGGGTGAAATTTGAATTACTAAATTTGATCCAAGAATAAATAATAAAACAAACGGGGTGAGCTAAATAAAACCGTTTAAATATCTCGTAATGTTGAAACTGATTGTAATTTTTAGGAAAGCTCTTTCATTATATCTAGCCGAATATAAGAAATGGCAATAAAAGTTGATAATGATCTGTAAAATCTGATTTTTTATGCAATAAATTGTGAAAAAGTGCCCATCCCTCCCCTACCTCCCCTAAAGTATGAAATGACATTTCGAATCGAAGTGAAATGCGAGTTGTTGATCGAGTTTTATAGAATCGCAGTACTGAATTGGCTCCAGAGATAAATCTTCGCACTGTTTTGCATATAGTTCTAAAATCTACCTTAATCATAAAATAATTATTGCACCAAATTCTTCACCAGCCCAGAACATATTTTTACGATGTGCAAGTTTTCGTACTTGACCGATTTGATCGCGAAGTTACCATTGCTATGTAAAACCGTTCGTTACGGCTTGCGCAAACGCAGCCACTTATATTAGTATTTACACAAACTATCGCATGAAGGCTCGTGTGGTAATGTGCTAGTTATTAATTCTTTTAATTAAAGGGAACGTCCCTGATATGTCACAAATAATATTGTTTAATTAAATTATTGTTGTGAGCGATTGGATTTCTATAAATGGAACAAACACTGATTAATCGCATGAGGACAGTTATTGTTTAGGATCGAATAATAATTGTCGACATGAAATGGAATAGGTTCAAGTATTAAAAGTAAGTGCTACATTCTTATACATTACATTGGTCTGTTGATCTGTTCAAACTTTGAACTGAAAAATAGGACTTTGCAAGTTGTGCCCAGACATAAAACGCTACTCGCAGTCTTTATACTCTATACGCTGTTTTTTCACTTTTTGCTGATTTTTACATGACCGATGACTCCGATGAGCTAAAAAAATTAAAGAGTGAAAAGTTCTGTAACAGTTAACTCAACCATGCAAGGATGCATTCGCTACTTCAAGCAGGCCCTTACAATTAATTTGCGCAAACAAGTTAAATAAACAGTCTCCTCTCGGCACTTGCACAGCATCGTATAACACTTAATTATGAACAAAAACAATATACAATAGCATTTCAAGCCCCATATGGCAACAGCGGTTTGTGTCTGTCAGTACCCGAGCTTGTTGTGCTTAACACTAAGTTATTCATGAATGACGTCAGTCACTTCGATCGGTACAAAATAGCTGCAAAGGGTACTGCTATGTAGGTAATTGATTGTACTTATTTAATGTTTTTTGAATTACTTGAATAGCGATAGCTATGTGATCATCATTATTTTGGTAAAGAGAACTAAAGGCAAAATTCCGCTGCCAAAAAAATTAGAGCCGAGGTTAGCAGCACCTACAGTTCAAATAGTTCTTTCAAAAGGTTTAACACTTTTAACTGATAATGATTATCTGTATTGACACTATAAACTGATGACAGAGCGTCCTCATCAGCGTAATCCGAATATGATAGTAAACAGTTATTGTTTATAAACATCCTTGTCATCCAAACAATAAACTTAGTAGCTGAGTTTACAAAATATTCACTTACACTACACATGATTCATTCACTTCTCTGTTACGCATGAATGGACAGTCATTACATACGAGTTTGAACTTTAACACGTTACATCAGTGGCGGATTTACCAATAGGCCAAGTAGGCCAGTGCCTAGGGCGGCAGATTTAGAGGGGCGGCAAATTTAGCAAAAAAAAATTTTCAGATTTTTTTTTCTAATTATTCTTATTATCTTCTATACTTATAATAAATCTGTAGAGAGGTCAATTCTGTACATTGAATATATTTCCAAAATAACTATTAGGGGGTGATTAGTGATCGATACTGATGCCAAAAATGCAATCAGTAAAATTTTTGTCTGTCTGTCTGTCTGTCTGTCTGTCTGTCTGTCTGTCTGTATGTTCGTTATGGAAACGAAAACTACTTGACGGATTTCAATGAAACTTGGTACAATGATTCTTCGTACTCCTGGGCAGGTTATGGGATACTTTCCATTACTCTACGGTCAATAGGAGCAGAGCAGTGAAGGTAAATGTTGGGAAAACGGGAGAAGTTACTCCATTTTTTATGCTTCCGTCGCGTGTGCAGCCTTAATGGTTAAAGCTAAACAGAAACAATGTATGACGGAAATTTTCTCCTTAAAATTATGTAAAAAATATACCTTGACAGTATATGTCTATCTTTTATGGTTGGCTCACAATAACACGTTTAACTCTCTTTGCACAAAGTCCAAATCTAACGCGGACGAAGTCGCTGGCAGAAGCTAGTAGGTAATAAATCGGAAACTTGGCCTTGGTCTTTCTGTTTACCTTTAAGCAGTTCTTAGCTAATTATCTTCTGTTATCTGATTGTTGTGAAGAGAAAATAAATAAAATCGAATAAATAAATAAACTATTATTAATTTTAATTTAGTAACTTTTACCTTCATTATAAAAATGATATTTAACGTGTAATATGTTTCAACATGTACCTAAATACATATTTCTTTTCGCAACGCAAAAAGAGGGGTGTTCTAAGTTTGACGTGTCTGTCTGTGGCATCATAGCACCCGAACGAATGAACCGATTTCAATTTTGTTTTTTTTTTGTATTACAGGTGTTTTACGGACGAGTGTTCTTAGACATGTTTGATGAAAATCTATTGAGCCGTTTAAAAGTTATAGAGGTTTTACGCTTTAAATTCGGGGTTTTTTCTTTGCCTGTCAAATAAACTTTTTAGGCCAACAATAAACTCTTCAGTACATAGCGTAGCGTAGCGTGGGGGGAGCAGAGGGGGCAAATGCCCCGGGTGGCACGATTTAGGGGGCGGCCAAATTAAACCATAATTACATAATAAAACTATTTTTTACTAAAAATAATAAATATATAAAATATATAATAAAACGTTTTATTGAAAATAGATAAGTAGATTAGCAAAAAAATTCAGAAAAAGCTGCCCTCGCTTTGGTCGTGTCCTGTCAATTTTGACGGGTTCGCCCTTTGCAGCCTCAAAAAAATTCGCACTCACTGCGCTCGCGGCTCCAAGTCAGATATAACAATTTTACTTTGTTTTATTGTTTAGGCATTCAATTCCGAAAAAAAAATTTTTCGCCCACGTCCATTATGGCTTTTTGTTCACTTTTGCTTTTTATGCTATGTTTACTTCATGGAAAGTCTAAGGAAAAAATCGCGCTCGCTTCGCTCGCGGCTTCTTATACGTTTGCACTTCATTTCTTGCATATCTTACTTTTTGAATTTGCTTTGTTAATTTACAGTGGTTTTTCTTTATTTTGTGTCCACAGAAAAAAAAATTTCGCGCTCACTTCGCTCGCGCTTCCTAACATAAGTATTACATCTTGTGCGCTATCAACATCTTTTACTGATATTTAAGTTCGTTAGTTTGGTTTACCCATAAACTGTTCTAAGCACTATGATATTCATATGTTGGTACATCTTAATCACAATCTTTCAATACATAGGGGCCACTTTGGTAATGATTGCACAAGGCTCATAAGCTCATTTACGGACATTAGCTAGAGACGCTTTTGCCTCCCCTCGCGCCTTTTTAATTACCTCCAATCCCTTTTTTAGACCATAAACTATAACAATTTCGCGCTCGCTTCGCTCGCGCTTTTTTACGATTGCTTCTCTCTTCTTGCGTCGCGCCAGGCGCACTAAAATAAAAATCAAAATCTGTTGAGTTCATTGGTTGTAGTGGTATTGGTAATGACAATTGTTAACCTGGAAACCAGATTCCCACTAAATTTTAAGGGCTGCATGTGCCAATACATAATACTTAAACTCGGGGCGGCAAAACTGGCTCCTCCCCCGGGCGGCGGATAGCCACGCTACGCCACTATAGCGGGTTGCAAAAATAATCTAGTAACTGACAGAAATATTATTAAGTTCACAATCATACTAATAACGGGATTAAACTTTGGTATTGAATTTCAAGTCAGTGGGGGCGGCAAAAATTGAATGGCCTACTAGCGGCAAATTTGAAAATCCGCCACTGCGTTACATAAAGGTTTGTTCTTCAGTGTAAAGTTCAGGAACTTTCTGTGGATTTACGCTAAAAAAATATGAATCACAGAGATTGCTAAACTTGTAATTTTCTAGGTCAAAAGTTATGACGGTAGATCCGCCATAGCTGACGTGAATAAAATGTGTCATTAATTATATAATTTATTAGTACATTGAATTTACGACGAACATGATAAGATAATAAAACGGATGTCAACTGATAATGACTGCGAACCAATGATTGCTTTTTGCAATTGCAATTATTCTAAATTGCATACAACTGCAGCGGTGGATTGCAGCTAATGTGACGCGTATTAGCTTTACGATATTTCAACTTGTAATTCACACACTATAATGTTAATGTTATGAGTCCTTAGTGACACGAAGTACCTAATATTAGTTACTAATGCAGAAATTACTCAAAGGAATCATAAGGTGCTCGTTAAACAATTACACCCTGTGAAATCGGCAGTTACAACCGCCTATTCCGTGAAAAATTATCAACCGATTTTAAAGGTTATTCAGCTAGGAGCGTTTCACACTGAAACAGTTTAGAAAAGGCTTGGAAAGTTGAAAGAAACACTGATCCTATTAAACGTTATCTACGTGTAGATCGAGTGTATCTTACAATAACTATGTAAACAATATAATATGATTTTCAATAGACTCTCTAACACTAATTGATCCATTTCTCTCGCCCCATTTGCATGAGAAGTTTTTTGTGTTGGTCGGTCTCAGGTAGAATTAATAGTCACGAGTAAAAGATGCCGTAAATTGCTGATTGATTAATGCCCTGATTAAAGCTTGGTATGACTTTGCTAAAGTTCACCGACAATATAAGCAAAAGTTTCCTTAAAGTTAAACTAGATCTACTCCTATTTACGATTAATTTTCAAGTAGTAAGTTTCAAAGAAAACAGTTGTTTTAAGAGAACTGTCGATTGTGGTCTGTGAACTTAGGCCTTATTAGCAACGAGTTCGGATTAGAGTTAAAGCCTTATAGGCTCATAAGGGATCATCATCACATCATCGTTGACACACTGCTATTTATTATTTTCGTCGTCATCCGGTACTAAGAAAAACTGCGTGGAAACCGGCTGTCATGGTATGGGCATGTGATGCAGAGGAATGAGAATCATGTTGTGAGGAAGATGATGAGTATGAATGTGGACGGATATAGTGGAAGAGGAAGACCAAAGAAACGATGGATGGATTGTGTGAAAGTAGGTATGGTAAGAAAGAATGTTACTTGTGAGATGACGGCAGATAGAAGAGCATGGAAGGAGAAAACATGCTGCGCCGACCCCAAATGAAATTGGGATAAGGGCAGGAGGATGATGATGATCTGGTACTAAGAAAAGTACCTACCTCAAACACCATAACATAAATAAATCCTGTCAAGTTACATCTACATCTGTGAAGCATTCCCGTGAAAGCACTTCAAATAAACAAACAAACCTACATTTGCATATTGACCAAAAAACTTTATCACTTTCTAAATAAATATGTGCATAATCTAGATAAGTCTGAATACTATAGGTAGGTAAGTAAATTAATAATGCCTGATAGTTGAACGGTCAATAAATCATGTAGGTGCGCGATGTTATCGGCGCGGGCGCACCTTATCATTCATCATGGATTTCGTAACTTTGGCGTTGAGATTGAAGAAAAGGCTTCCGCGGTACTGTTCATTTTTTAATATGTATACTTATATTATAAAGCTGAAGAGTTTGTTTGTTTGTTTGCTTGAACGCGCTAATCTCAGGAACTAGGTACTGGTCCGATTTGAAAAATTATTTCAGTGTTAGATAGCCCATTTATCGAGGAAGGCTATAGGCTACTTTTTATCCGGGTTCGTGCCGAGGTTCCCATGAGATGAGGGTGAAACCGCTGGCAGAAGCTAGTAATTCCATAATTGGTCGATTGGATAATGCAGTTACTTATCGGTTAACAGTGTTTAATAAAGGTACCAAATCGTGCCAGCTATATAAAGTATTTATTTATTCATCAGTTTAATTACAAGTAGATGTTATAAAAATGTAATAAGTATCTCTTAGGCTGGTCTATTATAAGCGGCACTTAAAATAACCGTTCAGAACTTAAGTAACTGTTAGAAGTCTAAAATAGACATCATTATGTAACATTTAAATTATTATTATTGTAGGAATGCTGGGCGTGGTAGCAATCATATTATGTAGGTATTCTTGCTGAACAAAAACATATTTTAAGAGCAAAAAATAACTCATGGATTGATAGCCGTCAAGACTTGTGTACGTAAGTCAATAATGCTAAGTAGTATGTTGCCTCGAAGCTTATTACGTCACATGTGGCCTGACCATCCATGACAGAGATTTAAATATCATTTTCTGAGCATAGGTAAACCAGCCTAAAGTCGTGAAAAGCTCGTGGTTAAAGATACGGTTAGACTGGAAGCCGACCACAATATAGTTGGGAAAAGGCTAGGCAGCCAAGTAAATATACAATTAATTAAAAATACATGGATCAATTTCGTTATATGTAGGTATCATGTATTTCAATTTACGTCAAAGCCTCAGTCATCAACAGCGTTACCTAAAAGCTTTTGTTTTCGCTTGCATTGGATAAATACCTAAATATTTTCCATATTGTTTGCAAAACCGCAAAATAATAACATAAAATAAATCTCATTAGTGCTTGAGTCATGCCATAGAACCGGAGTTGTAACTAAACTATATACAGAAAGTGTTCCTGATGCAACTTTCTAGGCAGGCTGTATATCAAACGTTGTCTTTGCCACACCCGGGGGCAAAGACTTCACGATACAATATACACGTACATAGTTTTGGAGGCAAAGCTTACAAAATATTGAGCAATGGCGGATCATTTGCAATTTTACGACAAGACGTTACAACTAATTGGGTTTGGGTTTTACCTAGAAACTTATTAGAATTTCGTAAAGGCAGGGATTTACAATGTGCGTAAACATCTTAGCATGCCTATTACTAGCTTAGGTAAGAGGAGATTTATAGATCTCGTCTCTCTTATATGTTCTTCAGATTTAATGACTCTGAAAGAGGTGAGTATATCACCAACAAATGAGCACGCTATCAAACTCCGGACTTAGATTGAGTATATGGAAATTAAACCCGGGACTCACGCTTAAAAGACGCGCATTAACAACACCTTTCACATTAATATACGACACACAATTCTGAGTACCAAGATAGTAAACTGTTGCACATCCTTTGATCAAATATGGCCACGCTCCGTCGGCTATCCTGAACAAAATTCCGCATTCTCTAGCAAGCAGGGCGATGCATCTTATTATGCAACGTCAGTGGACGGCATAGCTTAGATGTGGAACGCAGGCAGCCGCTCGGAATGTCCAAGTTCATCCAACCTGCAGTTTCGCGAGCGTGACTGGAATGACGGAGCGAAAACCACATTCTTCATACTTTATACCTCAGTTTTACCAATAAACCATGTATGGGAATGCTAAGTTTTGCCGTATGGGGGAAATCGGACCAGCTTTTGTGGCAACTGCCAATGACTGCTGAAGAATGTGTACAAACTGTTACTATTCACTTGGATATAATAGAGTTTACAGTTTCCAATCTTTTCAATGTTAGAAAGCATTATTAGAAAATAATCATCATTCGTACAAAATACTGTTTAGGATGTTGCCTTTTTTTTTTTTTCCGAAGTTAAAAATCATCAAATGACCCCTCCCGCTGTGGGTTAGAAGCGGTGAGGGAGTGTCAGACTCTTACTGACTAAAAACAGTCGTGTTCCGTCATAGGCCTTTTATGTACCAGGGCCGCGGTATCTCTTTCGAACAACCCGCAGCCCCGGCAGGCCTTGGCCCTGCTGGGCCCCGCTGGGGTTGCTGACATCTCTTTGAGGAGCGCGTGGAACAACGCGCGCCGTCGACACGGGTCTGTCGTCTAAGCAGACAGAGGGACGATGAGCCACCCGAACTCACCGCCCACAGACCCACGCCTACGGTGGCCGGGAGTCATCTCGCGACACCCGGCGCCCATGGTGTCTACCTGGTCCAGCGCGGCGGCCGGGATGAGAGGTGCGAACTCTCTGGCGTTCCGCCTCCTCCTTCTCGAGCATGACCGCTTCGCAGAAGGAGGCGACGGCATCCCATTCCCTCTCGCCCCGGACCATGGCCTGAACCAGGGCCGGACGCGAGAGGTCGCCGCCGCCCAAAGCCTCGACGAGGACCCGGCGGTGCCCCTCCCATGCGGGGCACACCTGGACTGTGTGGTCCACCGTGTCCTCGGGGCTGTCCGCACAATGGTGACACCCGGGCGCCTCCTCACGACCGATGCGGTGCAGGTACCTCCCGAAACAACCGTGTCCGGTGAGGACCTGCGTCATGCGGTACGTGAGGGCGCCGTGACTCCTCCCGAGCCACTCCTCAAAGAGGGGACTTACCGCCACGATGGTGGCGTGCCCTTTAAGATGTTGCCTTCGGTAAACTTGAAATTGTTTCTACCTATCTCATTTGTATTGGTTGTGCACGTAAGTTTCTTCACTTGGCATATTTTTTCTAAAATTAGTCATCAAGGAAAACGTTTGGTTTGATCATATAACATCCTCCAGTTTTGCATAACGTTGTCGGTAATGTCTTTTGCATATGAGTTCTTAAACAATCACCAAATTATTTATTTAGTTCGCAATATATTGCAATTTACTGTCTAACAACTTACTCATTCGTAGTAGCTTACATTTTAGGGCTTCTAGTAACTGAAAGCCTTGACATTTTAGATGCAACGAGTCGAGCCGAAAGTTGCACGAAACATACAATTTATTTACATAGTTTCATCAAACATCTTTTTGTAGGTATCACTGTTTATTTCATTTGTTTGATTTTCATTCAAATATCAGCATCAATAAGAATTTGAGACTGAATTCACTTCAGACTGTTCCAGCGATTTTGTAAGGCAGTGTCGAAATAAACTCAAAGCGCGATACAAATAAAGGACCATCATTTGCTCACCTTGAATTCAAAATATTTGACAACAAACAATATCAAGATTCGTTAAACAAAGTCCGTCAAGGTCTGCGGTAAACATGTTTAGCTGTCAGTGAAGAGGAAAGCCGATACCCGGAAAAGTAGGGGAAAATCTAAGGACAGAGCCTTCTGCAGCATGCTTGAGGAATTTTAACGCAGCGCACTAGCTTATGCAAAAGCCGTACGATAAAAAAGCGAAGAAGCTTCAAGCTTCAAGTGCTTAGAGACAACAAATCCTGGATGTAAAGGCACAGAAAATAAATCGTGAGACCTCAATTTTCGGATAGCGACAGGAGGCCGATGATGATGATGAAACAGTGAAGACAGCTAGAAGAACGAACTTAGTTTAACAGTTTAGTAGTACTGTGTAACATTCATAAAAGTATTCCTTCAGTCTTTATTGATACTTAATGTACCGTAGCTGAATGCGTGCGCGCAATAAAAACATGAGCGACTATTCGTGGAAATCCCTGCACTAAAGATAACAATGGTATTTGTGGGACAATTTCAATAGGTGGTATATAGTGAAATTTGGTCATTAGCCATATTTTGGTAGAGTCCGTTAACATAATTCAAGGATTTAATACCCATAATAAAGCGTCACGTTCCTCATAACAATGGCATATGATAAATAGATACTTGGAAGCCATTGGTCGAAATTGGACAATCAATCAATATTGGAAATAAATCTCTTTTCTTCTAACAGGTGACGTCTCACTCGCTAGATATGATAAATATTGCAGTAGTAGTGAAAGTATTTGCTGATTAACATGGGAAAGTACCATGCAATATGTTTATTTCAGTTACTATTCAAATATAATAGCAAAAAAGATCCTATAATTCTTTATCGACGAATTCATCAAAATACGAAAATGAGTAAAAAATAAAAAAAAAGAAATAGAAGAAAGTTTTAGTTTGAAACAGAGAGATAAAATAAATAAAATAAAAATGCGTATGAAGTCGTGGTGGCCTAGTGGGTAAAGTACCACCTCTCAAGTATGAGGGCGCGGGTTCGATTCCAGGTTAGGCAAGTACCAATGCAACTTTTCTAAGTTTGTATGTCCTTTCTAAGTATATCTTAGACACCAATGACTGTGTTTCGGATAGCACGTTAAACTGTAGGTCCCGGCTGTCATTGAACATCCTTGACAGTCGTTACGGGTAGTCAGAAGCCAGTAAGTCTGACACCAGTCTAACCAAGGGGTATCGGGTTGCCCGGGTAACTGGGTTGAGGAGGTCAGATAGGCAGTCGCTTCTTGTAAAGCACTGGTACTCAGCTAAATCCGGTTAGACTGGAAGCCGACCCCAACATAGTTGGGAAAAGGCTCGGGGGATGATGCGTATGAAGCCAAAAGAATAGGAAAAACGTACTTAAAGAAGAAAGAATATACAAATCTAAACAAATAATAGCATAAGTATGGGTTTCGTTTAGTATTTTCACTTCAGAAATGTCATTGTTTGTATTAGACTAGACCAGGCATGTTACATAGCACCTTTCTACTGTCTTATGACATGAGTTCGCGGAAAAACTATGTGAGTGACTCATTATTTAATTAAGTATTTACCAATTTACGAGTAGATTTCTAAAAGAAATTCTATTCTTTCTACCAAGCGTACCTACGTACAGCACATTTTCAAAGCAGAATAAGGAATCTAACAAATCTTAATAAAAAAACACAAAATACAGGCATCCAAGACAGTTTAGGCAGGGTACCTAAATGTTATGTCAATATCTCTGAAAAGCGATGATTCTTTGGAAGGTTGTAACCGAGGCCAATTTTTCACGTGGAAACCGTACTTAATTTTTAATATCCAGTATTACACGTGCCTGTAAACTGAATTGTAATCTTTGAAATGTTTTCCAGCGCATGAGAATAAGTGGCATTTGAAAAATTATAGCTATTGTTATGATACATTTAATACTTGATCCATAACAATGGTTCAATGTTGTGTACATTTTGATAAGAATTTTTTAGTCCAAAAGATGAGATGAACCGAACAAAATAACAACGAATCTCTGAGGTAGAGTTACCCTAAATTCACCACAGACATAAATAATACTCCGAATAAAAAAATAACAGCATTTAACCCTGCTAACCTTAAAATATATCTTAATTTTATTGGTATTTAAATCTATAATGAAAGAGATAGTATAGGTGATAATGATAAATCAAAACCTGATATAAAGTCATTAGCATAGATAGAGCAGGCTTCGTTTGATTAGATAACGCGGAAGGGTGCATGTCTAGCTTCTATGCTTCAAATAAGAATTAGATAGCTAGATAATAAAACCTTTTTCAACAATAGATCCCACGGTACTAATTATACAATAAAAATAATAATTATTACAGCAATTTAGAAATAGATCATTTCAAATATATTACGCCGCCACCAATTAAGATTACACAATTAAGAAAAAAGTTGGGTAAGTAGCAAGAAAAAGAAGTAGTTACCAACGTTTTAGGAACTGCAGATCAAAAGAATGAAGTATTCGTTATAGAATTTACCTAAATGCAAGTTGACTTAAAAAACAAAATATATCTTTGCAGCATTTTGGTTTTACGGTGGATAGCCACGAGGCTTATCAGCTGTAGTTTTCTTGTTACGGTTGTAAACTTCAAGGACATCCAGAACGAAGGTTTTGCTTTAATCGGATCATTCGCGTGGCCATACATATATATGGCCACTTGCCAGATTACAACAGCTTACAATCGTGTAATAAATCAACTAAAAAAGGAATTCGTTTAGTCCTTAATTAGTCTTGGAGTTGTGATAAGATTATTCTTGAATAAGTTCTTCATTGGGAGTGTTGCCCAAACATTCAAATTCACATGGATCAATAAAATCGGAAAGGTGTCAAATCGGCCCTTCGCACCATCGCACCGTTAGTCTCGGGTCAACAGCTCATAAGTAGGTATATTGACAGAGACAAACAAGTGTAAAGTCTACTTTCACGCGAACAAAATTAAAATATCGACACAATGTTTGTACGTACATGTTTATTTCGGCCACAAAACTTGTAGGCCACATGGACCCACTTTACAGAATAGCCTTATAACCGTTGCTAACGAGACTCTGTTCGAATTCTAATTTGCAGTGTAACCGTGATAAGAATTGCACTTTCTTACAATACCATGGAAGTGTCATGTCCTGCTAATAATCTAGTATTCAGAATAGTTTACGGTTTCATGCAATGACTCACAGTTTGTACGCTATAGGTCTGAAAACCGACACCTGAACAAACAAACTGTAGCGACGGAGTTAGAAAACCTACGTTCCATATATTGTCAAATAAAATACTAAAACATGTTCACTATAAATATTTCTCAGCACATTTAAATATTCTCCAAAAAAATTAACGGTCCTGTCTGACATCATTAGTAAATATTACTTACCACGCGAAGCAATAACATAGATCCTTCACAAAGTTTGCACAAAACTGTTTACAAACAGTATCTATCCCTCTATCGTATAAATAAAGAGTAGATAATAACACAAACACAGAACCAGGATCGCACTTCACTATATCGAATGAGATATTTTGAATATCCAACGTCAACGTAGGAGTATGTCGCGCTTGTGCGCGGGCGCACCGTCTCCGCCGGACTGGCCGACAGGCTTTAATCGAAGGCTGTAGCTCTAGAGATGAGGACGCGAGACGTTTTGCGTAACCGATGCCGATTGGCTCCGAGCGATCGCTTTAATTTGTGACTCGATAAATTCGTATAATAGATTCGTTAATGGACAGCGAACGTCTGTTGTTCCGGACATATTTCTAACCATTATTAGAGTTACCTCTATAAACTAGTTTCTGCATTTATTCTACATAATAAAAGTTTATAATAACTGTTTATTGTAAGCTTTAGAAATATTATTTTGGCCTAACAGTTTTCATGAATAATTTAGCTAGCTACTTATGAAGAATTAATTTTCTGCAGTAATTACATTAGAAGCGCTTCATGATATCCACTATATAATAAATTTTAGTGAATTTATTCTTAAATAACGTGTTTTAAGATTTCATTTTATTTGAGGTGCAGCGGGGTCACGCAGTTCTTCCACCTGATTGGAATTTACTGACATTTCGATTCCAATTTCATGCTAGGTCTACATTTTCTTAAAAACCATCTACAAAAAGTGTGGATATAATTTAGGTGATGAAACGGCAATTTGAAAATGCAGAATGTACGGGAGATTGCCGCTTTAATTTTTTACTACAAAGCCTGACAATTTTCAGCGTTACTTTTCAAAGTTCAAAGGTCTGCATAATCGATTTATTCTTCAGTCTATTCGTGTATAAAGAGTGACTCTCTACGTAAGTACTACTACAAACAGCGGCTTATGTTATCACGGCGTCCTCGCACATCTGCAACACCTGCACACGAATATTATCAGCACACATTGTATGCAAACACTGATGCACTACTGAACTAAATACCAAGCGAGGACCAAGGAGATCTTATTGACTTACTGCATCCAAACTCTATACTCGACCAAATTTTTTCGGGTCTACTCAAATGTATTGCAAAATCGTTTCGAATTCATTCGTCACACAATAAAGAATATAACTAAGCAATTGTTAACAATAAAAATTCAATTGAGCTCATCTCATTGTTTTAAAATGACATGTGATTTAATAAAGTTATAACAAGTTGGCTCCTAAGCCACAAGTGGAAATCCTTCAAGATAGATAAGATACTGACCGCATCTTGTAACTACATAAGAATGTTAATGATATATTTGAATACTAAAAGAATTTTAATGACCGCTTATACTTTGGCACATGTCTAATAAATAACCTTGTATAATAGTGATTTTAAGTTAGCTTCACAATAGTAGCGATATAGACGTGTGAAGTTTTTCAACTGAAAATATTTTTCAAGATAATCCAGTGATAACGATCCTAAAAGATTCGTTGTAATTTTGTTTGAATCACGAAACCTAAATAACCAGATGAAGAAAGCTGAAAAAAATATCTCCACATGTTAGAGCTTTAAATTGCATGCAGTACCATTCAAAAAAGAGAGTCTACAAATCCATAACGCGTGTCATAACGCGTTCCAAATAAATTATCACCTACTGCAACACGACATGACACAATATTTACATTGTAAAACATTAATTTAGCGAGAAACCACACTGGCACAGTCAAGTAGTGTAATCTAAAGAAATAAAGTCACGTCTGTCATAATGGCGACGTAGAAAGTCTCGCAACAACTGATAGCTAACAGACGTAATGACAAACAATCACTACTATTAGAGGGCGTCAACAAGTACAATAAATACAACGCTGATGGTGATTCCCGTGATAATAAATACGACTATTTATTTAACCATTAGATAGAAAAGACTGACGATGAACCATGTCTCATTTGTGTTCTAATGTGATAGGACCTTAGAATTGGGAATTGGATAAATGGAAAAACAGAGATATTCTCATTAAACTTAACTACTTCTGGAATTCCTCAAAGCAGTAAAATATTTGTTCAATCAAATTGTATGATGTTTATTCAATCTCATTGAGCGGTTCATAAACTTTGAAACAATCCAACTATCAATAGAAAAAATGAAAAACAATTGAGATCTAAAGATAAACACGAGTGTTCTATAACCATGTTTCATGCCTGTGTCACAGCTGACGTAGATACTGCAGTGCTAACGAAAGTTAGAGGTCAACAACATTTGGGTAATTGTGTTAGATAGGTACGATTTTGTGAATGAGTCGAAGTGGAACGAGCTGGCGTAGGTGTTGATCTTGGAACTAATATGCTTCTAACAAATTGTGGACACGCCATTGATGGTAGTCAATTGTGTTGGTGGTGTAAATTCACTGTAGCTAAGAGACAACATTGTAGTGATTTATTAGGCTGTATGTTAATTTGTCGAAGATAAAACCTGTTAAACAGTGAATACATTCATAAAATATCTTTTACAAGCGGATGCAGAATGAAACGTTCCGTCGATAGCCAGTTCCACAAAATCTCGCTAACAACTAACAAACAAAATGGTCAATACCGAAGCCATAAAACCGGACGTTACATACTTTGTTAATAATGGCGTGGAAAGTGCCAAATAAAAGTTCCCAGAGATGCTAGAATTAAATGTTATCTCATTTCAGATAATATAGCCAAAACAATGAACATACGACACTTATGCAATACACTCGTAACATCTGAGAACTGAGGACAAAGGTCTACACTGACGGATTAACTACTTATAGAGTAATAGTAATGTAGTAAAAATTGCTCACTCATGTAATTTTCTCTCAAAAATCCGTTTCGAAGACAGCTGATGATACGACTTTTGTACTTTCTAATTAAATAAATTATTTAGAAATAAAAGATAATTTTAGAAATTGAGATATGATCCCATCACTCGTAGTATCCCACGCTCGATGACAAGATTGTCGAGTGTCGAGATTCTGTTACTGACATTTGAAGACAACTAACCGAAAATCGAAAAATAAGTGTTCTCTCTACAGCAAGAGTATTAATTATCTCGAGCCTTAATACCATTAAATATTTCGTAATCATAATAATACACTATCGTCTAACGATACCGCTAGCGATTGGAATGTAAGACATAACTTTTACTATGCCAAAAGATGAGTGAAAAAAAAATCATTAGACTCTACTAAAACTTTGACCCTACTTACACAACGAGATCAAGTGGCAAGCCAAATACGGAAAGACATTAATCTTTATAGTTGTAACAAAAAAGGTTGTAATCCCATCAATACATGATGGATTGGTATTGAGTGAGACGCGGCAAGAAATGGCAAATGATAATAGAACAACAATCAGGTGTATTGGAAAGCGAAGCAAACTTGCACTGAAGTGGTTTGTGATTGAGGAGTTTAGATAAAGTTATCGCCAATGTGAGTGTTGAGCTAAAGACTTCTGTGTCTGATGAGAGGTCCTAAGAGGAGAGTAAAATAAAACATGTTGATGAAACTGCGATAGACACATACAGGGGACGAGATATGCTAAACTTGGTAGTGCATTTCTATTACAAAATGTTGAGAATTTCGGACGATGATTTTATGAAAGTAAGTCAGATAGTGTTGCATTATGGCTATCAGTATTAGAATTTCTACACAATTTACATATATTAGCAATCAATAATCAGAAATATAGGAAGCACAACATTACACGATATTTTCAATACCAAATGAAAGTAAAACGAAAACTGTAAGGCAAGCCTTCTACAGCATTTACAATAAAAAAGTTCTTGTCAATCAATGTTGTGAAAGCAATAATATCGGATTCCATCGACTTAATAAAAAGTGAAACAATTGCGTCACAATTGGTTCCTCGTGCTTGGGAACCAGAGCTTCTGTCAGTCATCTCTTATCTGATGTTCGATCTTGAGGTTAACTTATGTTCGTTGCTAAAACAAACACGAGATAATCCTCTGCGGAATTTGGATCTTGAGAATAAATTGCACAGCGAATATAGGAAGCTACTATTAGTGAGGGTTCTAAGATTTTAGATAAGCAATAATTCCGTTCAGATAAAGTCTTGACATAAAAAAGCACATGATATTAAGATGTGATAAGGCATGTTAAGGATAATTTAAAAGCTGTTACTGATCTCAGACCAGGTAAATACGTTATTTACGATTGATAAAAACTTCATATCTAAGGGTGCGTCCACATCTGGCGAATGCGCCGCGAATGAGCAGCACGCGAGCCGATCGCGAGCTGTCCGCGAGCTGCGCGCGTGCAGTCACTGCAATAGTTCGGTGCGCCTCTTTAGCGCAACTCACGCAAGGCTCGTATAGAGCGCGCGAGCGGCGCGCGATCTGCGCGCAATCAGTTCTCGCCCTTACAGTTCCGTATATTGGCTCAGTACTATCGAAGATGGCAGACGTCGCGCGCCGCCTGCGCGCCGCTCGCGTGCGGCGCTTAGGTCGCGCGCGAGCTGCGCGCGGGCGGCGCAGAAGCGGCGCACGAACAAAAATGCACGCGCGCAGCTCGCGGACAGCTCGCGATCGGCTCGCGTGCTGCGCATTCGCCAGATGTGGACGCACCCTAAGATGTAAATAATTTTGTGATCATTACTAATCGAGGTAACATTTGTCCTTACAAATGCAAAAACCAAAACAGACTCACAGATTCTGTGAATAACAAAAATACGATACTTTAAAGCCTTAATTGAAGGTGGTTACCCAACAATGTAGTGTGACCAGTTTCCTTAAAATGTCATCGGTCCGCATTGGACCTGTTCGTCATACGCCAAATCGCATACAACTGATTGACTATAAGATGTAAATTGTAAAAGAATTAACTTCAGTATTTTTATTTATTGACAAGCCAGGTGTCAGAGTTCAAATGCAAATCAAGTAATAAGTATCATTTCAATAAACAGTCTTACTGGCTGAAAATAAGATTTAGTTAATCATGACCAAACCAAGGAGTTAGGTGCAGAAAATATGCAATACCACATTTTTGCCTACAAATCTATTTTTTTCTACCAATTCGCAGATCAGGTTTGTAACAAATGCTAAGTTTCTATGATTCATTCGGTAACGGGAACGCTGTAACCGCGGTGGCCGAGTTCCTTTATTTTGTCTTGCAGCTTGGCACCAGTTGGCACGGTATCTACGTCATTGCACACACATACACACACACAGAGACTGTTGTTATTAAAGGACAGTCTTTCTTTTATTACTGCTTCGATCATTCCGGAGACATGGGATGGTTTGGTACTTGGTATCTTTTATTTTTTAACGTAGGTGCCTACTTAGTTAAGCTACGCCTTACTATAGTACAGTCATGTTGAATCTAAAGTTACTGGGCAATTACTCTTCAGTCAAGTGCTCCGAACGCTTTAGTTAGGGCAGTCAGTTTTCAATATAAAAATGTGTTTCTAAGAAATTTTCAATAAAAGGTAAAAATAACTTTTTTGAATGCTAAAAGAAAACACATTAGCAAAGGATAAGACATCCACTATAGATAAGAACTCGATCGGTCCCTCGTTAGGGCACATACAGTGTATCGTATCGTAATGGTTTCTGTCGTTTACTTGGTGATTACTTGTAATAAATCAAATGTCCTGACACATTCTCATACAAATCCACAAGCGTGTAATTACAGTTTCAATATTAATTGTTTTCAACTGTACAGTCCCACATTATTGGTTGAAACCGGCAAATACATCAAGAAGACGTGCGTGAGATGTCCTTGAAGAAAACAGACTTTATCGAGCCAAAATCGCAGTTGAGTTAATAGGTTTACAGAAAACACGCCACATCGGATTAGTTCGTGACTTCATTGTGGACAAACGGACGCTGAATACCGATAAGAAACACAGATAACGGGTTTTCCAAAACTAAGAGCGCGAATTGCACTCAAACAACTGGTATTTTACAGGTTTAAGGAGCAAACAATTGTTATGCAAGCACTTTCACTAACCACCCTTGTGCAAACCTCTCTACGACTTTTACTCGTCAAGAGCTCGAAAAAAAATCGAAAGTACTTACTCGTTTGATAGCAATGCTAAAAAGGTGATAATTAATATTAGTAATTCATACTAAGTTAGATCACGTACGCACACGTCATTCGTTGTTCGTGCGACGGGCGACGAATCACAATCAATCGTTTGAAATAAGAATGTCCTTGCGCAGGAGTCGAAAGCTAATGTTTGAGTGTATTTTGCAAGACAATGATCGTAACGCACGACAACGATGTCCTGAGCATACCTTATTTGTAGTTTGATGTGTTTAGTATTACTGAGCCAAGTGTTACGTGATAACTGTCTTCTTGCCACTTAAATACGTTTTGTGTGTCGAGTTACATTTTGTATGGCGGCACTGTTGTACGTGACTCGCGGTAATAGTTATTTTATTAATAAACGTTGATATCTTTTTGCGAACTTTGCACCCGAGATGCCATGGACGTACTCGTAAATTCCTCGAGATACGGTCATTGAACCCGGAAAAATTTAAATGGAAACAAGTAATGTTTAATGACAGCTATTGGAAAACGTTCGCCATCGCTTTTGTACTAGTCAAGCTTCCGTGAAAACCTTCAGTCCTTTAAATGAAGTCTTGCTAAGTACTTTGCAAATACGCAGTTCTATGTGAACCTTGCTTGTATCTGTGCCTAAGGACAGTCGAGACATGCCACTGCCGTGAGTAGGTCCTGCAGACATTCACCTACTTACGCATACAGCGTCCATAATATCCAAATGAATACTATGTTCTTTTGGAATGTACTTAAATTTCAATATTTAAATTGTTTTTTTTTTTTTGTAATATTATGCTATAAAGCTGTAGCTTCATTTCATGGCTTGCTCTATTTTTATTCGCAAAGGGCTTCTTACAAGAATGATTTGTCCTTGTATTTTATTTTGACATACCGTTATGCATCCTGAAAAGAACCGTTTATAAGATTACAGCATTTAATTACTCTCTAATTTGTTATCCAATCAGATAAAACATTAAACCAAATAAGATCCGCAGGTACAGTTAGCAATTTTACGGCAAATTTTACTGTAGCCAATGATGGTAGCTGTAGAAAATCGATTACCGTGAAAATCAGACTAGAAATCGAGCCAGTTAGAAGCCACAAGATGTTTTTATCGCTTGAATCTAGTCTAAGTCTGATCACATTTTATGCGAGACATTCGGAAATCACTGCAATTATCCTGAGCAATGACAAACAATTCAGGCTAAAGTTATTGATTTTTTAGACATATTTTTTTTACATTAGGGATGGACCTGTCTACATTTAGTAGGGAAGGGAAGCTACACTGTGGATCTAGACACACGGCAGTGTGTCCGCCAAGTTCGAGCAAAAAAAGCGACACACCGGCCGTGGGTTATATTACACGAACCATTTCGGGCCAAATTCGACCCCCCTGTAACTCAAAATCTATTTTATTTACGCATATCAAATTTCTAGTATCTGTTGAGACCCCCTCACTTATCTAAAATACAAAATTTCATTAAAATACCTATTGTAGGTCTTGAGATATTGACGTCAGAAAATCGCTATTTTTACTATACACTTTTGGGAACTCAGGGGTCCCCTTTGTTTGAGACGGAGAGGTTCAAGTGAAAGTCATTAGTACGTGTAACCGTGTATTTCACTGGTCGTCATCGATACATATGTTATCACTATAAACTATTAACACCACGGAGGAATAATGTTTTACTCGAAGCCTTTGTAATAAAGTAGTTTTGTGTAGAGTAATTATTCGTGTCCGTTGGGAAAAAAGACGTGTTCCATAGATAAGAAAAATGTCTATATCAGAACATAATAAAATTCTCGGGTTGCCAGCGCAGTGGCGTTCGGAAACGCCACACCACCCCCCCACGGAGAGGGATAACCCGATAACCTATTCATAATCGGGGAGTTCCTTAAATTTAACACGTCTACCGGATCGTGTAGTGTAGGGCAATTTATGAGCGTTTAGACTGGTGTCCCTGGACTTCTCATGTTCATTTGGTCTCCTAGGGTGGTTAACGGTTGTGTGTGTCGTGGGTTCTGTGAACCTGTGATTGTGCTCGTCAGAAGTATGAGTTGCATGTTCCATGTGTGCCGGTTTCACGCGATCAATACTAACGGTCACAGTTTTGTGATTTACCTCTAGAGTAATGGTTTTTCCATCACTGGCGCGGCTGACAACACGGTACGGTCCGGAATATGGCGGCTGTAGTGGTCGTCTGACCGAGTCATCCCTGAGGAACACGTGCGTTGACAAGGAGAGGTCCTTGAATATAAATTTTGATGGCTCTGAATGCCGAGATGCAGGGATAGGTCGTATAGCAGACATTTTACGTCGAAGCTGTACAACGAAATCAGCAGGGTCTCCGAATTGGTCAGGTTCATCTGTTTCGACGATCAACTCACCGGGCAGACGAAGAGGTTCCCCATACAACATTTCGGCGGCTGTAGCGTTCAGGTCTTCCTTAAACGCAGACCGCATGCCGAGGAGAACCAGAGGCAAGGAGCGGACCCACGAGTCCTGGTGACACATAATGGCTGCCTTTAGCTGTCGATGGACCCGTTCAATCATACCATTGGCACAAGGATGATAAGCTGTCGTCCTGACTCTGGTGGTGGCATATTGTGTCATCAGTCGGCGAAATAAGTCAGACTCGAACTGAGTCCCTTGATCCGTGGTAACAACTGAAGGCACGCCGAAACGCGAAATCCATTCCCGGGTAAATGTTTCTGCTACCTCTTCTGCAGTTATCGAACGCATTGGCCATACTTCAGGCCATTTTGTAACTCTGTCAATGGCAGTCAGACAGTACCGATAGTCGTTGCAGATCGGTAAGGGACCTATAATGTCTATGTGGACGTGTTTAAAACGAGCCTGAGGTAATGCGAAATTGCCAAGAGGGGACGAATTATGACGCGATACTTTACAACGTTGACACTCTAGGCATTGACGAGCCCATTGCTTGCAGTCCTTGTTGATGGAAGGCCAAACGTAGCGTTCAGTTAAGAGGCGGGTGGAAGCTCGCGCACCAGGATGGCTTAGGCTATGTAGCTTATCAAACGTAGCTTTTCGGAAGGAAGGGGTCAAATAAGGACGAAGCTTGCCGGTAGACTTATCACATGTGATGATAAAGTTGGTTCCTGGAATGTTGACCTTGGTTAACTGTAGGCTAGAGCCTTGTTGAATTATATTTGCTAATTCCTGGTCTGTATCCTGTGATTTTGCAAGCGTTTCCCAGTCCTGATCGAGAGCAATGGCGTCAACGCGAGACATTGCGTCTGCAACAATATTGTCCTCTCCCTTTATGTATTTAATGTCTGTAGTGAATTGGCTTATAAACGACAATTGGTTTAATTGTGCTGGTGGCAGTTTTTCTCGACGCTGGAGGAAAGCATACAGAAGCGGCTTGTGGTCTGTAAAAATGGTTACATGTTGGACCTCTAGGATGTGGCGGAAGTGCTGCACGCTTTCGTACACCGCTAATAGCTCCCGATAATAAGCCGGCCACTGTGCTTGTTGTTGGGTCAGCTTTTTGCTGAAAAAGGCAATAGGTACCCACTTGCCACTAACCTCTTGTTGGAGGCAGGATCCGATATGGACACTAGAGGCATCTGTAAACAAACCAAGGGGAGCATTGCTTACGGGATGATGCAATAGAGTAGCGGAGGCTAGACTCTTTTTACAGTCGTCTAGTTGCTGAAGCAGTTCGGGTGACCATGTAAATGGTTTTGCACCTTTGCCTTTAGTAGCAATAACCGCTTTTATGAGGGGCGCCTGAAACAATGCAGCTTTTGGAAGAAATCGCCGATAATAATTAAGCATTCCGAGAAAACGCCGCACACCCTGGACGGTTTTAGGGGGTGGAAAGTCGATGATGGTTTGCACACGATCTTGGGGGGGTTTGGTGCCCTCGGGACTAATGTGAAATCCTAAAAATGTCACCTCACGTGCACCAAAAACACATTTGGAAGGATTTATCACCACACCATAGTCCCGTAACCGGCCGAAGAGAATGCGTAAATGCTCGCGATGATGGTCGGCGTCTGTGGAGTGGACGAGGATGTCATCTACGTACGGAAAACAGAAATCGAGGCCCCGTGTGACCTCGTCAATAAACCGCTGGAAGGTCTGGCCAGCATTGCGAAGGCCGAAGGTCATGAAGGGGAACTCGAAGAGGCCAAAGGGGGTAATAATAGCTGTCTTTGGGATGTCTTCTTCTGAAACCGGAATTTGGTGGTATGCCTTGACAAGATCAATTGTGCTGAAAATTTTGGAGCCTATGAGATTGTGGGTGAAGTCATTAATGTGCCGGACAGGATACCGGTCGGGTACAGTACGGGCGTTCAGCGCACGGTAGTCTCCGCAAGGACGCCAGGTGCTGTCTTTCTTTAGGGTCATATGAAGGGGAGATGACCACGCACTTTTGGATGGTCGGGCCGTACCGGATAGAACCATTTCTTCAAATTCCTTCTTAGCAGACTTCAGTTTTTGAGGTGCTAAACGGCGAGGACGACAAGAAATAGGAGGCCCGTCTGTTGTTTTAATGAAATGCACAGTATCATGCTTAATAGTTCTAGGGCAACCAGGAGGGTGAGTTATTTCTGGAAACTCATTAAGTAAATGACCAAAACCAGAGTTTGAAGGAGCAACAGCTTTGACGCTAGGTTGTTCTGACATCGCGGTGGAGGCGAGGGCTGAGAGGTTTGTGACACCATCTATCAAGCGCTTAGTGCGGCAATCGGGAAGGAGGTGATAATACGCTAAAAAGTCTGAACCAATAATCGCGTTATTAACGTCAGCAACGATGAATGTCCAGGTGAACTGACGACGAAGACGAAAGTTTAGTGTTAGCGTTATTGTGCCGAAAGTCTGTATGCTGCTACCGTTGGCGGCGCAAAGGTCGTAGTCGGTAGGTTTCCTCCGACTGGTGAGCCAACGATGGGGGTAGCAGCAGAGGTCCGACCCGGTATCAATTAGAAACTGCCGCTTTGTAACTTGGTCAGTTATAAAGAGGCGACGGCTAAGAGGTTGGCTGTTTTCACAATCAGTCGCCGCCGCTACTGACTGCTCCTTGGGTTTTCCGACTGCCAGCTGCATGGTGAGGTGCATTTCGTAGCTCTGTAACCGAATTTTCGATGGTACCAGCAAAGTCTTGCGCCTCGGTCTGGAGTATTACTACGTGAGGACTGTCTGCTACGGCTTGGAGCTCGGGACCGATCTGTCCTCAGAGCGGCGACTTGACTGCTCAACTCCTCTAATCGTTCGAGCAAACTGTTGAGAGTAGGAGCTCCTGTTGTAGCAAAAACATTTACCCGTGTTGGCTCGGTTTCCATAATTTTGTCCGCTATGTCTGCTACCTTATCCAGTGTTAAATCTGCTTGAGTGGCAAGGATGCTCTGTGCATGTTGGGGCAAACGGCGGAGCCAGAGTTGGCGTAAGATGTTGTCGTCCGATAGAGTTTTCCCAGCAATGGATCTGAGGTGACGGAGGAACTGGGAGGGTTTTCTGTCACCAAGTTCCTTATCACTCAACAGCTGTCTCAACCGTTGCTCTTCAGATATTGAAAACCTTTTCATTAAAGCTTCTTTGAGTTTTTCATACTTGCCTTCTGCTGGCGGGTTGATAAATATGTGTTCGATTTCTCCAACTATCTTTGTATCAATTTGACTAAGGATGTAACTATATTTGGTGATATCTGTTGTTATCCCTGCCAATAGGAACTGGGCTTCAGCTTGTTCGAACCATATAGCCACCCTATCGGACCAAAACGGTGGAAGCTTGACTGCAACCCTACATGTGGAGGCGGCTATCTCTGGAATAGATGCAGTACTAGCATGTTCATGCTTAGTGCGCAGGGCCTGGTTTTCAGCTTCAAGCATTTTTACACGTGCTTGTAGTTCCTCAGTCATGGTGAGGAATAGTATAAGCAAATAATTAAGAAATTAATTAATGAAGCAAATAAAAATCCAAGAACACCAAAACTAATCCCGGAGTAGTTGTTCTAACCGTGGGTGAGTGGTGCAGCTGACAGTGCAAACATGCAGGTAAATGTTAGACCAGAGATAGAAAGTAAACATAAAACAAACACAAGTAAATCAAACCCATAAACACAAGAAAATTAAATTAAGAAACACCAAAACAAAATTCAAATGAGACCTTAGCATGCTAAAAGAATAAAAATAAAAAATAAACAATGTAAAAGGTAATATAGAAATTCTCTACACACAAGCAGAAATGCAAATAAAAGTTTAAATCTTAGGAAAATTTGTGTTTAAGCACAGTTATTAGAATATAATTTAGGATTTAAACTTAGTACAACGGTGTGAATGTAATAAAATTAATATTTAGGACCATTTCACATAGCAAAGTTGTTTAAGTGCAAACCAATTATGTTATGGTATCTATTAATATAAAAGTATTGTTGTTATATAAACAAATCAGAATATAAGAAAAATAAAAAAACGTTGAAACACAGTTTGTAGTCAAAAGGTACTTGCGCAGTTGATGTCAGCTAGATATCCTTTTTGAAGTTTTATTTTTGTTTGTTTTTGTAATGCACATGCACTAGGTACTTGGGTATGTAGTGAGTTTATGGTGGAAGCACTCAGGACACGCTGTAGGCAATGCAGGGCTCTATTCCCGCGATGACTGTGGAGAGTATGACTGAAGTCTCGAAGTCCGCGGGGCAGCTCGTTGTATTGGCAGCAAAGTCGTATGAAGCTTCACGTCGCAATCATGTCGCAATCACGTCGGGGTCACCACTTTGGGAACTCAGGGGTCCCCTTTGTTTGAGACGGAGAGGTTCAAGTGAAAGTCATTAGTACGTGTAACCGTGTATTTCACTGGTCGTCATCGATACATATGTTATCACTATAAACTATTAACACCACGGAGGAATAATGTTTTACTCGAAGCCTTTGTAATAAAGTAGTTTTGTGTAGAGTAATTATTCTATTCTATTCTATTCTATTTTTTTTCTGGCAATCACTGCCGTCGATGTTGATGTCGACGATTCTGCCACTGACAAGTGATATGAGAAGCAAGTAGGCACGATAACGTCGATAACAATTTAAAAAAAAAACTTTTCACTTATTGTAGAACTTGTTGCGTTAGTAGGACGGCACTGAAACAAACACATAAATAAACTTGATATATATTGTTAGTACATAGAAATATAAAACAAAAAATATATAAATATACAGAAATAAAAAAAAAAAAAATATTTTTTTTTTTTTTACCACAACCACATAGACAGTGGCCTAAATTGACCAAAGTCTACAATTTAATATTATTTTGGAGGATAAAGACCAATAGGATATGGATCAGTTCTGGGGAGGAATATGTTAAAAGGGAAGGGAAGTTAATTGGTACAGGAATCTTTAATTTAATGAGGCGGTTATATAGGTCGAAGGATGAGGTGTTTATAGGGCAGTTGAAAAATATGTGCTCCAAGCTACCTTCATCCAATCCACACTCACAGAGAGACGAGTCCTGTACACGAATTTTGCGCAGAAAAACAGGTGTGCAGCAATGACCTAAACGAATTCTGCTAAAAACCGATATCACGTGCTTAGGGAATTTTTTAAAATGGTAATACCAGGGCTTACTTTGAATCAAGGGTTGTATATTAAAAAAGTATTTACCCTTTTTACTGCTGGAAACGTTCCAATACTCTTGCCATGCAGTCTCAAGATGCGCTTTTGGAAGGTTCAGCAGGTCATACCCTTGAAGGGAGAAGTGCGCAGGATCGGCTGTAACTGATGTGCAAGCATCTTTAGCCAGGGCGTCCACACATTCGTTACCCTTGATACCACAGTGGCTAGGTATCCATACTAAATGGACCTCTTTTTGTTGGATGCTACAAGATAATAGGGACTTTTTAATGCTAAGGATTATTGGGCTTTGGAGTTTACTTTTAAATGGATTTTGGGAAAGGGCTTGTAGGCAGCTCAAGGAATCTGAAAAGATAACCCCTGAGCTGATATCGTGGGATTCAATGAACAGACAAGCTTCCAATAATGCCACACACTCGCCTGTAAATACAGAGGACTCCTTCGGACATTTAAATTTTAAAATAATTTTAGAATTTTGATAGTAAACCGCAGCACCTGTGTTACTGCTTGATGTTAATTTGGAAGCATCAGTAAAAAACCTCTGAAACCCAAGCCATCGTTCTTCCACCACCGCATTGAAGGCAGAATTAGCCGAAGGGGACTTTTTGGAAATACCGACATTATAATATATTTTGGGAGTAAAACAGAGGACTTCATAAGAAAAGTTAAAGAGAGGTAATCTGGGATATTGGGTTATGGGGCAATTCAAATTTTGCAAGTGGCGAAACGTTTTCAAGATGAGTGGTATTTCTTTGTGTTCCCAGTACTTGGAAGATCTGCATAGAGAATCTAACTCTTTAAGTTTAGGGATGAGGGGATGGAAACTTTTGGGAAACACTCGGCATAGAAATCGGGAAGCTAGATATTGCCTCCTCAGGGCTAAAGGAGGTTCGGCGCATTCTACCTGCAAGGCGTTGACGGGAGAGGATTTCATGCAACCTGAGATGATTCGAAGGCATTGAGACTGGAGCCTATCTAATACTGCCAGAGCACCCCTGTTGCAAGGGATCAATACAAATGAGCCATAATCTAAAATGCTGCGGACTAACGCGTTGTATATCAATTTCATGGTGTAAGGGTGAGCCCCCCACCATACACCAGAAAGGACTTTTAATATTGATATGACCCTTTCGCACCTTTTGACCAGGTAAGTAAAGTGCTCAGTACCAGTCAATTTAGAGTCAAGGTAGACCCCTAAAAATTTAGCCTTCTTAGCAACAGGGACGCCCTGACCTTGGATTTTTATGGAGACCTGAGGGATCAGACGTTTCCGAGAGAAGATTACTACCGAGCTTTTTGGAGCAGATAGTGTTAGACCACGATCTAGAAGCCACTGGTGCAGAGAGTCCAGAGAAAGGCAGAGTGATGAAGCAGCGTCCACAATTGAAGCATTGGTTACGTAGAGCGCCAGATCGTCGGCGTATTGCAAAATGCAGCAGTCTCTGTTTAAACAGGAACCAATGTCAATTGTGTACAGGTTGTACAGTAATGGGCTAAGTACAGAGCCTTGGGGAAGACCCTTCCATACGTATCTTTCCTCAAATACCTCGCCCTGCACCCTCAGCACCAACGACCGCGACATAAGAAGTCCGCATATGGCTTGTATCATCTTGACCGGGAGACTCAGCTCTTGCAGTTTCTGCCTGAGAATGGGAAGAAGGACACTGTCATATGCGGAGGAAATATCTAGGAAGGCGGCTACAACCGATTCATTTTTGGAAAAGGCTGTACGAACATCAGTAACTAATGTTGCCACGCTGTCCATTGTGCCAAGACCCTTCCTAAAGCCAAATTGATGGCTCGGCAGTAAGTCTCTAGATTCGACCAACCACTCAAGTCTATTTTTAATCAGATGTTCAAATAATTTGACCAAGACCGAGGACAATGCAATTGGTCTAAGGCCATTCGGATCATCAACATTTTTGCCGGGTTTCAGAAGAGGAATTATGATTTGAAAGAAAGAAAGAAAGAAAGAAAGAAAGAAAAATATTTTTATTGGCACAATACATACACAGTATATAACATAAATTAACAGTAAAATAAAAGTATCACCGAAAACAATTCAGATAAAAAATAAATAAAAAATAATAATAAAATAGGCTCAACATTTAAAAATATAATAATAAGAATTGTGCCAACAAGGTCACAGCTCAGCATATTGTCAAGTGACCACACTGTACAACAGTACTGGCCACCCGACGCTGGTTTTCAGCTGCAACCCACGAGTGTCGTACGCTCGAAATTATTAAAATCTACTGCTACCGATACCGTCTTAAAATTCACTCCTTATTCCAAGATTAATAATAGTTAGTAAATACATATCATAGATATTATTATATAATGATTAGTGTGTGTGTCAGTGAGTGTGAGTGTACCTAGTGTTTTATAGTTTTACACGTGCAGAAAGGACAAAAATAAGACAATATAAGCCACAACAAACAGCAGCCATACGAAGCCTGTAAAGGTTATATGGGAGAAGAGGTTATACAGACATTTTCATATCGTTTTTGATGCAGTAGTAGAAATTCTTTTAATTTCACCTTAAAAGTCACACTGCTTTTTGCTTTTTTAATGGGGGGTGGAATATTATTCCAACACTTTGTTGCTGCATAGCGAAAACTCCCCCTGAATGCTGCGGTCCTGTGTCTCGGGATAGAAAGTTGTGGAACACAATTCCTTCGTACTCTGCCAGTGTAACCATGTGTCCATTCAAGCTTATCATACAGATATAGGGGTGTGCGTGAATGTATGACACTAAACATTAAGCTGGCTAAGTGCAGTTTTCGTCGTGCATTCATTTTTAACAAGTTGCGTTTATTAAAAAATGGAGTAACGTGACTTCTAAATGGTATGTTGAAACAAAATCGCGCACATGCATTTTGAAGTCTCTGTATCATACGTTCCGTTTTGGATAGTAAGCGCGGGCCATACACAGAATCAACATAATTGAGCTTAGATAAAATCAAAGACTCAACAAGTAAAATACGCAAATCTTCAGACAGATAGGGACGCGCTTTGTAAATCACTTTTAGCCTGTAGAAACAATTTTGGATTGCCTCAGTGACATGTTTCTCAAAACGAAGGTCCGCGTCCATAATCAGACCCAGATTACGTGCCTCATAAACACGATCTATAGGTTCTCCCATTACTCTTATGCAGAAAGTGGCGGCGTTAATTGCGCTTAGCTGGGTATTAGTACCAAAAAGCATGTACTTAGTTTTTTGTGGGTTTAAGACCAAGGAATTGCGCTTGGACCAATTTACAATTCGCTCCAGGTCATCATGCAGGTCTTTCAGTGCTCTTTCGTACTCATGGGGTTTAAAGGAGATGTAAATTTGAGTATCATCCGCGTAAATGTGGTAACTACATTTTTTTATATTCGTCGTTATGTCAGCGCAATACAAATTAAATAATATAGGTCCGAGTACGGAACCTTGCGGCACGCCTCTACTAACCGAACGATAAGAAGAAACATCTATGGAACCGTCTGTATGTCGTATTTCTACGAACTGAGTGCGTCTGTTAAGGTAGCTATCGAACCATTTTACTGTGTCCACGTCAAAGCCATAAAAAGTCATTTTAGATAGTAAAAGAGGAATATTAATACAGTCAAAAGCACGGGAAAAGTCCAACAAAACCAACAGTGTGCACATCCCGTTGTCTTGTGCTGATAGAATATTATCTGTTACATCCAGAAGCGCAGTGGTAGTGCTACGGGCTTTCCTAAATCCGGATTGCATATCGGGCAGGATATTATTTTTCTCTAGGTAATCAACCAGTTGCGAAGAAACCACTTTTTCCATAACCTTGGAGAGCACAGGCAAAATGCTAATCGGTCGTAGATCCTTAATATCTGCGGCATTAGGTATTTTAGGTAGTGGACGAATTTTTGCCAATTTCCACACCTCGGGAAAAGTTGCTATTTCAATAGATCTATTAATTATAGATGTTATACATTCTAATGTTGCAGGCAGTGTCAAAATTACCATGTTTATATTAATATTATCACATCCCTCTGCGTTAGACTTAACACTATTCAGAATTCTCGCGATATTTGACTGCGTTGTAGGTTTTAAAGTAAAACTTGAGGAGTTGTGTCGCGAAAATTCGAAATAGGTCAGTTCAGAAAGACTGACTTCATCATTACCTGGCACATTTAAAAAGTGGTCACATATAGCATCTGGATTATTAAGATGCAACGGTAATTCAATGTCATTTCTAGGTGGAAGCAAAGTATTCTTTAAGTTTTTCCATAGCAATTTGGGGTCCCGTGCCTGATGGTTGATATTGTGCGTGAAATAAGCAGATTTCTCCCGATATAATGACACATTAACCAGAGACTTAAGCTCACTGTAGCAAGCTTTCTTGCCTTCAGTTTTATATTCCCGGTATTCGTCATTAGCCTCGTTCCTCAAGCGAATCATTAATTTAATGGTGTCAGTTATCCAAGGATAAGAACGCTCTCTTATAGTACATGTTTTCTTTGGTGCGTGAACATCAAATAACGCAACTAGAAATGAATTAAACGTATTAACCATTTCATTAACGTCACGTAATTCAGTTATAGCCTGCCAGTTGAAAAGATTCAAGTCTTGTTCAATTTCTTCCTTTGAAACTTGATTTAAAGGTCTATAACAGATTGTCTTAGGAAGTATTTTTGGTCTTTTGAAATTCATCTCACACGTCACGAGTGCGTGCGCACCCAAATCAGGTATAGCTTCCACAGCCACAGAGCGGGCCTTAACATTTGTGCAAATAACATCAATCAGTGTGTCTCCATGTACCGTGGTATGTGTCGGTGTAGTCACTAATTGTTTTAGGTTCATACAATCTAGAAAGGACTGTAACTTGCCTGTTTTTGGGTCAGAGTCATTTGTCAAGTTAATATTAAAATCGCCCATCAATATTATAAAGTCACACTGAGTTACACTATTTAATGAGCAAGATATGGCATCCAAAAATAAATCAACATCCTGCCAAGGCGGGCGGTATGCTGTGCCTATTGCGAGTTTAGCCCCACAAACGCTGAGCGTGAGCCACATTTGTTCCACAGAGGCATATAATGGATCAGTAGGATGCGTATGTCTACGCACAGTGAGACCGCGTTTGATATAGAAACCAACGCCTCCACCCCTGCCCCCCCTTACCGACAATGGTCGTGGTATATGGCGTAGTCTATATCCAGGAATCACGGGTGCACGCCCCTCTTCACCGACCCGCAACCAGGTCTCATTAATGGCCATGATGTCTACATCGCGCTGTAGCACAGCCACCGTAAGCTCATCGTGTTTAGTTCCCAAGGAGCCAGCATTCCAAAGCCCAACTTTGAGTAATTTTATTGTCATTTTATTTTTGCCCTTAAGACTGTAAATGTGTTATATAAATATATACAGATTTTGTGACGTGTAACTCCTAACATAAATATATTATAAATTAAATCAGAACAAAGAAAGCGATCAACACCGTGGGCTACATACAGTAATGGAAATACACAATAGTTAGAACAGACAGCAACAGCAAACATAATAATGCAACAGTACCTATAAGCAAATATGCGTGTACACACTAGGCAAATACAAAAATAAGTTATTTTGTGCACATACAATATCATAAAAATATCATTTAAAAACCTAAAAGTAGCAAAATTCACGAAACATATTGCAAAGCATTTAAACAAAGTTATAATTCTAATACACTGACAATATTCGAGAAGTACCACATAACTATAAATTCCGGTAATTATGTTAGAAGATGATAGCCAACTTATTTGACGGGGAAAAAACGTTCAATGTCGGATTCCATTCTAACTTGCACCACCGATTTGCCCTCATCCTTGCGAGCAAGTATACGCCCATCTCTTGTCCACGAATATTTCCATCCGCAACGAGTCGCAGCCTGACGTGTCATGTAGAACAATTGCCTGTTAGATTTTGTCAGGCGCTCGTTCACATAGATCCGTTGTGATGCCCCGGGCAACTCAATGTCAGCAGTGCATAGATTCCGACGAACACGCGCGGCGTTCAGGATACTGTCACGAGTAGTGCGCCTTGCCAACCTGGCAACAATAATGCGATGGCGAGAAGCATCCTCTCCCTCGACGCGGTCTCGCAGCACCTTACCCACGCGCCTTACAAATACCACGTCACGCTCATCAAGCGACACGCCTAATTTAATGGCCAGGACGTTCAGTAGCTGGGTTGTGTTCTCCCCCTTAGTCTCCGGCACACCGGAAACTTGCACGTCATTGAGTAGCGACTCCTGCTCACGCTCATTGAGCTGCAGCTTAAGTTCACCAACAGTCGTTTCTAACTCTGCAAGACGAGGAGAGACCGTTTGCTCGATTTTTTCCTCCACCGTAGTAACTCGGACTTCCAGTGCGTCGACTCTGCCCATCAACTCCTCGCGGAACTCACGGACCTCAGTCCTTAACGCATTAACTTCGTTCCGAAGACAACGTATCTCTAAGGCAATTGAGAGTGAGTCTTCCAGGTTATCACGGCCTGGTGAATCACTCGCCATGCGTTTGTAAGCGCGAGATTGGGTATTTACATGCGTAACGTCAATCGCTGCTGGTGTAAAAGATGGGCAGACAGGTGTGTTGGTGTTATGGAGTGGTGTTTTAGCCCAACAAGAAGGACAAACCCAGTTTTCATTTGATTTAGCGGAGTCTGGTGTTACATATACGCAGACCGGGTGATAGTTTTTCTCACACCGTTTACATTTAATTGATCTGTTCGAAGATATATCTTCACTACAAACATCACAAATCATATTCATTTTGAATTATCGCAAAACAACGTTAGCGTTCGTGAACAAAGGCAGTGACTCAGCTAGCAAGCGGCACGGCGAGTACATGCGCCGAGTGAGTGGCGGTGCGTGATATGTGAGCAAGCAGCGCAGCAATAGGCCGTACGTATGGAAGCGGCGGCGACAGCGATAGTGTGACCGGTAGACTGGACGGCGCGCGCGATGACTCACCTGTCACAAGCAGCTGATCACTGTTTATTAGATTTCGGTATCACTAAAAACAGCGATATCTTCGTAATCCGCTTTCGATTTAATTGAACAATATCACAGAGCACAGAACTTTGATCGAGCTTTAAACTTATGTAACTTTTGTCCATATAAGTACACTATAGACTTCTTCTATGAATTTTAAAGACGGAGAGCGTAAGTAGTAATGCACACACGAACGAGTCGAGCGAACGAATCTGAATTTTCCATTGATCAGGAACCCAACCAGAAGAGTAACAGTAATTTATAATATTAAGAAAGTATGATTTTGCGTTTGAACTAGCATGAACGATAAATGAATACGGTACACCATCAATGCCCGGGGCAGAGTCCCGAACATGACGAAGCACCGCATTCAATTCATCCATTGTAAATGGTTCGTCCAGAGGGTCATCCACTACACCCACAGGCGGGTGGTCAAATTCTGTAGGCAAAGGGACGTAGGCTGGAGCAATTTTATTAAAAAAGGATTCAGCGGTTTGTCTAGTAATGGGGGAGGATATTGATGGAGAGCACCCACGTCTGAAGCGGTTTATGCTCTTCCATACTGCGGACACTGGAGTGGAGGGAGAAAGAGAGGTGCAGAACTTAACCCAACCACGACGTTTCTTCTTACGAAGAAGCCGTTGGGATCGGGCATAGACTCGTCTGTACTGTAGTAAGTTTTCGTTGTTCATCGCCCCATTGTACCGTTTTTCGGCTTCTTTACGTTCACGAATAGCGCCTGTGCAATCTGGATCCCACCACGGAGGTGATGGAATTTTACTTTTGGCACTGTTACGCAGGGGGAATGTGGAATCAGCACTGGAGGTTATAGCTGAGACGAATGCCTCATAACAGCTCTTAGCATGGTGGTGACCAGAAGAATGTGGGAAAGCAGAAGTTAAATTTGGAAGAAGACTAATTTTCTCCTCCAATAGAGAAGCAAATCTTGACCAGTCCGGTTTAGATAGGTTGTACTTCAGAAGTGGAGGAGAACTTTTCTCTAGATAAGTTTTATTTAATAAAGTAACAACAATGGGGTAGTGGTCACTACCATGCGTAAGAGCAGTACATTCCCAATGGAACGATGCCGCCAACTCTACAGAACAGAATGTGAGATCTACACAACTCTTTTGCTGCCCAGGAAGGGATCTACGGGTAGGACAACCATCATTTAAGATGCACAGGTTTAGGTCATCGAGGATTTCTACTAAACCTTCCCCAAACGCATCACAACGGTTGGAGCCCCATCTAAAGTGGTGGCAGTTGAAATCACCCATAACTAACATAGGCCCATCTACATTATTAAGCACGTTTCTTAGTGAGGCTAAAAAATTTTGACGGGGGTGGGAGATATAAATAGACATAACTGTTATGCCCTCGAATTTAGCTGCAACAATGTTCAATTCACCATCCAGAACCGGAAGGGAGAGGGTCGAGAGCGGAACTCTATTGTTAATGAGGAGAGCCGACCCTCCATATCCATCAGACCTATCACATCTCAAAATATTAAAGTGAGGCATGCGGAAGCTAAGGCTCGGGGTAAGCCAAGTCTCAGCGATGGAACAAGCCAAGGGCTTGTATTTATTGAGAAGGAATATGAGGTCGTGCTTCTTATGAAACACGCTCCTCACATTCCACTGTAGGAATACCTGGCGAGGCGCCATTCTTAATATTTAATAGGAGAGTAACAAGTTGATGGGCGACGTTGGACGGTATTTCAGAATTATTTGAAAGAATAGTTGTAAGTACTTTACTAAGAATTTCAATAATAGGGGATAAATGATTGGAACCAGCAAAGGGGTTATTTAGGGCGCAGCCATTAGACTGTGAAGGTGGAGGAGAATTTATAATGTTTTGATGAGCAACTTTGTCGTAAGAAGGTGAAAGGGGAGCATGGGTCTTCGGCTTTAAGAAAACTGTTTTGCGGTATGACTGAGAACTGCTAACTGATGATTTTGCAGCATTTGCATAATTGCGAGAAACAGGTGGGATTGTTTTGCTGACCTCAGCATATGAAAGTGATTTCTCAGCCATGATATTCTTTATAGCTCTCTGTCTACCAAGCTCCGGGCATGACTTGCTATTCGCATAGTGATTACCAGAGCATAGCACACAGAAGGCCTCGCCCTCAGAAATGTTGCAACCATCACCAGGGTGATCGTGGCCACATTTACTGCAGCGTGGTTTCGAGCGACATATAGACTCCACGTGACCGAACCTGCAGCACTTGCGGCACTGGATGGTAGGGTAGACATATTGGGAAACTGGAAGAGAAGTATAACAGCAGTATATCCTAGTAGGTAGGACTTGGCCATCAAAAGTAATGACACAAGTTTCGGTAGGTTTAAATTCAGTTATACCATCCCTAAAGATTTTCCTACTAATTCGACGAACCTTAAGAATTTGTCCACATCCAGAGGGCACAGTGAGGTAATTCATTGCTTCTTCTTCTGTGAGGTCGGTAGGCACACCAGTAACCACACCCATACGGGTTATGTTAAATGTGGGAATTATGGCAACATAACTATTTTTTGATAAAATTCCATTTATTAGAAATGAATTAGCATCCTGAGGGGATGAAAATTCAACAGAAACCCTGTTCCTACCTACTTTCTTGACGCCATCACGAACTATGTTACCAATTCTGTTGTTCACCAAGAACATGCCAAAAGTTACAGGGTGTAATGTGGTACCTGAATTAGGCTGGGACTCCAAGCGTGAGACATGTACGATGAACGGAGCTTTATCGGTGGCAGAGTATCTGTTGCGACCTATTTGGTTTCTCTGCTGCTTAGTCGGAATGTGATTCGGCGCATTGTTATTGTCTCCAGAACGTTTCCTACCGTTCTGGTGAGATGAGGATTGGGAATCGGAATGGGACGGTATTTGGGAATCCGCGATGCTGCAAACAACATCTGCGAATTGGGAAAGTGGATAGTTAGGGGATGGCGGCGCAAGAGAGATGTCAGGCGGATCAGGGTCAGGCGGTTTATTGCGGTCCATATTGGTAGACTTACTTAAATTGGCTAAAAAAAAAACGTTCACACACAGAAACACACACAAGGACAACACACAAATACAAAAACAAGTCACAAAAAGGCACTAAACCACTCAAAGTAAACAAAAATTCTAGGCACACGTGCTAACCAGAAACACTCTGTGGCGAGAATCCGAGTAATTATTCGTGTCCGTTGGGAAAAAAGACGTGTTCCATAGATAAGAAAAATGTCTATATCAGAACATAATAAAATTCTCGGGTTGCCAGCGCAGTGGCGTTCGGAAACGCCACACACTGATTCACTGATTCACTTATTCACTGACTCACTCATCAAAAACCTAGACCACTTCCAATGGTCGTATTGACTTGAAATTTGGCATGGAGGTAGGTCTTTATGTCAAGGTAAAGGAAAAAATCTGAAAATGGCCAAGTGTGAGTCGGTTTCAAAATAATGAAGGTGTTTTATACCAGGTGTAAATTTATACCCCTAAGGAACTAAAGCGACCTAAATTTATATAATATATATCTTCGAATGGTACAAAGGTTTGTATTTAGTCAAAGTAAAGTAAAAATCTGAAAACGGCCAAGTGTGTCACTTTCGAAAATAACGAATGTGTAACTTTGATCCACGAACATAATATATGATAACATGTCATGTCAGTCAGTTGGTAAATCTAGTCCATTTAGTTAATCTAGTAAAAAAAAAAAGTCATGGTGGCCTACTGGGTAAAGGACCAACCTCTCAAGTACAAGGGCGCGGGTTCGATCCCAGGTCAGGCAAGTACTAATGCAACTTTTCTAAGTTTGTATGTACTTTCTAAGTATATCTTAGACACCATTGACTGTATTTCGGATGGCACGTTAAACTGTAGGTCCTGGCTGTCATTGAACATCCTTGGCAGTCGTTACGGGTAGTTAGAAGCCAGTAAGTCTGACACCAGTCTAACCAAGGGGTATCGGGTTGCCCGGGTAACTGGGTTGAGGAGGTCAGATAGGCAGTCGCTTCTTGTAAAGCACAGGTACTCAGCTGAATCCGGTTAGACTGGAAGCCGACCCCAACATTGTTGGGAAAAAGGCTCGGAGGATGATTAGTTAATCTAGTTCATTTCTTTGTAAGAAACATAGTGCATATTAAAAAATCTAAAAGATAGTATAAATGAGACATTTCTTTAACTAACTTCATCATAAGAAAAAAAAAAATAAACAACCTTACAAAAATAAATGAAATCCCACCCAAAACAAAAATGTGAAAGACTGCCAAGTTCGATAATATGGGAATGCTTCGCCTATAAAAGAAGTGAGATCTGAATAAGTACCAAGTTCCATACACATACTTCAGTTAAAAATAGTTACTTTTTAATGATGTTACTTGGCAAGTTTTAATAGAAAATTAAATACTTGATTCATTGCGTTTAGTAGGTTTATAACAAGGTGTATGAAAACTTGCCAAGTGACATCATTAAAAAGTAACTATTTTTAACTGAAGTATGTGTATGGAACTTGGTACTTATTCAGATCTCACTTCTTTTATAGGCGAAGCATTCCCATATTATCGAACTTGGCAGTCTTTCACATTTTTGTTTTGGGTGGGATGTGAATAATTTCTCCAAACAATGATCGATACCACACCGCTCGCTGTTTCTGCGTAATTGGTCAATTAAAATCGAAAGGTGTACTTTCTTTTTGCGATTTTAATTATAAAAGGACTCTTTGTACTGCAAACGAAATAGTCTAATGTTTTAAAACTTTTTATGTAATCGTTCGCTGAAATTAGTTACTTTCTACAGGTTACGCAACAATATTTGGAGGTTCTATAAAATTGATCATGTGTTTGGTTAGATAAAGGCATCTACATATATCATACTACTCCTCCTTCCAAACAGTTGGTTGGTCTTTACTTTATCTTTTGACAGCTGTCATATTTGCAAATAAAAGTTGTAGAGAAATTGCGTTCCGCGCTCATACATTATCAGTTTTGACATCTTCATTTATATGCGCGAATGCAATGCTGTTTACAAATGTGGATGCAGTAATTAATAAATTACAATATAACATCGATATTTCTGTTAGCATTCGAAATGAGACAATAATTTGGAAATTATAGATCTGGCATTTAGTATGCAAAACTTAGTATTTGCTAAATAACTTAATTAATTTTTAAATTACTGAATACATTATACGTTCCTATTAACATAGAGTCGAGGCTGTGAAGCAGAAGTCCCGTTAAACTGCGCATTCACGAAGTTTTTATATAAAACGTCAAAATTTTGAAGAAAAAAAATCCTTTAGGTGCTTTAATGAAGTTTTATACTCGATCCTTCAGGAAAGTGAAATTACTCCTTTTGCTTTAAGTTTCCTTCAACAATACTATTCCAGAAACATCGTGTTATGGTTGAAATTAGTTCTAAGTTTACATAGTAGTGCAGTACTGGTCGCATATACCAAACACATGTCAGGAGAGTCAACAGTCGGGTGTTTAACCTTATAATGTTTTTCGCGAGCACGTCGCCACAAACATGTTTGTGGACGGGCCCCTCTGTTCTCAAGTTTCCAGCATATCTATCGATATAAACAAGAAACACGTCTTCAGATATTTTTTTGTGAATTGCAATTAAATTGCGAATTTATTTTGAGTTTTGACTACCTCGCTTTACATCCCCAAAAGATTTTTTTGGAAGGATTTAAAAGTCCTTTTCAGTAAAGTGTCTTTCATGGTCATATATGGCTTTAAGGTTATTTATCAAAGCTAATTAATATCACACAATTCTCATCCGAGATCTGTAAATCAGCTCAGATTTCATACAAACACAAAACTCAATATTCGATTTTGAGGTACAAAAGAGATCAAGGTTAAGATTATTAAATTAGTAGCAAAATCACAAATATTTCGCCTTGTCATCAATGTCATAGATTGTGAAACAATCAACAGATTGTTTAGATTAACACTCTAATATCGATGAAAAATATTTTAGCAAAATAGTAATTTAATATATATGTATATAGATTCACATAAATAGAGAAAGTGGAAAGATACGACCAAGTACAAGAAAGATAAAGCTATAAAGTGAATGAAGGCATGAGGTAACCACTTCAGCAACCAAATTGGTTCGCTATCAGCTCATTACATTGATCAATAGAAACTGAACTTAGACTCATTCCTGCTACCAGAATGCATCTAAACAATTGATGAAATAATTGAGGCTTACCCCGATGCTACACAGAATTTTGCCCTTTATTGCCAAAAGCATAAAGCAACTTTTGGCGTGCGAATTTTGCTCATTGTAGTAGCATTGCGCGCAGGCACCCGCAATGGTATAACGTGGTCATTAACCCGGGGTACTGGCCGTAAATACACAATGCTAATTCAGCAAATTAGGAAGACTCGCCAAAGAAAAAGGAAAAAGCACATTGTCTTTTATTGACAAAAGTAGATGTATGTAACGTACCCAAGCGTGAAGATACTCATTTCTGAGCGCAGAAAAAAATGCACAGACGATTCTAGACTTGCAAAAGTAGTCATAAGTGGGCCAAAAGTAGACTTTTAAATCTGTCGGTGCAACATTGATGCAATTTGTAAAACCTGCACGTTATTCCGAAACAGAATTTGCTGAGAATTATTATATTATTTTGTAATATTTTCTTTGCAAGTGTTTAAGTTACTATCAAGTTTAACACTGATTTTTTAGAATACAATACATATTTAATAGAGGCGTTTGTTGCATTATTCATTGCGAATGCTTTATTTTGTTGTCTGCACAAGCTCAGTGCGTTTTATTGTGGTGCGTCTGCGCAGACATCCGGCGAGGCAATTTGATGCTCGATTGCGCTGATCACTTTGCTGATAGATTGGTCCTTTGATGTTCATAATTCATAATTCAACTGCAGCTCGTGAACTGATAAGCAAAGGTTTTTGATCCCTTATTATTATAACTGATGTAACTTAACTATGCATTGGTTGAAAGCTATTTTTGCTCCTTAGTTTCGGTGGCAATAGAAGGGTTGTCCTAGCTGTTTCCATTAAAGGATTAACAATCTACAAGGGTAAATGTACCCTTTGTTCTTCCGGTTTAAGATAACTAAGTATGATTTGGTCTACCTTATTAGTACTATGCATTAATCATGCATCCGTAATTTAAATATTAGAACATTAATTACGTAATAGGTGCCTAATGTTTATTATTTGATTTGAGTTTTCATATTTGGCTATGTTGTCTAATTAGTGATAAACAACGAACAGACAGGCGTAATATTTAAATATAACGTAATTTTGTTTGTAACAATGTTATTTGTTTATTGATACGAATTTGACGTTTATGTAATGTGGTTTTTCATATTTGGTTGTTGGTTTGTCAATGAGCACTCTGGGTGGCATAATAATTGTAGCATGTACACCATTCTCCATTCCTAAAACCACATTTAGGTCTTTGTTTTCGCAAACAAATTGATTTCATTGTCCGTTAGTTTATGCGCAATAGAATGAGATACAATAATGATGACATGTCTCATAATAATTGCAGTACCTACAAATGATATAGAACATAGGCCGTAGTAAGATATTAGTAACTACAACTGTGTAGTGGAAACACAAATTGATGTATTGACGACAAGTCATTTTAACTGTGTAATTGAACTTGTCGATATCGTAGGCAATTAATTAATTAACCGTCAATAATAAAATTAAATCTCAGTACAGAAAACATCGATTTAAAAGAAATTGATTAGAGCTTGAAGTTTAGAGAATTGATTTATATCATAAATCTAATCATTTGCATTTATATAACGAAACGTGCGTGGGTGTTCGACGTAATCTTAATGAACTTTCTTTAATTAATTGGATTTTAACATCTGCAGAGAAGATAGTTGTAATTTTATATTGGAGGAAGATGAGGCGACATCTACAATTAGATTACGAAATACAAAAACAACAGGCAAAAACTCCATATTTGAATTAGGTATACTTATATATTTTTTTAATTTGTCATGTTTTTATGAGATCAGGTCTTCCTTTCCTTGTGTTAGGATGTGTTCACTTGTCATGACAAGAAGTTTTGTTTTCGTTTTAATATAAAGTCATAAGATGTTTTAACCGTTATGTTAGGAGCTGCCCTTGAAACGACCCACACGGACTGGTACCGTTGAAGATCATATATTACGATACACTCGTTCATGTTTGAGGAAAAGACAAACAGTCGCTTTATAGCTATGCTAATGTTCGTTCATCCAAAATATAAAAGCAAAACGTAACTAATTTGTACAACTAAATGTGACATAGACTGAAAAAAAAAAAAAAACTAAGAGTGAACCTCCTGCACACTGCAGAATAAACAGTCGGCCGACAGTAAACCCAATCTATGGCAATATTTTTTAAATAAAATCTTTATTCCAATCTTTATCAGGCCGACTGAAAACAGTCGGCCTGATACCGGTTAATTACGAGATCTTTGTAGTATGTGTATTACCACACATCGTCATACTGATTTATGAGCCGAAACAAGCTATCGGCCGACTAAAATTTTGTAGTGTGCTCTTAATATTACTAGGTACTGGTATACTGAAAAAGTCGTAAGAAGCGATGGACTGATTTTAACTACCTAGGTACAAAAAAGTTGAAACTATAGCGTGTCCAACGCCTCTTTCCTGTTCAATCAATCAAAGATGGTGATTCCATCAGGCTATTTTCATAATTAGCCTGTAAATAGCACCTATTTGTATGCTTTGCTTCCTACGAGGGCGGAAGAACCGTGATAGCAGATCGCGAAGAACAATCAAATAATTAATGGGCCAAGGATGGCTTGATTTCATACGTGTTCTCCATACATTGGCGGACACGCTAGCAGATTATTGTAATTAACACAACTTAACTAATTATGTTGTGCTAATTATTGTTATTAGCGACTAACTTGAGGATGGGGGAATTGTTAAGAGATTCTTAAAGATAATGTAGAGCCGCAGTAGATCTCGCCATTTTCTTAAATCTGCCATTTACTCAGTTTTCGATCTTGGTTACCTATACACTACATGTGCACAATCGACTTATTTTATACCTACCAAAACAAAAATCATGAAAATTATAAACTTTTTTACTTTATTTGAGTTGAAGATAAACGGTTGATACGACACATTTAAGCACTTATAACATCTGTAGGCCTTGCTTCACTTGCCACATCAAACAACTTTCAGTTGATGGCGCGACAAGCTAACTGGAAATTCTACAGTAAAACAGGCAATATTTTTCTTACATTTTACACACAATGTTACGTTACTCAAAAGTTAAAAGTAACGCTAAAGTGCTAAACCCTAAATTATGAGAAACATGTTTACAGTCATCATCTCCAGGCTTTTTGTCAAGTATGTACCGACTTTCAGTCCGTAGTTCCATAAATGAGCACCAACTAAAAATACAGTTACTATAGAGAATTTTTGGAGTTCATTATTACTTTTAGCCATGCGTAAAAAATGTTACAGGACACAATGTATTAGGTATTATGTAGTACAAAAACCATTTACCGTTTACTAAATAAGTATCTACGTTTTGTGCGAGATTGCATTCACGATGATACTTAAAAAATCCCGTTTAGGATAGCAAATGTGTGTCAAATATGATTTACGGATATTATCCTAGCACTTATCAGGTTACAAACTAGCACGGATATAGTGATCCAGTCATGTTCTAATCTCCCACGCGTTCAAATTATAATTTGCAATGATAAAGCAGCTTAATATTTTGAATTATGATGTTCAAACAAAATGTAAAAGCCATTTTTGATGGCTTATCAACATTATTAGTAATATAAGCACAACATTAATCTTGGAAAACAATGACTACAATGAAGGAAAACATCGGGAGAGGAAACCCGATCTTAAAAAACAGTTTGAAATCGCCAGCCGCCCCTTCTCTGTAAAGACTTCCTGACTGTCATTTTTACATAATCATAAGATTCCGTTAGGACTTTTGCGGAAAAAATTAAAAAAAAGTATTATTATGGTAACACAGGTAATGTTGCGGATATATTCGCATCCGTATCCATCGTCCAGGATGTATATTTCAATTTCCTTTGCCTTTGGACAAGCAAAACTCACACAGCTTCCGTCCTTTGGATCGGCATTTTCTTGTCGATGAAGCGAAAAGTTCATTCATCTTTTCCGTTGTGATTGACTAATCACAGAACAGTAACAGTTATTTTAATTTATGACAGCTTTTCATTATGAGCAATCGTGATGCGTTACTAATACCTATTGTTGATGGTGAATTGTTGATAGCTGTACCTACAAGTAAGTAACGGCTTAGAGATTGGTGTTAACGATGTCTTCATTGGATACGATTTGATTTTAGTTTTTCTATAACAATGGAACAGTCTGCAAAGTATATAAAACTTATTGATATTTCGTTTTACATGTCTTATTTCATCGAAAAATAGATTGACAAGGCAAATTAATGTAATGCAGAACCTACAGGCTACTATAATGTGTCATTTCCCTCCTTATTGATTACAAACTACAACTTAAACACCATTGCCTACGGTAGCTTTCTGATTTTTATACAGAATCGTGCTGATCTTAATGCGGTTTATACTAGATCGAAGTCATTGTCCTCAATACGGATAGTCGGATAGTGTAATTTCATGATTGGCGGCGTCCGTCGCGAATCAGGAATGTACTGACTTAGTTCTCTTCAGCCACAGTAACAATGACACGATATTATCGGAATCCAAGTAAACAGCTGTTTGCCTTGATTATTATTAATCAATCGATTGTTGCAGTTGTTTATATACGGAGATAATATAATGTACGCAGATAATTAATTACGTAGATCAAATGCATTTAAGTTATGAGAGTAATTTAGATATCGTATTTTAAAATACACTTGTTATGAGTAGTATTGACATCATTTGACCTAAATGTGGGAATCAACATCCATTAGTAATGTTTTGTTGACGTCAAATGATACATTCGAAACAGTAGAAAGATTACCTAATTGGGGATTAAAATTATTTACGGAACTTCTTACCTAGGTAATTTACAGCCATATCAAGAAGTCCCTAAAGTAAACTGTACCTTTTCTGATTGTTATTGATATTTGGTCACGTATTAAATTGACCTCATCCTGAGGTTCTAAGTGTAAAAACAAAATCTAATTAATCCATGAAATTACTTGTTTCGCGGATCAGTCAAGCAAACAAAAGTCAGCCGAAGACTTAGTCGAAGAAGTAGATTAGGTCTAATATGTAAGTAATAGCTTTTTTTTGAAAATGTGTTTTTTAACAAACATATTTTTGTCATTTGTCTAAATCTCTCTTACCTCTGTTACAAAAGCCTCAGCTTGGTTCCAGTATGCTTTTTCTTTATTTACTAAGAACCTGGTAGGATTATCCGTGTAAAATATCATAACTATTTTTGCCAAAGATGAAGACTGAGTAACAGACGTCCCAAAACTAATCAAATTACCGATATCACGTACCTACAATGTCTTGTAACAATTACGTATTGTAATGTCTTAACAAACAGTCTAACAAGGGTAAGGTCAGGCTGGTCTATTACTCAAGTGTTATTGAGGCCGCTTTCTCATTGTCTCCTTGGTTAGCTCCCGCCGGCGATCATTATATCTGATGCCCACATGAGGACCTTTAATTACAGTCATTGTATTGAATTTCATATGTAGAACAGATTTGTGGCTTTTGTTTTGATAGGCGTAAGATAATTTGGTTCTACAAAGACTGTAAATTATGAAGTTAGCTGTTGGCTATGTATGCCATAGTATTTTAAAAGTAAAACTTGAAACTTCAAGCTCGCTCTTAGCGGTCGGCTGCAGCAAAGTCAGTAATGGATATCAGTTTATAGGAATTGAAAAAAAAAACAAGTAGAACTGCCCACTGCACCCACGGTTTAAATGTCGTACTTTGTAAAAGCAACACGTAACGATGGCGAATTCTCGCGATTCTTGTTGGTCTGTTTGCTTGTCTATCAAGTTTAATTCACTACCAAACATGGAACGAACCACGTGCGTAGGAAGTAAAGGACTGTTCTACCAAATATGTAACATGGCAAGGTCTGAGGTCGTCGACCAGAGTAATTGTTTTGGTAGAACCATAAAGAAAGAAATAAACATAATTACTAACAGTTACATGTTTATGGAAAACCGAAAAGGATTCCTTACTCCTAATTAAAGGAAAATCGGAGTTGTTTTTATGTTGGTATTCACGAATTAGGCAACGGTTCTTTTAAGACGTCAGATCTGCACGGGTGATTAAAATGATTTAGGGCATAAATACCGTTAAAACGTAGGAGGACGTAAGGACCTCAAAGTAAAAATTAACATCTCATGCCAATACAGCTTGTCTTGCAGAGTCTAAAGGTTGTTTGTTTGCGCAAAAGATTTTGGAACAAAATTGCACTGCCTACTGCACAGACTACCTTCAGGCTCATCAAGACATCGGCCGTAAACCGTAGTGATTACGAATCAACGGCTAACATATTAACACGATATTAACTTAACAAAATCAAAAAATAGGTGCGACACCTTGATAGTAAAACAGGTTAGTGAGTCAGCTCCGAGTCCAGACGAAAGACCAAATAAACTAAGAGCAAAACTTGCAGAACCACTCCGCCTAGCGACGATTTTCCGTAACCACGATGAGTCATCGAGGAATTTCTCTGATTACTACTGAGAATAATATTGTTGCTACTGCACCTGCAGTTTTAAACTTATATATCTCTTTATTTTTGGCCCTCTTTCCTGGATGTTTCAGGCATTATTGAAATTGCAAGATGATAAGAGCATCTCTAAAATCTGTTTTTTTTTTCATTTATTTATTCCTTTTTTTTTGAGTGAGAAGTCCAAAATATCTGCTATTCCCATAACACATAATTTGGTATCAGGATATACAAATTATCCTTATAGCATAGCTTGATATGGGTTTCTTTTATGGACCCAGACAGCATTTATAAGCATTCCGAAAATCGAGTAAGCTTAAACTGTTTTTTTTTTTGTGACAGGATCGGCGATAGCCTTGGGTCCCTGCACCTGCGAGTTGCGAGGTGCGCGTACGCACTTTTTCCTTTTCTACAGGATAATAGCACACTGGTTGGCTTGATAACACATTACACGTATTTTAAACACCACATACATTTTACTGTATTTTTGGTTTTGGTTTGCTATGTTTTCTGTTGTATGTATTGTTATATGTGAACACAATCTGTTGCTCTATATTTTGGAAAACGAAAGCTCTTTATCAAACTTCAAACTTCTTCTGGAAATAGAGAAAAGCCAGTGCAGTCTAACAGAATTAGAATGTTTTAAACTTCCATAGGGGAAATTAACCTTGGGAAAACCAAGGTAAAGAACAAATAAATTATGCATAATTATGTGTTGCAGCTAGAAAATAAACATATATGAGGCATACCATAGCATATCATTAAATCATAATATTGCAGCTACACAATAGAATAGATGCATTACAAACAATATTTTTGCTATGTTTAAAAATGAAGAAAATTGAATAAATAATGCAATAATCTGACATGATATTTTCTTAGGTAAGGCAGATTTTTATTTTGAAAAATGTTGACTATACCTACTTACAAATATGTAAATAAATTTTTAAAAATGTTGTATAATTCTGTATTCAGATAAAATGCAGATAATAATTTTTTGCATTCCTACTTCTACCTTATCTCAATGATAAGTAGTAAGTAAGTATAGGTACTTAATGAAATATCATGTAGGTAATCATTTCAATCTGCATTTTTTACATTGATTCAATCTAAATCATGTTATTGCAATTAATTTCAAAAATGATATGATTAAATAATTACAATCTAGACACACGGCAGTGTGTCCGCCAAGTTCGAGCAAAAAATTAATCTTACAAAACAAAGAGATAAAAAACTCTGTTTAAGCAGGTCTTATAAACACCTTGTTATGTATTGTCTTGATTTTCCATTATGGTTCAAGTATTTTTCAAATAGCTTTCTGCAGATGGATACAAAGTATATGGCTTTATTACTGCCAGTAATTTTTTTCTCAAAAGAGTTACAAACACATACATTCTTACAAACTCTTGCATTAATATTATCAGTAGGTATAAAAAAATACAACCAAATAAATAATTGCCTTCAAAATTGTTAAACAGGATGTGACATAACTAAATTATCATAATTAATGAATTTAAGAAGGTTCAATTAGTTTAAGATAGGATAGTACTTGTAGGAAGTATTTACTTGTATCAAGGTTTCTCTATGGTTCTGATTTTAAAGATGATATAATAATAATGGTATTGTTCTACATACAACAATCGTTCAAAATATCATCTTTCTTTCATTATATCATGTTACAGAAATAATTGTAAGTATCATTTTTGTATTTAATACACTTTTACATTGAAATAAAAAAGAATAAGTTGAGGATGGTTTTATTTACTTTATAACTTGTTCTTTTTCTTCAAACTTTCTTTTTTCTTTGTATCTTGCAAAAAAAATGCTGGTCAATGCTACCTATAGAAAACACGAAATTTCTTATTCAGCTTCTGACCAAAACATCCCTATAGAAAAGTAATGAAAATAATAACAGTTCTGTTTCTTACATTTTAATCTACCTATACGGTAACTAACTACGTTATTGATTTGCTGTAAAGTTGCATTACGAATTAGGATAGATATATTGTGTGTAGTATGAATATATAGTATGAATCTATTGTTTTTAAAGTTGTATAGACAGCATCAATGTACCAAACTTACCTTGAGTCGGGAACTGAGCGACACAGAACACATAACATGAAATTAATGCATTAACGATAGAGTTTCATGGTATATTTTAAAAGTTTAGTAAAACTTTAACACTTTGTAGTTAGCACGTACACAACAAACACAAAAGTATTTGAAACTATTGAATAAACGTCAAGGAAAGAAATTCAAAACTCTGGTTATGTTTAGGTAGGTACCAAGTTACGTTTTAAATTTTTTTTTTGAATATTAACAGATGTTGAAGATCAATTTTATAGAAAAAATAGAGAAAAGAAAAAACTTTATGAGTACATTTTTTTAATATTTAGAGCTTAACATGGTATTGTAATGAAGTACATATTTTATTTCCATAAAATCTAAACAGATGTTCTGAACGCACCCACATCAATTCGTTTACGAAGGCTGCTACGCACATGACACTGAAAGTAAAAATGTGTAAAAAGGTTAAACTATTTAAAATTCACGCATTAAGCTTTAAGAATAACACTTTACAAAAAATTTTAACATTGTTTTTTGATTTATTAAGCGTTACAATAAGTAGTTTGATAATTTTATAAAAGTTTTTGGAGTAAGTTAGAACCACACGAAATGTCAAAAATAAAGTTTTGTTGACAGTTGTTGTCATAGCAACGAAATCGAAAATAAAAAGCGGGAGCTAGCTAAAACAAAAATATTTATTTAAATTAAAAATATGGGAAGTATGACTCGTTGGTTAGACGTGGAAGTAGGGACAGATGACATAGACCTTAATACTTTGCCACAAAACTTAGCACTGTTGGATTTACAAAACGATAACGAGTTCAAACTTCTTGTTGGCGATTTCGGGCGAGGAGAGGATGGGCCTAAGTTGAAGGTATAGAAGTTACTTAAATGCCTAATATTTTGTATGAACTGTAGATCATTGAAAATGACCATAACTTTTTAAACATTTTCATTATCTCAGCCTGATTCTGTACACTATTTATATAACATACTTGTGTGGTGTGGTCTATGATCACGTAGTGATTAGTTAGTATTGATAATGTTAAGATAAGTAGACGATAGGAACGCCTCGTACAGAGTAAGATATTTAATAAGATAGTAATTAGTTAAGATAAGCACGTAGCTTTTCCTTTGTATAAATAGCGTAGTATACTCAATAAAGGGGTGCACTTCTTAGTAGGTATTGGTTGCCTTGACTATACCTAGATATGTAGTTCTGTTGTTTTATTAACACGTCTACCCTCATCAACACCTAAGGACCCTGCCTGTCGGAAGGTTGGCAAGCCCAACATCACATGGCGACCCTGCCATTCGAACGGACCCTGCCATTCGAACGGACCCTGCCATTCGAACGGACCCTGCCATTCGAGCGGATCTTGTGATTCGAGCAGACCCTGCGGGACCCTGCGAGAGCGGTTGGACAATATCGAAACGCCATGGGAAGCACAACGTCCAAAGAAGAAGTAATAGTAGCCCAGACGGCAGCAGGAGGATCAAATGTCGCGGCGGTGACGAAGGAACAATTAGCAACGACCAACACGGTGCTGTTTTTTATAGCCACTTGTTTTGCGCTTATGATCATTGGCGTGGTATTCTGGTTATATAGAAGATGTCACCAGAACTGGATTGAAGAGAAAATACGACAAAGGGAGATGCAAAAAGTAGTGCAGACGGCCTAAGGAGCATACGGAGCGACAGGAAGATCTGAAGTAAGTGTTTAAATATGTACTAAGTGTTGTGACAATGTTGTGGTTTATTGTGAATTAGAGACAATAAGTTTTTGTTCAAATGGAAGTAGAGTTAACAACGTTATTTTTACAGTTAAAATTATTAAGAGAAGCTATTGTTAAATTAGGTCCCAGTAGGCGACAGGGACAAAACTTTGATAAAAAGATAAGTGAAGCAAAAGCCCTTTATAGTAAATTTAAATGTATAATTGAAGGAACGAGCAAAGAAAAATGTTCAGAGGAATTAGTGCAATTAGTGAGTAACATAGAAAGTTTGTACAAAAATACTATTAAGTTTGAGAGCGAGGTCAGTAACGAACAGAAAATGGCGGCAGAAAAGTTTTCGTTGAAAACGGCGGTTAGCTTACTACCGAAAATGAATAGAGATGAACAAGTTACTCAAGATTTAATTGATGCTATAGGATTATATAGTTCTATGTTAGAAGGGACCGATAGTGTTCTTTTGATTAAGTTTGTGCTAACTACACGGCTTACCCAGGGTGCTAGGATTCGGTTGTCACCTACTTACGCGTCGGTAGACAGTCTTTTGGCAGATATGAAGAAACATCTTCTTACGGTAAAATCTGACGTTGCAATACAAGCTAAGTTAACACGCACTAGGCAAGATAATAAATCAATTGCAGACTTTGGAGCAGAAATAGAAAGGCTGATGACTGATTTGACTATTTCTCAGGCGGGAGAAGATTCGGAAGCTTATAAAATATTACAACCATTTAACGAAAAATATGCAATTAGGAAGTTTGCAGACGGCCTTCGTAATCAACGTCTTGGTACGATCATTACGGCACGGAATTTAACATCCTTAAAAGATGCTATTAGGGTAGCAGAGGACGAGAATTGTGCTTCATCGTCACAAGTCATGACGTACCAACGCTGGCCCTCAAGGAGTAGTTTTTCTACATTCAATAGAGGTCGTGGAGATAGTGTTAGGAGACATTCTGTAAGAAATTCGTACACGCAGAGTACGCGCAAAAATGTCAACATGGGGCATAACGGTGGAATGCGCGGTCGCAGCAATAATGCTTATCGAGGACGGCAGACTCAGCAAGGTAGAAGGCGTGTAGCATACTTTTCGCACGTGCGGAGCGATAATGATTCATTGTCAATGTCACGAAGTAGCGAAGGTGGACAGTTGAATGAAACGCAGTTTTTTCGAGTCTAAGCATATTTTAGCTTACGATAGTATTAACTGGGTTAATTTAGTGATAAATAGTATACATAGCGAATGGTTAATAGATACGGGTGCGTCGATATCAGCCGTAAAAAATATTTTTTTAAGGGATAACGCTTTGAACTGTAAGATAGTTAAGGATGAGTTAGTGATTAATGGTGTAGGAGGTAGTTTACGAGCTATAGGTTATGTACATTTAAAGTTGGAACACAGACAGTGTTCATTCGTGCATAAGTTTTATATATTTGATAATTTGCCTTGTAAGTCAGTTGGCATATTGGGACAGGATTTCTTGCAGAAGTATGGAGGTATTATAGATTTTTCGACGAACAGATTGACTCTTAAAAATCATGCTAGACAGTTAGTTTCGATGCCGCTAAGGACCTATGATTTCTTATTAACTATACCTCCGCGTTGTGAAGTAGTAAGGTATTTTCCTGTTAATAGAGCAGAAGATTGTGTAGTGATTAGGAAAGAATTACGCAAAGGAGTTTTTTTAGCTAGTGTGATGGCTAGGCCTAGGAATGGGATGATACCCATTAGAATTTTAAATACAACCTCTGAGGAAGTTATGTGTAGCATGTCGAATGTAGAAGTTTTCCCATTAAGTAATTTCGATTGTTGTAATTTTGTAAAACCTGAAAAGGACGTTGAGCGTGTAAAGAAAATATTTTCTTTACTTAAACTTGACTATTTGAGGTCCGAGGAGAGGTTGTCAGTTGAGCAAATATGCGCGAAATATCCAGATATTTTCCATATTCCAGGAGATAAGTTAGCTATCACGAATGTATATAAGCAGTCGATACGATTAAAAGACAATGTTACTCCAGTTTATAGGAAACAGTATAGGATACCGTATATGCAGAAAAAGGAAGTTGATAGACAGGTACAGGAGATGCTAGAGAATGGTATTATTGAAGAATCAGTTAGTGAGTGGTCTAGTCCTGTATTGATAGTTCCTAAAAAAGCGGATCGTAGTGGTGAGAAAAAATGGCGTGTAGTGATAGATTACAGACAGTTGAATGAAAAAATTCAGGACGATAAATTTCCATTACCGAATATAAATGAAATCTTGGACTCGATGTCAGGAGCTGTTTACTTTAGTCATTGTGATTTATCTCAATCGTATTATCAGTGTAGTTTAGATGAAGATAGTCGGAAGTATACGGCTTTTACTACGGATAAAGGTCAGTATCAAATGTGCAGGTTACCTATGGGATTAAAAATAAGTCCAAGTGCGTTTAGCAGGTTAATGACTATAGCCATGTCTGGATTGAATTATGACAAATGTCTAGTATATTTGGATGACCTTGTAGTGTTCGGAAGGAATTTAGAAGAGCATAATCGGAACCTTATGTCAGTTTTTTCTCGACTAAGAGAAGTAAATCTTAAACTTAATCCAACAAAGTGTGAATTTTTGAAAAAACAAATACTTTATTTAGGGCACGTAATTTCAGCAGAAGGTATTTCACCAGACCCAGAGAAGGTCATAGTAATTAAAAATTATCCGCGTCCAACAAATAGTGAGGAAGTCAAGCGTTTTGTAGCATTTGCAAATTATTATAGGAAATTCATTCCTAACTTTGCTAGAATAGTTATTCCAATGACTAAGTTGTGTAAAAAGAATATGGTGTTTCAGTGGACCGAACAATGTGAGGAATCATTTTTATTATTAAAACAAGCATTGATGAATCCTCCAGTATTAGATTATCCAAATTTTTCTGATAAAAATACTTTTATATTGCAGACAGACAGTTCAGGTTTTGCTATAGGTAGTGTCTTGTGCAATGGGAATGGAAAACCTGTTGCATATGCTAGTAGATCTTTGAATAAGAGTGAGTTAAACTATCCTATAATAGAGAAAGAATTGCTGGCTATAGTTTGGTCAGTTAAGTATTTTAGACCATATTTATATGGGAGAAAGTTCGTTGTAAAAACTGATCACAAACCACTTTTGTATTTGTTTAACATGACAGATCCTTCCAGTAGGTTGACTAAATTTCGATTGTGTTTAGAAGAATACGACTTTGAGGTCGAATATGTGAAAGGAAAGGAAAATGTATTAGCCGATGCTTTATCCAGAATAGTTATTTCAAGTGAAGAGTTGAAGAGCATGCATGAAAAAACTATATCTGTAATGACCAGAGCACAGTGCAAACAGTTAAAAAACTCGGATATTCGAAAGACAGACTCTGCGGTTAATAGGACTGATCACCCTAGGATCGTAGAAGTTCTTAAAAAACAAGGAAATGATATAGAAGTACTTCAGGTAGGTGTAGATAAGTGGGAAAAGTTGTTACGTAACAAGAAGAATGATTGTAAAACGATATTTGCAAAGTCGCGTAATTTAATGTATATGCCAGAAAACTCGAGTATTTATATAAACTATGAATCTTTATCGGCATCATCGCGAGACGAGTTGTCGAAAGACATAGTCACATTTTGTGTGGAAAATGGAATAAAAGAAGTAGTTATTTTAAAAAATTGTTATAACAAAGAGATGATAGAAAAACTGGCAAAATATTTTAAAGAGAATAGTAAATCAATATGTGGAGATTTTAAAGTTTGTGTAGTAACGGGTGTACGAAGAGTGGAAGATATAGATGAAAGAAAGATCATTATGAATGATTTTCATATTTTACCCACGAGTGGACATGCTGGAATACGTAGGATGGTGAACAATATAAAAAAGTATTATTATTGGCCATCTATAGAAAAAGATATCGGAGAGTATGTGCGGAAATGTGATAAATGTCAGAAACAAAAGTATCAGAAAAATATTAGGGAACCAATGACCATAACAACCACAGCATCATCAGCTTTTGAAAAGATTTATTTAGATGTAGTAGGACCTTTTGATAGGGACGAATATGGGAATGTGTACATATTGACGTTGCAGTGTGAACTTACTAAGTTCGTTGAAGCCTATCCATTAAAAAACAAGTCGGCAAATGAAGTAGCAAGAGTTTTAGCAGAAAATTTTATTTTAAGATATGGAATACCAGAAGGCATTGCGACAGATAGGGGTTCTGAATTTATTTCAAAAGTTATGGTAGAATTATGTAGTATCTTGGGAATCAGGAAAACAACATCAACAGCGTATCATCACGAAAGTATAGGATCGTTAGAAAACGTTCATAAAACTTTAGGTGCATATTTGAGAATACAAACAAATAACAATACAACATCATGGAGTTCTTGGATTCCGTATTGGTGTTTTTCATATAATACAACAGTTAATACCGTAACCAAGTATACACCTTATGAATTAGTTTTCGGAAAGATATGCAGATTACCAAGTAATCTACAAGGAGCAAGTGTTGAACCATTGTATAATTTTGATAATTACCCTTTAGAATTTAAGTATCGATTACAAAGAGCTCAAGCTGATGCTAAACAAAATTTAGTAGCTAGTAAAATATTGAGGAAAGAGTGTTATGATAGAAATATAAATCCAATAACTTATAAAGAAGGTGATTTGGTGTTAATTAAAAATGAAACGGGTACCAAATTAGATTGTGTATATGACGGACCGTTTGTGGTTGTCAAGGATGAATCACCAAATGTTGTAATTAAGGATAAGTCGAATGTAGATAAAGTAGTGCATAAAAATAGGACTAAGTTATATTGTAAAAGGTAGAAAAAAAAAAAAGTATGCATTTATTTATTTATTTTTTTTTCCTTTGGAAGGGTGATGTGGTGTGGTCTATGATCACGTAGTGATTAGTTAGTATTGATAATGTTAAGATAAGTAGACGATAGGAATGCCTCGTACAGAGTAAGATATTTAATAAGATAGTAATTAGTTAAGATAAGCACGTAGCTTTTCCTTTGTATAAATAGCGTAGTATACTCAATAAAGGGGTGCACTTCTTAGTAGGTATTGGTTGCCTTGACTATACCTAGATATGTAGTTCTGTTGTTTTATTAACACGTCTACCCTCATCAACACCTAAGGACCCTGCCTGTCGGAAGGTTGGCAAGCCCAACATCACACTTGTCACATTATTAGGTGTTCAAGGGCGCCATGCAAATATCAGACACGGTACTCCCAGACCTGCCCCTCGGCGTGGTGGGCTTCTACATAAGCGAGAGCATTCCTCGGTCCATCCCCATAGTGGCAGTAGCATACAGCTCTTGTGTATACATGTACCGCAACTTAAAGCTGTTCTACAAGTATTATCTGCCGTCTACAGAGCTGAGTATGTGTGAGATGGAGGTTTGGAAACAGGTTGGTAGATTTTTATATTGATAATTGATTAATTAAACCTTTTTTAAATAAATACGACATTTCAACATACTTATCTCAGCATTGAACTGATTTATTTATGAAAAATGGTTTTAAGGGTGTATATCAAAACTTAAACTATCATTGGAGTAGGGACCCTCACCTGCGGGCTCTCTAGATTTCTTGTCAATATTGGTGGCTTGAATGTACCTATTTGAGACGTTTTTTTCTCTCATTTCTTGCTCCAAAGCTAGTTAAAAAACCTGAAGCCTTAACATTTTCAGCTAACAGACTCAGCCAATCACAACACAGATGCCATAAGTCCGCTCATAGAAAGTCTCAAAGCCATTCCGCACAATACTCTCACAATACAGTCACAGAATCTCCTATCATTAACCCTCGAGCAACAGCTGGAATACTTGGAAAACAATCCAGAGTTACCCAGCAAGATAAACACGGAGATTGTCTGTATTGGTACACTGAAGATGCACTCCATTGAGAAGTATTCTGTGAGCTGTGTGGTTGTTGCTACGGAAGATGGTGATGTGATACTGTTGGATCCGCAGACGTTTAGTTTGTTATCCCAAGTTAGTACAAACTTGTATTTGAACCTAATAATCTTCCTAATGTTCCTTGCTACTTTGATGCTATAAAAGCAACAAGTAAAAAAATGCATACTTCTTTGAGCTCGAAACTTTTTGTGACATTGGGCGTTTTTCCACTCACCGGCCCGGCACCGGCACGGCACCGGCTTGGCCGTGCACTGGCACGAGGGCCGGGGCTTCGTTTTTCCACTGCGCCCGTGTCGATGCCGGTTTACGCCCACCCACCCCACGCACTTCTACCTGCCCCGCGCACTCATACATGCACACGGTTACAATTCATACGCAATACACATGCAGTTTGCCGGGCCGGGACCGGGTGGGAAGCTTGCTACTCCGGCGACGGCGCCGACGCCGGCGGGAACCAACGCCGGATCGGCGCCGGTGCCGGGCCGGTGAGTGGAAAAACGCCCATTGGGTGCCTTCAGGAAAACAGAGCTACTATGAATACCTGTTCTTGAACCTGATTTAAAATTGCCAAATGAAATTTAAATGGGCATAAAGCAATCACTCAATTTATGCCAATTTAAATTACTGTTAATAAGATAATAGACAGATAATTCCTATTAGTCCAATTATTTAATGTCCCATGTCTATCTTTATAACGTTGTTTGATTTGTCCAGGCCAAAATCTGTGGGGTAAAGAAAACTCCATATCAGATGATAACCACTGGGCTCTATTCTGTTGACTACAGAATAACTATAGCGACGAGGTGTGACTTATTGCTATTTCAATTTAGAAGGCACTTTTGAATGACACTGCTTTTGTTTTATGAATACACCTTTGCACTGTGTTATTGACGCAATAGACATATGGTCTTTATTTTTTATTTTAAGGAACAGCAAATAGTTACATTATAAAATCTTACAACTAAAAATATCTCACAACCACTTCAAAAGTTTATTTTAACATTCCCACTTTCACCTTGTTTCAGCCTCAGTTTATAGGTAGTTTTTCTTAGACACTAATTAAAAATAATGTGGTAAATACCCTTCTATAACAAACCCTTGCTCCTAATTTCAGAGAGAAGTCAGTATGCGTATTAAAAAGAGATTGGCCCGAAGGTCGGATTCTATTCACGGCGGATGACCACATTATTGCCATAGAGGTGGTGACGGCAGATAGCAGCGTTATGGTCATATGCGCTGATAATACCATGGCGTGTTATAGTAAGAAGGTAAAGTAATTCATTATAAACAGTGGGTTGAATTTAGGACTTGTGTTGTTTAGAAAATGGCCTCAGGCCCAAACTCTACCACAGCGGCGCTTAATAGGGTATCCGTTGAGTGGACAAAAACGAGATGTTTGAATAACAAAATTCTATTGATTGCTTAACAATGTCTCTGAGCTTTGATTTGGAGGAAGGAGGTTTTTCATTGCAATTGGTCCAACTGCTTAACATATGGTTCTCGCCAAACTTCGTGTCGACTCGTTAGTAATTCTGTGCAGAATTTCGCGCATGTAGCCTATATGGCCATGTTGCCTCCATCGCCCGCTAACATCTAGATATAAGTAGTATCAAAAGTCGCCACAAAAAAACTGTACCTTGCTAAGTTTACTTAAATAACCTTTTGCCAATTTCCAGGGCAAGAAGCTATGGTGTTTAACACTAGAACACAGACCGGTCGCCATGACGCTAGTGCCGGTGCTATACCTCGGCGTGACGCTGACGGGCGTCGCGCTGGCGTCGGGCCACGTGCACTTGTACGACGGCAAGGCGAGGCGGGACACTGTGTTTGTTAGAGGTCTGTGGACCGCCATTATGTTGGATGTTAGAAAAAAATAGCCATGTTATGGCAGGCATATAAAATTGTAGAGAATCCTCTCTACAATTTGTAAAGTTAAAGTAAGAAATATGGAAATGGAAAAAAAGGAGAAATTAAGGGGAAAGAGGCAAATGGCAGTAAGATATAAGATAGTACGAGTATAATCATCGGCAGGTATATTGAGCCCTGACCTTCACCTACGCAGAAGCGATTTATTGGTTTATTGCCTTATGTGTACAGTGCGCAAAGCGATCCCCACTCTTCCGCCGAGAGCTCAATATCCGTGCCGATAACTATAACAGAGTAGGTAGTAGGGAAAGGGATAAATTAGAAAAAAGAGTTTTAATTTTAATCATACAATCTATATGCTATATTGCTGTTTCTACCTTTTCAGATGTGGTGTCGGTCATGAAGTTCGGTCAATTGGGGCAAGAGGAACACGTGCTAATCATCATAACTGGAAGTAGGTACCTACAGTACATGCTCGCTTGTTACACAAAATCCCTCTGTTGTAGTACTCCCCTTATAAACTCCCATATGTACTCCCCTTTATAAGTATTATCTTCCAATTTACTCACTTATGTATGTACTACTCCTGTATTCTCTCTTATGTACCTACTCCCCTGTGTACTCCCTTATGTACAGTCGGCAAAACGGATAGGTATACAAGCCACACAAAAAGAGCGGATCTACCTCGTGTGTTCATAAGTTTTGAGACAAAATAAAAGTTGCATATCTTTTTAAATAATTAACTTATATTTATAAAAACAATAGTAAACATTAAGTAAATAGTAAGTAAAAATTAAATATAATTATTATTCAAAATGACCACCCCTGTTTTTAATACATGCCCTTAGACGATTTGGCCAGTCATCAATGGCGGCACGAATCTTTTCCAGAGGAATTCGCTTCGCTTCTCGGACAAGAGCTCGCTTAAGTGACTCCAAGTTTGGGTGGGACTTTCGGCAGGCTCTGAGCTCTAATTCGGTCCATAGAGAATAATCCAGCGGGTTGAGGTCGGGGCTGGAGGAGGGCCATTCATTCGCCGCAATGAAGGCCGGCACATTTTCCTTCAGCCAAGCTTGAGTGGTTTTAGCCTTATGGGATGGCGCCGAGTCTTGCTGGAAAACCCAATACTTGTTATGGAATAGGGTATTAGACAGGGGTTCCACAACAGTCTCCAGAATGTCACTTTGATAATTTTTGGCTTTCACCTTGACGCCTTGTTGGCAGAAATGAAGCTGAGTCACACCTTCGTACGAAACTCCTCACCATACCATGACACTAGCCGGATGATGAGTACGCGAGACATTCCGTGCTGAAGCTGGGACATCCTTGCTACTTTTGGCATACACTTTATTGTTTTGTCGGTTGAACTTTTCTTCGACAGTAAAGATTTTCTCGTCGGTGAAGAGTATCTTCCTCGCATCGTGTCTCCTAAGCAGTATTGGACAACGTTCGCGTCGCAATTGACGAAGGCGATCGTTTAAAAAGTGTACTTTCCTACGGCTATACGCCTTAACCTTGAGATCATATTTCAGTATTCTGTTGACTGAAACGCGCGAAATATTGGTCTGCAGAGCGAGTTTCTTCTGAGTGCGACATGGATTTCGGCGAAGTCGCTCTCGGACGATTTTAATGTTCGCAGGCGTCCTCACAGAGCGTGGACGACCACTTCTTTGCCGATCTTGTAAAGAACTTGTCTCCTTGTATCGTTTAATAGTGTAATACACGAAGTTACGGCTCACACCAAAACTTTTCAGTTCTCGGAAAATGTCCATAGGTTTTCTTCCCACCTTAAATAGTGAAATGACGGTCGCACGTAATTCTTTTGTTCCCTCCATTACGAGAAAATTTAAATAAAATAATCCGAAATCATAGATATTAAAAGTTAACATTCCAAATTCAAAATTAGAAAAAAGAAATATACAGCAGCCAGTAATTTTTATTTTATTTTTATAAGTAAAAAGTTTGTCTCAAAACTTATGAACACACGAGGTAGCTTCGCGAAAGGGGAGGGTCACACAGTCGTTGACCGTTGATTGTGTTTGAGAAGCAGCACTCATATTATAAACTAGCTTCTGCCAGCGGTTTCACCCGCATCCCGTGGGAACTACTTCCCGTACCGGGATAAAAAGTACCCTATAGCCTTCCTCGATAAATGGGCTATCTAACACTGAAAGAAATTTTCAAATCGGACCAGTAGTTCCTGAGATTAGCGCGTTCAAATAAACAAACAAACTCTTCAGCTTTATAATATTAGTATAGATATGCGAAGTAAAACACGTTTTGCTTTACGCACACTAACACTGTATGTTTGTGTGTGTTTGGCCTGCATGCCTATCCGTTTTGCCGACGTACTTCTCTAGCTGAATTAAATGAATTTTAATGTATGTGAATTTTCAACCATATGGGATGTGTGTGTTAAGGTAGACTGGCACAGAACGCCTAAGGCGTTAAGTCCGCCGTTGTTCATAAAGTAAAAATTAAATAAATGTAACCAACTTTTTTTGTGGGCTGTATCCGCCCCTGATTATTTCAACTTATCATAAGAAAATAAATTAAAAAAAATGTTTATTTGCTAAAAGTAACTTACAATGTGACGTGCTTACATTTACGTTGAGCCACAAACTAAGCACGTCTTGTATCTTGTGGCTCAGAGTGCGATACTTACTATAGTACCTACAAAGTTACAACATCTTTTTAGTATTAAAAATATCCTGCAGGTGGTAACCTAATGCTGAAGATATTGAAGCGTACGGCGGAGTTCAGCGGCGACTCCGCCGGGGTGGAGCTGAGCGGCGCCGCGGCGGGCCAGAAGCCCTGGCTCATTCCCAAGAAGTCCAAGCTCTTCCTCGAGCAGTCCAACAGGGAGAGGGAGAATGCTGTCTGTGAGTTGTTTCACACTTTAATGGTGAATATATTACAGCGTACAGCAAGTTTCGGAAGGCACGATAAACTAGCGGGCCCCTTCTGCCATTTGAACATCTTCGGCAGTCATTACTCGTAGTAAGAAGCCTGAAATTCAGACAACCAGTCTTTTTTTTTCCGACGTCAAAAATCATCAAATGACCCCTCCCGCTGTGGGTTAGCAGCGGAGAGGGAGTGTCAGACTCTTGTTGACTAAAAACCGTCGTGTTCTGTCATAGGCCTTTTATGTACCAGGGCCGCGGTATCTCTTTCGAACAACCCGCAGCCCCGGCAGGCCTTGGCCCTACTGGGCCCCGCTGGGGTCGCTGACATCTCTTTGAGCAGCGGGTGGAACAACGCGCGCCGTCGACACGGGTCTCAGGCACGATAAACTTGGTGGGTCCGGCTGTCATTTAAACAGCCGAAAGAAACCAGAAGGTCTGACAACCAGCTACTAAGGGGTATTGGGTTGAGGAGGTCAGATCGGTAGTTGCGCCATGTAAGACACTGGTACTCAGCTGCAACCGGTAAGACTGGAAGATGACTCCAACATAGATGGGAACAGGCTAGGCAGATGATATTAAAGCGTACAGCGGAGAGCAACTAGATTAAAAATTCAAGCAAAATACTGTTGAAGTCCTACATAATCTCCGATTATTGTAGACTAGCTTCTGCCAGCGGTTTCACCCGCATCCCGTGGGAACTACTTCCCGTACCGGGATAAAAAGTAGCCTATAGCCTTCCTCGATAAATGGGCTATCTAACACTGAAAGAAATTTTCAAATCGGACCAGAAGTTCCCGAGATTAGCGCGTTCAAACAAACAAACAAAGAAACAAACTCTTCAGCTTTATAATATTAGTATAGATAAGAAAATCACAAATTATAGTCCTAAATATGTCTTTATTTTCTGGTATGTAGTAATGCACGAAACATTTCAACATGAACTGAACCGACTGCGGCTGCTGGCTGCGAAGACATTGCAGGAGGCACATCTCAAGTCCGACAACTCCGTCGGCACCGGACGTATGGAGTCTCTGAGACTCACTGCTGAGGTAAATTCACCTCTATTGCTTGTTGAATGTTGAAAGTACCAGTCGTAACATTGTCGCGATTTGGTCAAATCGGCGTTCTGACGACTGGTAAAATTTGGTTAACGTTAGAGTTAATAAATATACTTACTTAAGCATGTTTACATTTTTTGACCTATCATTACTGCCATATTTGGGAAGACATAGTACTTAAGCTAAAGAAAAGAAAAATCATTAGTAGCATGATTCTAAGTATATACTTACCAGACAAATACAATACTAGGTAAACACGAGGAAAATTACATCTATATGGGTTCAGTAATTGTCCATCCTCTAAGGGACAAGCACGTGGACAGACAGACTGATTTTAACTTCTTATATAATGTTTTCAGGTGGAAGGCCTAGGCCCCGTGTTCCGCGTAACGCTGATCATAGAGAACAACTCCAAGGAGAAGGCGGTGATAGGCCTCGCCATACTGTTCCACGTGCACACGCTCAATTATAAAGTCTCCAATCCTTATATCAAGGTAGGTTACGTGGATAGGCGAATTTAGGCTTTAAAGTTGATTGAAAATTACGTTATCTTGAAATAGTGTCCCTTTCGAACTTTCACCTCTAGGGTTTACTAGCCTATTATTATTTGTGTAAACTTAAATACATAGATTACATTTGTTAATAAGGTAGAGGTAGAGTTCTAGATACAAATCATTTTTTTAGTTTTATTATTTTGCAAAATATAGACGTAATATAAAAAACATTAATGCATAATATAACATTATATTAATTTCAGGTTCCTCTCCTCTCACCAGGCGGTAAGCTAAAATTCCCAACAAAAATAGAAGAAGTATTCGATGAAAATATAAGTCCTGACGTCTTATTCCGACCAGTAACCGGCCAGGGAGGTGAAAGGTCACTAGTCAAAGTATTACTACTGAAGGAAGGGCGTAAGACCCCGATACTCGCAGCCACGGTACAAATGCCCCCCACAGACCCCATGATGTTGCCCTTCGACAAGATGCAGGAAATTGCAGCAAATGATGACCCCAATTGGAGGATTAAAACGTAGTTTCGTTTAGCGCCATCTAGTGGTGGTTTGTTGTACTTGTAATACGACTGTGGTATTATAGATGGAGTTGTTGTAATAGAGGTTGTAATTTCACGATTTAAAATACTCAAAGAAAATTTTTGTGATTTCCTGAATAAAATTATGATAAACATTATTTTTTTGTTTGCTCCTGTGTATGCTTGATATCCATATTTTAATATGTTTTTATTTTTTTTCTTGTCTTAGTCTTGTCGGTAGATTTCTAAGAATTTTAACTTATCATACCTACCATATAAGTTTGGTTACGTGCAGCATACATCCAACATCCAAGAATATATGTGGAGTTGGTTTCGGTGTTTCTACTCAAGGTAGATATAGGACCCCAGCGGGGTAGACATGGGCAAAATGTGTCATTGAAAAGAAAAGATAGATATGCATCTTTCAATCACTGGGATATGAATCACTCTTTCATATCTTTATATCAGTAGCCATAGCTGGGCATTAACTCGTTAATCCGTTAATCGTTAATTAACGAAGTTAACATTTTGATTAGCGGATTAACTTTTAAGTTAACTTTAAAAAATGTTAACGGACATGTTAACTTCCGTTAATTATGCAGAAGTCCGTTAATCGTTAATCCAATGCCTACTATTTACCGCACGGCTCTGCGGGACGAGGCGCGAAAAACAGGTTCAGACAAGTGCCGGGCGCGGCGAGCGTGGCGCGTGGCAGCGAGTGAAACACCAGATTTCAGACCAGATTTCAACCGAGTCAAAGGCCTTCTCATAGTCCACAAATGCTAAACACCGGGGCTGATTATACTCTTCGGTCTTCTGTATAATCTGCCGCACTGTGTGGATGTGGTCTATGGTGCCCAGCCTGCTCCGGTGGTTGGAATTCGTCGAGTCTTCGCGCAAGTCGGTTCGTGATCACTCTTGAGAACAGCTTATATACGTGGCTTAGGAGGGAAATGGGTCGATAATTCTTCAGCAGGGTTTTGTCTCCTTTTTTGAAGAACAGGACGACAACACTCCTACTCCACGCCTCTGGAGTTCTCTCTTCAAACAGGACAGCGTTAAAAAGCTTCTGGAGCTCCCCCAGTACGGGCTTGCCTCCTGCTTTTAATAGCTCTGTCGTAATGCCATCCTCGCCAGGGGATTTTCCATTTTTGAGCTGTCTCAGAGCGATCTCAATTTCGCCACTGCTGACTTCTGGTAGGTCTTCGGTGAAATGGCGTGTTAATGTGGCTCTAGAATCCTCATTTCCGGGATCAGGTCGAGATGCATGCGATGCGTATAACCGGCCATAGAAGAAAGGACTGCCGGCACCGAAGAAACGACTTCTCCACTTATTGTGGACAGCTTCGTCAAGTGGCTTCTTCCAAGAGATTGTACGAACACCTTTGACCCCCGATTCAGCTCAATTGCTCTTTCAATGTCAAGCAAGAGTATTGGAGCACTGGATTCCTCGGGGAACAGATATTTATAAATCTATTTATTAAATACTGAACGCGCCCAAACGCTCTGCGACGGAACGCATCCAGTACAGCGGGGCGCGGGGGGACCACGGCGGCCAGCGCGAGCGACGGACGGCGGCGCCGAGCACATTCGGCCTCAGGCAGCGCAGCGGCATGCGCGTTACCGCTCGACATACGCACAGTGCCTTTTATTAATATTCAATATATTGTTACAGTATTCAGTTGAGCCTTTCATTTCTCTCAACATCTGGCGACCGTGACTATGAGAAAATGAAGATTCAAGACGCAGAATGCTGAGTTCGTCACCTCACAACACTGCGAGCGAGCAATCGGCGGCACGGCGGCTCAATGGCGGCGTCGGCGAAATGGCGGCGGCGGGCACGTGGCCGTATTGAAAATGGAAAGTAAGCCCGTTCCTTGCAATATTTCCATTCCAATTGCTCATATTTTCCTTGTCTCTATTTGGTGTTATTTGGTTTCTTAGCTTTTAAACCTTGAGTCAAGTTTTTTTCTTATTTTCTGTTTGCGTCAATTTGCGGTAATGCTTGACCAAACGAAAGTTTCATTTCATTAAACATTTGTGCCAATTTGCGCTATAGGCTTGGCCAAATGCATTATTTTTCATTTTCCGTTTGTGTCAATTTGCGGTAATGCTTGACCAAACGTAATTTTTCATTTCCTTTATTCATTTGTGTCAATTTGCGGTAATGCTTGGCCAGATGCAATTTTCTTAGCACGTGCATGGGTTTGTTTCGGCGTTAGCGTTTATGCCGCCGCGGGTCTTTTTATTTATGTACCTCCCATGCTCGGCTTAAGCTAAAATTTATATGTTCGCCGCATGAAACTCTCGGAAGTTCGAGAACATACCATTGGTTTCTAATAACCTAAAACTTTTTACTGACCACAAAGGTTAGCTTATATGCTTCGGAATAATAATACATTCCGTATTTTGCATGCAATTCAAAGCATTATGCCGAACATTCCAGCGTTCCTGGTGTGCGACCCACGTGCTACCTAAGTGACCACGTGCTTCAGTGCTTCGCTGCGTCCGGGGCACGCTGCTGTTGCTGCGACGTGCTGTGTTAGCGAGCTCAGCGGCAGCGGGCAACGGCTTCGCGGCGGTTGCATGGTTTGTGCCGCCTGACTGCTGGATTGGTTACCGGTGGGATTGCACATTTTTATTTCACTAAGTGGCTATTTTTACGGGGTTACTCAACTCATTGTTTGTGCGTAGTTTACTAGTGTTTTTATTTCATCATGGCGCAAGGTACGGTTGCCTCTCCCGATGTGGAGAGTACAGACCTGAAATTATTGGTCCGTAGACGTGGTGGAATACGTAGTAGACTTACTATATTCAAACAGTTTATTGATAAATACCAAGTTGGTAGTAAAGCCTCAAGCCTTAGTCCTTTAGAAGTGAGAGAGCTATCTTTGCGGCTCACACAGCTACAAGAGTTATTGTCTAAATTTGATAGTGTTCAATCTCAAATAGAAGAAATTGATCAAAATTTAGATCAACAAATGTCAGAGCGAGACTCTACAGAAAGTGAATTTTATTCCATGATTTCTTTTACACAAGAATTGATAAGTTTAAATTCAGAAAGTAGTAAAGAAAATAAATCTGAGTCATTTCATTCAAGTTGTAGTAAAATGAACAACTCTGTCAAATTACCAACTATTAATTTGCCTACATTTGATGGCAACTATTCTAAGTGGTTAGAGTACAGAGACACATTTGACTCTTTAATAAATAATAATGAGTCCATACCATTAATAAATAAATTTCATTATTTAAGAAATTCATTAGTCGGTAGCGCTTGTAATATAGTTAGGTCCATAGACTTTACCGCGGCAAACTATCAAGTTGCATGGAAGTCTTTATGTGATAGGTTTAATAACAAAAATATACTTATAAATAATCACTTACAGGCATTAACTAATATTAATCCAATCCAAAAGGAATCTTTTAAAGCGCTAAGATATGTGATGGATCAAATTCAAAAAAATTTACACTCTTTAAATATATTAGACATTTCTACAACTGGTTGGGATCCTTTAGTTATATTCTTGGTGTCGGCCAAGTTAGACCCTAGAACTAAAAGTAAATGGGAAGAACACAAAGGTCATTTAACCCACCTACCTTCTCTTGAAGAATTTATAAAGTTTTTAGATAATAGAGCAAATGTCTTAGAGACTGCTAATGGTAGTAGGTATTATGATAATAAAAACTCTACTCATAGTAAGGATAATAGGTCTATTAAATCATTAACAACTACGTTGCCTGATTCAAAAACAAAAACATGTGTTATCTGTAATAAAGCACATTATGTACATAAATGTAATAAATTCAAGGCTATGAGCTTAAAGGATAGGCTGTTAGAAGTGGCTAAGCATAACCTGTGTATCAACTGTCTTCGTAGTGATCACAACAATTCAGAATGTAAATTGAATAGTTTTTGCCGGTCCTGTAATGAAAAACATAATTCATTGTTACATAGCAACAGTACAATTACTAACATAGCCACAGAAAGTACAGAATCCACTCAGCCATCAACTATTCCTGTTAGTTTGTCAGCCCATTCACCAGGCCATGTTTTATTATGTACAGCACAAGTTGAAGTAGTTAATATACACAACAATAATACTCAGCTTGTGCGTGTGTTGTTGGATACTGGTAGCCAGTCATCATTTATAACAAATAACCTGAAGGAAAGGTTAGGGTTACAAGCTACACAAATTAATTCTTTTAATGTTAGTGGGATAAACAATGCAGCTTGTAAAATTAAAGAATATTGTAATATAGTAATTAAGTCTAGGGTTAGTTCATTTAATAAAAGTGTTAATTGTCTGGTAATTCCTAAAATTACAGGGAACTTACCCGGTGTTCAGGTGGATACTGAACACTTGGGGTTGCCCATTGGGGTAGTACTGGCAGACCCCTTATTTTATGTGCCAGCTGAAGTTGATATATTAATTGGTGCGGACCACTATTTTGATATTGTAAATAATAATAGAATAGTGTTAGGATTAAACAAACCTGTATTGCAGGAGAGTAGCCTAGGTTGGTTAGTTGCTGGCCCCATAGGTACAGCTTATTTTAACCATAATGTACATTGTAATTTAGTTAAAAACAATAAATTAGGGTCACTTCAAGACCTTCATAATTTAGTTAAAGGGTTCTGGGAGGTAGAAGAGTTGCCTACAGACTCAAATAATAATTATTCAATTGATGAACAGTATTGTGAATCCCATTTTAATAAAAACACTTGTCGTTTAGCAGATGGTAGATTTTCTGTAATGATGCCGCTTACGGAGGCCCCGGAGCAGGCACTTGGAAATTCATTTCCTACAGCAGTTAAACGTTTCTTGAACCTAGAAAAGAAATTAAATAAAAATGAGAAGCTTAAGAAACAATATAGTGAATTTATACAAGAATACAGTAAGTTAGGGCATTTAAGCGAAATAGAAAGGCCTAAGTTTGGTTGTTACTTACCGCATCATTGTGTTATTCGGGAACAACATGATACCACCAAACTGAGAGTAGTCTTTGACGCTTCGGTTAAAACAAGTTCAGGGAAATCTCTGAACGATATACAGTCTATTGGCCCAATAGTACAGAACGACTTAATATCTATTCTTATTCGTTTTAGGGTACATAAATTTGTTTTAACTGGAGATGTCGAAAAAATGTTCCGGCAAGTGATTTTAAATAAATCACAGCGGCACCTTCAGCTAATTTTGTGGAGGGACCAAACCAATCAACCTTTCAAAATTTTACAGCTCAATACTTTAACATATGGGATGGCTTCAGCCCCCTTCTTAGCTACAAGGTGTTTAGTTGAGCTGGCTGATAAATGTCAGGATAAAATTATTGCAAATGTCATTAAAAATGATTTCTACATCGATGATTTAAATACAGGGGCCTCTACTGAAGAGGAATTAAAACATATTTATTCAAATGTTACTGAAATATTAAATTCAGCATGTTTCCCTCTACGAAAATTTAGAACTAACTCTCATATACTTAGTGACAAATCAGAATCATCATCTAATTGCCTTAACTTTCATGACAACGCTAATGTCTTAGGTCTGAAATGGTCACCAAAGGCTGATGAGCTACATTTTCCTAATGATATTGAGTTTGCTTCAAAGGTTACCAAACGTGTGATTATTTCCACCACATGTAAAGTTTTTGATCCCCTGGGGTTAGTTAGTTGTTGTGTAATTAAAGCTAAAATTTTACTTCAGCAATTGTGGATTGCAAAATTAGATTGGGATGATCCCGTACCTGAGCCTTATGCAAAAAATTGGTTTAACTTCATACAAAATTTACATCATTTTTCTAATATTACAATACCCCGGTATGTATTGGGTGGAAACTTGGAAACCCAGTCAGCGGAGTTACATTGCTTTGTAGATGCGAGTCAGCAAGCATATGGAGCATGTGTTTATTTACGCTCCCAAGATAGTAAACATAATATTACAGTTAGATTATTGTGTGCAAAAACTAGAGTTGCTCCAATTAAAGAACTCACTATTCCACGGTTAGAGTTATGTGCAGCTCTCTTAGGTGCTCAACTTAGTAAGAAAGTATTACAAAATGTACCATGTAATATTACAAAACAATATATGTGGACTGATTCCACAGTTGTACTTGGGTGGCTTAAAACTAAGAATAAAGTCTTACAAACGTTTGTACGTAATAGAGTCAATAAAATTAATGATATGACCAAAGGTTTTATATGGAAGCATGTTCCAACCAACTTTAACCCTGCAGATTTAGCTTCAAGGGGCATTGACCCACAGCATTTGCAGTCATCATCTTTGTGGTGGGAAGGTCCTTCATTCCTAAAGCAGGAAGAAGGTTATTGGCCTATTCAACCTAACACTATAATTAAAAACTTACCAGAGGTCAAAGTATTAGTCTCAGATGTAGACATAACTAAAAATAATTTAGTACAATTTGAAAGGTATTCTAGTTACAGTAGACTTAAAAGAATTTACGCATATGTTTTACGCTTTATTAATAACTGTAAAAAACTGTCAAAATTAAATGGACCTTTACAAGCTAATGAACTGGAGAACTCTTTAACACTATTACTTAAGGTTAGCCAATCAGAATCGTTTGCAAAGGACATAAAGCACATTAAAGAGGGAATAAAACTGCATCACAAAAGTAAGTTGTTACCCTTAAATCCTATTTTAGATACTAATGGTTTAATTAGAGTAGGTGGCAGGCTAAGACAGTCTGATTGTCAGTATGACAAAAAACACCCTATTTTACTGGACTCTAAACACCACTTTACTAAACTTTTGATGAGATATGAGCATTTACATCTTATGCATGCAGGTCCACAGTTGCTCCTGGCATCAGTCCGTGAGAGAATTTGGCCACTAGGTGGTAGGGTCTTAGCCCGCACTATAGTTAGGCAGTGTGTAGTTTGCACTCGAATGAAAGGTCAAACTGCACAACCTTTAATGGGTGACTTACCGAGTGTTAGAGTCAACCCAGACTTTCCATTTAATTCTTGTGGAATTGACTTTGCTGGACCTTTTATGATTTCCTCCAAAAAGGGTAGAGGTAACCGTATTAGTAAAGCTTATTTATGTGTATTTGTGTGTTTAGTAACTAAAGCAATACATTTAGAAGCTGTGAGTGATTTAACGACTGAAGCCTTCATATCATGTCTGCGTAGATTTGTGTCGCGTCGTGGCAAGCCCTATTCTATACATTGTGACAACGGAAGGAACTTCGTTGGCGCTGACAATGAGTTGGGTAGGGTTATACAGTCCAGCGTTCAGGCGGTATCAGACTATGCAGCCAATGAGGCAATTAAATTCAAATTTATACCCGCATACTCTCCACATTTTGGTGGGATTTGGGAGGCCGGTGTAAAATCCGCAAAATTTCATCTTAAACGTGTTGTAGGCAATGCCTCACTCACATTTGAAGAATTAGGGACGCTCTTCACCCAAATAGAAGCAATTCTTAACTCCAGACCCCTTTCCCCTCTGTCATCAGATCCCATGGATACCACTCCTTTAACCCCCGGGCACTTTCTAATCGGACGGCCGCTGATGTCAGTGCCTTCAGCGCCCGCCCAGACTTGTAAAACCAACAGATACAAAGCCCTCGAGCAGCTGAGACAGGCCTTCTGGGAGAGGTGGCGGATGGAATACATGGCGGAGCTTCAGAACCGGGCGAAGTGGAGAAGGGACACCTCAACCATCGATGTCGGGGACCTCGTCATCCTGAAGGAAGACAACTTAATGCCTCTCCACTGGCGCATGGGTCGCGTCACCAAACTTTACCCCGGAGGCGACGGGATCTCCAGGGTGGCGGATATATACACTTCCACCGGCACAATCAAAAGGTCAATTAATAAATTGTGCCCCTTACCGGTGCACCAAAGTTAAATAAGGTTGAATACATTCAACGGCCCGGAGGATGAACGCGCCCAAACGCTCTGCGACGGAACGCATCCAGTACAGCGGGGCGCGGGGGGACCACGGCGGCCAGCGCGAGCGACGGACGGCGGCGCCGAGCACATTCGGCCTCAGGCAGCGCAGCGGCATGCGCGTTACCGCTCGACATACGCACAGTGCCTTTTATTAATATTCAATATATTGTTACAGTATTCAGTTGAGCCTTTCATTTCTCTCAACAAATACAATACTGCTATACCCTCAAGCGCTGCAGTAGAACGTCTGTTTTCCACGGGTAAAGACATTTTAGCACCAAAACGAGCCTCGCTTTCAGACGAGAACTTCAACATGTTAATGTTTATGAAGGGGAATATGCACCTTATGTCCGACGATTAAATTACACATTTATTTTAATTATACAAGTATTTTGTTTTGTTCATAACCTGTTAACTTCCAGAACCTAAACCAACCAACAGGTTTTATAAGTTCACTAACGCAACCATATAAAAATACAATTTTACACATAGTTAACGGATTAACGATTAACTTTAACTTGCGTTAATTCTTCCGAAATGTAACGCTTTAACGTTTAACGAAGCTAACTTTTTTTGTAGCGGATTAACGATTAACGAAGTTAACTATTTTATTAACGGTGCCCAGCTATGTCAGTAGCTCAGTATAACTCAGTAGCTCATTTAAACTCGCAACTCGTGTGCGGCTCACTCATTCCAATAGATCATTCAGATATAGTGATAGGTTGGTTGTTTGCATCTTTCTGATATATTGAGCGGTTGCGATTGAACAACTTTTTTCTAATTAAAAAAAAATACTATTCTTATGACTGTAGGTACAACCCCAACCTACTTTTTTATGTTAATTAGTTCAATGAATAGTCGATCGCAATCTAGTATTGAGTATAAGCATTAGTTTAGTAAGTATATACGACGAATGAGTGAGGTGTAAAGAAGGATATACTGAACTACTGACACATTCGGATATGTAAAGATATGAAGAGTGATTGATTCAAATGGAATGATTCATATCATTTGTATTTATCACTCCTGAGTTACCCATCTCTACAGCGGGGCCCAGCAGGGCCAAGGCCTGCCGGGGCTGCGGGTTGTTCGAAAGAGATACCGCGGCCCTGGTACATAAAAGGCCTATGACGGAACACGACGGTTTTTAGTCAGTAAGAGTCTGACACTCCCTCACCGCTGCTAACCCACAGCGGGAGGGGTCATTTGATGATTTTTGACGTCGGAAAAAAAAAAGGTAGATATAGGAAATGCCTCATCTAGTACTTTTCTGAAAACCCATTTACTGAAAATAAATGTTTTGTGGAAATCGGGCTTTTAAGCAGATGTTAGGGAAGGGCAAACTTTATATGACAAACTGTTAACTATTGGTTTGGTCAATTGGTAAGCAAATCGGAATGTTACAACTAATACCTAGATATTACTATCAAAATAATAAAATCACTGGTTTACGTGTCCTGTCCACGAGCAAAGATAACGTAAAGTATTAAAAGATTTCGGATCGATAACGCTATCCTTATCATCTTACCTATAATGGGGTATTCGTAACCTCATGTTAGCTTAATACCACTTTTACAAAACGACAGGTGTATAAAATCAATATTTTAGGTAGGTAGGGTAGACTGGGTACAGTTGTGCCAATTTTCGTTTGATCACCAATAATTTTGTTATTTGACTAATTAGCTCGCAGAAAAGGAATTTGTATCGCAATTTGTACATTTGTGTACGTAAAAACACTAATATATTGTTCCTTAATACAATGTATAATTCATAAGATCAATTTAAAAAAAAATGGGAAAGTGTCACAACCGGCCACATACCAAGGGCGGTTGTGACACGCATAAACATATATCAAAATGGTCTATAATATCTTTTATTGTAGAAATGTTTAACGTAATAAGCTTACAAACATAGTTTTAACAATCAACAAAACAACATTTGCTCTGTTAAAACTTGTAGCTGTAGAGAGGCTTGTAGCTTAAGCTACACGTACAAAATCCCTTGTTTCACTTCTTCATCGGCATCTTTATATTTTTTGATATCACACTGCGCTCTTTCGGTCTTCCACAAACGTATTCTGGACATCTAAAAGCAAAAAATAATAAGATGAGATTTATTATATGTATAGATATTCGTCACAACCGTACCCAAAAAAATTGTCACAACCGTACCCAACGCATCATTTTGAAAACAAAAAATCGCCATAATTTTGTCAATTACTTTACGTAAAAAGAAATCACTTCTAATTAAATATTAATGTTCAACTTTTAAAGAAAAAAATAACAAGATAATCTATCTGTATAAAAATAACAGTAATTGGGAAAATAAATCGAACAAAAATACTTACTTTTGATTGTTGAAAAGCAATGTGGGCTCCTACTTACGTCAACGTCGTGCGCCGGCTAATGCAATATTGTGGAACGTGTTTAGGCTTGTAAGCCACGTCTTTCTCCCTCACACCCCTCCCCCGTATTACGTATAGTTTCGTTACAATTGCGACTGTCACTACCGTACCCTGGCACAATCGTACCCAGTTTCCCCTACCTACCTACTGCTTGTTAGTCATTGTGGTAAAAATACAGCAAGCGGTTATTTCATGAGTCATTTAAACTCACAAAAGTGCTTAAAACTAAACCTACGAAAAAATCAATAGGTAGGTACTCTTGTCATCATCCTCCTGCTCTTGTCCCAATTATATTTGGGGTCGGCGCACTGCGCAGCATGTTTTCTCCTTTTCTAGTCATAATATATTCGGACCTTAACATGCTGCAATTTGTTTTGGCATAAGTTTTAGTTTCAGCCGGCCGACTGCCTGACGCTAACCCATCGTACTCTTATGATGTCAGAAAAAAAACCCATCCATATCCGGTGCCACAGAAACACAGCATAATTTATAACATCCTTCTCTCTTTTTAACCTCCGACGTTAAATCGGAGGTTAAAAAGAGTTGTTTACGAGGTTTCAGAAGCAGCAAATGCAAAGTATGATGATAATGATGACAACCGCACCGGTCGGCTTATCATAGACTTAGCAACGCTTGACGCGGTCAGTCCATGGGTGGGTGGCCATCTTGCCATGACGAGTAGGTACCTACCTCCGTGTTTCGGAAGGCATTTTTTGAACATATTTGGATCATTGGGAGTCGTAACGGGTAGCCAGAACCAGAAAGTCTGACTACCAGTTTTACCAAAGGGTTGCTCAGGTAAACCGAGGTGAAAGTTTACGTCATCAGCGCTGCGTTAGTTGCAGTAGGTATGTAGAACACTGTTAATCAGCTGCATCCGGCTAATACTGGAAGACGAGACCGCCCTACATTGTTTGGGAAAAGGCGAAGCCAGGCAGTTGACGTGAATTTTCTAAGTTAGTTGAAGAGGTATTAAATTGTAACACCATCAACCCAGTATCTATCTAATTCTGTAACTGGAAAGGGTAAGAAAACCTTCATCCTTTTCCAGGCTACTGCTTTTATTGTATTTCTGCTCATAAGGCCTTCAGAACGTTCGGTGATGACAGTTCAAGTTTGGTCGTTGGTGTTCAACCTTCGTCGAGGTCGTCAATATCGCTAAATCATTTCGTGGTATCTAAAGTCCAACTCTCAACCTGCCAGATAATGTGATAGAACAATCTTATCTGCTTACCTAAATGTAATATTTAGCATACTCACCTGGTACCAGCTATAGCAGCTAATATGTAAGTAGTAAATGTAGGTAGGTAATACTTTTTACTATTTTGTCACGATTTGACCAGACAATTTTTTCAGTCCCGCTTCGCGAGGCCTGTAAATGTTACTTCGTCCTTATACAATAGCTCAAGCGTAGGGCCCGATTCTCCTAATTTTACTTAAGCGACATACGATTCACATTCGACTGAGATCCAATCACGACTCAATTATGTAGGTATGTGGCATTCCGCAATTTTTTGTTTGAAATAAACGTTTTTATCCTTTTCTGTCATTCATTTTGTTTGCAAATGATTTACGATTGCAATATGATTGTAGAGCAAACTACCGTATAAAACAAAATCACCAAAATAGCAGGCCAATCGCAAACCAATCGAATGTCGTTGGAATACGATTGGTCTTATATTAGTAGCAGAATGCCCGATATGGTTAAAATGCTATTGCGATCATATTGCGATTCAATTTGTATTCGATTTTGACATTATTAACTTAGGAAAATCGGGTCCCTGGTGGGTGTTGTCGTGCGGAAGAATGCTTTGACGATACCCGTGCCTTGAGGGCAACACCAAGGGGTTTGTAGCTGGTAAGATTCCGGGCACACCCGTTCACCGACCCCAGGCAGAGGATAATCCTAGAAATTCGTATAAGTATGCAGGGCAAATACCTAGTCATTAGACTGAACCTAGTGACGACCTTATTTCTTTACTATCGGAGCTTCACTTAAAAGATAGCCAGAGCTGTTCCAGCCGGTTGTATTCCGATAATTCATCGATTACTTAAAACACCGATAAGTATAATCGGTGATAAATAAATATTTAGTGCGCCATTTTTTGTTACATATCTACGACCACGAGACGCCGGCCGGCTTGATTACAATGTTACCTACTTAAGGAGTTATAGGATTACAAAGTTGCTGCAAAAAAGTGTTAAGTACCTATTGTGTTTCGGGTTTTGCCATCTGTAGTCGGGAGTAGTCAAGTCGGGAGATAGATGACAAACAGTGCCGGTTTTAACTCTACCAGCGCCCTGGGCGAGATTTCTACGGCGCCCTCCAACTGCAAGTCAAACCCATACCGCAAACAGAGACATACGTAGTTTTTTTTTTTAGTTAACAAGTCAAAGCAAACATTACGTAAAATGTAGCCCAATCGTACATAAGTTATTGCTGGTTGGTGAACGCAAAAACACGGGAAAATAGCTTCTGATTGCGCGAGCGAAGCGAGCGCGAAATTTTTTGTTCTATTTTAGAACACAAAACAAATATTTCTTAAAATGTAGCCCAAACGTACATAACTCTGAGTTGGTATTGGCGCCTACGTATTAAAATTTTGGGACTTAAAGTAGTACCGTAAATAAGAAAGTTCATATGGAAACTAGAAGTTACTTTCTTATTAATAAAAGGACTTAAAAACAACGCTACCTTTTTGCTAGGGTAGACTAAAAAATGTTGAAAAATAAAAACAACTGTAAAGTGAAGCAAGCCCGAAAATGTTTGAGTTTTGGATCACTTAAAGTCCTAAACATATATAACAAAAGGCAACTGTGAAGTGAAGAAGCTGTGAGCGAAGGAAGCGCACAGTTTTTTGAGTATTGTGACATTAAAGTAGCTATATGTGATAAAAAATATAAGTGTAAAGTAAAGAAACCGCGAGCGAAGCGAGCGGGAAAATGTTTGAATTTTGAGACATAAAAGTAGTGTTTGTTCGAGAATTTCTCAAATTTAACGCAGAATTAAATACAAATTAAAAGAAACCGTGACTGGATCGACAGTCAGCTGTATGTGTTTGTTTCTTCGGTGCTCCAACTTTTTTTGTAAATTGAGAACTCTAAAAGTAAACGCAAAATAAATTAGAAATAAAGAAGAAACCGCGAGCGAAGTGAGCGCTTTTATTTTCTTCGACGTCCGCAGCAAATTTGCTTGTCTATTTTACATTTTACAAGGCTAAACTTCCATATAACGCAAGCAATCCCATGTTTATTGACTTGGTGGGTGGTTTTAAAGATTGTTATTGAAAAACCTATTTGGATACAGTTCTTGTAAGTTGCGTTCTTTGATGAAATTAAAAAAAAAATAGGAGTAACATTCTGATCAAGGATTGGTTGGGGGTGCCTGCGGCGCCCCCTTATATCCGGCGCTCTACCGCGCCCTACCCTAAAGCCGCTACTGATGACAAACGTGTCAAGCTGGAGATCAGATTAGGTGCTCATTTGCTTATTTGCATTCCATGAGTTTCTTTAAAAAGGCTAGCTTAGCTAGAGTTTAATAGTTAGTTAAGTTTAGATTATGGCATTAGCTACGATACGTATGGTATTTATTTTATTAATAGATAGGTAACTACTTAATTTCAAATAGGACGATGATGTGTAATTTCTCAGTATTATTTTATCCCGTGTAGGTAAGATTTTTGGGGACGAAAAAACCCAAGGTTTACGACTACTAGACAACGACAACTACCAACCAATGACTCAGATTCAGAGTTCATCTTTCGAAGAATAAGTAATTTACCAAGGTTTGTATTTCTCAATTGTGGTTGGAAACACTGAAGGCTAGTGACCAACGAGATGGACCGAACAAGTGAAAGATTCGTCGTCTTCAAAGCTCTACACACAGTCGTAAGAGCCGCGATGGTCCAAAACCGGTGGAGGCAAATCATCCGCTCCAGATGCAACCTTACTGCTAGTGCTAACCACTGCATGACCGAACACTGAGAGAGTATTTCTAAATAAAACATATTAATGTAAGAGACTGGGCGGGTCTAGAAGAAAGCTTCTTGTATGACCCCCACGTAGGTACCATATTATGGCGGATATGAGGGCCGTTTTTTTGGAACAAAATACAAGCGCAATACAAAAACTAACCATCTCGTTGAAAAATCTTCTAAATATTAACGAAATTAAAAGTGCCACAAAATAAATGCAGTGCTCACAATATGTAGGTAATGGGGTTTTAAGTATCTACTTATAGAATATGATTAACTATAACTTTATCTGAGAACGAGTCATCAACGTGAATCATGCCTTATCCATCATCAACACCGTAAAATAATAAGGAAACACGTATCAGTAGATACACGGCAATTTATAAATACCCTGGTACTGAAGGGGCTGAGGTGTCGTATAGTATTTTTAATTAAATTTCTTGTACATGCATGGGTCCTACCTGCATTTGAAATATGCCTGCCTCGAGTGGCCTCGACGGTCTACTGGTCGGAACTGCAAGTTCCTCTGTGGTACCTATTTCTGTCATGTACGTATTCTTAGTACCTACTCGGTCCGATTCTAAGAGTCTCTTTTTGCAGAATCCTTTCGTGATGTAGTAGATACCTATTAGTTATAGGCGAGATATGGGTTAAGGTAGGAACATACCCTTTCGTTTTTATGTCAGTTGACATCTGCTATACAGAAGTCGTTTCATGCATCTACCAATATTTCATAGAATGACTGGTTGCCGCAATAGGAACGGTGACTTCATACCACATAATGGAACAGCAACCAGACCGTGTTAATGCTCCACTATGATTAACTGTTAATTGCGCTGCGATGTACCTAAGCGAACCATTCGATTGCTCTAGATGTGTTGATAGACTGCCCCGTCGGTCACGGGACTACTGACTACTGTGTTTGTGGATTCGGGATAGATTCCCAAAATTATATAATTTTTCTTCAAGTCTGGAAGTTAGTGTGCCTTGGAAAGCACTTAAGCCTGCGCCTGGGGCCCGATTCTCCTAAGTTAATAATGTCAAAATCGAATAGAAATCGAATCGTAATATGATCGCAATAGCAGTTTTAACCATATCGGGCATTCTGTTACTAATAAAAGACCAATCGTATTCGATTGACATTTGATTGGTTTGCGATTGGTCTGCTATTTTGGTGATTTTGGTCTATACGGTAGTTTGCTGTATAATCATTTTGTAATCGTAAATCATTTGCAGACAAAATGATTCATTATTGAATGATAGAAAAGGATAAAAACGTTTATTTTCAAAGAAAAAATAGCGGAATGCCACATACACTTCAATCGTAATCGAGTCGGTATTGGATCTCAGTCGAATCGAGTCGAACGTGAATCGTATGTCGCTTAAGTAAAATTAGGAGAATCGGGCCCCTGATCTCTCTCCGTTCGATTCGGATTGCAGTACCGTCCAACTATGAGAGTAAGGGAATAAAGAGTGCTTTTTGTCTGTCACAGCGCAAATTCTTGTGAACGATCATATTGTCCTGCGCAAAACATACTTAAACCGACGTCCAAAATCACTTCTAAAAGCAGAATTTTTTGGCACCACTGCCATCAAATTCTAGAACAATGCCCATTTAAATAATCATCATCTTCCTGCCCTGTTTCCAAGTCATTTGAGGTCGGCGCAACATGTCTTTTTTATGCCGGACATATTGCTAACGGATTTGGCTCTATTTCTATGACCGGCCGCCTGCCTGACGTCAACCCTCCTTGGGTGGTTAAGATCTTTCATTTTCGAAATGTCAAGACAGGACAGGACACCTTTCCACACACGGTCGGTTAGCCCCATGCTAAGTTATTAATTAACTTGTGTTATGGGTGCTAACACAACTGAAAAACTACATATAGCTACACATATACATATTTATAAATACATATTATAACACCCAGACCACGGCCAACAAGCTTGCTCATCACACAAATGTCGACCGAACCGGGAATCGAACCCGGGACCTCAGGGTCGGCAGTCCGGCATGGTGACCATTGCGCCATCGAGGTCGTCAACTCCTTGGTGGTCCTTGGGAATACTATTGTTGGTGGTTTTCCCTCAGCCTGAGGGTCGACCCATGGTGTTGAATATTATGCACGGGGTCCATAGTTCCCTAAGTCGCCTCTTACGACATCCACGGGATGATTTGGGTCAGCCCTATTCGAAACCGGCAGGTTCTGTCTATTTCAATAATAATACCTATAAATTCTTGTGCTTTCCAGTGTTTTTGGTTTTATTTTGTTACCTTTTTGATTCAATTACAATTGTCAAAAAGCTGAAAAGAATGGAATTTGTATACTAACCTGTGTCGGTGTAATAGGCATAGGAAGCCACTTCACATTCCTGCTAAATATTTCAGTGGTTCTAAAGGTGTGTCGAATGGAAAATTTTTGGTAGGTATCTGCAAAGTAAATAATACCAGTATTTTCGACTGTGGCATGTTGTACGTGTCAACACTTGTAAGCAACCTATTTCGAAATCCGATAACATTTTGCAAAAGAAACTGATAAGTTATGCCATCGAACTGTGCAAATGTTCGATGTTTATCAATTGGAAGGTATCGACCTACATTTTTAAATGGGTCCATCCCCACCTGTAACGTGGCTAAACCGTTGGGCCGCTTATCGCATTTCAAGTTATTACTGAATTTTATCAATAAGTTTTTACTGAATTTAAAAATACCAAAAATAAAAACGTTTAGAACTAATAGTTTACAACGTTTCGTTTTGCACCAGTGGTATTATACCTAGCTTTGTTTTTAAGTACTATTGTGAAAGCACTCTTAGGGCTCTCGCGTAGGTACGGCGTATTTTTGCAGCGAATAATCATCATCATCAGCCTATCGCAGTTCACTACTGGACATAGGCCTCTCCAAGTGCACGCCACTGAGATCGATTTTCGGCGAATAATACCTAGGTAGTTATAATTATCATAATCAAATAAACAACGGTGTTGCTGTTAGAGAACCTATTTAGGCATTTTATTTCCATCATACATAAGTCAAGATTACCTTACGCGCTAAATTCCGAAGTCCAGGATATTTTCTACAACAAAATTAGTGTTGTAAGACTTAACATTGGGGTAGGTATCCTTTGTAATCAATCGAACCGATCCTTTCGAAGCGTTAAAATGATTTGCAAATGAACATATGGCAAAAACAATAAATTAGCAATTTATTACTTTATGATTTGAATAAATAAAATAATAATTATCAATGTTATTTATCTATATTATTATATCATATAGATAAAATGCTAACAACTTATCGACTTAATGGAATTTTTAGTATTCCAAGAAAAAATACTGATTGTGGCTATGGCTTCGGACAACTACCTAACAGAAATTAGGTACCTATTGCAATGATGGTGATGGTCATGGAAATCTAAAATCGATTGCGATGATGGTTTTATATTGCTACCTAACTATGTCTTTCAGAAAATGAAACATTTAGGTAAATGAGTTTTATATAAGGAATCAGTCAATGTGTTTGACATACCATACATATAAAAGTCAGGTAGGTACCAGTATTCTACCAGATTTTTCGAAGGATGTACCGGGGCCCCGGAACACGAAATCTTCCACGTTTGGTCAGCAACTGTCTGACACTCTCTTTTGTTTAAGGGTTCTCCATTCGCAAACAATTGTCTCAATTTAGAAAATATAAATGATTATAGTTACAAAGCTTTCCTTGACAGTGTGATTTTTTATCAAATCTAAAAAAAGGTGCAGATGTGCGCCATAATTAGGTACATGATAGTGAATGATTTTGGGTTAAAAGTAGGTACGAATAGTATGTGTATGATTTTTTTATTCATCATCCATTATCATTTTGCTGCTCTTATCCCAATATTATTTGGGGTCGGTGCAGCATCTCCTTCCTTCCACACTCTTCTGTCTGCCGTCGTCTCACAAGTAATTTTTTTCTAGCATATCGACTTTCACACAATCCATCCATTGTTTCTTTGGTCGTCCTCTTCTACTAAGTACCTACTACATCCATCTCTACGTTCGAATGCCCAAAAACTTTTTTTTATAATTCGTACAGAAATTGATGTGCGTGAAAAATATCGATGCCCCACCAAAGAGTTTTATTTAGAACATATTGGATAATCTTCACGGGGATTATGTCCATGCGATAATATTCATCAGTTTATTGATCGATAGCGTTTATTTGTATTGCACATAGCTTAGGGTTTGCACTTTGCAGAAACTACATTTAATACTCGCTATTTTCATTAAACGTATTGCTTATTTGAAAAAGTTCTTTTGACCCCCTCTAGGAATATAAAGGGGTCATTTAGAAAAGTATAGGCAAGATGCCTGACACATTTGAAATTTATTTGTTGGTTTTCGTATTGGGTGCTACGAATTTCTTGAGCACATTTATCTAATTAATATCATGCTTATGTGACTCATTTAGAGATTAACACTTATTAGGTACATAGTGTTTGTCAACAATTAAGCCTTTGATTTAATTTGATAAGCGATAAAAAATATATTAATTGCCTAATTATTTTAGTTTTCCGGTAAATAAATAGAAATAGCTTCTACTGCTGCTAATTATTTAGCTCTATTAGCGCTATATTTTTTAAACTTATATGGTACCTGTGACTTAAAAGGATTATAGCTATAATCTTGTTGTAATATTTGTGTGAGAATAAATCTTTGGACTTCTAATGTACACTCATCAACAACGTGCTTCAAACAAAAACATTTTTTATCTTATCGAGCCACGTGAAGGTCCAAATTTAATTAACCTATTAGAAAAAGAAAAACTGTCATCGGAATAATAATTTGGATTGTATTTGCGGGACCTGGAAAATACAAAAAACCAACGAACGTTCCCATTTTATCCAGTGTTATTTATTTTGCAAACCGCAACAACCCATTTCTGCTCTAATCCCGCTAAAATATGTAAATAACGTTTCATACGACAAACGTTAAAACATTGCTAGTACATACATTTCATGTACAGAACAAGATTGGAGTAGGTATTCAATAACTTAGTGATACCATCATAGACTGGCCGGCTAGGCCTGCCCCGAAATGAAGCCGGCGCGCGGCGCGGCGGCGCAGCCCCTGACAGCGCCACCGAGACGCCGCCCGTCACTGTGCGTCACTGGCCGTCACTTTGACTTTTGATTTTGTTTACTTGTGTTTTTTATAATTATTTATTGTAGTGTTTAAGTGTAAATAAATAAAACTAACGGATGCACGACGACAATGATGTGGTAGAAAGTGAAGGTCAATCTTCGGTATCACTGGATGCCGTGAAGAGATGCCCCCTGTGCCCCCAGGCACGCTTTTTTAAAGGTAAGCGGGGTTTGAGCGTACACATTGGGAAGGTCCATAAATCCCAGTGCACAGGGCCTACCAATGTGACCGCTCCAAACCCAACTCTTATCACAACTACACCAACTCTCGATCCTTTTTGGCAAAAGCTATCGAAATTCAAAAATTCAGTCCCAGTATTAAAGCGGGTTCCCCGTGGAGCCAGGCCTCTGGTTGCTCAACACTTGGCAGGTTGTGTTCGCCTGGCTGCACGAGAGAACTCGCAACGTGCTTGGGAGGAATTGCTCACCTTCCCCTATAGAATTCTGCATGTTCAGAAAAGTTTGGCAAACAAAAAGTCACTAACAAAACAAATTAAAGACAATTGCACAACTTTAGGCCATACAGATTTCGATACTAAATTACCGACTCAAAGATGCTCAAATATTTCACGCCTAGTGGAATCAAAGTTGAGTGAAGGTGACATTCGGGGGGCTGCTAGAATTCTCTTCAGCAGTGATGTGGTGGCGCCGTGTTCTCCAGAGACACTCTCCGCTCTGGAGAGTAAACACCCTGCCCCAGCCGATGACCTCTCCTTTCCCGAACCTCCTGATCCGGACACAGATATCCTCACAGTTACAGGTCGACACCTGGTTACAGCCATAGGCTCCTTCAGATGCGGCTCTGCAGGCGGCCTCGACGGCTTGAGTCCGCAACATCTAAAGGATCTCACCTGCCCAAGCGCCGGGGAAGCAGGTGAGTCGCTCTTGAAGGAGCTTACGGCCCTGACCAACCTTATGCTCTCCGGCAAGGTGGACGAAACCGTCATCGACGTTTTGTACGGAGCCAATCTATGTGCTCTGCGCAAAAAGGATGGCGGTATTCGTCCAATTGCCGTGGGGACTACTTACCGTCGTATGGTAGCCAAAATCTGCTCTAAATTTTGTAGTGAGGAAGTTTCGGACAAATTTCAGCCCCTGCAGCTAGGTTACGGCTCGAAAGGGGGCTGCGAGGCTGCCGTACACGCCCTGTCGACCTACCTAAATCATGGGAAAGGAGATGTTATCCTGAAGGTTGACATCAAGAACGCCTTCAACTCGGTGAATAGGGACACCCTGCTGGCAGAAGTCAAAAAAGAAATACCCAAAATTTACAGTTTTCTTTGGCAATGCTATAGATACCCAACCAAATTATTATATCGGAACAACCTATTAGAATCCGCTGTTGGCTGTCAACAAGGTGATCCACTCGGGCCTGTGATTTTTAGTTTGGCGATTAACCCAATTATTCGGCAGCTAAATTCTGAATTTAACGTGTGGTATCTCGACGACGGGACCCTGGGAGGCAACAGAGATACTGTACTTAATGATTTAGTTTTCATAAAAGATAAATTCCACGACATTGGCCTCGACCTCAACCTTTCTAAATGTGAACTTTTTATACCCGACTCGACTGACAGACAGACTATTCTTCAAAATTTCCTCACAATAGCTCCTGAAATTAAAACGATAGACCAAAGTTCTCTTTGCCTCCTTGGATCGCCTATACTGGAAGATTCATTTTCGGATTTTATTGAGAAGAAAATTCAAAATTTTAATGATGTTTCGGAAAGGCTACTCAAAATTAATATGCATGCAGCCATCACCATCATACGGTACTGCTGTTTTGGACCAAAATTTACGTATAACTTGCGTGCTTCCCATTTATGGAAGCACACCAACCTTTTGGACAAAATCGACGAAATTATAAGACATACACTATCATCCATTTTAAATGTGGCCTTGGACGACAGAGCTTGGTCTCAAGCGACTCTTCCCATCCGTATGGGAGGACTTGGCGTCCGTAAAATTTCCAGTGTAAGTTTACCAGCCTTTATTTCCTCGGTCCATGGCACTGAGAAATTGATCAGGAAAATATTACCCACCACACTGGTCAATTTTGAGGTGCCAAGCCTGACTGAGGCTTTAAATGCTTGGAAAGTCGCATGCCCGAACACCGACTTACCCGCCAACCTGTCCTCCCAGAGACAGTGGGATGAGCCGCTCTGCAGAGTAATACGGAAAAGTTTAATCGATACGTCAATTACTTCTGCAGAGCGAGCGCGCCTACTGGCTGTGGGTGAATGGGAGTCGGGTCTATGGCTTCTTGCACTTCCGTCCTCAAACACAGGCACCATGTTTGATGACACCACCTTCAGACTCGCCGTTTGCCTCCGACTAGGTGCTCCATGCTGCTCTCCTCATCGCTGCCACTGCGGGGAAGCTGTCAACAGCCTCGGTCACCACGGCCTGTCGTGCAGCCGGAGTGCCGGCCGCATACCACGACATGCCAACATAAACGACGTGATCCGCCGCGCTCTTGTTGCCGTCGGCGTGCCAGCCGTGCTCGAACCAAATGGCTTGGCACGCGACGATGGCAAGAGACCAGACGGCATGTCGCTATTTCCGTGGAAGGTGGGTAGGACTTTAGTGTGGGACGCGACATGCGTCGACACTCTTGCGCCATCTCACCTTCCCGGAACTGCATGTTGTGCTGGCACCGCCGCTGCACAAGCAGAGAACCTCAAGCGGCGCAAATATAGTAACCTTATAGGCAATTACATGTTTGAGCCGTTTGGGGTTGAAACTCTAGGGCCGTGGGGTCCGAGCGCCCACCTTCTTGCCAGGGATATTTCCCAGCGCCTGGTTGACACTTCCCGGGACCCAAAGGCTGGCTTTTATTTCGCACAGAGGTTGAGCATTGCCATCCAACGTGGCAATGCTGCCAGTCTTTTGGGTACATTACCCAGTGACAGCGATGAGGAGCAATTTTTTGATGCACTGTATTAGTTTTAAGTTGTGTATATATATATAAGTTTATTTTATTTTATTTTTTAAATTAATGTAAATATTTAGTTGAATTATAAATAAAAACTAAAACTTTCAGATATCCATTAACCTATTTGCTCAGAATGACTAATTAAATCATGATCAATCATTGAACTTCATTTTCTGAACTATGTATCTGATAAATATCTCTATATTTTGATATGTTATTTATTTATGATTTTATCTTGGACGCGTATCGTAATAAATAAAGTTGACAACCCTGGCCGATGTACCATATATCTGTAGGAATTTAACTTCAGGATACAGTACAAAATTGTTCAGTATCCTCTGCGATCTCGACCTAGCTTCTCTACCTTGTGGTAAGTTCTTGAAGTACCAAATTAATTTTATGATTATTTTATTTTAAGTTAATGGAAAGTATTGGAAAGTGCAGATTTGTGTTTTCTCCATTTTATGTTTCCTACAAGTTTAGAGTTTTGTTTGTTAGGCATAGTACAGGACATAGACACCTACAGTCTTTCTGTCCTTATGAACTGAACTAATTAATCAAAACTGTAATTGTTGTTGTCGCCGTTAGCGTACCTACCTATGTGTGTTTATTCTTACATGCGGCCAAATGCAAAATGTACTAGGTACTAAAAAGTGCGAAAATTCTTTCTTGTGTCCAATGTCAATCCTCGTGGCCATTTGCATTTCACTCCCCAGTAATCTGCGGATTTCCTCGCATAGTTCACATGATCGCGACGCCACTGTCAATGAACGCTGGAAAGTGCACTAACAGCTCCAGTTCCGCTGATACCGGTCGATGAACCCGAGGAATGTGCACGCGCACGCCTCACTAATGTCTGGACGCAGCGCTTAGACCTTTGCTGATATTTTTGTAACGGGACCCTAATATTTTTTTCATAAAGTAAACTCATAAAGTAAAAACTCAGTAGAAAATGGGTAATTTCTATAATTTCTATAATTGAGCTGTTAATAATATCTACTTTGGAGTGTACCTAGATATTTATGTCTATGATAGAGAACTATAAATTGAATCGTTAACTTACTAGTTAGGTAGTTAACTAGTTTGGTTAAAAGGCACCTAATATGATCCGGCAATTATTGTTTGCACTTAATTCACTCTTATTTACTTATTTTGTTTGTTGCAGATCTCAAATCAAATCAAAAACATGTCTCTCGACGAGGTAAGTCATCACTACATTCCCTTCATTATCTTTAAACAGTTCGATTCAGTTAATTTGCAAACCTCTTAAAAAGTTTTGATCATTCATCAGTGGAATACTTACTTAATCCCCACTCTCGCTCATGAAGCTGCTGCCAATGTCTTTAATTATTCTATCGACCTAAGAAGTATTTCATCTTTTACCCAATATACTTATGTTGTCTGAACCTTTACCAATACCTTTCTGATAGAAAAATGCACGCTGAGGACTGATTGGCTTTATTTTATGTATATGAATGAATGAAATTGCACGTAGGCAACAACTAATTAGTTCATAATTTCACTTATCTCTGTATAAATCAGGCATCTACATATTAATCACCTTAGTACTATCAATAATTTATATCATCATTATCTGGTAATTAATAATATATAAGTCAAGTTTAATGATGTTATCTTTTTATAAAGCTGTTTAGACAATATAGGTATCTCTACATAGCTACGCTAGATATTAGTTAAATGTTTTTTTTTGGTATCTACGTCGTAAATAACACGAAGTAGGATAGGTACACGAGACAGAAATGAATTAATAATAAGAAGTAAAGGTATACAATTACCCCGATCCAATTACTTGTGGATTAATCTTATTCAATAATCTATTGTCGAGAGATCAGTCGAGAGATCGAGAGTCATTGACTGCATTTCACTCGGCTAAGTAGGTATTACTAGCAGTTTAAATTCAGTTTCAACGATGAATAGAAACGATGATAGGCAAGTAGGTAAATAAATTAGTTTCAAACATTAAAATGCACTAGAACTCTGTAATTAGTCGTAACTTAAAAAATATAACAATGGACAATTTAGCTAGATTCGTTCTCATTAAAGTGTGAATTCTACAATTACTGATAATTTTATTACAATAAAAAAACTTTAATACAATAAAGTATATTAAAGTATATTCTAGGAGGGCAATCTATTTAGATATGCCTTAGTAACGTTTGCTGACGTTGCAGATAGAGTTAGAAAGACAAATGCAAAAAGAGTTCAATTACTTCCCTTTAGTTTTAAAGTCACGCTCCTACGAAGTTAAAGCTCAGAAAAACTCGTTTTTGTACCTGCAAGAGTGTATCTCGTTTCAGTGCCTAGGTCCACGACCCTGGTGCCCAAGACCCTATGTCAAAACAGCATTCCTTTTACGACAGATGGAGTTACAAACATGCTTTAATTTCCAGCAATTCTCCAAAGTCGCCACCTCCGTCAGGAACTGGAAGACCACCCCCAGCAATGACGAGAACCTCGCCTTGTACTCCCTGTACAAGCAGGCTACCATCGGAGATGTGAACATCGGTAAATAGTTTTATCAAAATATGCTTCAAAAGTTTTTAACACGGTTTTTCAGGAGTCAAGTACCTATTCAGCAATCTATTTCTCCACTCCCATTGTAGTACTTAGTAGGTTATAATTTTTTTTTGTCAAGAAAGTTCAATGTAATCAAACACCCTGTACAATGAACCAGTGGGAGTGGCTACTGCAGTTTTCCTGTTGCAATTAGGTGCCTACGTGCTTACTTATGCCTTATTTTGTGTAGACAGTATTTACTAACTACTTACACTACAATTTTACCAAAACAGAAGGATCTGCTATCAGTTAAATCTAACTAATTTAATTCTGGTTTAACAAACGTTCTCAAATACAGTTTTCTCTTACAGCTGAGCCCAGCGGCATGGTAGAGAACGCCAAGTTCAAGGCGTGGAGCGGCCGCAAGGGAATCTCTCAGGATGATGCTAAGAAGCAGTACATCGAGTTGGCCGAGAAACTAGCCCCTAAATTCGCATAAATATTTGTTTAAGGATTATGTCTTAATTTTTATTTATTTTCAATAAACGCTTCTTATTTAAAACAACATTTTTTTATCTATATACCTATATAGTTTATGAGAATAATAATCGACGCTTTTCATAGTGTTTAATTTCAAATATACCTCTATCTTTCTTAATTCAGTACCTCCAGTGATGGGAGATCACTCATATATAAATTTATTTGCAAAACAATATAATAAATGAGTTATTAAAAGTACGTATAGGCTATAGGAGTGATCGATCTGAATGAGTAATACTGGATCACGAGACCCTGATTTATGCTATAATATCTGTTTGCCGTTTCAAGCTCCCAGAAATAATTTCAATAATCGGGCCGCCAGGGTTTAGACTTGCGACTTGCTTCCTCTACATATTCCATCTAATCAGTTCTGCCCTTACTTTAAATCAAATAAAATGGATTAATCCACTTAACTATAAGTACTTAAGAATAAAAATAATATTGATAAAATAATATCTGAAGTTAATAGGTACCTATCCTATGATTAATTTTATCTAGGTACTTATCTACATATATTTTTTATCTACTTAGGTACCTACCTACATGAGCTCGTGACAAAATTAGCAGCAGAACAGGTCTACCGATAGTAAGGTTGAGTATGGAGATGATGATTTTCTTACCTCTAGATATTTCTAGCTATTTACACAGTTATAGCTTTTTTGATGAAAATTAGTCGAGGAAGTGTTTACAAACAAAACAATACGTTATTGAATAGTTATTAATTAAATATTTTAATGAAGCTATAAAGTGAGTATAATTGACCCCACGGGACAGAAAATAATTGACCCCAATTAATATTGTAATGACCCCCTCCAAGATTCTAATCTATGGTATAAAATTAATAGTGCTAAAATTCATAGTCCACATAAATATCGTCAGAGGAAAATACTTTTTCACTAAGATAATTGTCTATTTAGTTTTTAATTGATGAAGGGTGGAAGGAAAGTACGATTTGATAAGAAAAAAAAATAAAATTGCAAATTGTAAAATGGATGCAAAACGACCCCTTGTCATGTCAAATATGTCAATGTCATGTCAAATTGCCATTGAACTTTACACCTGTTTTCTATTTTTTCTCAGAAGATTTCCATTTAACAAAAATCTTCTAAGTCTCGTGAAAAAATTTCCGTTTGCTACTAATATAATCGTTGGTGCTCAACATTACCTACAGTAATTTCTGAACAACACTTTTTTAGAAGTTACAGGTAAAATGAATCGCTTAAGAATTATATTTCTGATCTCCGATACCGGGTACCTACTTTTTACGATAAGGATAACGTTCCTATTACGTGTACGAATGATAGCCGATTCGTCACCACGGATTTATTAATTTCGTGCTTGTTTGAGTTGTTTCCTCGCCTCTGTGAAGAAGTTAGCGCGACCAGTTCAGTTCCTAACGAGTTTTCGTGCCGAGCACACGTTTCTGTTTAACTGTAAGTTAGTGACGTGTATTTTAGGTTACAATAGCAAATATCTAAAAGTTACGCTTACTCATTAATCATTTGACACGTCTTTTGTTTTTGTTGTATCAAATTGAATTTGGAACGTGAATTGTATTCGATTTTTGAATGATAGTTTTGAGAGGTTAAGTGTCAGAATAATATAGCCGGCTAGGCGGCTAGGCTTTCAAATATTATAACTATGACATTGTTTGTACCTCCAATAATAAAGTAGGTACTTACTTATTTGCAATGTGATGTTAAACATTATTATTTCTGTGTTTTTAGGTTAATTAGCTGTTTCTGCTATCCACAATCACCATGTCTCTCCAAGAAGTGAGTATACCTACCTTCTTTCTTTATTTTTCTTAGTGAACTTAGTCACAAATTACAACTATTTGACAGTTTTTTTATGAAACATACTATGCATTTGTAACCATTTATTAATTTAACCTTTCCAAAAACTTAAAGGACTAATTTAAACTAGGTCAGACAGAGATATAAGTAGTCTATATGAATGTATTATTCTTTATTGCACACCAAACAGTAAATACATACGGGATACAGACAGTTATGTACAACGGCGAGCTTAACCCAGAATTGGGTTCTCTTACAGCCAACCTTAAAGCGATAGAGATATTCGATAGAGGTAGGGTCAATTATATGTGCACAACAAATATGAAATACTAAACAAATATTAAATAACAATAAACTAAACATATGTATGTAGTAGAGCTACACAGTATATAAACATAATACATATATAATATAATATATATATAGGTATATATATATAAGAATAGAAATATCATCTTGATAAATGTAGTGCAGTAAGTTTGATAAAAATCGCATTTAATGCACCCATTTTATCATGCTATAATAAAAATAATTGCAGGCATTTTCTAGTATGTGGAACTAAGATTATTTCTGCAAATACCTCCATTTTTAATTATCTTTCTAAAATTATATATCATTCTGCTTTTTACATTCTCTTATCAGTATCCTATTGGGTAGAAACTGTAGGTACATGCTTAACATGCAAAAGTTTATTTTTATTAATTTTTATGTGCAATTGAAATTAAAAAGTTGCTTGTAATTTTTCTTTATGACATTTTTCTTAGAATAGCAAAAATCATAAGTTTTGCTAATGGACAGCAACTGTCTTGGTTTTCATTTGATGATCCGACTGGAACTGATTAGTTCGATGGTTGAAAACAAAATTTTTACTTTGTATAAGATCCAGGAGGTAAATGTTTTGATTTGATTAAGACGAGACTATTTACACCTTATTATAAAAGTGTCAGCTTTAGTACAACCAACAACCTGAACAAAGTTAGTGGTCCAAACCAAGAACTAGAGCCAGTGCTTTATAACACCATGTTTTGTAATAAGGTTGTAATTGTTGAGTACCTATCTAAAGATGAAATATTAGTTTCATCCACAGAAATAACCTATAATTATGCTCAACCCACATTCATATACATGTTAACACTCTTAACTATGTCAAGTCTGTAACCAACTTCACCTTATTTCCCGATTCCTCTATGCAAACAACAATCCATTCTGCTTATGAACGGAATATTTATGACATAAAACTTAATAAATACATTTTGAATTAATGACCTTGCCTAAAGTAAAACTATATACAGTTTATTGCCTTATGTACTAATGACCTAGCTTTGACATTAAAACGTTTTGAATAACCTTCACGGATGATCACCTTCATTTATAAATAGAATTAAGTATAATAAAAACCACAATCAGTGCCTATTATTTAAAAAAAAGAATAGAAATAGTTTGGTATCTTTATATCGCTGTAAAAGTTGCATATCTTAATATAGTTTTATCTTTTCATAAATATTGTTAATGTTAATACCTATCTGAATATCTACTAGTTATTTACATAATAATCAACTAAGCTGTATCAGTGACCTCTCTTGCATATTTTCTGTGTAATTTATATTATCTTTAATGATTTATATATAGCATGCAGGTGCAGTCCATATATTTTAATTAATTCATTTTCTAGCACATTATATGACTTGGAATTTCTTTAATGTACCGCTAGATTCTAGTTAGAATCTTTCAAAATTTTTTGACACAATTGGACTTTTAAATATCCCTTATTGCCTATTCATGATTGGGGCATAATTGGACTTAAAAACCCCTTTGTTGGACCAGTCACAAAAAAATTATATCCCATCTATTGTTCTTTAATAAACATTTCTTTCAAACCGACTTCTCAAAAAGAAGGAGATACTTAATTCGGATGTTTATACCCTATGCTTTTTTAAATAAAAAAATAATATTTCTCTATTGATCACTTACAACAGTAACTTTGCTATTTTGAACAATTTAATATAGTGACAATTCACAGTAACGCTCGGATATATTATTTACAAACAACACATTGCCAGTATTGTGCTAATTTACAAACTATCAAGTCATTCACATTGACCTGTGGAACTTGACTTTAATAATAAGCAGGCTATGGTTATACCAAGGTTGCCAGTAAAGATTACTGATGATAATTGTCACCTCCTTGGAGTAGCCTTCAATTTAATGATCTCTTTTTATTTATTTTTTCTTTGTTGTCTGAGTCAAATAAGGAAAATGAAACTTAATAATTAAGTAATTTTTTAAGTTTTCTTACCTCAAATTGGTCAAATTTGAGGTGACGGATTGTCGTGAACTAAAAGTGGCCTTTCCGATATGTTAGCCAAACAGGTTCTGATTTGAAGACATTAAAATGGTTTTTAAATACACATTTGAATTTGTTAAATTACAAAGTACCTATGTATCTGCCATATAGGTATCTCTCTTAAAAACTAACCGAACGTCCCCCTATTTTTTTTGAGAGGATTTGATAGCTTCCATGGTACAGATGACGGTTTAGCAAAGGGCTGAGTTACTACGAGTCCACTGCATAGTCTATATTTTAACTTGAACCGCAATTTAAGTATAGGTAGCTCCAGAAATTAATCCACATTGCATGGTTGGGTGCTCACTTACATTGCGCGGTTACTGATGCGGTCAGCGCGGTTCTCGTTCTACCACAAATAGTATAATCTAGTGATTTTATACTCTTTCATTTTCTAGTATCATCTGTACACATGCTTATTTTACATACTATTGCGAGATAAAATTGCAGATATTTTTGAAACACTGGCCCCAAATTCAAAATTGGACAAATTCAAAATACTCTGAAAACTAAGGTTAATCTTGAGTAAAGAAAAAGTATTTGTCTATTTTTCTGAGTAGTTATAAAAAAGTTATAAGTACACACATTTGACACACTGTTTGGATTTTTTTATGACACTTATCTTAAAACACGTCTATTTTATTCATAGTTGTCTTTTCAAAGACCCAAGTTATTGACCACAGGTTTGTCGATATAGGCTCGTAGACATTGGCATTACATTAAACATATCAATTATTCATTATTGAGTTTATTCACCTTTTATCGTGTTGACAAAGACCAGCCAACTAATGACTTGGCAGCCAATTTACATGTAGGAATACAAACAAAATAATTCAAATTAGTCATTTGAACAACCCTTTCTAATTGGTGTAAACTATTTTTTATCAAGAAAAGTCGCGCCAATTAACTTTGCATTTCTGAAGTAAGTCATTTGACCCCTTGCGCATTTGTTCATAAAGATCTTGCCAAGTAGCTTTGCTTGTCTGAACTATTGACTTCACCATAGTCAAAAAAAGCAATGTCCAATAGCTTACTTCGGAAATGCAAAGGATTATACCTACAATAAATAATCACTATACTAAACATAATAATTTTTTGACCAGTCATGGCGTAGACCAGTTATTGATTGAATTGCAAAATTCTAATATTAATTTTAATATGAGTTCACTGTCCAAAGTACACTGTGTACCCACAAATGAATGCATGAAGACTTTAGACTTTAAACAGCATCATTACATTAAGTTTCCATAAAAAATGGCCTTCAGACGGCTTTTAAGCGGCGATATGGAAATTTCCCATTTTTACTGACTCACCAACCATTTTGTAGGTTTTGTAGAATTTGTTCATGCTGTGGTTGAATAGCCAATAATGTGAAACGTAATACTAAATGTGTTAATGCTATAGCGAAGGGTAAGAGTGCTAACTGCTGACTTTCCGCATGCTAGGCCCATTTTCATTCACAAAAATTTCAGGAACATTCCAGAAGTTTTCCAGCCCTTTAAATAAGACACTTTCTTTTTATCCATATCCGGGTCACCAGGTAGTTAGGACCTAGGGACCCAGGCGAAACTTTTAGAAACTGCTCAATATTAATAAAATAACTTTATTTGCAGCAATTCGACTCCGCCGCCGCTAACGTCAAGAAGCTGAAGTCACTTCCCAGCGATGCTGACCTCCTTGAGCTGTACGCCTTGTTCAAGCAGGCTACCGTCGGAGACTCTGACCCCTCAAGTGAGTACACCTTGTGACGTCACTGTCACGTCAGTTTGAACGTTCCTCTTCTGTAGTTTACGTACTGATGACGTCAGATGTCATGTTATTGCCAGTATCCTTATGATAGGTAGGTTACTCGTGCTAGTCGAAAGTCCTTTCCTTGGGTGTCAGTTTATACCTTTCCTTTGATCAAAACGGCGTACCTATATGTACATAGTTACTCATTGCAACCCCAAATGTGTAAATGAATGTTTGTAACGTGTTAGGGTTGATTTATATTAGGCCGGGCCGTGCCGTGCCGTGTCCGGGCTTTTACGAAATTCTAAAGACGAGCGTCATTTGTGGCCCGGACGCGCCACGGATCATGCACTGTGTAATATAAACTGCTTCATACAAAATGTATGTAACGTTTCACATCCGTGCCCCGTACGAGCCACGTACACGGCTCGCCCCGGACACGGCCCGGCCTAATAATAATCATCCCTTACTCTTTCACGCTTTCATGGATTTTGATGAACTTAGCAGTAATATAGCTTATATCAGAATAGCTTATATGCTGTATTTTATCCTTGTGCGGCAAGTAGTTATTTAAGAGGAGAAGCGATTGAGACATCAAGTTCTTCTAACTTGCATACTGTTGTTACAGTTACAGCCTTTTTATCGTCCCACTGCTGGTCACAGGCCTCCTCTCACACGGAGAAGGATTAAGCGTTAATCACCACGCTTGCTCAATGCGGGTTGGTGATTTCAGACTTTATAGTCCAGGTTTCCTCAAGATGTTTTCCTTCACCTTTTTATCAGCCATTGGTGTCTAAGATTTACCTAGAAAGTACATACGAACTTAGAAAAGTTGCATTGGTACTTGCCTGACCTGGAATCGAACCCACACCCTCATACTCGAGAGGTTGGTTCTATACCCACTAGGCCACCACGACTTACTTGCATGACATCTGTAAAAAAGTAGGATAAGGATACTCATGCGATTTATCTAATAACAATTTAATTCGCAGAAATCTGACGTCAATACGTTAATCCTCAAACATATTAAAGTTTAACTCTTCGTCAATCATTAAACAATTACTTCTCACGTTTTGAGTATTTGACGTAAATTTTTCTTCGTCATTCATTAAACAAATAAATATTCTTATGTTTTGAGTAAGTATTTGACGTTAGTTTTTTTGAGTATTTGTCGGCTGTTGAACAACGAGGCACGGGCTACGTGTCGTTTCACATGTAGGCTATTTGTCATGCCCGAGTGTTGCTTGTAACATTAATGAAAACAATTAGAATTTTCTTCTAGACCTATTTGTTCCAAGAATGTTATGTACCTGTGTGTGTAACTAATTTACACGTTCGAAGGTGTTTCATGGTTAAAACGGTTGCACAGACTTTGGACGAGTATCTAGAAGTGTAAGGACAACCGAAATATTGATGTAATGGGTATAAGTAGGTATACAGTTCGCAATAAGTAACTCCTTTTCTCCGAACCGAAGTTAGCCATTTTCCTGCATGATGCTCAAGCGCAGCTGCTATGAACAGTAGGCATGTGATAGTATGATATCACGTCCTCCTAGCCGATTGTCGGTCACGGCGACTGTTCTCATATGTAAAAAGATCAACCACCTGTGCAGGACATGTTGCATAGTGCACTAGTATTTGCACAGACGTAGGTGCCCCTATTCCTTTACTCTCATAGCCTAATGGGACGAAAATCTGTCACGACAGGAGATCGGGCGCAGCTCCGACATTTAGGTGCTCTCTGTTTCTCTAATGCACAATGCAATGTAGGTACTAGGTAGGTACCAAAAAAGTGCCGGACTTTGGTCCACATTGCGCGTACCATTTATCAGTCAGCAACCTTATCTAGATAGCAATTATCGTCAGTAGGTATGTTATTTTCAAAGCATACCTACACTTAGTAATTACGTTGGTCGTGTGACTAATGCGAGTATTTCGTGATCGGAAAAAACTACGTTCATGAATACGGAATTTTTGTTCAGTAAAGCTATTTTTTTAGATGGATACACGATAACTATAGCGTTTTACTGCCATTTCTACTATGTTATCATTTAAAAATATTTTATACACTAAAAAAAGGCATTTAATTACGCTTTCAGCACTGAACCACTATGTAGATTTAGGAAAAATTTGCCATAGGAGTCGTTAGAATCTTAAAATAAGATAGGTAGTCATACATAAGTAGGTAGGTACCTACCTAATTTCTTCAAGAACCAGGTACAAATCAGTGTAGATAAAGATTTGTCCCAATGTCCTCACCAAGACCTCAATGACCACGATCCCATATCTAAGCCATTGTTATATGTATAATGCAAATAATAATTATCTACGTAACAAACATTAATTGAATAACGTGCGAAAGAATAATTTTATTGTATGGTAATCCAAGTTGTTACGTATGTTAAACAGGACTTACTGTCCTGTAGAACTTAATGTCCTCTAGAAGTTGGAGTGGAAGTCATGAAAATAGCTGTATTCTAAACTAGCTTCTGCCAGCGGTTTCACTCGCATCCCGTGGGAACTACTTCCCGTACCGGGATAAAAAGTAGCCTATAGCCTTCCTCGATAAATGGGCTATCTAACACTGAAATAAATTTTCAAATCGGACCAGTAGTTCCTGAGATTAGCGCGTTCAAACAAACAAACTCTTCAGCTTTATAATATTAGTATAGATAAAAAGTCATGAATTCAACATGATACTTAATTAGACTTAGACTTAATTAGGTTCGTAATTGTAATGATATCTTTGGTAGAAAATATTTTGCGATACGACTTTTATATACCTTGCATATACTTAAAATAGATCACCTAGAATATACCTATCAATGGATTTATGACGAGGATTTTGCAATATAATATGCATTTTGTGCACCTGAGACCACCAAGATTTGGTCGGGCATAAATAAGGATTGCATCCTGAGGACCTTTCTTGGTGATCGAAGAAGTTTCCTCATCTATACTAATATTATAAAGCTGAAGAGTTTGTTTGTTTGTTTGAACGCGCTAATCTCAGGAACTACTGGTCCGATTTGAAAATTTCTTTCAGTGTTAGATAGCCTATTTATCGAAGAAGGCTACAGGCTACTTTTTATCCCGGTACGGGAAGTAGTTCCCACGGGATGCGGGTGAAACCGCTGGCAGAAGCTAGTGACGAATAAAAACCGCGGCATCAATTAAATTACACTTAACATTACAACTAGTTTGAGGATTCTTTATAGATAGTAAATGTAACTCAATAAGGCCATTTACAACCAAACGGAGTACGCAGAAAAAAACCCGTTGTCTGTATATGTTCCAAGAAAGAAACGGTTATGCAAACTAGCCACCATAGCGGCCAGTCATAACGTAACGATTTAAAAAACCGGCTTCAATAAAAGGAGGTTATCAATTCGACCCGGGAAAAATACAGCAATGTTTGGAAAAATACAATCCGTTGGGGCCACATTGAACTCACTTTTTGGTACTTTAGAGGTCGGTTAAGTCCATAGAAATAGTTTTTTTACTAATATGTTAAGACAATATTGTGGAAATGTGACCTTAAATAGACAATGTTTGTGTATTACTTTATTAGCCTATTTTTCCACCTAGGCATTATTAAATAACAATTAATTTTCTACTGAATTGTGGCACGTATTTGTTGTTTTTCAATGGTGACAAATCAATCATTCATTAAGAAGCTAATCGTTCCACACTATCATTTAAGTCTAGATATGAATCACTATTAAATGTAGGTAGGTAATTAGATTTGGTAGCCCAATCCTTGATAAGCTTACGAATTACACACAACTATTTCATCATTACTATTTGCGTTTTACCCGACTGCCAGGAAGGAGGGGTGTGGACAGAGACAGAGTAACAAGGATACATCCTAACAATAATAACAATTTTATTTATTTATTTCATTTATTTCATAGTTCATGTACACAGATACACACACAGAATACAGAAAAGAAGAAAGATAGAACACATAGTACATAGGCACAGCTTATTTCAAGAGAAATTTCTTCCAGCAGCCCCGTTATGTGAGAGTCAGAATAAATTGGTTGGGTAGTCCAATACCCAAGTATTCATTAGGACGACAATTTATTACTGAAAAAAAGGAACATAATAGTTTTGACGGCAAAATAGTGGGGTATTCATTATCCCATGCGCATGCAAAGATGCAAAGAAATCTTGCTCAAGGAGGGTTGGTAATTTTAAGGTCTGGTAGTCAAAGTTCTTCTCCTCAGTCATCTGTTGTCTAAAGAAATACTTTGCTATTTAGGTTGAATTGATTAATATAAGTACTTCCTACAATAGCCCGTACCAATTGTCTCAAATGAAACAATGGATTTCAAGTTCTAATTACGGATAGATAAGGATTCAAATCCTTTATCTTATGATTCATAATCGTATATAAAGTCAGGCCATGTTTTTCTTGAGATAATAATGAGCTATTGTTCTCTGCAAAGATAAAGACTTGATGATATATTTATTAAATACTATTCTTAACATAATTCTGTGAGATTAGTATTCAGATAGGATCTGTATCTTGCAATCAAGGAAGGTTACTTTTAATTAAAGGATGCTTCTTTAAATAAAAATATTCTCCAATGAACCTTTCAAATATCTAAACTACAGATCTTAGTAAAAAACCCTTTTGTACCATTGTCTTCTTATAGTGTAAACCTTGCACATGCATTGTCGCTCAAAACTCTATTGCGTTTTTGAGAAGAGAATTTCCCAGAGCACCTCCTAGAGGTATATTTTACTGTAAGTTATGGTTTTACAACATAGGGTCCGTTCAGACAGACCGGCTCGGAGAGGAGAGCAAATTCTTAACACGTTGAAAATTGAGTATTTAGTATTTGAAGTAAGGTTTATTTTTGCATGCGCACTGCTTTTGTCATTAAGAATGCTCGAAGGCGCTCGGTGTGAAATAATAGGAGCCGACCGGCTCCGATCGCGTACTTTTTCTCGGTCTTGCTGACTTTTGGCCCTCTTTTGCATCTCACGCAGCCGATCGGAGCCGATGCCGGTCTATCTGAACGGACCCTAAGAGGTTTTCTGTGTAAAGTTTTCGACGATGTTATGCTATCTCCATAGCATACTTCTAGCATAGGTATATTCGTAAGACCTCAGAATTGAATTTAATTGAAAAATCCGTTTCCATCATTACAGAGGCCCCCGGCTTCCTCGACCTGAAAGGCAAAGCCAAGTTCGAGGCATGGAGCAAGCAGCGCGGAGTCTCCAAGGAAGACGCACAGAAAGCTTACATCGCCAAGGTGGAGAAACTCATCGCCTCCATCGGCCTGCAGTAAACGACTGACAATTAGCATATAATATAATTTAAAACCACTGTAAAAACAAACAACTTTACCATATTATTTTTTGTATTAAATCATGGAAAATTATCACGACTGGTTCGTTAACTGGTTTGGCAAAACGGATAGATAATTTTGAAGACGCGGTATTGGTCATATTACAGCTCTCTTACGAATAAAATGTTCTTGCATTTAATTATTTTATATCACCATCTGATTCGGACTGGTTTCTTGAAACTGCAGTACAATATCGCTGTCGAAAATGAAGTTTAAATACAGCACAATATATACAGAGTATTCCTTATACAATCGTGTAGGGCCGTCCGTCTCATAAATCATTTATTTATTTCTTCGGTTTAGGCACAACTAGCTAGTATTTAGGCATAACATCACATAATGTAAGGATAATAAGGACATACCCTGTTCAATTATTACATTCTTCCGTACTTTTTGGTATGCGGTGCTGTTACAAGTCTTGTATTTTGTTGAAAAAGATTTTTTTATACATGAAATATATCCGTTGGTTATAAATATTTGTTTTTTTTTTATGTTTAGGATTTCACGTTAATCCTTGGCCGTCCTTACAATTTTGTAAGTTATTCTCATGTCAGCAGCTTACGATTTTACAAATGTAAAACCCCTTCGTAAGCAGCTTATAGTAATTTTTTAGAACTTCTTACAACTGACGGAAGTTACCTACCTAGGTACGTAATTTTTATGTAAGCAACATACAAGTGTAAAGTCGGGGCTAACTTTGATTGTCGCGTCATTAGAATTCTAAAGGACGTGTGTGTCACATTGATGTATAAATATTTATTTACAGTTTGTGTACTTTGGTCTGTCTACATGTCTATTTGTGCAGTCATAATACTTACTACATTATGTATACATACCTATTTGCCTTATGAACATTAGACTTCAGTGATTGCCGCTGACTGAAATATTGATAGAAAATTGATGCATGTAGGTACGATTTTTTGACGAAAGAATTATACCTGATAATTTTGAATTTAAATTCTGATTTTGTAAAAAAAAGTAGTTCTTGGCAACACTTAAATTTACTAATACATTTGTTGATACAAAAGCTCAAATGTTATCAATAGGCTAGTTATCTATAACCTAAATCTAGTGAAACCCCTATCAATCAGAGACATTGAAAAAACCAACGATACGCAGTAATAATCTGCTTTAGATCACTATCATTTAGTTTTCACGATGAATAACACTCCCACCTAAGCATTATAGAATATAGTCACGTACCTACTTACCTACCTGTTTTAGTCTAAGGGCACTTGACAGATTTTTATTAAACATATTCATTGTTATATACCTACTTATGTTACTTTTAGTATTATCAATTATGACTGGGCGCAAAAATAGGACAGTTAGCCTAAAATTCTCTCAGCTGAACACAAACTATAAGTCTCATAGATGTCGTTTGTTACTCTTTCATGCTCATACTAATAACGAATTAAACGAAATAAACATCTTTTGTAATTTCTGGGGCGAAATCGTCTTTCAGACATAGTTCAGAAACATGTTTGTAAAGCGGTTCAAAGGGTCAATAAAACATAATTACCACAAATACACTCTTATATTAACAAACACAGTAAAAAAATATATCACAAGAAGAGAATAAAATTGCAAGCAAAAATCAGTTTAAGTATCCAATAATGCCACAAGCTATGGCGGGCCCAGACGTTCCTGTGAGGGCACTGTCCTCCGTGCTCGCCCTTCCATAGTCATCTTCGCCTTTAGAAATGGCTAAAGAGCGACCGACTATGGACCGCGGGCCAGCTAAAGAGATGAGGTGGTCGATAATTCTGACGGTCACTGGTCCTTCTTCTGCCTTTATGTTGCCAAGGTCGCCAACGTGACGGACGTTGTCACGGGGCCCTCCGTGACGACCCTGAGGATAGAAAAAAACATTTCAGTGAGTATAACTTTTATAATATAGGTGCATATTTAGGTTGTATCTCAAGAAAGTTAGGATGCAAATGAAACAGGGTACGCTGTATTGTTTAGAAACTAACAGCGCCATCTATCGAGACCAAATCTAAATACCCAACACAAAGGGCAGATACTTTTTGAATAACAATTAATTAACATTGTCAATGCCTCTTCCTCTAATTTTATTTGAGTCAAAGTCAACGCAGCATGTCGTTTTCCAAATCTTTTAGTTCATTCCAGCCATACCCATCGTCTTTCTCATCACATAATCATAATCCAATCCCATCCATTGTTCCTTTCATACCCTATTAGCGATGTTGCTACTCAAGACTTTACTCACATAAAAGGCGAGGAAATGTGGTCCAATCTCCTTGCAGTTATCCTTAACAGCACCAGTTTGATGCACATGAATACCGTGGAGGCCAGCAGCCAGCCCGGTGATGTTGCCCTCGATGGTGACGGGCCCATTCGGCACCACCTGCGTAAAGATCAGGTCACCTTCCACTCCTGACTCCTCGTCAGCTTGCAGGTGCACTATCGCTTGGAGTCCTGGTGATCTTTGTGGCTGAGGAGAAACAGATAGGCCTTATTAACAGAGATCTGGTCCGGCTTTACTAGGGTTTAAATTAGATCTAAATCTTTCCCTGAAACCTTCGACTACGTATGGGTGAAAATGAAAAGAATGTGTACCTAATTAATACCTACCTTCATAAACAGAAGAACTTTGTCTTAATATTATGTTTTATTTTATTTACAAAGTAGGATTTATAAGATTTGTCACATGTTTCCTTATTACGTGTCACGTATTATTTTCAAGAGAAAGAAGGATTCAACTCTAAAAAGTTATGTTAGTACATTTTATGTCTTGTAGGTAGACATTTTTATAAATATTTTGTAGTATGGTAAAACACGCCGTCTTCTCGTCGCGTGTCTCTAATTACCGCTATGTCGAATCCGCCGACATTCTCCAAGGGCTTACTTAAGTACTGATGTCAATGAGGGTAAGGTTTTAACTATTACTCATAATTAAAGTTATGATATAAAATTATTATATAACTTCATCTCTTGACCTGAGTTAACTGCCAGTGTCTTATTTGATGAATAAATGAAGCATAAATTAATAATTATTATCATATCTGTAGCTTGTAGTGTAGCCAACTTAAGTTCGGCATAGGTAACTATTTGAGGAGAGCTGAACCTATTATACCTAGAGCTTTTGTGTTATCCGACATGAGGTCAGTCTTACCTTGGGCTATCGGGTTGCCTGGTTGTTTTTTGATTATAATATAAAACAATTTTGTATTGTATAAGTTGTAATTAAATTGTAATAGGCAGCTGTGTTGCTGGGAAGTTTGTTCTTCACCGCTTATTCTTCTCAGCCATAACTCTAGGAGAAGTAAGGTAAGGGGGACGTTTTGGGGGTGCTGTCCTTTTGTAAATTTGACGTAAAAAAGTGCTAAAAACTAGCCTAATTTCAATAAACGTTATTGACTTTGATTTTGCTCGGGTACCTGGGGTGAGGAGGTCAAATAGGCAGTCGCTCATTGTAAAAAGCAATGCATCCGGTTAGACTAGAAACCAGCCCCAACAAAACGCTAGTCGTATGATGACATAGGTCAGGTCATTTAAGAATGCCTCAAAACACAAACAATATATGTACCTACTAAATATTTTTTTTATATTTTTATTAATTTATTATCCAGAGTTACGATAGCTTTTGTTTTTGTTTCAAAGGTGAGTAAACACGATGTAAACACTAATAGGCTCTGTGTGGTCCTGAAGGCTCGTATTACGATGATGTAATGGTATTTAATTGTTCGTTAGCTGACGTGATTACATAATACCACGGTTATTACGTTTCACGGTGAATGCTCAACAGTTTTCGAAGTTGGTTATAAACTTGTGACGGATGGATGGCATAGTTAAAACTGAACTTGAAGTAAGTACAGCCCGGTTCATAAAGAAATAACAATCCGATGGTACCTAAGTAAAACGAATACTTACTTGCTTGTTTACAGCGGTAGGCGCAATATACTTTTTTGTTCTTTAAAAATATCTACTTAGACACTGCGAAGACAAACAGTTAATTACTTCTAGCAGAACATAACCACGTCAGCAAAGTGTTTTTTTTATACTTTTGCTATTGTCTCAAAAGTCTTTTAGACTTTTAGCAGTAACTGTTGTTACTGTTACAGCCTTTTTTATCGTCCCACTGCTGGGCACAGGCCTCCTCTCACACGGAGAAGGGTTGAGCATTAATCACCACGCTTGCTCAATGCGGGTTGGTGATTTCAGACTTTATAGTCCAGGTTTCCTCAAGATGTTTTCCTTCACCTTTTTATCAGCCATTGGTGTCCAAGATATACTTAGAAAGTACATACAAACTTAGAAAAGTTGCATTGGTACTTGCCTGACCTGGAATCGAACCCGCGCCCTCATACTCGAGAGGATGGTTCTTTACCCACTAGGCCACCACGACTTATAAGTACACTTGACGTATAAGTAGACTTGTAAGAACTTAGCAGTAAGGAACTTTGTAATTTTTTATTCTGTTTTTTTCTAGGTATAAGAATTTATATCAAGTTATTTGAGACCGCTATTCCATCTTTGAAGTTGAGGAAGAAATTCCAGTAAAGAAACATGCCTAAGTGGTGCTATTAACGTCTCAAAAATGGTTTGGATAAAAGCTATGACCACATTAAGAGTAAGTTCGTGCTAGGCATAATCATGATACGTCTAACTCAAGCGTTTTTTGTAACTTTTTGCAAGCTCCATTTATGTCAGGCACTTCCTTGATATCAAATTGTTTGTAATTACCACGAATTGTTTAGTTTTTGTTAGTTAACGATGTGTTATTAATGTTATTTAATCTTTGTTTAATAAAGCTCAATGAACAGGTTGTTAATTGTAAATATTAAATATGGCCGACAATCGTGCTGTTGTCAGTGAAGATTGGCATTTCATGTTCTGAGGTGTTAAATAGGTATATGAATAACGATATCCTCGTTATGTAAGGTTCAATTAATCACAATTACTCATGTATTGATTAATTATATGTATATCGATTAATTTACTTCTTTGAACTACTGTTTAGTTTAAAAAATATTTGAATTTATATTCGCAAACCAAGGCTTGTACTTAGTACCTATCAAGTCTGAGTTAGATTTGTAAATCAGTGGTTCCGTATTTTGGGATTTTTTCATCAACATGATGTTTAACGAATAACACCTAATGTAAGTACCTACATTAAAAATTGACATGCAAAACTTTTGATAACCTCAGGAAGTGTGTGTTGTTTTTTGCCGAAAACATTCAGGGACAACATCCCAATTCAACGGCCGCAAGGAAGTAGGTACCTACCATTTTAGCGGAATCACGTTTAAACGTTTAATAATGTTTTTTAATTGATAAACAATTACTTATGAGTGACGTCACGATTGTATACTTTTTGGAATGATGTACACAAGAGCAAGTCACGTAAAACGTGTTTATGTAATATTTCATTATTTTAATATGCACGTGAATGTATAATTTTACAAATGGGGAAGTTGTGGGACCTTGAACTGTGACTGTTTTAAAGAGTGGTTATTTACTATTTTTTTTAATAGTTTCACGAAAAAAAAGTGGCTATGTGTGAATAAGCTATATTTATGATTTACTTTATCAGATTTCTTAGTGTTCCTTTATTCGCCCTTTTTCGGTGATTCGCGAATTATGATTTTGAAGCAGTCCAAGTTCGAGAAGCTGTATAACAAGAGAGTGGTTCTGAAGTAGGTACATAATATTGCATAAGAATAATAATTTTCAAAATACTTACGATGACATATTCTATTTGTTTCTCTGCTCGATTTCCAGGCGGGAGGACTTGGTGACCGAATTCCTGAAATTGTAAAAAGCAACAATTTAATTTCAATTCAAATTTTGGAAGATTGGAAGACTGTCTCGAAACGTACACACATCTAAATTGAAAACCGCCTTCTTTTTGGGAAGTCGGTTAAAAATAATTTATGACGAACTTAGCACGACAACAATACTTTGTTGTCATGCATTGTACCTAATACCTAAGCTACTTAGGTAAGTATTGTTTTTTATGGTGCCGAACCCTAAAAACGAGTGTCACTTCATAGGTAGCATAAACAATATAGATTCGACATCATAGATATCTAATGTACTTATAAGTACCAGAAGTAAGTTTTTACGTATAAACAATGCGTATTGTATTATAAAAACAGTGAATTACTTGAAAAACAGTTTTTTTTGTCAGCTGAGTTTTTACGGCGATAACTATAATGTCATCACAATTATTCGTATGATGATGGTTTCTGTGATTTCTGCAGCCAAACTCTTGAGTCAGGGAGTTCTTAACTTCTTAAAAAAAAAACTTGGAAATGATGGAAAGTGAAAGAAAGAAGGCGAGGAAGTGGTCAACAATAATTCCATAACCGGCACGCGCATCTAAGGCGCCAAAAGGGGTCGGAGCGTCTGAGCGGGGCGAGGATAACAATACGCGCGCTAGCTTATAACTAAAAGTCGTAAGCGACAAAATGGTTTTGTAATTTTAATATTTAGAAATGATAATTTAATAAAAATTCCTACTACCATTTTAAAGAGTATGTATATACTCAACTACTAAAAAAGTTAAGAGGCTTAAATCGGTCCCGTTTGCCCATAATATGTGAATCTCTTTTTAAAAAGAGGTATGTTTGATATATTTTTCTCTGTTATAAAAGTTACCTAATCATGTTTCTACAACTAACTAAATAAGGCTTATATCATGAACTTTCAGGTAACCAAGTTGTATTTTGATCCGTTTTGTATTTACTGAGAAAAATTGACATCCTTGGCGCCAAAAATTCCAATTCGTCCTCTTAAAGTAGCTGACACGCGACGGTACTAATTCACTTGACGATTTCTACAGGTTCACTTAAGAAAAGGTAACAAAACCGCTAGAATTAAAAACTCTCATTTCCGATCCATTAAAAAAATACTCACATACAAATAAGGTTCCATGAAAACTTCGTAAATATTGCTCTGATAATCTTCGATAGCTGGTAAGGTCTTGATAAGAAGGTTGCGTCCATACCCCGGTATACCTTGAATAGTCTTCCCGTTTAAAGCAGCCAGTAGCCACAGGAACTGGCCGAAAAACACATGGAGTCTTAAATTCATTTTTAACAATAACTTATTAGGGTTTTATTTATGTAAATTTTTATATAAGTATTTAGTTTTTTCGCGTGTGAACTTCTCAAGCGGTTGAGTATCAATGATTTGCCTCCTAAGGTTTTGTGCTGGAAATGATGTTCTTTTTTAGAGTTCCGTCAGTGTTTTGTAGTTAAGGTTTCTAGAAGTAGGTATTTTGTAAGTTTTGTTAGACGTGCTACTTATTTATGGTCATAGGAATAAATAAATAAATAAATAAATAGGTGCCTTGTAGGTGTTCCATTCCAATTACCAGTGATAAGGAACAAAAATATGACTTATCCAAGCACTGTAAAATAATGAAAGTGTTGCTCTCAGAAAGTTTGCTGTCTAACACGGCTTCAGTATCAGTGCTGTAACTAACTGTCAATGTATTTTATTCTTGGTATCAATGTCTATTTTATTGTTACAACATGATATACGGAACCAAATTAAAATTCGACTACCTATTGATTTCCTTAATGAATAGCTTAATTCGAAGATACGGCAAATTGTCGTTGGTGGTGTTAACCAAGGCTCTATGATTTAACCGTGTGTTAAATGATAGTTTAGCCACGGCATTGTCCCGCCGGGACGTGGGTTCGTGCTCGTATGTTGAACGCTCATTAGCCACGAAGGTTGAACATGAATGCAGTATTAACTTGTTAATTAAAATTGTTTTAAAGTTATTTTACAATAGTTGGTTTTTTATTGTCATTTTATAGTTTTTTTTATCATGAATGCCAAACTTACTGTATGCGAGATATGTCTCTGGGATGATATTATAAGGATGTGATGGTAATTAATTATTTCATTAAAAATTAGTATAATTTTACGATCCTTACTGCATGACACGTAGACTATCATTTTCTTGGTGCCTGACGGAGAATGGTCTTGGCAGTAAAGACTGCATAGTGCATACTCAGATATAGATGTAGATTATTATGAAGGACATAAGTATACGTTTTTATTACAGGTGTTGAAGTTGAAGCAACACCTACGAGGCCATTCTTATTTCGAGTTCATTTTCAGAAGAAACCTTCTTAGCAAAATACAAACAAGACCATAAACTACAAAAAGTTTTCAACCAAAATCCATAACTGTCCACACACGACGCAAGTTGAAATAAAAAAAATAAAACCTATGAGATCTCCTCAGTCAGCATGACAACGTCAAACTTCAAGAATAATGTTTTCGGATGACGGAGAGAGGCCAGCTAAGATGAAGTTGTCATAGATAATACACTACTATATAGAGAAGTTGTGATGAATCGGAACTTTGTGTTCAACCACCAACAGGTAAAGACCTTGATTGTTCAAAAGTCTGTCATCAAAATTATGCTACTTTCTGTCGCAATCCAAAGATTAAAGCATTATAACGGAGCATACGTGGCTACATCTCTGAGGATAAAGTAACTATTTTTGAGTCACCTTCTCAGTTTGAAGAAAACTTTATAATTGTGAGAAGAGGATTTGTACAGATATTACAGATTAAGCTTCTGGGACAATAAACCTACTGATCAGAAAATGTTTTGTGGTATTGTGTCTTACTGTACGGGGCAGAGAATTTTCAAATTTTATTTTACGGAATAGGGGATGGTTGTTCTAGAACTATACTTATATTAAAAAAAAAACATGATGGTCTCTTTAAATTTTTTGCAAAACATTTTTTGACCAGTTTTTTTCCAACAGTGGTTGAGTGGTCATTGTTTGAAAGTTGAAGCTTAACATGAGAACGAATCATTTTCTGGGATCCATGAAGGTGAGTTATTAAAGCTAACAATGAAAGATAATTGTTTATAACTACCAACTTTGAATCGCATTGGTTGAATGCAACAAAAATGATCCTAAATTTTGTAGGTAATTCTTTACGTTTGAGTTTATGGGCTCGGAGATCAAGTTGGCGCCGATATTTCCCACAAAGCCTTAAAAGGGTTAACAATTTTAAATAAGTCTAGTTTACTTACCTGATGAATTTATGGCCTGGCTCGTTCACATCATGGTGCACGCATTTTATGCGTCAGTGGCTCGGAGCTGTTCTTTACTATGGGGGAGACATCACTGTTTCCCCTCTCCTTCGTGAAAGTAGTCCTCGTCGAATAACTTAGCCGTTATGAATAAATTATAACGTCAGATATTTTACCACCCGCGCATAGCGATGATTTGATCGAAGATCTTGACTAGCTTAAAGTCACTGGTTGACTTCGGAAGGACAAAATAATTTGACGAGGTCTGTACTTTAGGGAAACCAATCTCCTGAACCTTGTGCTGTCTTACCAGGACAGGCAGAGTGCATGGTCGAGGACTGCCAGCACCCTGAACAGGTGGCTGTGGGGAGCGCTGTGCTGTGGAGTGCCAGGCGTACCCTGCTACTTTTGCAACTGCTGCGAAAGACTTGACGATGGCTCAGAGAGAGAACGGCCCAGAGTTAATCGTGAGTCCCAAATAGACAGTTACGTAACCAAGTTATAACAAACATAAGTAGAAACTCGGCAATCCGACGATCTGATCCCAATGTTCTGATTGGCTTCGTCGGATTGTCGAATTTGACGGTTTACAAGGTACTCTCCTTTAATAAATTCTGGGCCTTGCCAGCCCCTGTAGTTTGAACATTATGAAAAGAGAGCACCATGTAATCCTACTAATTTAGTTATGTTATGTAGTCATGTAATGAGATAGAAAGTGGGTATGATTTGACGATAAAAATATAGTTATGCAAGGTGCCCGGGATTCGCCAGGGATCGGATTACCGAGGGTCAAAGCAAACCTAGATAAACTGAGCTAACCAGGCAAAACTGATAATTGAAGCGGTGTCTTTAGCGTCAAAGTACGTTGAGGTTTTCGAAGGAGCTGTCGTAGTTTTAATTGCAAATCGAACGGATACAGTTTTCAGTCAGTTCTTTTATATACGATATTTTATCGCATATGAACATCGTAAAGGAACTGCTCCTTTACGATATTATTGGTGTCATAGAAAACAGCTAGTTTTTATGCTTATTGTAAGCGTATAAAGTGTGATTACACACTAGCTAGTGAGTCAGCTGTTATCGTGAGTTGTGCATCATTGAACTATAACATTGATAAATTGCTAAAAAAAGAACTTGGCTTTATTCACGTTTTACTAAATGATTTCCTGACATTCATTCAAGATGGTTAGTTTAATCGATTCAAGGTAGACTCGCGTAGCCAAGATAAACATATACTTACAACTTACATGGTTTGCAAATCAGCAGTTTTACATAAGGTTAGGTCAGGTCGGGACTATCCCCGGTATACCTGAACATATTTTTGCTGAAATTATTTTCGTCAGAGATGTTAGAAACTCAAAATATTGGGTCAAACTTGATTGAGCCTCTATAGATAACCCTAAAAAGATTGCATTGATCATTACTATAGCGTCCACTATTCCCACAGAGGCGACGGCAACGGCGGAGCGCGTGGCAAGGCCACATCGGCCGCACGCGCCATGCGGCCGCAAGCACACACCGGAGACACTATCAGCCGTGCGGTACGCTCTCAATCAGCTCCAAGCCGAGCCGACGTCGAAGTCCGAGCTAAAAGCCTTGCCGGAATACTCACGACATTCGCCCGAACCCTGCTGAGGGACCCTGTGTTCAGTCATACGCAGGTAGTGACTTGTGGCGAAAGTCTTAACCCTACATGGGGTACGTCGTAATAGCGTTACCTACGTAATTATAAGAATTTTGATTTATACTTAGCTGTTTTGGGATCTGACAAAGTGACAACCCTTAGAGCTCATTGGACCTCAAAAAGAAGTTCTGTTTTTTTCCGCTCTGCGCAATTATGTAGTTAGACATACCTCTAAAATTTTCTTACCAACTATGATTGAGCCTTTCTATGACCATAGTTTGAAAGCATAATTTTAACCGCCTTCCCAAAAAGAGGTTTTCAATTCGGTTATTGTATTTTTTATTATTCAACACAGATTTGGTAACGAAAAAAGTCCCAATCAAAATAGTTGTCAATATTCTCTTTATAACTTTACAAGATCATTGTATAGAATTGACTGATTCCCACAAGGTTGCTTACTAAATATATTTACATAAGTTAATTGAGTTAATTTTATTGTAAATAAACGTATGTTTAAAAGGACGTAATAATAATTTGAAGAGACGTATCGTGAGGTGATATTTTAGTTATTTGGCAGCACGGGTACTCGATACTTTTGTCTGTAATTAACAATTTAAATAATTAAGGACTGATATATTATAATTTGTTCGAAACCAGAAAGAAATGGAACAAGCTCAAGTGTGTCGTTTATTGTTTATTTTATACGTTAATCATTGTACAGTGTTTTATATATTTTGTATTCTTGTACTTTATTAGAAATAAAGTTTATTGTACCAGAACTATTGCTTTTTTAAGCTGCAATTTACGAGATTAACATGACATCTTTTGCTAAAACGGGGTAACTAACTTTGGTAGCTGTTTTCCATCGTGGGTACTTTGTGTAATGAAAAGAATGACTTATTGAAGTAGTTCAATGTAGCGCTAAAAGATGGCGCTAACTTAAACTAGAGATACTTAAGTTGACTAAATGGAGAAAATTTATGAAAATGCGTAGAAGCTTGTAGGAAAACTTGAATAAAATTAATAAAAATCAACAGGTTTTGTATTTAATTATTTATTTCTATAACTTTAAGCAATGCAAATAAAACTTAAGTACCTACCTACTTACCTAAAAAGTTCCCTGATGAGCATGAACCCATTTAAATGCTTCTTAGTTAACTTAATTACCTACTTACTATGCATGTCTAAAGCCTAATCAGATTTATTAGTTCAGTTCTTAGAGTTTCGCGCCTTCTCACGTGTTCTCAAGCTGCCATGTAGGTCATCAGTGATCAGCTGTACCCATTTGAAAGTAATTGCTATTAAACTGGCATTGACTAGTTGTCTTCGTGTCTTCACGGTCAGATGCTCTCAATACTTAGTTAAACTTGTCACGTATTACAAACTTCATAGTAGTTAGTGTTTTATTGGGCAGTGCAGTGTTGTGTTGTCTGAGAAAACCGTGTTATCAGTGCTTATTTTTCAAAAGATCAGAAAGGTGAGTGGAAAAATATTGTATGTACTTATTTGTTGACTTGTGAAGTTTGACAAATGCCATTTGAATGAAGCACTTGAAGTGATTAAAATCGTAAACAAACTAGAAAATTTTCCTGTTCAATGAGAGATAGCGTACGTTACTTAACGGCTAGTTAGTAGTACTTAGAGGCATAATGCCTACATTAAAAGTTACCATAAAAAACGCGGAAGGAAAATCGTTAAAGGTAATCCATGTTTCATAAAAAAGTCAATGATATTCAACTATAAAGTTCTCTTTAAGACCAGTGTAAAATAATCTGTTTACCTACAGTTTTAACAATGAACTCCACCTTTCATTTAATTATATTTAGGTACAAATTCTACTGGAAATGAAAGCAGCGCAGAGATGACATAAAATCCTGTAAATAGGATTTAATCTTATATGTAGATACTTAGAATCCTGTTTCGTATAACTTTAGCGATAATAGTAATACAATTTTCTCATTATAAAAAATAAGACGATTTACGATCGCATCAAGGCAATCTCTTTTCTATCCCTGCAAAAAGTCTCAATTTATATTGCACCTAATAATTAAAGAGTTAAGTCTTTTTTCACAATTGGGTACCGGGCTCTTTGTCAAAAGTCCCGCTGTTTGTTTTAGTTTATATTTACCCTAGACACGTATCTTGGTAAGTAGTCTGGTCGTTAAATACGATGTGTCATATGCATAGAATTTAATACTTATTATGGTGTTATACATTAAGCGTATTTGCTAAAGAATGCAGAGTACCCATTAACCCAGGTGTTCTAGTGATTAATATAAATCTTTGGTTCTGGTTGTTGACAGGAAGTAAAAAGGTTTTGCCGCTTGCAAACTACAGCTTATAAATAGAAAAAAAAACATGACAAAGAGGGGCCCGATTCTCCTAAGTTAATAATGTCAAAATCGAATAGAAATTGAATCGCAATATGATCGCAATAGCAGTTTTAACCATATCGGGCATTCTGCTACTAATATAAGACCAATCGTATTCCAACGACATTCGATTGGTTTGCGATTGGTCTGCTATTTTGGTGATTTTGGTCTATACGGTAGTTTGCTCTACAATCATATTGCAATCGTAAATCATTTGCAGACAAAATGATTCATTATTGAATGACAGAAAAGGATAAAAACTTTTATTTCAAAGAAAAAATAACGGAATGCCACATACGCTTCAATCGTAATCGAGTCGTGATTGGATCGCAGTCGAATGTGAATCGTATGTTGCTTAAGTAAAATTAGGAGAATCGGACCCCTGAAATGCTTTTTTTTTAATTTTATATTTTGTTAAAAAACCTTAGCGCCCTGAAAACATCAGAACACATAACACATAACTCCCAGAAGACTACCTTCCTAGGTATACCTTCAAGAATAAATATTTTAAAAACTTACATTCTAATGTCAGATATTTAAAATTCTAGGTCGTTCTAGAATTATATCATCATTCATGGGTGAGATGCGAGTTTCTTGCGTAATTGCTCCAGATGTAGAAATTGCCTTGTTATTGCGCAAGGCTGTGACTGGGTCAAGTTCATCAAGTTATGTTATTGCTTTAAGATCTATTTGTACATAGAAAGGGCAATGTACGCCGCGGGCTAGATGTAAGTCATAAGTAAGCTAGTTTGGTTCTAACATACGACTTTAATCAATAGTAAACGGCTCAGGGTTTATTTCATACTTACAGTTTTCGTCGGTTTAACCTGTATCTAAAATGGAAATAAGAGCCGTAGGTAATCAAAACATTGAATCGGAAATGATTGAAGAACACGTAGGTACGATATCCCAAATAATCGAATGTCGATGACGTAGGTTGTCAAAACATCAATTCAAGACATCGAATGACAACTATATTTTTATCCCACCATCTCGGAAAGAGTACTTAGTTAAAACTTCTCAAAGAGAGTTCATAAGGGGAGTACCTACATAAGGGGAGTACATAAGTGTATATACGAGGAGTAAATAAGAGAGTACATAAGTGTACATAAGTGGAGTACACAAGTGGAGTGAATAAGAGAGTACATAAGTATTTTTACATCAAAACACTATAGGTACTTTCCGCCAAAAGTTTCACTTGCCTACCGTCCCATGTCCCGTCAAAAACTATTCCACACACCAGCGCCGAATAAAAAATTCTACCACTGGGCTACCTGTAACTGTACTGTAACAGCCTTTTTTATCGTCCCACTGCTGGGCACAGGCCTCTTCTCACATGGAGAAGGATAGAGCATTAATCACCACGCTTGCTCAATGCGGGTTGGTGATTTCAGACTTATAGTCCAGGTTTCCTCAAGATGTTTTCCTTCACCTTTTTATCAGCCATTGGTGTCAAGGTATACTTAGAAAGTACATACAAACTTAGAAAAGCTGCATTGGTACTTGCCTGACCTGGAATCGAACCCATACCCTCATACTCGAGAGGTTGGTTCTTTGCCCACTAGGCCATCACGACTTTACCTAACGACTGGGCTACCTAACTCTACATGAATTTCTCTAATAGGTCCAGTTCTGAAATTAGTATGTTTAAGAACACCAACAAACTCTTAAGCTTTTTATAATATACAAGGTGTTGATTTGCATTTGTGCCATATTTCAGGAGGAGGACACAAAATACGTAAATATAGCTAATATGCACTGCTTTTTTGTCATTGTATTGTAGTATTTCAGAAGTACCTAATCAAATTGGATTATAATGTATGAACGAATATATGAATGAAATTTATGAATGATCGTTGCGTATGCTTTGTGTTTGCGTTTGTGTGAGGGCGCAGCACGGTTTTAAGGCCAGTGACACACGCGCCAAGTTTAAATACGGCTAGATGAGATTGACGGAATTCCGAAAAAAAAAACGTACCAATTTTTTGTTGACTTGGGTCGAGAAACATTAGCATAATTACGTCCTTGAATATGGCACAGATGCAAATCAACAGCTTGTATACTTACACCAAAGATTAGTGAGCTTTTTTAAGGCTTTCTGTCGTTCAACTTAAACGTGTTTATGTCATAAGTAGGTACTGGAATGACGAGTGCTAATGTCCAGATGGCCTTGAAATCAGGAGCAACGTGCTAACGAGTACCTATTTATAGAAATTGTTGGGTAACTGGTGTTCGACAGGGGATAAAAACTATTATTTATTAATACATAATATCGTAGTTAGTTAACTGGTTTATTCTAGTACCGACTTGCTGAAAACAGGTTCTGCTCGAAATGTATAACTGACTTAAAACAAAATTAGGATCACTATTTGAATGAGGCTAAAGGAAAAGTCTAGCAACCAGGCTTACGAAGGGACATTGAATTACCCTGGTTGAGAACGGAAAAAGGGTAGAGCACATTACGACATATTATAAAAATAAAACCGTTTAAAAATAAAATAAGCTTTATGCAATCAATTTTCAAAACCAAATTGTCAATTGTTTTTTACAGAGTTTGACAATTAAGTTCAGATCAGCTTATTTAAATACAAAAATGGTTTTAAATTTCAGCTCTAGTTTGCTATATTTGTTACAGATACAGAATTACGGCCAGTTTCTTCATCAAAAGCAAAAGACTAAGTAATGTCTTAAGTAAAAGTAACGGTCAAATTCGTTTTTTCAAGGCTAAAGTGACAGCAAAACTAATAGAACAAAATGAATTTGACCGTTACTTTTACTTTAGACATTACTTTGACTTTTACTTTGGCTTTTACTTTTGATGAAGAAACTGGCTGTTAGTGAATAGTTACTAAGTAACACTAAACCACGTAGCCATTTGGATACATACAATCGATGTACTAGCACATACGTAATTACAACATTTCAACCTCCATCAATAATGAACATTGTCAGCGATTGGCTCTCACTCAAGACACCTTCCTTATAGATTTGTAACTGGAAAAATTATGTAGATTTTGCGTTTTTCTGTCTTACCTATTTGTTTATTGAGATTTGAGTTGATTTCTCTTTACTTAAGTTTCGATATAGGTAGGTATTCCTTGAGAAACGGGTGTAACCGCGGCGTAAAGTTTATGCAGTTCAATGCATACCCAGGTAACAATTAGTTGGGGTTTCACACATAAAAGCGTCAATTATAACTAAAAGGAAATATTGCGGGGAATCCTTTGTGTAAATTTTTATGTGCATGCTTCAGATAATTGCATATAGGCATTTGGTACCTGCATTGATTGACAATACGGGGCTAATGTGCATAAACTAAATAAGTACTACATCTATACTAATATTGTATAGAGGAAAAAATTTTGTTTGTTTTTTGTATCGATTTGAAAAAATCTTTTACTGTTGGAAAGCTAGACTATCCCCGTGTAACATAGACTACCTAAATTTTCTTCGGGTACATAAAGGTGGGTGAAACCGCGGGAAAACAGCTAAGTAGTAAAGTAATAGGCAAACAGGCTGAAGACGTATTTTCATCACTTTCGTTTAATTTTTCTGTGACTTTGCTTAAGGTATCTGCACACAGCGGGCGCGGCGCGGCGGGACGGGACGGCGACGTGACACAATGTACTAGATCGTCGCGTCGCGTCGCTCCGAGCGGGACGGCTCTGTGTGATGTCGTCCGTAATATCTAGTACATTACAACTGCTCAGCGTCGCGTCGCCGTCCCGTCCCGTCGCGCCGCGCCCGCTGTGTGCAGAGACCATTAAATCATACGTAAGGTTATCTACATATTTGTTACGTATGGGCAGATTGCCTGTCATCATTGAATCAGTAATTTTGTAAACATTGATAAATATACATAATCCATTTTTTTTGTTGCTCTAATCTGTTCCCTCGAACGCCAATTGCATAGGTCATTCAATCTTGACGTGTGAGACAGTTTCTTAGGTATTTTATGTTGGTGGTCTTCTGTAACGCGGTGACAAGGGGACAAACATATTATTTCTTTTGGAGTACCCGCATACTGCAGATTAAGCAGTCAGCTCACAGTTGGCAAAATCTTTTTTAAAGGAAGTCTTGATTCCAATCAAAGTTTTCAGTAGGTCTGATCTTTGTTAAGTGCATACTACCATCCATCTTCATACTGATTATGAGCCCAAAAAATTTTTGCAACAAAGTCGCATTTGATTTTGTACGCTTAAATCTTCAAAACTACGCAACCGATATTCATGCGTTTTTTTTTCATAGATAGAGTGATTAAAGAGGAAGTTTTATATGTATAATGTATAATAATATACGTTAAATAGTGGTGAAATACTGTTACCCCGTGCAAAGCCGGAGCGGGTCGCTAGTAGGTAATTTTATAAAGCTGCAATATTCGTGTGTTTGCTCGAACGCGATAATTTCAAGAAGTATCACTACATAGTATAAAACAAAGTCGGTTCTTCTGTTCCTATGTCCCTTTGTACGCTTAAATCTTCAAAACTACGCAACCGATATTCATGTGTTTTTTTTTAATAGATAGAGTGATTAAAGAGAAAGATTAAACAGTGGGGAAATACTGTTATCCCGTGCGAAGCCGGAGCGGGTCGCTAGTTTATTATAATTTATCTTGATCGTTTCATGTGCGGACTAAGTAGTTCGTATGGGACGTGGGTGAAACCACTGGCGGAAGCTTCAGAAGTACCTATTTCTTTGTCTCACTTAACAGTCGTGGCTAAGAAAAGCTAGACTTCTGTACCGTGAAGAGAACATAAACAACATATTATATTGGTCTTTTTTTGTGTAGAAAAAGTTTAATATCTACATCAAAACCAGATAGATACTTATTTTATTTACATCGGGTACATGAATTAAGTAAAATTTAGTACCTTCACTTTCAAAAAAAGTTAAATGGCCATAATATGCTCTGTGCCGTCATAGTAATGTTTGGTCATAAGACCAGGTCATCATATCGCAGGAATGGAAAGAATAGTTGTCCCTGAGGAGGGAGAACATGATAGAGTATTTCCCAAGAATTTTCCTACCGCTACCTATCTTAGGTGTCTACAGGTCGATCTACAGGTGTGATGTCTGTCAATCAATTCGAATCGATAAGGATTCGAGGATGGAAAGTCATGCTTTAACATCACAATAAATACAGTGGCAATAGGTTTTGAAATCTTATGCAAAACAAATAAAATATAACTAGCTTCAGCCCGCGGCTTCCCCCGCGTAGAGTTCGGTTATATTGCGTTTCCAAGAGAATTCTTCAAAAGTCCGGAATAAAAACTATCCTATGTTCTTTCTCAAGGTCACTTCGCATTTATAATATTTGTAGGGATGTAGGTATAATATAATGTCGGGACACCTTTTCACACGCGGTCGGTTAGTCCCATGCTAAGTTATTAATTAACTTATGGGTGCTAACACAACTGATAAATTACATATAGCTACATTTATACATATTTATAAATACATATTATAACACCCAGACCACGGCCAACAAGCATGCTCATCAAACAAATGTCGACTGAACCGGGAATCGAACCCGGGACCTCAGGTTCGGCAGCCCGGCATGGTGACCATTGCGCCATCGAGGTCGTCGTCGTGTAAATAACTTAAATTTGACAAGACCAGGTTATTTTTAAAGCGAACATAGGTATTAGTTCAAGATAAAAAGCGATCAAAATTGATGACTTTATCCTGCAGAGAGGCGGTTTGATTAATTTAGGGCACCATGTTAGGTACCTATAGTTAAGCTTGAAAAATAAAAATATACTGGTTCTTCCCTCAGTTTAGAACATCCAAACAATTTTCCTTGTAACTTTTCATTAGTCGTGACTGCTACAATACAAATGAATGCAGAAGGTGAAGTGAGTAAATAAAAACTATATGTATAAAAGTACACACATACAAGTCATAACACACACACACACGCATACACATAAACGCACACACCCACTCACTCTGACACTCACATGTACACTAATTAATACGTTTTAAAATATAATTATAATTTATCAATAAGCTAGTATAAAAACTCTCCTATTTCTTTAAGCTGTGTCCTATAGGGTCCAAGTTGTCACCAATCAAAATGTACCACCTGTTTTAACATAGGTATGGAATGCTAATAAAGAATTGAGTATTGAGTATGTCTACAGCTAGTCCCGTCTGTTCTTCTTAAAGGTTCCATCCAATGTCCAGGTGCAGTTTAATTGGTCAATGATTTCGGTATTATTTTATTTGTTATGTCTTTTTTTAATAATCTGAGTAGGTACCTAATTAGGATAACACTATAAGTGCTTTGGTTTAAACTGTAAGCTTATAGTGTTTTTGTAGGTAGAAAAAATAAAATAAAAAGCAAAGTAATCTGACGTGACCTTTATAGGATACTTACCCGTTTTTAAAGTAAGGACGGATTTGGGAAAAACTGATTCTCATTCATTAATACCCTACCCCATATGAAAGATATCGCCAACCTAAGAAATAAATAAGAGTGGTACTTCTGTCAATTTACCCGCACTATAGTACCGGCAACTGAGTATATATCGTGTTTGAGTGTGTCCCAACGCAGTAGTATCCTGCACCGAGCAAACCGGCCCATTCACCGCTGATCTTTGCCCAGGTAAGTCGCTTATTATGTTAAAAACATTATTATTTATCAAATTATTTGTTTACGTTGCGAATAATCTGGTTTTCTGAGTGTTCTGTTTTGTTTAATCGTGAATAAAATTTGTTTAAACGTGACTTTGATTCCTTCAATTGCGAGAACGTAGCGTCACAGATGATTTAATAGGGCGACTGTTAAGATTATTCTAGAAAATGCTTATTGTAGCGAGTAATATGTAAATAATAGTAGTTATCTTAATGTTTCAACTAGCTTATTTAAGTTATAAATAGCTCTTATTTTTGAGTAGCTTTGTTTACGTTAATATACTTTGGTACCTAGGATGGAACCAGTTTTTGCGCCATAATTTCCATCAAGGCCATGATTGTATCGAATAAATAAGACGTTGGTTTGTTTGTCAACAAAACAAATGATTGTCGGTATCGAAAGTTATTGTAGAAATGACATAATTAGTCACCAGTTACCTACGATAAGTTTTATTTTCTTTGGATTAAAATTAAAATGTAATAATTACATAAGTAGAGTAGGTATTAATAGATAAATGTTATGTTTGTCTTTATTTATGAATGCTTTTATCAAAGTTAATGTTGGCTTCTCTTACTTAATTATACATTTGGCCAGAGCTAATCAGTTCACTTATTAATTCACTTTCTTTTTATTATTTCTTATTTTACTGATGAAATATTACGAAATACTGACGTTATGTATAATATGTAATCGGCTATCGAGACATGATTATTATCGTCTCATCTGAAGAATTCGATAAGATTTTTGTCATCTCATATTGAGATGACAAAAATAAGACTTGCCATTCATATTCCACTTTTTCATTGTCAACCAACTTGAATTGCAGTTTGTCCAGATTTCAAGGAAAGCAGGAAAGATAATATTTTCTTCTTTACGGTTCAACAACCGCTAAGTTAAAATATCTGTATGTCTGTTGCAAAATGATTTATTAATAACTAGCTTCCGCCCGTGGCTTCGCCGGCGTAGAGTTGGGTTATATCGCGTTTCCAAGAGAATTCTTCAAAAGTCCGGGATAAAAACTATCCTATGTTCTTTCTCAACGTCAACTCTATGTCTGTACCAAATTTTATTAAAATCAGTTCAGTGGTTAAGACGTGAAAGCGTAACAGACAGACATACAGACAGAGTTACTTTCACATTTATAATATTGGTAGGGATATTGGATACTCCTAATCACCTTTAAAGAATGTATTATAACGGTTTTTGATTTTCTAAAAGTTTTTTTTTTTTTTTTTTGAGAAGTAGGTACTCTAAGGGTCAATTCCTACTGAAAGAGCAGCGGCCGGCAGCGGCCGTAAGAGCAGTGGACAATGTAAGAGCGCTTCGTGCCGGCCGCTGCCGGCCGCTGCTCTTTCAGTGGGAATTGACCCTAAGTCTCATCAGTAGATTTCTAAGGTCCTAAGGAGATCATAGGCATAAAAGATAAAACATCAAAACGGATATTTGATCATTTTGGAAAAAAAATACTTCATTCGTGCAAAGATTAAGTACCTACTTACTTATATTTAAAATATAACGAGCAAGAACAAAACCCACAAGGTATTTTCTTCATATGGATCATGTTTAGTCTGTATTACGTAATGGTTGTGTTAATGCTGAGTTCAAACACCGCTGCGCCCGCGCACATGTCAGTTACCATTTGTCAATTTGATATCTAAGGTATCAACTTGTCGTTTGTTGTTTTATGATAATCTAGGTCAGGGTTTCCCAACCTTTATTTCACTGAGCCTCCCCAATTCAAAAATAATATTCTCATGCCCCCTTAAGTTTAAAAACATTAAAAACATAATTTTTTTTTTAACCAAAGCTGAAAAACCTGTCTCACATAAATATGTGGTCGAAAATGGAATAATTATTCCTAAAGCAAGTGAAGCAATTTTGGGATTAACAAGAAATCGTTTGACCCAAAATTTCTCGAATGTCAAGAGATGGAAGTCATCTTTCATGGTCGAGTCAGCCTTCATTTCTAGAAATTCTTCCTGAACATCTTCAGGCAAATCTGAGACCTCGACAACAAATGGGTTTCTGGTCATGCGCACATATTGGTTATTAACTTACTATTAATTACTAAGAAACTTACCTTTTATTAACGTGAAGACACAATTTAACTTCTAAATATCTCACAAACAACAATTTTACGCAAATGTTCCCAATTGTTTTACGAGTGATAGATGGATGCAAGCGGGAAGGTAGGGCGGGGGTACGCGTGAGTGTCGTGACTTGTCGAAACTTGTATATGTAGAGCGCAATACACACTGAGTCCGCCGCACAGTGGTCCGGATTTTCAAAAAGGTGGACATAGGATCGAAAATGCATATTTAACTCAACTAAAAATTGTTTCGTATAGGCAATTTAACACTGATTAATACTTATTACTACAACTTTTCAAAAAAACTGCTCCTTCACATAAAAAAAAAATATCGAAAATAAAAATGTATGGGAGAAAATCTATTTTATTTTTTTTCTCCGTTCAGTATCAAAGTATAGCAACCAAATCTTATATTCTGGTAAGTACCTATTGTTCTTAATACGACAACATATAAATTGCTTGCGTATCCCTGCGGCCTTGGCGCCTACGATGCTTCAAAGTTCAAAATTTTAAAGTTGAATTATCTTAACATTATTAATGAGTTTTTCTGAGTTTTTCTTCACAAAGCACCTACAAGCAAAGGACTGAAAATGTAGACTTCAGTGATTCATCGGTTTTTATGTCAAGTCTTGTCCCTCTTAAATTAGTTTCTAATAATAGCACCATATGGGAAAACCCAGCACCTTCTTCAACACATTATTGCAGGCCCATTAAGTTCGAGTTTTGTAAAGAGACAGCAGAATACATCAAGCAAGAAGAAGCTGCATTGAAGAAAGAAATAAAAAACATCGATTCTACAAAATGGGCAGGGCTAGAGATTAGTCACGAGCTTCATATGACAATGATCGACGGAAAAGTGGCCACTATTATAACGGATACTTCGTCTGCATCTGCCTGCAATATTTGCCTTGCAAAGCCGACCGAGATGAACAAGCTGTCAGAAGTATTTTCAAGACCTGTTCGAGAAGATGTTTATAAATATGGACTTTCTACTCTTCATATGTGGATTCGTTGTATGGAGTGTATTCTACACATATCTTACAATATGGACTTTGAGTTGTGGACTGCACGAGGTGCTAACAAGCAACTAAAAGCTGCGAAGAAACATTTGACACAAGAAGAATTCAAACAGCAAATGGGAATACTTGTAGATTTTGTGAAGCAAGGCTTTGGAACCACAAACGACGGAAACACAGCCAGAAGGTTTTTTAGAGATTATGAGAAATCTGCCGAAATAACCAAAATTGACAAAGGCCTACTAAAGCATTTTGCGGTTATTCTTCAAACGATTTCATCAGGATGTGCCATAGATATTGAAAAATTCAGGACTTATTGCAGAGAAACAGCTGAGATCTTTGTGCATTTATACCCATGGTTTTATATGCCCGCAAGTGTACACAAGCTACTCATACACGGTGCAGACATTTGTCATCACTTTGGCCTCCTACCAATTGGCATTCTTTCCGAAGAAGCGGGAGAAGCAAGAAATAAAGAATTTCGAAGAGTTCGTGAATATCATACAAGGAAATTTAACAGGATGAAGACCAACGAGGACTTACTCCATAATTTTTTGATTAGTTCAGACCCATATTTACCCCATATTCGCCCAAAATACAGCAACTCTAAACAATTCGATTTTTTTCCAGATGTTAAAGAGCTTTTGTTGTTGCCTGAGGTAGTAACAGAAGAAACAGAGAATATGGATCTACAGGAGTTGCAGCCTGAACATGATCCATTAATGTAAACGTGTCAGATTTAGTAATTTTGTTATTGTCCGAATTGAGTTTGTTAGTTAGTAAAAAATTATATATTTTTTAATCTGTTTCTTGCATCGAGCTTAGAATCATAAGGAGACGCCGTGTTGTTATAGACGTATCTATAGTTATATAAATATGAAACAAACTATGCAACATAGTTCTGTCTCACTCTTTCTAAGCAGATAAGTGTATTTGAAAACAGGGACAACAATATTTTTGTGATTGCGTAAAATAGTGACATTTACTTTTGATATCCTCCTGTTTGTAGGTGCGTGCCATATCTGGCCATATGTCATGGTAGTTGTGCTGTCAAATAGGTGCTCTTCGTGACTTATTTTTGCTATTTTATAGAAAATCACTCGTGTTTACTTTTAAGACTTTACTATTTCAATAGTGAAATAATCAACGAATATGCCTATGTGTTGTATTGTGAAGTGTGGTGCTAGGAAGCACCAAAATCAAGCTGGATTGTCTTTACGCAGGTTAGGAACCTATTTTTGCTAGAAACTACATAAAATAATTCACATTGGATAAAAAATATGTTACGGGAACATGAACTGATCGTGAAAGTACTTATATTTTGGTTTATTTCTGTATAAAAACCTATATTTAGAAATAAATGTTGTTTACAATAACATGTGATATTGGCATAGTGCTGTGCAGTTGTCATAATAGTATCGATATAATATCCACTTAATAAGTCTGCTTTTACAAATTTTAACATCAGAACTTACTGTCCCTAAGACACTGAGCCCTCAGAGTTGTGTATTATTTTCAATAAAACATCTTTATTTTGTTCTTTAGTTAAATACTAGCTTTTCCTCGCGGTTTTAGTTGCGTTCCGAATATATGTGTATATTTTTAGGGAATAGTTTATGTTTTTATATATACATATATCCTTCATTTTACAGATAAAAAGTTTTAAAATGCAGTTAAAAACATTTTGATTAAAAAGGCGTATTATAAAATTCAGGATTTTAAAGACATATTTTATTGAAAATATTAAGTTTTGCCTTTTTATCTTCACATGATGCTTCTACGGCGACCACGGGCACGGCAGTGCTTCCGCACAGACGAGCAAATCGGAATGCAAGTTGCAATATTTGCTTCAGAACTTAGTTACCGAATATAGGTTTCGAATTGTATAAATATTTTTTTCTTAGCACTAAAATTGTTTTGTACAATCGATTAATACATAATTAGCTCCATTTGCATTATATAACTTTCTCATGAATAGCTTGAAAACGATTTTAAATTATTGTATTTTTTTTAAGAGAGTATCTACTTATGGCGTTTCTTGCGGATTCTTCTTCATAAGACCGAATCTTTGGCACCATGCAACTAGTCTGACGTGAAAGAACTTTCATAGGGCTATTTGAAATAATAAATAATTAATAATTACTTTGCCTGTGTTTTTTTTTTAAAGGTATCACCCTACTGAAATGACTCCTCCCATTTGGTTGATGTTGTTGAGGTTATTAGTATCAGTGAAGTTAATGTAATAGTTAGTTCTATGACGAAGAAATTATTTATACTCGGTTATTTTTATGCACCCAGTAAGACTCGTACGTACTTCTAACTAGAATACAATATCGATATTTGTTGAATCCGGTAGTGGTACAACCCTAGTAATGGCAGCCATTTTAGTTACTTCTGCAGACTGACAGTAGGTGTGCACGTTTTTTTCGTGACATTTCCTGTCCCTATAGTTATATGTCAATGGTTTCTTGTTACGTAAAAAATATTAGGGTCGTGGTGGCCTTGTGGGTAGAGAACCAGCCTTTCGAGTATGAGGGTGTTGATTCGATTCCAGGCCAGGCAAGTACCAATGCAACTTTTCTAAGTTTGTATGTACTTTCTAAGTATATCTTAGACACCAATGACTGTGTTTCGGATGGCACGTTAAACTGTAGGTCCCGGCTGTCATTGAACATCTTTGGCAGTCGTTACGGGTAGTCAGAAGCCAGTAATTCTGACACCAGTCTTACCAAGGGGTATTGTGTTGCCCGGGTAACTGGGTTGAGGAGGTCACGCTCCTTGTAAAACAAACACACACTACACTGCTACATCCGGTTAGACTGGAAACCGACCCCAACATAGTTTGGAAAAAGGCTCGAAAGATGGTGATTGTTATATAAAAAATGTAATATATTTCTTGTAATATAACAAATATGCCTATTTTGTCATAACACCACGCTTTATATTCCCCGAAGGGTTCGGCAAAGTTGTATACTACACAAAAGTATACTGTCATTTCGCCAGTAGTATATTTAAGTCTCAAGTAGTAGGGGGCGAACCTAATACATGGTTGGTGCGCGCGGGGGGCTTTTTTTATTAAAAATGATATTTTGTATTAATTCCAATAGAAAAACTCAGAAAAACTCGTTAATAATGTTAAGATAATTCAACTTTAAAATTTTGAACTTTGAAGCATCGTAGGCGCCAAGGCCGCAGGGATACGCAAGCAATTTATATGTTGTCGTATTAAGAACAATAGGTACTTACCAGAATATAAGATTTGGTTGCTATACTTTGATACTGAACGGAGAAAAAAAATAAAATAGATTTTCTCCCATACATTTTTATTTTCGATATTTTTTTTTTATGTGAAGGAGCAGTTTTTTTGAAAAGTTGTAGTAATAAGTATTAATCAGTGTTAAATTGCCTATACGAAACAATTTTTAGTTGAGTTAAATATGCATTTTCGATCCTATGTCCACCTTTTTGAAAATCCGGACCACTGTGCGCCGGGCCGACGATATAATTATGTCGGCAACTTTTTGTCTTTGATTTAATTCTTTTCACTATTTTGTACTATTTCCGAAAATTAAACGTACCGATTACGCCCCCCCTGGTATTCCACTACGCCCCCCAAGGGGGGCATGCCCCCCTGGTTGGGAACTCCTGATCTAGGTAGTCCATATTGAAATGAGAATACCTGTTTTCCTAAACAAAAAAATATGTGCAACTAAGTACTGAACTATTTCCGACACTTAAAATGTTACACATTCTTTTGATAGATATTTTCTGTAACTTGTATTAAAAATAATCGCGTTGTCATTAAGTTTGGAGAGAACTTTAAAGGGATCGTTTTTAAATTGTACGCATTAAGTTAGGTGAGGTAATTAAACGTAAAGTTTTTCTGTAATCATTGTACGAGCATTATTCTGGTTTTTGCTATAAGTAGGCAGTCCTTTGTTTCATTGTTTGGAGTCGGTTAATAAGAGGGATTAAAATGCAAAAAATAGATACTTTTTGAAGGTAAACTGATTTAATCAAGTAGGATTAATTTCTTAATGGAGGTAGTTAGGACTGGTGATGATCTAGGATAGGATGCCAGAGATGTTCAAATAGAACCAGCTACCCACCAAATTAACGTGCCTTCAAGTATGCCTTGAGGACCTCGTCATGTCCATATGATCACCCATCGTTCGCGCCATGCCTTGCTTAATCTTTAGATCGATCGACCCGTGTAGTTGTTACTTATGAGTTTTTTTTGCTGTGGGTTAGCAGTGGTGAGGGAGTGTCAGACTCTTACTGACTAAAAACCGTCGTGTTCCGTCATAGGCCTTTTATGTACCAGGGCCGCGGTAACTCTTTCGAACAACCCGTAGCCCCGACAGGCTACTTATGAGTTCCTCCAACTTTATGCTTAGGCTACAACTCACCAAAAACACTTTAAAAGTCTAAAAACCCAAAATAAACTGAATCCGGTTAGTTTTTAATGCATTAAAAATTATACAAAAAGTTCGATGATTGTGGAAGATAAAAACAAAAGTCAGTCTTTATTTGAAGTCAACAGGATAATTTTGAATTCGTATTTGTTATGCAATATGCAAAACTTGATTCGAAGTACCTACATAGGTTAGGCAGATATTTTAAACGAAGAGTCGTAAAGTTAGTTTTCTCATTAAAAAAAACCTTTATTGAGGTAAAATGTGTTGTTAAAAAGGGTTTGCTCTTTTATTTTCAGATAATTTGAAGATGTTCAAGACTTTGTTTTTCGTGGCCACGGCCGTCGTTGTGGCGTCAACTGCCGCTGTTGACCAGGTATTTTATTCACATTTCTTGTATATCATCCCATTCGAGTAAAGAGTTACCTCGCTTCAAGAGAAGATATAGCGCCATTCCGGCACAAAAAATATTTTTCCATTATGACTGAAAAAAAATATATAGGTACCTATTAATTATAATTCAATACATAACCACTTTATACTTACACTAGCTTCTGCCAGCGGTTTCACCCGCATCCCGTGGGAACTACTTCCCGTACCGGGATAAAAAGTAGCATATACTTAGCCTTCCTCGATAAATGCGCTGAAGAAATTAAGACTGAAGATTTAACACTGAAAGAAATTTTCAAATCGGACCAGTAGTTCCTGAGATTAGCGCGTTCAAACAAACAAACTCTTCAGCTTTTTATTATTAGTATAGATATCTCCTAAAAGCACAGTTCACATGTTTTGAATTTTGAGTTACTTCCTAGCACTGGGCAGACTCAGGACATTATCAAATGCAAACTCAACTTAGCAACATAAAAAAAATACTCAATCAACTAAACCGTCATTCCAGGAGGTGACTCGCGCCATCGTCCGTCTTGATGGCGACGGCGTCACCGGCGCCATCACGTTCACGAAGCAAGAAGATGGCAACGTGCGGATTACCGGCACCGTGTCCGGCATGGCTCCCGGCCTGTACGGCTTCCACGTCCACGAGACTGGAGACATCACCAAGGGCTGCGGGTCTACTGGTGGACATTTCAACCCTAATGGCGTAAGTAGTGCTGGGTTTTGGGGTTTGATGTTGAAAGATATTATGAGGCACGTAGAGAGATTGGAGTAGTCCAATCTGTAAATATTTCAATCAACTTTGGAGCTTATGTTTTAGAGATAAACCCTCAGTAGCAGAAAGATCCATTTTAAAGTTAAAACTTCATTAAATCTATTGCTGACACGTTCTTTGTCAACGAGGTAAGAAGTGTTAGCAATATATTTAAAGAAGGTTTAATGTTAATGGACAAAGTTATAAGGATAAAGTTGAAAATCTATTAAACAAACACAGATTGTAGTAGTTTGATATACTGGCGTCGGTACATTGAGTAAATGTGGTGTAGCCTTTTTAAATATCAATGTAATATTTTACTTTAACTATAATATATGAAGAGTCATGTATATCTAGGGAAATAATTATAGAAGACCCAACAAACATTTACCTAAATAATGCAAAAATAATGTAATCAACCATTTTCTCGATTTCAGAATGACCACGGCCATCCTCATGACGAGAACCGTCACGTAGGAGATCTCGGTAACATTGAGTTTGACGGATCCAGGACTGCCAACGTAGACTTTGTGGACCACCAGATCAAGTTGAGCGGCCGTCACAACATCCTCGGCAGGGGTCTGGTCCTGCACGCCGGCACTGATGACTTCGGCAGGACTGATCACCCTGACTCCAAGAAGACTGGAAACGCTGGAGCCCGTGCTGCCTGCGGAGTTATTGGAATCCTGTAGGGCTTTCTTTAAGTTGTGACTTTAAGATGTTGACGAGAAATACTGGCTACGTGTCCAAGGGATTCATATATTTTTGCAATGACCATTCTTCTAGATCCTCTCAGAGAATTGCTAAAATTGTCATAAGTTTTTTTTATTAAATATTTCCCGCAATAGTTTGCATAGAGTTAATTGTGCGGTTTTTGAAATCTGGTACCATTATTTCTCGGTTAATATCTATGGACTGTAATATCTGTGTACTAATCTTATCACATTCCATTCTACTAACTCGCTTTGAGACTTCAAGACATCTTTGTAACACGACCACAAAAATGCTTTTGATAATTGAATAACACCTGTGTTCTTTCTCCAACTCCTATACACAACATATGTACCCTCTAAAGGAACTAATGTACAAATTAATTTGTAGTATAAGCACCTACTTCTTTAAGAATCTCCGTAGAGTTTGTTTAGGATAGCATAGATATTCGTTTTCTATTTTTATACTTTTATGTCATCGACTGACAGGTCTCGTCGAATTAATGTTGATTTCTGAACTGCCAAATTGAATAAAATTGTCTTTATAATTGTTGTTTTTATTTGTAGGTCCGTATTGTATGTACGTTATAGCTTTACTCAGTTCTAGCAAGAATTTACCAAGTACGGACAGTTTTGCTGTTCTTATCTTGACTCAAAGTTGTAGGTGTTTCCTAATTGATATATGCCATCTGGGGTAATTTTGGAGAAGGTAGAACTTTTATCCACACAGTAGAATCAAAATCTGGCACCACCTCCTTTCCACCCAGAGGAAGGCATTTATTAATTTATCAATCACCATTTTTGAGTAGGTACCTAATATAACAGCAGAAATGAGTTGGATGCAATTGATTTCATATAAATATAAAATCGGAAGTTAATATAGTTTTTACATAGTTTTGGCTGCGGCTAGGATACGATAGGTAACTATTTATCACTTTCATACCTACCGAAAAATGGAAATGTTCACTTTTTACAAGCTTGGCTGCTGAAGATGGAGCTGTAAAAAATATATTTCTAGTGGCAGACCAAAAGGTTCCCACTTTTGGCCAACACTTAGCAATAGAAACAATGATGTTCAGAAGGATATTGATGCACCTAACATTATTAAATAGCAATAAAATTATATTTCCAGTTTACCCTTGACAGCGTAATGGAAAGTCCGATAAAGGATATTTCAAAGTAGTATAATTAGTCAATAAACAGAGTCTCGTAATAACACTAATGACGTCCAGTTCGATTTATAGCCTCACGGGCTGTTTTCAGAGTCACACAGGCGCACTTTCTATTCCCTTACTCTCATAGTCCGACAGGACAGCAATCTGACAGGACTGTAGAGAGGGTAGCGATCCTGTTGGGGCTGCAGGATTGTTCAGTCAATCTTACAGAGTCATTTAATGCCTTCCCATAAAAAAAAAAAAAACAAAAAAGAGAGCGGTTTCATAAGAAAACTATTAGGTCGTTTGTCCACCGCCGCCGTCACCGGCACGTCAACGAGGACGAGATTTTTTGAGCCCGAGTTTAGTACTGGCGGCCGCATGACTGCGTTCGGGTGACGGCCGTGCGGTGGACACCACGCCCATTGTAAATGTATGTATCGCTAAAATGCGCCGTCATCTCGTTATCGGTGACGGTCCGGTGACGGCGGCGGTGGACATAGGACAACACTATGTAGCTTGCTGGCTAGTTGTAGGTCCTGCGCCTGATCTTTCCCAGTCCCGGTCCGAAATTAACAACTTTTATGAGTGAAGCTATGTGGAGAGCACTCTCGATCACTATACCTAACATTTCTCGGGCTGTTGGATGGTTTCCATTGAGTCTTTTCGGCATGTCCAATGCCGTGCCTGAGATTATCGGTATTTAATGAAAAGACGTAGCATTGTAACAAAAACTGGTACGAATAGGAGGTTAAATCAAGCGATAGACATTGTACTATTCGGCATTTCCATTTTTTTTTCATGGTGAATCTAAAACTTAACTAACTACATACACTTCCTTACTAACACATCACAATTAGGGCAACATTTTAATGACATTATGCATTAATTACTATAAGTACTTACACAAAAAAGTAATTATTTATCTTATTTCAATTTTCAGAAATGAATCTGCCATGAAGACAAGTGCCGCGTCTTCAGCTGCCAGCAACATATTTGTAGCTTTGTCAATGTATTCATTAATTGCAGTACTTTTAAATTAAATATCGAAAGATTTGTACTTAATTAATAAGAATTAAATTTGCTATTTATTTAAGGCACTGACATCGTTTAAGTTCTAATATTTATAAACTAGCTTCTGCCAGCGGTTTCACCCGCATCCCGTGGGAACTACTTCCCGTACCGGGATAAAAAGTAGCCTATAGCCTTCCTCGATAAATGGGCTATCTAACACTGAAAGAAATTTTCAAATCGGACCAGTAGTTCCTGAGATTAGCGCGTTCAAACAAACAAACTCTTCAGCTTTATAATATTAGTATAGATGGTTGTGTAGGTACTCATATAAGTATCATTTATATGTATATTGTATCCAATTAATCAAATATAAATATAATTTGTTAAATAAGTACTCGAAATATAATGATAATATTTTAAAATTAAGTTTGTTTTATTTTGTTTCGGATGTTTATTTAGTTTGATTGAGTTAGTTTATGTTTTCAGAATAAAAAAAACATATAACTAATAATGAGAAACACAACCAGTACGAGGAAGTATGATATGATATTTCAAGTGCTTTTGGCTACTTTTATAAGCATAAAATAGACTTAGATATCCATATGCATATATGGAATACATTTTCTAACTCTGTCACAATCTAGTGATTAACTTTTCAATCAGTCATGAAATAGACTGGTTTAGTCTATGATTGGCACTAACAGTCTATGGTATGGGAATATACAGGTGGAACATTATAAATCTAATCGATATCAATTAGGTACTACTTTCTATCGATTTAAATGTCGCATTTGATGGTATATGAACGCATTTTATCCTTTGCTTGTGCTTAATTTATAGTATACACATACCTATGTAAGTAAATATTATGGCTGGCAAAATCCTGTTACACTAAATATGTACCTTGTTAATGTAGGACATATAATAGTGCACAAGCATTTGCGCAGGCATGCACTCGTTATTCCTTCACTCTCATAGAACGATGGGACGGTAATCCGACGCGACCGGAGAGAGATTAGGCGCAGGACCGACGTTAAGGCGAGGAATTGGTCAACAATAATTCCATAACCGGCACGCGCATCTAAGGCGCCAAAAGGGGTCGGAGCGTCTGAGCGGGGCGAGGATAACAATACGCGCGCTAGCTTATAACTAAAAGTCGTAAGCGACAAAATGGTTTTGTAATTTTATTATTTAGAAATGGTAATTTGATAAAAATTCCTTCTACAATTTTAAAGAGTATGTATATACTCAACTACTAAAAAAGTTAAGAGACTTAAATCGGTCCCGTTTGCCCATAATATGTGAATCTCTTTTTAAAAAGAGGTATGTTTGATATATTTTTCTCTGTTATAAAAGTTACCTAATCATGTTTTGACGTCTAACAAAATAAGGTTTATATCATGAACTTTCAGGTAACCAAGTTGTATTTTGATCCGTTTTGTATTTACTGAGAAAAATTGAGATCCTTGGCGCCAAAAATTCCAATTCGTCCTCTTAAGTCCCGCTCGCATCGGGTTGCTCAAGTTCGAGCAAACTGGCGAATCTTGGGGGAGGCCTTTGTAAAGCGTGGTCGTCTTTCGACTGAAACCGAATATGCGACGACGAAGCTTCGTATTCAAATCTTGGGACCCCTGCCCATTTCTTCTTTATTAGGGTTCCATACCCAAAGGGTAAAACGGGACCCTATTGTTTTCGCTCCTCTGTCCGTCCGTCCATCCGTCCATCTGTCACCAGGCTGTATCTCATGAACCGTGATAGTTAGAAAGTTGAAATTTTCACAGATGATGTATTTCTGTTGCCGCTATAACAACAAATACATACTTACTAATACAACTGAAAACTAGAATTAAATAAATATTTTGGGGGGCTCCCATACACAAACGAGATTTATTTGTCCGTTATATAAATCGGTATGGAATCCTTCGTGCGCGAGTCCGACTCGCACTTGGCCGGTTTTATTAAGTTTTTTATTATGGCCTGCTCCATATAACTCGTGAAATCTTAGACAGGTCATGCATGTTCCTTAACTTAGAACACAAAGAAAATGCATGTACAATTGTCTGTAGGTACATTATTTATAAGGCTGCCCTAGTTTGCAAGTTGTGACAAAGGAATATCGATCACAACTGATAATAAATTGATGGCGTATTGCATTCGGATCGAGGCGAGGGCGCACGTTATATAAAGTGATACCTTCATTAACTATGAGTAGTGTTCGATGTACCTACATATTAAATAAGCCCAGATTTTTATATAAAAAAAATCTGTTCAGAAATGTTGATTATTATCAACATCACGGTAAAGCTAAGAAACAGTATGGAAACTAAGCCTGTTTGCGGACATAACTACCTACGCTCCGTTGAAGCAATAGGGTTGTCACTTTTAATGATATTGGTGTTGTTTTTTTTTTTACTTTTTTGTTCTGTAGTGATCAATCATTGAATTTAATTAACTACCTAACTAGCTTACAAATTACAATACAATTTAAATAATTTCATGGCTTTGGTTAATCTCAGCAAAAAACGATAGTTTGAACACGAAAAACATATAATATTTACACAACAACTTGTTATTACTAAATTATAGCTTTATATTAGATCTGTAACTTTTATAATAACGGTGGTGTAACCTTTGCAAGTTTTGGCGGGAGTAAGCGAGCCGAGGTTGGACGAAAATGTTTCGGGCGTTAGTTGGAGCGGGCGCGCGGTTGTCGCCGCACCACCTCGCGCGCGATGGCGCGCGGACAAGGCTCAAGGACTTTTTACACAAATACATAATTATCAAACAAATAAACTACTGCTTAAAACAATCTTCCAATTGATTAAGTAATTGTTGTTATTGTATTTACACTTATTTTTAGCTGTTCTTTATTCATAAACTTAGATAACTACCTAAACAGCTGGAGTAGGTATAATAATTAAAAACCCATTACATAAAAAATACCTATTGTTCATTTATATCTACAAATTATTAACAGAAAAATATTTCCGTCTGCTACGGCACGTTCGAAATTCTTTGTTTATATTATTTATTATTAAATTTTGACTGCACTATCGTTTTAAGCACCCTCAAAAACCAGGAAAATGATAGGTACCCATGACGACAAAAATTATAACTGTTGCAGCCGCCATCTTGGATTCATGTTTTGATTGCACTATCGTTTTTAGAACCCTCAAATACCATGAAAATGACACCCATGACGAAAAAATTATACCTGTTACAGCCGCCATTTTGGTTTTATGTTTTGACTGCACTATCGTTTTAAGCAACCTCAAATACCATGAAAATGACACCCATGACGAAAAAATGATACCTGTTGCAGCCGCCATCTTGGATTCACGTTTTGACTGCAGTATCGTTTTTAGCACCCTCAAATACCATGACAATGACACCCATGACGAAAAAAATGATACCTGTTGCAGCCGCCATCTTGGATTCACGTTTTGACTGCAGTATCGTTTTTAGCACCCTAGAATACCATGAATATGACACCCATGACGAAAAAAATGATACCTGATGCAGCCGCCATCTTGGATTCACGTTTTGACTGCACTATCGTTTTTAGCACCCTCAAATACCATGAAAATGACACCCATGACGAAAAAAATGATACCTGATGCAGCCGCCATCTTGGATTCACGTTTTGACTGCACTATCGTTTAAAGCACCCTCAAATACCATGAAAATGACACCCATGACGAAAAAAATGATACCTGTTACAGCCGCCATCTTGGATTTACGTTTTGACTGCACTATCGTTTTTAGCACCCTCAAATATCTTGAAAATGGGTGATGGGTGTCCTATGACGAAAAAAAATATACGTATTTCGGCCGCCATCTTTGATTTACATTTTCTACAACTATTACACTATCGGCTTTAAATATCCTCATAACCGCCGCATCACAGTTAAAATTAACAAATTAATTATAATTAATTATGAGCGCTGCCTTAAATCGAATAATAACGATGATAAGTATAACAATAACAATAAATAAATCGTTCGCTCGCGACATTTTCGGAAAAAAAATAAAATTAAACGCGACCACTCGTCTTGACACGCGTTACTGAGAGCACCGCGAGATCCCCCCGGAGCCTCGTCGGTGTGCCATGTTTGTGTGAGTGAGCCGTTTCGAACGTTTGTTCGTAGTTTCCGAACTGCTCTACATATATTTAAACTGTGTCAACATCGAACAAATATTAAATAAAATCCGCTGAGCTAAATCATTTTTGTCAATCTCAGAATGCATAGCTAAGCTAATGATTATATAAGTACCGAAAATAAAAGAAATCGATCGGCTTTCATCAATTTCGCCAATCCAGTTTCAGAAAACGGGAGTGATTCTAAACGCCCCCTTAAAAAATCATCTCAAAACCACATCACTCTTCGAAAATAAATTAAAATAAACACCTTTTGAAATTGATTTGATTATTCGTCAGTAAGTTTTAAATCACTTTATACAGAAGCTGAATCTTCTAGCTAGACTCCTAGTTATAAACTGTCGTTGAGAATTGATATTAACCTCTGTTAAAATAAAACAACATCAACATGGTCATAAATGATTGCTCTACTTACCATCACTCTTTGAGTACGGGGGAAAGGTAGATGGTATTAAAAATTAAATGGTCTAAGTATTGATTTGTTGAGTACCGTCCCCATGGGTACGGACCCACCTGAACTGAATGCAGGTGCTCTGGCACACGACACCCATAATTGCATGCAATTACAAAATAGAATATGCACCAGTTATTGTCTTATTAATTTCCCGTCCCTTGTGTTTGTTTTATGTATTGAGTAAAAAAGGGGGGAAAATTAACATTGATTTTAATATCCAACAAAGTAGGGACAATAAAAAATTACGTCAAAAATTATTGTTATATCATTTCGGCGCCTTTGTCGCTGTCAGCTGGGATCGGGCCCATGTTGGGTGGCAAAGCGTATTTTGTGTTAATTAATTTCCCGGACATTTGGGTCAAGGTTAGTATATCAACAAGTCGGTAAGCTCGCGTTCTTATCAAAGTTTTCAAGAAAGGAATTTGTAACCCTGTTTATGACGACTACGTTCTACTCCGGGTAGATGAAGTTACGATCTGTGAAATTCTAACTGACGGATCCTGGAGTCTGGGACACGCTTCAGGCGCAATCTTATGGTGATATATACAGCAGTGAACTGATTACGGTGGTGATGATCCCCCAATGTTTGTCATTTAATAAGTCATCATCGCACATGTTAGTTCTACCGCGGAATACAGACCTTTGCTCAGAAAAATAATTAGTGCCTAATTAAATTCAGTGATGACGTTGATAAGCAGGTAATTACAGTAAAATACGAATGGTGCATGGTTTATGCTCAACTCCATAAACACGGCACATGTAACACAAAGGACACACGTACCATTATTGATTTATTTAGAAATAGAAAATCGTAACAAAGAAATCGCATTTTCCAAGCTTTTGAATACGTAAAGCGGTTTTATAAAGGGGCTGGTAGTCTGTAATTAGTTGAAGACAACCAGTACTTGTGATTTTATGTTATCGATTGTGAAGGAAACTCCTAGCACGCAAGTCCGATTTCATAAAGTAATAAAGTGACCCATTTAGAAAAATGCATTAAAGTATATGCAGGGGCCGGTCGATATGGTCATGTCAATTAATAACTAAAGGACGAATACATCGCAAAACTAAAAATAAAACATTAAATACAATGTGTTGTGAACCCTAAGTCTAATAGGATAAGTTCAAAATTACCACAAACTTATAACGAAGCCTCAACTAGCAAACGCCAGAGAAAGGAGGAGGAAATTAAAGGAAAATAGTCTGAAGAACAATGTATTAAGAACCTTGACGAATGATTATGTAAGTTTGTAAAGAAACAAAGGCTGGCGTTGAAGATGGACCCTGAAGTGTGGGACGTGGACACATGGATTCCCACATTCTAAATATTGCGACGACAATGAAAGCGGAGCGGGTAGCGGAGAGCTAGCAAAGACAAGATTATCTTGCTTGCTGAGGATACATACGTTTGGTCTTATTATCCTCCACAGTCGGTTCATAGATTTGGCGATTCATAGGAGACCAATTTACTGTCTGTCCTCTATTGAGGTGTCCTCATCGTGCCTCGAATATTCGTTATGGCATAATAAGTATTTTTATGAAACGTTGACAGCATTGACTGGTACTGAAAAGTTAGAAAATCTTATAGACCGATTTGGAGCATGGTATTATTTGGCCAATAACTGTGAAGATTATTTAGCCAGTAAAACTGCAAAATAAATATGTTTATTCAGATATTGTTGATAAAGAATAAGGTATATAGAGCTCGTTTTGGCACTTAGATATACTATATATGTATGCTCGTTTTGGCCTTGTGGTTACATTTTATGATCTCGCCAAGGATAAGTAGCCTTACTGCAGAGAACATTGATCGAAGTAGAGGTGAAAATGCTGCAAACGAGTAGCGTTCCTATTTTGTTATATATGTGTTATAGAGAAAATACTTTCCAAAGATTGTGTGTATGTTTTATAGCTTTCCAACCGCTCCGCTCATCACTAACCTCAGTCTATAATCACCGGCATAGGTCGTCAAATGCATTGATCGATATTATAGCCCTAAGCCCTCATTTCCGATGTCCACTCCGGCCATACAGGACATACACATACAAATCGGCTTTCCCAACATGAAGTCACGGCGCATTCGGTGCATGAAGTTTTTTATTACACTCTTTAATATCATTTGCATAGTAAGTTATAGTTCAAAATTTTCAAATTTCGAAATTAACGTTTCTTCTTTTGTTCGAATGTTTAGATTTTCGGTTTCGGTGTAAAAATAAACGAGTTACGATAAAGCTGTGAATTGATTTTGTTTTGAAGGCAGTGTTTTTGTTGTTTTTGTCTTTTATGGTGCTCGATCGTGATTGTCTCCACGTTAACTTATGGCGTATTAATTAATTAAAGTTTTTATTAATAACTGCCCAATAAATCAGATTCATTTCATTGATTTTCGTTTTCGAAATTAGTTTTGGTATAAGATATAACTCGAAGATTTCGCCCATTTTCTGTGCGTATTAGGAAATATAAGAAAACCCTGCAATATTCTTTTTAAGAAGAACATTCACTTAAACCAAACACAATAAAGAGTGCGCAGTCTATAATACCAGAATGGGCACACAATACAAGTTTTTTGACAACCATTTCAACGACAATAAAGGTCCTTACGATACATTTTTTTTGTCCAGCTCTTCGGGTTGATACTGATGGCAATATGCGTGATAAACATAAGAGATAAGAAGTCGCAGCAGGAACAGCAGTCAGCTGTCTCCAGAGGGGTGCTGTCCTTCATCTTGACGACCGGAGTGGCCCTCGTGGTGTCAGCAGTTCTGGGCTGTGTTGGCGCCCTCAGAGAACATGTCCGACTTCTTTATGTAGTAAGTTGTTTTCTGGCGCCTCTTTCCAAGGGCGCTGAAAATTATGTTGTTTTTCGGCGCCCTATTACTTTAGATTTATTTGAATAGATATTTTTTTGTGTTCGGATACTTGGTGATGAAAATAAAATAAAATATGATGAAACTAATCAATAGTAAAAAAAAACAAAAGATTTTGGCAAAAAATCGTAACAAAAAGTCCCCGAATACGTTTATTTAAAATGACCTCGTCTATCATTTATTTGAAGTAATTTAAAAAAAAAACCAGAACCAATTTTCTTACATAAATATAGCGCGTAAAAAGACAAATAAAAATACCTATTCATTTGGGAGTTGGCGTTTTACATGATAAATGGCTATCGCAAATTTTTGTTTTGAAATTCGTGAATTACGTGATTATTGGCTATCTACGCGAGATAAAAAAATATGCATGGGAATGCACTAATAAATGTTTTATATGTTGCAAATAAATAATTTTTAAATGATCTCAGTGCAAAATATCTTGCGAATATTATAAAATATGTTGGTAGGTCCGTTGTTCTAATCTATACTAATATTATAAAGCTGTAGAGTTTGTTTGTTTGTTTGAACGCGCTAATCTCAGGAACTACTGGTCCGATTTGAAAACTTCTTTCAGTGTTAGATAGCCCATTTATCGAGGAAGGCTATAGGCTACTTTTTATCCCGGTACGGGAAGTAGTTCCCACGGGATGCGGGTGAAACCGCTGGCAGAAGCTAGTGAATTATAAAGAATAATTAATACTCCCAGAGAATACTCTACGGAGGCTCATTTCTCCGTGGAGAAAAGGTCAATGACCCAGTAACTGATTTCATTAATTACATTTAAACTTCTATACGAAAATAATCAGTGAAAAAATGGAATTTAAATGGTATAAAACATTTTTTTTTAAAATTATGACATGTTCTACCTATCTGTTAAATATTGTGACCTCGACCTTAGAATGTCTGGTAAAATCGATATACAATACAAATACATGTATAATTATGTATCGATTTAATCCTAATTAACTATTAGTTTAAAGTAATTAGCCAAGGGGTATTGGGTTGCCCGGGTGACTGGGTTGAGGACGTCAGATAGGCAGTCGCTCCTTATAAAGCACTGGTACTCAGCTGCATCCGGTTAGACTGGAAGACGACCCAAACATAGTTGGGAAAAGGCTCGGGAGATGATGATTGATAACAATTGTCTTCTACAATATTATCTTGATACTTAAATGCTCATTATATGCTCGACCGTTGATTTATTTATGTTACTTGGAAGATGAGGCCAGGTAGAGAAGAATGGAAGAAGAAGACATGCTGCCCTCTGAATAAAAATTGCGATAAACACAGGACTACAATAATGAGTGATCTAGAACTTTCTAGAACGTAATTAAAATAAAATGGACATATATTTCAGCACGCAGGTTTCTTCATATTCCTAGTGGCCGTGGAGTTGGTGGTAGGAGTTGGGGGGGCGGTGCTCAGCGCCTGGGTCGGCGGCAGCAGCGAGCTTCGAGTGCAGTTCTACAGGAATACCACCGTGGAAGACGAGACCGCTAGGTACCATAGCTTCTGGGATGACCTGCAATCTGATGTGAGTTTTTACTTTTCATTATTTTATGCTAGACTACCGAGTAGATTATCCCTTGAATATCCTTTCCTATGATCATAGAAATGTCCTCAGGCACGGTGGAGTGATGACTTGCGCAAGACGGCTGGCAAATCGATCTCAGTGGCGTGCACTTGGAGAGGCCTATGACCATCCAGTTCAATTTGAAATAATTACTTTTCTTTTTTATGGATGGTGTCATGAGAAGTAACTAAGTAAATTATTACCGCAGTACCAATGCTGTGGCGTCGACGGTCCTCAAGACTACGCAATCATCCACCGAGACATCCCCGCATCCTGCTGCGCCCGCGCACATCCCCTCCGCGAGGGCGGCGCTAGGCGTCACTTGCACGCCAACTGCATTACCGACCGGTCGTACTATATGCGCGGCTGTGAGGAAGCTCTCCGCCAAAAGAAAGCGTTCAAAGGAAACATTTTCATCTCAACTGGAATCATATTTACTTTGGTAGAGGTAATTTGTATTTTTTGATGGCTTTTGTCTTCTAAAAGATCAAAAAATAAATACATCTTACTCTTACAGATACTTTGTATTGTGTTGGCGCTCTGGATGGCTCGCACGGTGCGGTCGGAACGTCGAAAGCTGCAGGCGAATTTACAGGCTCATTTCGAATCTTAATACGAGAGTGGGAGCACCTTGCAGCTAGACGCGATCGGACAGACGGTGCACAAGTCGGCGCAGCGAAATCTTACTTAGACATAACAAGTATATTAGTACTTATTCAATGTTAAGACTTGCTTTTGTAAACCACGGTATTAGCTTTCATTAATTGATAATATAAGAATGAAATGTTATATTACCTACTTATAAATAACACCATTGGCACAGTAGTATTAAATACTCGTATTTAAGGCACATAAAATGCATAGTTCAGTGAAAACGAAGAAAATTGTTCTCAATTTAGGAATATGAAAACTTATAATTACTATAAGTACCTATAATAATTTAAAGTAAGTATTTAAGATAGAATAAGTTTCAAAATATATTTAGGTTGTAAGATGAAGAATTAAAGAGTTATTCACCGTTCATATTATAAAAGTAGTCGTAACTAATAACTTTTAAAGTAATTATAAGTATATAATTCTTTACCTACGTTCGAAGTTCACATTGATAATATAGTTATCTAGATATCTATTTACCTTTGAACATATTTCACAAAAACCCACTAAGTATAGGTACAAGTATTCAGTTTTTATGAACGAACCACTTCATGAATTTAGATTTTAAAAAATAATTTCTTCATATATTTTTAAACTAGAGAACCAAGAATTTTCTCAAATGAAAACATGATACTAAATAGTTATTTGTAATAAGTATTTTTGAAGTATTAGTTTTCAGTCAATTTAGCTATAATCTGTGATAATAAGTAGCTTAGGTATGTCAGCTGTCGGCTAGAGAGCCGGTCGGGGTCCAAAGAATCGTATCTGAAAATAGTAATAAAAACACATAATAATTTTGCTTTAATAAAAGTAGTGTGTCAAAAAATTGCGCAACTTTTTAAATATTTTTTTAATTATTAAAATAGAAGACACTTTCGTTTTGGTTTATAAGTAATTGAAAAGTAATTTTATGTAGTATTTATTTCGTATAACCTTATTAATAAATAGAAGGAGTATTAATTAAATGCGTATGTGGGATAATATTATAAAGAAATCGTGTGCATAGCATGTCGACGAAAGCCAAAACGACTTACGTTAGAATAGAAAATAATGGCGTTTTTTTTAAAAAAAACCTTTGTTGATTTTAATAACAATTAAGTTGTAAAATTACAGACATTTAGTGAAATTAGTAGATTATAGAATATAAAATTTTTCAAAATAGGCATGATTTAAATATGAATGCGTTACTAACAACTTTATTTAATTTTATTAAGCTGTAAGGTTAATATTAGGATAAACGAAAGGCAAATGATGTAATGGTACAATAAACTTGATAGCGTCTTAGTGTCATATATATCTTCATGAGGAAATATATTATTATAAATACGAATACTTAACTCATGTTCTTGCAAAATTATTTCTTGCTTCATAATTTTTCACAAAATAGACGTGCATTTTTAATAGATTTATTCTTAACTAACCTATGTTTCTCGGTAAAGTGTAGCTTTCCTGAAGTGAAAGATTTTTTTTCAAAATCGGTTCAGTAGTTTCGGAGCCTTTAGGGAACAAACAAAATAGCAAACAAAAAATGTTTTCTCTTTGTTATATTAAGTATCGCTAATATAGATTGCTTATAGTCATACAATTTACTTTTATATATTTTGCACAAGCTGGCTTTGCATTTAGTAAATTATTGTGGTAAAAGAGAGTTCAAAACTCCTGTATAGACATGGGCGCCGCGCCGGCGTCGCCACGCCGTGACACCCCCGCGCGCCGCCGCCGCCGCCGACATTAGCTGCGCGGCGTGAGTTAGGTTAAGACGTGCCATTTTGTTCGCAATTATTTAGGCAATACTCTTCTTCCTCCGAGCCTTTTTCCCAACCATGTTGGGGTCGGCTTCTAGTCTAACCGGATTCAGCTGAGAATCAGTGCTTTACAAGAAGCGACTGCCAATCTGAACGAAACGGACACTTCAGTTTCTTTAAATATCAGTAGTTCTTCATCAATTTTGAGTAAACTATCCAAACAACATAGTGCTTTTGGTCATGGAATCGAAGATGATCCATTAGATCAAGAATGTTGGCAATATCTTGCTTCTGCTATTGGGGATCGACCCATTTCCAAAATGCGGACCTTCCATCATTTTGGAATGAGAAGACAGAATTTCCATGGCTGTCTACATTTGCAAGGGCTCTGCTGTGTATACCCGTTACAAGTACTCCGAGTCATCATCATCTTCCTGCCCTGTTCCCAAGTCATTTGGAGTCGGCGCAACATGTCTTTTTCTTCTATTCCTCTCTGTCAGACATACTTACATCCACTCCCTTCTGCTTCATGTCCTCTTTCAGGCAATCAATCCATGTTTTCCTCGGTCTACTTAGCACACTCTTTGTGGCATGCGTTTCACACCGTCTCATCACATGCCCATACCACGACAAACGCTGACCTCTCATTTTTTCTGTCACTGGCGCTACTTTCAGGCTTCCTCTGATATACTCATTCCTGACTTTGTCCATTCTGTTAACCCCACACATCCATCTCAACATTCTCATCTTTGCTACATGCACTCTATTCTCATCCTTCTTTTTCAATGCCCAACACTCTGATCCATACACGACGACAGGTCTTATTACGGATTTGTAAATTTTGCCCTTCAGTTTGAGGGGCATCCGTAGGTTACAAATAGTGCTAGTTACCTGTCGCCACTGCATCCATCCAGAATTGATCCGATGCGTAACATCCCTGTCCACCTCACCGTCACTTTGGACGAGTGAACCAAGGTACCGGAAGTCGGAGCAGACTGGTAGGGGCATGCCGGCTAGGGTTATGGTCATGGGTCTTGATATACCGCCAAAATCGCAATGTAGGTACTCGGTTTTGCTCTTGCTGACCTTTAAACCTACCGTCTCCAGTCTTAGCCGCCATGCCTCCAATCTGCTCTGGACCTCTGGCCCACTCTCCTCCAACAGAACAATGTCATCGGCGAAAAGCATACACCAGGGAACCTCCTCCTGTATGTTCGCTGTAAGGGCGTCCATTAACAACAGGAAGAGGTAAGGACTGAGCGCCGACCCCTGATGTAAGCCAACGCCTACACTGAAACTGGCGGTAGTGCCCGCTGCGGACCGGACTTGTGTACTGCATCTGCCGTACATCGCTCAAATCAACTGCACATACTTCCCTGGCATACCTTTCTCCTTAAGGGCCCACCACAAAACCTCACGAGGTACTCAGTCATATTCCTTTTCAAGGTCAACGAACACCATATGTAAGCCATATGTAAACAGGGTGAAGCCCTGTTGCTATCGTCTACTGCGTTTGATTCGGAGCACAGGGTCACCTATAAAAGCGGTCCACGTGCCACACAAATTGATTACTGTTTGGTTAGACGCAGTAATTTGAAGAACATAAAAGATTGTAAGTGTAAGTGTAGTCTCGCAACACAGACCCCTTGTTATGGAAGTGGCGTTTACAATAAAGTCAATAAAGGGCAAAGAAAAGTTAATTCCAAACATAAAATGGCACAGGTTGGAAAGGGTCGATTTGGCGGAGGAATTTAGAAATGCGATGGTAGATAAGATGATTGAGATGGGATGAATGAGTTTTGGAGGGAAATGGCAATGACTATGAGGATGACAGCAAGAATAATTTTAGGAGAATCGAAAGGAATTGCAAATCTGTTAACATGTATATTATTATCATCCACGCCGCCGGCGTCACGCCGCCGCTGTGTAAAATTCATCAGCGCGCCGCCGCCGCAAAATTCTGGGGCGGCGCCCATGTCTACCTGTAGTATAAGGTTAGGTATTCAAATAAGATAGTTTTTTGTAAGTTAACAATAAAAAGTGGCCTTGAAGTCAATTACTTTGTAGATGCTTAACGTGGTTATCATGTACATTAAAAATTAAAAATTTTGAAAAAACCCCCGACGGTAAAATCGTATTGAAAAATAATAAAATAACTCAAAACCCCCGACTTAACCCAATTATATAGGAATATCCGTCGGGAGCTGCCATTAAACCAGCTAAAGGATTCTAGTGTCGTGAATAAAATTATTGAAGAATTGTAAATGTTTAACGATGACATAAAATACACTCAATTAATTGTTGAAATTTCATATAGAAAAGGCAGCCCCCGACGGTTATTCCTATATAATTGGGTTAAGTCGGAGGTTTTGAGTTATTTTATTATTTTTCAATAAGATTTTTACCGTCGGGGGTTTTTTCAAAATTTTTAATTTTGCTTAATTTTATTTCAGACTTTTTAGAGAACATATACGAATTATAGTCTATATAATATGTTATTGCAATATTATTTTGCACCGATATTGTAGCGCCCTCTAGTGAGTTACAGGCGTAATTTTTATTATTTGGGAACATGCATTAAGCACGTACACATTGCTGATGAAAACAGAATTGTAATCGGACGTTTTGATTATATTGTAACATTGTTTGGCACTAATATTGTGGCGCCCCCTAGTGATTAATAGCCATGACACCTATCTAAGAACATGAACTCATCGAACACAAAACCGTTATTGAAAACCGCATCAAAATCGGATCATTAGTTTAGAAGGTAGGCGGGAACATTACTTTGCTCTTTTGCACTAATATTGTGGCGCCCCCTAGTGAGTTACAGCCATGACACCTATCTAAGAACATGAACTCATTGAACACAAAAACGTTATTGAAAACCGCATCAAAATCGGATCATTAGCTTAGAAGGTAGGTGGGAACATTACTTTGCTGTTTGGGCTAATATTGTGGCGCCCCCTAGTGAGTTACAGCCATGACACCTATCTAAGAACATGAACTCATCGAACACAAACCCTTTATTGAAAACCGCATCAAAATCAGATCATTAGTTTAGAAGATATGTGGGAACATTACTTTGCACAAACGCACACACAAACACACAAACACACAAACACACAAACACACAAACGCACAAACGCACATCTCTCACCCTAAACGCATAAACCTGCTCCGTTCCGTCGTGGGTAAAAAAAAAAATTGTTAACGAAAAGTTTTCTTTGTGCGAAGTGATTGGCAAAGACTTTTGAAGATTTTTTAATAAGCATATATTTATTAAGTTAGGTTATAGCATAAGCGTTGAATGATTAAGTAAGTAAATTAATAACATTGATGTCAAATCTGCATTTCTGTAGCATAAGTTTTACGCGGAAAATTACGGGAAATTAGCAAAAGAAACTTTGGCATAATTAGCATAGTTTGTTAGTATTTTTACCCACGACGGAACGGAGCAGGTATATGCGTTTAGGGTGAGAGATGTGCGTTTGTGTGTTTGTGTGTTTGTGTGTTTGTGTGTTTGTGTGTTTGTGTGTGCGTTTGTGCAAAGTAATGTTCCCACATATCTTCTAAACTAATGATCTGATTTTGATGCGGTTTTCAATAAAGGGTTTGTGTTCGATGAGTTCATGTTCTTAGATAGGTGTCATGGCTGTAACTCACTAGGGGGCGCCACAATATTAGTCCAAACAGCAAAGTAATGTTCCCACCTACCTTCTAAGCTAATGATCCGATTTTGATGCGGTTTTCAATAACGTTTTTGTGTTCAATGAGTTCATGTTCTTAGATAGGTGTCATGGCTGTAACTCACTAGGGGGCGCCACAATATTAGTGCAAAAGAGCAAAGTAATGTTCCCACATATCTTCTAAACTAATGATCTGATTTTGATGCGGTTTTCAATATAGGGTTTGTGTTCGATGAGTTCATGTTCTTAGATAGGTGTCATGGCTGTAACTCACTAGGGGGCGCCACAATATTAGTCCAAACAGCAAAGTAATGTTCCCACCTACCTTCTAAGCTAATGATCCGATTTTGATGCGGTTTTCAATAACGTTTTTGTGTTCAATGAGTTCATGTTCTTAGATAGGTGTCATGGCTGTAACTCACTAGGGGGCGCCACAATATTAGTGCAAAAGAGCAAAGTAATGTTCCCACCTACCTTCTAAACTAATGATCCGATTTTGATGCGGTTTTCAATAACGGTTTTGTGTTCGATGAGTTCATGTTCTTAGATAGGTGTCATAGCTATTAATCACTAGGGGGCGCCACAATATTAGTGCCAAACAATGTTACAATATAATCAAAACGTCCGATTACAATTCTGTTTTCGTCAGCAATGTGTACGTGCTTAATGCATGTTCCCAAATAATAAAAATTACGCCTGTAACTCACTAGAGGGCGCTACAATATCGGTGCAAAATAATATTGCAATAACATATTATATAGACTATAATTCGTATATGTTCTCTAAAAAGTCTGAAATAAAATTAAGCAAAATTAAAAATTTTGAAAAAACCCCCGACGGTAAAAATCTTATTGAAAAATAATAAAATAACTCAAAACCCCCGACTTAACCCAATTATATAGGAATAACCGTCGGGGGCTGCCTTTTCTATATGAAATTTCAACAATTAATTGAGTGTATTTTATGTCATCGTTAAACATCTACAATTCTTCAATAATTGTATTCACGACACTAGAATCCTTTAGCTGGTTTAATGGCAGCTCCCGACGGATATTCCTATATAATTGGGTTAAGTCGGGGGTTTTGAGTTATTTTATTATTTTTCAATAAGATTTTTACCGTCGGGGGTTTTTTTTATAGTTGTGGTAAGTAAACGGCTTGTTCTATTTACCTATATTTTGCCAACATTTTAAAATTTACGGTAATATTTGCCCTCGGAGGGGCAGGGCGTGGTAGTTTTAAGATAGAGCATAGTTTTTAAGGATTATTCAATGGACCACTGAAAAGGTATGTCTGTATATAGCAATAATAATGATAGGGCGCACTATAGGGACCTATGTATCATACTATCATATTAATATAAGCACGACCCTCCAACATTTTCGATTCTACTTTAATCTTATAATAATCACCAACTTTCTAATTTTGATCTGAGTATATAATAAGTTAGTGAAAGGGCATAATGAGGTGATTAGCACACTGCCCCGCATGATGCAGCGTAGCGCGTGGATGCGTGTTCTTCCGTTGTTTATAAGTATCTCCGTTTGTATGGAAAACACACACAGTCCAACACACTGAAAATGCATCCACGCGCGTTCATGCAGATCACGCGCATACACGCGGAGAAACATGCACCCCCGCGCGTAGATGCGGGGCGAGACGCATGGTATGGCACACCGAATCCCGCAGTGCCGCGCGTGATTTTGAATGGGCGTGACGTGTATATTTGAAAATGGATCTCGATGAGAGCCGCCGTGCGTGAATCTACAAAACGCACCTACGCGCGTGAGTGCGCAAAAAACCCGCACGATGATGCAGATCTGCACTCCCGCAGTAACGCGCGTAGGTGCGTCGACACGCAAGATGCAGCGTGATGCGGGGCAGTGTGAAGATCACCTAAATTAGAAAAATAATTGAAATAAGATATAGGTACTTACATTTTAAAAATAATATTGATGTCTTCACCACATAATATTAAGCACAAAAACAGAAATCATTATTTAGTTTCCTCTAATATAATTCCTAAAAAAATAACTGTAACTATGTACTTACTTAAGGGTGTACGAGGATGCAGAAGAGGGACCATATCAAATCGTGGTGATTTATATAGATTCGTAGTGGTTTCACTCCAGCAAAGATACAAATCATTATGGCGAAATATACACTAGTTGTAGCTCAGTACAATCTCTTAATTAGACTCAGACAAAGTATTCTAACATCAGCACATAATGTTATAGGGCACTCAATGTGATGATATGTTTTTGAAATTTTTGTATTTGAAACGTGTGTTTGAATTTTTAAAAGTTGTATTTTGGAGTTTCGGCAATGTATCTCTTAATGTGTTGTCAATAAAACGTTAATCACTGCAGAAATATTTTTATTTACTTAGTTGTGAAATGTAATTTCCTTGTAGTTGTAAAAAATTGTATGAAGAATATATTTGCTTAGAATTTTATTAAAGCGCGTTCGCGCTTAGAAGGGATTAATTTTTGAGCCACAATGGCTGACGGAATCACATTCGTCGAAGCGGCTTAGGCTCAGTTAGCTATATTATCTTAAAGCCACAAAAGAAATAAGAGGCATTGTGGATTCGTACCTAAAAGGAAAATTAAAAGGAGATGCACAATACCATTTCTATACATAGCGATAATATTAAGGTAATCAGTCTACTCAATAGGCAATATGTGGCGACTGAAAATGTTTGGCGAATAATCCCAGTACATTACTGCAATATTGCGTAGTCTAGCTGGTATTGCTAGCTGTGTAGCAGCTACATATTGCACTAAAATGTAGCCCGTCTAGACAATCACCTACCTTACCGTACCTTTAGACAATCGCCATATTTGTCGACATTATGACGAACATCAATAAAGTGATGTAACACCTTCTACTTATTACCTTTTTTATTATTCTTCTATTGCATTTTTTTTCATTTACAAATCAATATTCATCGTAAAGTTCTATTCCACAGTTGATGGAGCGTGCTGACGTAAATCGGAACGTATTGACACTTACGCTCGTGTAATCATAGTCACCAACGTCAATCGATATCATCGATCGATAAAATGTCATCTCTACAAGCTTTACTGAGGAGTTTGTGAGTCACTTCTTCCTAGCCAAACACTTAGGAAGTGTGGAAACTAAGTGTAGCCGTTTTTGGAGGCCGTCGCATGTAATATTTTACTTTAAAAAGTGTTGTTTTCAGCCAATTCTAAGTTAATTTGCATATTGGTGAAGTTTTTGAGGGATACTAGTTGCTTGCCTAATTATATTTGCTACTCTGAAGTCCATTTGATGCGTCATGCTCGATGGTTAAGGTTAAGTTTTTTTGTTAAAACGTTGCTTACTCGATAGTAGTCAACATCAGACCGGCAAAGTTATCTCGTGAAAGCGGTTTTTTTCAAAGGCACGGAATTAAATAATAAACGACAAATATGGAACACAGATACTTTATTTTAAGAAAATCTATTTCAACATTCATTAAACACTAATAGACTTTATAATTATGTAATAATATTGCCATTTTATTCAATCTGCTACTGAACCTGAAACCAGTGTTTTAAAAAAACTTGAGCAAGTTATACAGGGTTACAAAATTTCAATGCTTTGAAAATTACTGTTAGTTATTAACTGATTTTAAAACTTTTACTACAGTACTCTTATATTCTAAAATTGTAGAATGAAAAAATAATAATAGACTAATGTTTGAATTCCGTATATGCAGCCTAAATAGGCTTTAAAAGCACAAAAGAATTTTTTTACATTTGTCACCCTGTATAATACAAATTCTAGTGGTGTAGAGGTTGAAGCCACAAAGTTATGTTTTGTTTTCACTATCAGGTTCACAAGATAACAACATTTACAAGAAAGTATAAACTTAAATTCTAATTTTTATTCAAGGAATGAATTTTCGAATGAAGTTAAACATATGGTGGGATTTATACATACAATAGTAGCTTATGGATAATGTTAATTTAATGACTAGTAAAGCATTATCAATACTCACACGATATGTGGTTAAACTTAGTAATAAAATGCCTATTTTTATTTTATATTAATACTAGCTGTATTCTAGTTCAAATATTTTGCTTTTTCACCAAGAACGTCACAAGTGGAACTGGAGGGAAACATATCGAGAAATATCGCAACGACAAGAAACGATCCACGTTTTATGTGCACGTGGTTTGTAATAAACGACATACAATAAACTGTTTTACGTTTTTCTTCAACACTTTTATAGCTAAAATTTACTACGAGTGTGTTTTTACTCTTTTTGTACATGTTGTGGCTCTTTCAATCTATTTAAATATAGACGCCTTTTGTACTTGGCGTCGTACGTCAACGATTAAACTATATGAATTTTATAGTACCTATTCTGCCAAAAAGTGAAATAAAGATCTCTTCTTTGGGTTTAAACATATTTCACGAAGACATTTTTCTCTTGAAAATAAGTATAGGCAGATACTTAATTAATCAATTTTTTTTATTAAGTAATTTATGGGAAAATTCTCACAAATCTTGTTTTCCCGTCATTTAAAAAATGTTATTGTGTCGGCGTTAATAAATTAAGGATATATTATTTTATTTAGGTGAATAAAACGATTTACCTAAGTATATTGTTACGATATGTTAATTATTATTACAGCTTTGGTTTCATTGTACAATTAAATACATTATAAAATCACTATATATTGAGACTTCTGTCTATATACAATTAATAATAGACTCTAGAGGGTCCTAAAAGAGCTTTCTCAAAGAAATGTATTTATAAAACTGAAATTAATTGAGAAAATCTTGAAAATGGAATAATTTAACCTAGATCTCTTTTATATTTCTCAATTTTTATACAATTTTAACGTCAATATCGGCTTTGAGGTCAAATTGTATAAGTGCACGACGTCCTATTGTATACTTTAACGTCATCTCAAGAATTTACTTTTTATAAAATATGACGTTTTTTTTCACATTTTTTAAAATTCTAATAGATTCTATTCTTAAAATAAATAAGGTAACTTACATTTAAGTTATGAACTTACGACTATTGTGCAATGCATTTGAAATATACTCTGTGGTGTCTATGGTGTAGAATTAAGCAGTTTCCCGGCTTTTCCCTTGAGTTTTTATGGAGTGTGCTAGCCATAGAGCTAAGACAATGCCTGCGACCTGAAACATACGAAAACACTCGTTTAAAAATGATAATTATTAATCGTGTAAAAGTGATGATGTGGTTACAAAGCACTGAGCCGACCGTATGCAATTTTCCAAAAATTGCTTTATGGACTCGATATTACATCGATACTCGATATGCCACAAAAGTATACGACAAAAATATTATGTAGTTACTACAAACCTAGTTACAGAACACTATAACGAAATATGATATCGTATATCTAAAACATAATAGATATTCTTTCACCTATGCATACAGCCTTGTACAATGATGACGAACTGTAAATCTAGCACACACCTAACACTTTCGTCACCATTATTTTTGTGACCAGTTCGAAATAGCACCTTCGTACTATTTGTTAACCTACAAATTCTGTGGCTTATCAGTAAGCCTAAATCTAAAAGGGGCTGAAGGAAATATTTCTTTATGTTGCCTAGGTAAGGAATGCAAAGGGGTCATCTAGATTAGCCTCAATGTTCAATAAAGAAAAGCGGTTACAGCCCGGCCTAGGTCAGAGATTTCTGATTGTGGAGTTTTAAATTCTGGTATAGCGTGACCTCTGTGTCGTCAGAGGGTGTAACTATGGTGTTGCGAATTCATTTACATGTTAAATTGTTGTTGGGAACGTACTAGACTCTCTCGATGAAGTAATGTAGGTAATGTTTAATAGTAATGAACTTTTTAATTCATATCCCTAGTTAGATAGTTTTATTACACAAAAACTAACATTTTAAGAGGGGATTATGTAAACTTGCATAGTTCCTTTCAATACAAACTACAAGGAATCTTTAATTGTATACACACAAGAACCACCACAGCTATAACCCTGACCCAAAAAAGATTCCCTTAGAAGAAATTAAAAGTTTTCCATGGTTCCATTACCACGTAAAGCTTTCAGAAGTGTTAACCTAGTGAGTTAACGCGTGATAACCTAGTGAATAAGATTGGTCGTGTGATTAACAAACACTCACGCCACGTGAATGTTGTTTGAACATGCAAAGGTACATTAGGGAGCTCATTTAAATAAGTACTTAAACTCCTCAAAGTAAAAGTTTCGCATGTTTCGTTATTTTTTGGCTGAAAATTTGTGGGAGGCGTGGTGTCCTGATGGGTTAGTACCTATACGTATAATGAATGTGAGGCTTAAATGGTAAAATAAATTCTGCCTTATTATTTCTGAATATCATTAAGGGACTTGGCTATTTAGTTAGTAATAACTAAAATTGGACGCAAGCCCCCTAATGTGAACCATGTCAATGGCCTATAGCTTAACGCATATTACTACGAAATTCCAGTCATATAGAGGTATATATTACTATACCGTGGGCTCTTTAAGAGTCAGATTCAAAATATTTTATTTCCGTTAGGCCTACCAGGTATAGGTTCTCAAGAAAAGCTGATGAAGAAGAATACCTCTACATAACTAACTACTACAATAATGTTTAAAGATACTGACCTCCAAAAAGCAGAACAGAATTCCGCAAACGATGACAGTCATGCCAGCACTGTGCACTGTTCCCAGGACTTTGTCTTCACATCCCTCTTTGTAATACTTCTCAGAGGAAAGGCAGTCAGAGCGCTTGATCTCGGCGGAGCGGTCGGTTCCGTCGTTGGGGCAGCAGCTGAAAGAAGGGTTTATGCGGGGCTCTGAAGCCACGTAGTTGTCAGGACCGGTGATGCCGCAGCATTCCAACTGAAAAGAGAGAGAGATTTTGAAAAATTAAGCACAGAAAAGACGTTGTTATCATCTTCAAAAAAACTTTATAATAGTGTAATAGTTTAAGTACCACAAACGATAAATTATAGTTGACTGTGGCTTTAAACGAATTTTGCTCTAAATTCCAATGGACATTGAACATTTGTTTATATCCAGAATGACTTACGTTCATCTGAATGCGGTCCCAGAACTCCCTGTAGGTAGAATCTTCCTCCTTGGTAGACTTGTTCTTGATGAACGAGGCTCGCAGCTGGGACTTCAAGGTCCCCTCGATCTGAGGACGTAAGGCAGCTGCGGCGATGCCAACAGACAGCTCCAGGAGTATGATGATGATCAGACAGCCGACGAACTGAGAAAGCGTGAAAGCAACACTGTAGAATTGATGGTCATCATCATCATTAATTTAAGAGCCCAGGTCTTGTCGGTGCAGCTCCTTCCATTTACACCTATCTAGCGCCAACTCCTGAACTGATGGTAATACACCTTAAATTGATATACGAGTACGTGCTTGTATTCTTACTTTTATTGCTTCACGCCCGTATTAGAATCATTGAATTGCATCGTTAAATGACGTTTTACTTGTTACTCGGACTTTAGAAGCCAATTTAGAAGTTTCATTTTCCATAATAGCTCAATATCGACCTACCCATTACGTAGCATTACTACTCTTATCTTAATCAACGTCATTAAAGAAATAATATGCTGTCACATACAAAACAATGGGACATTTGACGTCAGTACAACAGTTCATCAGGCAGCCCACATCATTACCATACCGAGACCCGTCCATGACCAATTGCGTTTTTGGGTCAATATTGAAATATAGGCGAAAGTCACGCCTTGTGTAGGTGGGTCAGAAGTATTGGCCTAGTAACTACCAGATTACAGAGAATTTAATTAGATACCAGAACGCAGTAAACTGGTTCGTGATATTAAAGTTTGGAAGCAGAAACGAAAATTTTGAGTGTTGGTTCGACGATGCCAACTAATAATTATCATAAATGCTATTCCAAGTTTGTGTGTAACAATTCCACAGATAAACGGCAGAGCTATTGCGTGCAGAATAGTCTGTAATTAGAGGACCCATGTTAACCTAGTCCTTAATAAACCAAGAAAGTATAGGAAACAGCTATGGCATTTGTCAAGGTCTAATTCAAGCACACTCTTTTTAATCAGAGGATAGGATACGACCTTGATTCACAAGTAGGGGTACCCATGCCACCGAATTATAAAACTCCATGGTAGTCATACAAATCAGAGAAATAAAAACTTAGTACGCAAGGCACGGCGTCAGTTCCGTCACGGTCTACTGTTCAATTAACGCTTCTATTGGTGATTCGTAGATCATATTATTTGTTTCAAGGTTACACTAAATATCGTCGCCATGGCCAACGAATTCGGACATGAGTAGCTTGAAAATTAAATTATTTTATGCAGTACTTTCGATACGAAAAGACTTCTTCCTTGTATATGGAACAGAGTTTTGAACGATAAAGATGCTGTATTGATATACATAGTATGAAATTATGGAACACGAAGAACCTGGTATCCAGGATACGAGAGGTAGCATATTAGAAAATCTTCTTCAATAACCATACCGTTACAAGGAGATACAGATACTGTAAACTCACAATATACAACAGCTTAGGACTCTCTTTCCACGCCCCGAAGCAGCCAAACGCAGCGATGATGATGATGAGAACTCCAATGGCGATCAGCAACGCATCGGTCTCGTGGCCCGTCGGCTCCATGCCGGCGAAACCCTTAATCATGCCCATGTCCACGCATGCTGCAGCTATGATCACAATGCCGAAGATCTGAGAAGAAACAAAAATAATGCTTGTTACTTAAGGTCAGTCAATATATGTACTATACTAATATTATAAAGAGGTATTTGTAAATTTGTATGTAGGGGGTAATCTTTGGAACATTTCGCTGGTCTGATTTCCAAAATTCTTTCACTGATAGATAGCTACAATGTTCCTGAGTGTCATAGGCTTTATTTATCCCGGTACGGGCAGTAGTTCCCACGGGACGCGGGTGAAACCGCGGGAAAACGGCTAGTATTTAAGTATTAACTGGCACCCCGCCACCAGGTGTTGCTATTTCTATTGTGGAGAACTTAGTTTTACAAATTAATGTAGCGCTAATATATGAATTTAGTCAGATTAAAAAAATGCCAGGAAGTCTTGTTTTTTATGTAACTTATGGCTTCTGTTTAGGAATCAAAATAACAGCTTCAGCGAGCTCAATGACAGCCAAAGACCACCCGCAAGTTTATAAGAAGATGATAGATAGTCACCTAACAGTTAGTTGGCCTTGAACAGTCAACAAATGGTGGTTACTGAGCCACCAGCTTCTCATTGTTTTTAAGGCCAAATATTTCAAAATTCGGCTGCAATCTCACGTAGGTGTCATCAATTAGTAGCAATTTCCGATTGCTATTTGCCACGCCCACGTCTTACGTAATTTTCACATATTGATTAATAGTGTCAATGGGTTAGTAATGTTATTTTACTCAAAAAACAATTGAATAGAAATATCAAGATTTAGAATATTTCGTCATAAATCTTACACATTGCTAGTGGCCAGTGTTTGTCTGTGTTGTAATTTATAGGCCATAAAAATGGGTCACGCTGCCCTACAGCGATGTGATGCCAAGGAAATGGGCCATAAACTGAATTAGAAATACATAGATGATCTCGAATTTTTTACACGCTGCAGGTTCGCCATAGGACAGTCTTTGAGTCAATGAGTTCTCTAAAATGTTTAATCCATTTCAAAGGTTCTTCCAGAATTTAGGAATTATAGTTATAAAGAAATATTTTTTGCAGGTGCTAGCTCAGTTTATTCAGTTATATAATAAAAGGAACAGGACAACAGGTTTTAATTTCCTTCAGGCCGCAAGTGTATATTTTCTAAGTTCTATTTTAATTTTGAACTTTTAGTTATGTATAAAACACAGCGTTAGTTATTTTATAATCACCGGGAGTCGAGTAAAGTATGATAATCAACCCAACATAATTACTAATGTCACTTTGTATACGACCTTGTGAAGAATTCATTCGCAAATAAATTAAATCGCAGTTCCGATCACTGCGCTTCCTGTCCTGATATTTACTACGTTTGTTTATATGCATTTTATTATGGTAGGTAGGTACTAGCTTCTGCCAGTGGTTTCACTTTCGTCCTTCTTCGATCAATTGGCTATCTATCAATGACAGAATTATTTAAATCAGACAAGACAAGTATTTCCTGAGATTAAAACGTTCAAACAAACTCTCCAGCTTTATAGTATTAGTATAGTCATAGTCTATGACATTACATATTTATTTCCAGGCAACAATGGATTGGACTATTTACGATACAATAATAATTTATTTTTTTAATTTAATTTTACTGCACAATTGCATTTATAAGATGTCGGCAGTATAAAAATAATGTTATAGTAATAACATGACGTTTTTACGAGCTGTTTATTTTTAGCGTTTTTAACCGACCGTAGACCATTGGTAAACGTGCAGAACCGACTGTATTAGATGTCTCTTTATCCGGATTACAACAGCATGTCCTAAAAGAAATCGGCTTATAAAATATTGTACTTTAATAATATACATATTATAAAAAAAATGTCGGCTGTCATTGAACATTCTTGGCAGTCGTTACGCGTAGTCTGAAGCCAGTAAGTCTGACACTAGTCTAACCAAGGGGTATTGGGTTGCCCGGGTAACTGAGTTAAGGGGGTCAGATAGGGCAGTCGCTCCTTGTAAAGCACTGGTACTCAGCTACGTCCGGTTAGACTGGAAGCCGACCCCAACATAGTTGGGAAAAAGGCTCGGAGGATGATGATAAGAATGATGCTGTTTTTGAAAATCCCAAAATATCATTAAAATCTTAACTAAAAATTACTTACTTATTATGTTATACAGTGTGTGAATGAATGCATAATTTCAATACAATTATGGTGCAGTTATGACGTCATGGTTTCCATGGTCCAAGGTATTGTACAGCTATGGGTATTTCGTTCAATGTCAACAGGCGCGTCCTACATAGTAATTCTGTTTATATTTGCTGACTCGCTAGTTTTTATCAAAGTACCAGTATTTGAATTTAATTACAAAGCTGGGTAGGACTGTGCGACTTGTGCGAGAAAGTGTAGAACTATTTTTATTATAAATATTTATTTTTATATTTATTTATGAGAGCTATTTACACATAACCTCTAAGTTCAAGAGAACCTTTATCGACTATGTAAGTTGCACGCACTCATAATTTTAGATCTACATATGTATAGGTAATTTAAGAAAAACGGTAAGACGGATGGAAAATAAGAAAGTGTCTCAATGCTTTCTATAACGAGATAATTAAGAGCCAAAGTCAATATCTAGGTACTTAGTTACTTACAGCAAATGGCCTTAAAGAACTTTTTGCGTGTATCGGGAAATATTTTACAACAAAAGCAGTAGTAGAAACCATCATTCAACCATCCTGTCATCCTGTGTGAAAGCGACCGATTTTTGCCGCTCGGAATTTATTACATGTACCTAGGTACATACGTTCAGATTTACTACGTGAGAAAAAGAACCGACAGTGTAATACCGCTGTTATATTTGTTTGTACAACAACAAAACCCCGTTAATAAAACAATCGATAAAGTAAGTTTTACAGAGAACAAGCACTTCTAATAAGTGAGACAACCAAGTTTAGTAGCACCATCTATTTCTACGGTAGATTTTATATATCTTTATGTCACAATGATCGTCTGGCTGTTCCGATGACGTCATCAATTCCGTAGTATACACATGTATCTACAATCCTATGTATAGCTATTACATCATTCTATCAAACGGTTATTTAAACAATAGGAATGTGCCCACGATTATTATTTCTTTAGCTTTTGCTGTTGCTTTAAAACTACTTCTGAAGTGAGAAAGAATTATTGATTTAATTTACATAAACTGCAGGTTAAAACCCGGTGATTTTTTGACTATGGTAGAACTCAGTCTATCTGCTGACGTTAGATTCATCTGATGCACTATTCACGTGTTGAAATGATTTCATCGCCATAACCACCGGCTACTTTAATAACCATGGCAGATAGTCGTAAAAACGTAATCCGTAAAAATAATTTCAAATGACTCATCATCCTCTATTTCATTCGTTTTACTTGACAAAATCGAAGACAGATTGTCTCGTCAATCCCACAGATTAAATTTCCTCAGTCTGTGTCAATAGTCAAAATGAGTGTACTTATCTCTTATTTCACTCACGTTTTCGTTCTCACCAAACATAATGGCGGCTTACAATTAAATTCAACGCGCAGGTTCACAATGTGTCCCATACCCCTCGAGCCCCTGCTGTTACCTAAAAATAGTTTCTGCATAGAGAGACTCGAAATTCGAACTCAATGTTCGAAGCCGCCATAAAATTTGGCGAAACTAAGAGTTGTATTATAGTGCCCCTTAACTTCGTAAACAAGCAGCATGAAGATTTTTATAGCAAATTGAAAGCAGTATTACAAGTAGCGGAGAAATCAATACAAAAACGGACATGTTGTCAATCAAAGATGGGCGGGTCAAGATGCTTTTCGTCCATAAACACAATGGTAATGAGGACGAAACAAAAACACGAGTCTTGATTGACAATGGTAGTCATAAATAAAGAGAGAAAGTTAATAAATATTAATTAGTCAGCGCAAAAAGTATTGGAAATAATAATTGCTGCTGTACGGACAGAATTATATCGATTCGTATGTTAGTAAGATTAAGAAATGAACATGAAGGAAGATATAATTTTACTTATAGGTACATGACAATAGAAACAAAAACCTAAAAGGTTATCCATGGTGAAACATATTAAAGTCTAAAGCTTCTAGACACGTCAAAGATATTTATGTAAGGAAAGATGAAGACCGCACTGAGTCTAAATTAATCTATAACATAATAATTAAAATTATACCTACATTGTATACTACATACAAAATACACTATGACTAAATAGATAATACCTCTATAAAGTAGAACCCAACAAGGACGACCACATAAAACCTTTTGACATTGACCATCACGTCAACAGATGATCTTAAAAGCAATGAAGACGTAATGCAATAAGTGTCCCACACTATTGTACACAAGGAACCTTGAAATTAGTTGTTCCTTTATAAATCTGTTGAACATGTGTTGTTTCAGTAAATTGGCCTAATTGCTGCAAGAACGCGATAGCATCTCATGACATCAGTATTCTATTTTGTCACTCAGTAGTAAAATAGTACTTTTGTAAATAAAGTTGAACAGGACTTGGCTTCTATGCGATCTCAAAACTTTTTACGGTGGAAGAATTGCGTAGAGGCTTGGCTTTTTTTTACATTTAATGTTTTTGGTGAGATAGTACTTTTGATATAGCTGTTGCTCGTTTTATTCAGTTTCCTTAGGCAACATCGTTGTCAATCATCAAGTTGGACAATGAATCGTGTTTCAGCATTTTCGCGGAGATATAAGCAGCTATACTAGTGATAACGGTTTTTTATAGAAATCACCAAACAGATAAAATACTTTTATTTACTTAATTATAAATGCTGAATACATATGCCTATAGATTCTACATACTAATATTAGATTGTGTCTATATTTGAAGGCTTATGGCGTAGAGATTCTCTGACTCATCAACGACTACTGCCTGTGTGTAATAAACAGAGTTGTCTATTGTTACCCATGGTCACTAGAATTGTCATAGTTCACAATAGTCCTCGCCGTCAACTGTACTCAAATAAGGACAGTGTCAACTGTACTCATACAGGGACACCATCAGCTGTACTCGAATAGGTCCACCACGAAATTGTGTGATATCGAACGCTGTCATATTTCTCGGGTATGACCCAATTCCACGACCCGGTTATAGTGTTGTTTCAAAAATATACCGTCTAGCTTTTAATGTGAATCGTTAATGTTTGTGTAATATTATTCTACATAATCAGCTGCAAATATGCTTTATTTATTAGGTCACTTATTTAATTACTGAAAGTTCAATCTACAATTAAGATGGTGTTTTCATTTTTTACAGTTTTTTTTTCAGTCAACCTTTTTAGTTTCTATAAGTTCTAGAAGTGGGGAGACATACATATATATCTACCTAAATTTATTATTTTTGTATTACATAGGTAGTTCTACTTTGAATAGAATTCCAAGTATTTTTCATTATATTGCCTTTTAGCGTTAACAAAGTGATCGGTAAACAAAATATCGTCCAATTTACCTAGAAATGCATTAACGAGTATCGATTGGTTCAGACCAATGATTGATGGACAAGCTACAGGTCAAACCACCCCAAGTTGGTTAGAATATAAATCTTCATGAAACATTACAGGTGAGAATCCATTAACTATTTCATGGAACTGATCATTATAATGACATTTGGACATTTTGGAGCATTGGAAATATTCCATGGCGATCGAATCGATACCTAGAATAATTTTTGTGTCAAATTAACGTCTGTAGGAAGTGGTGAACTTTCAGGTTTTGACAAGTTATGAAATCATTGTTATGTTGGTAGCGCCTCTATATTACAGCTTGACACGCGAGTTTCAGTGGGAGTGTATGTTAAACTGAACATAGCTTTTGCTACATACCGTAACTTCAAACAAAGTGGTGATTATATTTATGGGAAAGGTGACATGGGTAGAAATGCGATGATAAATGAGAACATATCTGAAGTCTATGTTTTGATAATGGGAATATCGCAATTAATTAATGGCAATTATTAAGATTAGAAGGATAAGTAAGATAGGTTAATTAAGTATTAGGCATCTAATTAAGAGGGCAGCCGGAGTTCGTTGAGACAGCTTTACGATCAGCAGGAGACTTAAATTGGCTGATAAAAATGAATGAACCAGGAAAAAGGTGTGCATTCGATAACTTTAGTCAACTTCAGGTCCTACTAAATAACTGTCTGTTTATTTGAATCGCGTTTTAACCTACGGCGCTTACCCACGTGTAACATTAACAGTCTAAACAATGCCTCTCATGAGTACACATGACCAAAATCCCAAATGTGTGGTTGACGACTCAAGCGTAAACATTTACAAATCACGTCCGTAGTTTCGTTTTGATTTGACTAATTCTTCGCGTTGGTCGTTTCTAAACTGTTAATTTTTTTACTTCTTGGAAACTGATAGTTTGGAAATAAGTTTTTAGTATTTTTAACTGACTTCCCAAAAAAGAGGTTCTCCATTCGTATGTTTGTATTTTTCTCAAGTACCTACCCACCTAAGACAAAAACAGTTTTCTTATTTCAAAATTATTGCTAAGATTATTTAAGAGAAAACGAATTTTTCGTTTCTTTCGATTAAGCAGTATTTCAAACTCAAACTCAATTTTTTTTATTTTAAAAAGGCCTATGAAAGCTCTTTCGAAACGTCAAAGTTAGGTGCACGGTTCAAAAGAGTTGGGCTCATGGAGAAGAATCGGCAAGAAACTCCATAGACACTCTTTTTAAAAGAAAAATAATTCATACAGTTTTCTATCTAGTCCTGAGAATGTTATACAATCCAAATTGAGCTAAAAATGTAGATATTAATAAATTATACAAAATAATTTTAGTGCAATTGTTACTAGAAAAATTATTTATACAATTTCAGAAAAATAAAAAAATTATATACAATTTCTAAACTCTCCATCCTTCTCCATTTTATTATTTCTTTGGAATAAAACAGAGGTGTGTTCATCCATTTTACTTTATAGTACTACTAGCTTTTGCCCGCGACTTCGTTCGCGTGGAATAGTGATTTTTGGTTTGACCAATAGATGGCGCTATATGTCCGAAATACATTTTATTTTTATTTTTATATTTTTTTGTAATAAAAACTATCCTATGTCCTTTCTCAAGTTCCAAACTATGTCTGTACCAAATTTCACACAAATCGGTTCAGTAGTATAGGCGTGAAGAAAAGACAGACAGACAGACAGAAAGACAGACAGACAGACAGACAGAGTTACTTTCACATTTATAATATTAGTTAGGATTAGTTAGGATAATGAATGACATAGATGCGTGGAGGCGCTTCGACTAAGCCGATGAATAAATAAGTCATTATGACATTAGTCTCGTGCACTACGCAATGTGATTCAACGGGTCAGGGTTGTCAAAATATTTTATAATCATCTTAATATTTTGACTAGTGTTTTGATTTCGTTTCAAGGATGATTTGATTATCTGTTTGTTATGATTTTGTCTGTGATGTAAGGGTGACTTTTGCCATTTAGCGAAAAAGACCGCTCGCGTTAGCCATAATTTTAGACAAAATATATAAGCTTAGTGTCACATAAGTAATGTCTAAAATACTTAAAGTACGTCATTAAGTATCTGTCGATTATTCTACCCATACTGCCGGGGCTGCGGGATTGTTCGAAAGAGTTGCTACCGCTCTGATATTGTGTTTTTTCAATTAGTAAGAGTCCGATACTCTGGTCGCTGACTACTATTTGCTGATTTTCATTATAAAACTAGGTACTTGTGTGGCACGGTCAAGGGCAAAAAAGAGACGATACTTTCTGACATAGCCATCTTTCTAATATATTATGTGACGTACATAAGTTCCTTCATTCTCATCGAATGATTCACTAAATAATATTATTTTATCGTGCTCAGCAGAGAAGTAATGATTTTATTATTTACTAGCTTTCGCCCGCGGTTTCACCCGCGTCCCGTAGTCGGATGGTGACAAAAAATAGATGTTGTTTTATTATTTATTACACTTAATTAATAAGAGATATACTAGAAGTTTCCTTGTATCTTAGGTGGCAACAATAAATAAGAATTCATACCTGTCTCGTTTTCTTCTTGTAATGTAACTGCAGTATTTATTTCTTGTCAGACGTATCTTTGTACCTATCTTTAGGTCACGGAGAGATGATTTACTTGGTGTTTACGTAATAGGCTGGCTTAGAACAAGATAAATAATACCATGTTTTTAAGTAACCGAAGCTGTTATTAAAGATATGATTCATAAAATTGATTGCGATGTTTAAATCCTTACTTAATATTATAGATCCGAAAGAACCCCTGTTTGTCTGTTGCGTGTTTATACTAACAACCGCACTCCGAGACATTAAATGGTTACTCAAGCCATTCCTTAGTGAAGGATTTCTTTGACAATCTGTCACTGACTTGAGTAATCATTAAATGTCTCAGAGTGCGGGAGTAAAACTTCTGGTTTAATTGAAATTTGCTGCCCCTATAGCTGCCTGAGCAAGGACGTAGGGTACTTTTATACAAGTGCGATAAATAGTTCACGCGAGAAATTGTATGAAATATACAAATTATTAACAGGATTTTCGAATCATTAAAATATTAGAGAAAATGGCAATCAATAAGTTAAAGGGAATATCCAACAATGGAAAATTCTAAGTAAATCAATTTTAATTACTTTATAACAATGACATGTCAGCCTTAATGTCATTAGCTTTTAGGTAGATTAGCGTTTGTTCATGAAGTGTTAATATTTCGATATTAAATAGGCTAGAATATCCCTTATATTCTAGTCTATTCGTAAGTCTATACTTACCAAATAGGTATTATAAAGTGGAAAAGTTTGCGATGTTGTAGTTGGGGATAACCTTTCATCATCAGTGACGAATATATGAGTCAGAATGACCATCACCTTCAACTTACTGGACTAATAATTTACCTACAATTGTTAGCTCTATAGTCCTATATTGCTTATTACAAGGTTGTTCTCGTGTGAAAACCTCGGGTATAATTTACTTAAAACTTGAAAACCTTAGGTATTATAAAGTGGAAAAGTTTGTGATGTTGTAGTTAGGGATAACCTTTGGATCCACAGAACCGATTTTAAATATAAAATTTATTTTACAAATAAAAAGACACGTTATCTGTGAATTTCAAATAAATAGTCTATTTTTTTAAGAAAAGGGCAGCTACATCAGTAGCATACAATGCAGTGAAATGCTTTGAAAACCCTGCTCGCGGCTTTTGTCAGTCAATTCAATAAAAGCGTGATCGTCCTTCACGGGACGGTTTTAAACAAGAATCGGACTGCACTCACTCTACTGAATCGACTTGAAGTACTATGCGATTGACTTTCTCGCCATCGACAGCTGCTCCTTGTAAAACACTGATATTCAGCTGCACCTTAGACTAGAAGCTGACCCCAAGATACTTAGTTGGAAAAAGGCTACGCAGATAATGATTTTTTAGTGATTCTTAAATAATTTCATTTTTCAATATTATTAATAGCCTAATTAAAGCCGAAATTGTCTGCCTGTCTATTAAAGCGACCAATATAAAAATGAATTTTCTGTTGTCAGAAAGTGTACTGCACTGACTGCACTGACCTGACCTGCCTCAACTCTTAAAGAGTGGCAAGATAGTGTGGGAAATGCAACAGAATAGATAAAAAACATACCGGGTCAGTAAGTTGTTTATAACAGTCATCAGTAAACGAAGCTTTCGCGTGACTAAACTGCTGCACTTACATCATCGATTTGTTTATTAAAACAAGTTTTAAATGCTTTATTACTAGTCCATTTGTAACTACAACTATGGTTTGTAAAACGCGTAGATCTATACTAATATTATAAAGAGGAAAACTTTGTTTGTTTGTTTGTTTGGTTGTAATGAATAGGCTCAAAAACTACTGGACCGTTTTTTAAAATTCTTTCACCATTCGAAAGCTACATTATTCACGAGTAACATAGGCTATATTTTATCCCGGTACGGGCAGTAGTTACCACGGGACGCGGGTTAAACCGCGGGAAAACGGCTAGTATTCTATAAAGGGGGTTTTAGGAATTGCTTTGGAAATCTTAGAGCTTAGACCTTGGGAAAAGGAAAAGGGGTTCTTTTCATCCTTATCCAGTTTTTGCGCAGAAGTTTCCATGTGACGCAAGTGAAACCACAGGAATCTGGCTGTAAAGAAATAATTATGATGCAGAGGGAGTCATCACATTTAATAACGAGAAAAAATACATAGAACAAGTATTGTAGGTGCATTGTGGTCATCATCAGTGACGAATATATGAGTCAGAATGACCATCACCTTCAACTTACTGAACTAATAATTTACCTACAATTGTTAGCTCTATAGTCCTATATTGCTTATTACAAGGTTGTTCTCGTATGAAAACCTCAGGTATAATTTACTTAGCTACAATATTTCAGGCGGTCTAGGCGCTTAGTTAAAGTTATGGCTTCCCCAAGATTTTCTTCCTGCGAAGGAAAAATATGAGTGCTAAGCCAAGGAAGCGCAAATTGTCCTCTGGAAAGATTTTTGCCAAAAGCAAGACAAAGAGTGATTGTAACTATGATAATGATTGTATCCTGATAAAACTCTACGAAGTCACCAGCGCACCAGGAGAAGAGAACACTTGAGCATTAAAGGCGATGGTGCACAAAATCTTATAATAAAACGTTTTATGGTTATTTGAGACTTAGGTATATAATCAAATATTGCACACAAAACATAAGCAAAGATGTAAGGATGATAGTTAACAAATAACCGCATTGTATGACCGCATCAGGAAAAAAGGTTACTGATAATGCCCAAAAAAAATACGTAATCCTGCATCCGGATACGAACTGATTACCACCATTTAGAAGCCGGAAAGCAGTGATTACAAAATAATAAGTCTGCAGATTACTTACTAAATGATGTAGTTGCTTCTCTAATTCATTACAGTGCTATATCTAAGCAATTGTGCCAGTGGATCTTCGGTCTTAATTTTAAGGGTTCTAGAATACTCTTCGTTTTAAGAACACTACGCAAAAAGGCTGGTCTTGGCTAAAAATACATCGAAGTTGCTGCTCAAGATTTAAAGGACTGGAAGTTCTCAGAGCTGGTCTCTAAAGAGGTTCGCCAGGATATCATCACTATCATACAAAACCCCGAATAGCGACTCTTTTGAGGTAATGATAAAGGCATTTGAAGCATGATCAAACAGGAAGAAATTGACATAACTTTTTCAAACGATCATGTACGTATTATAATTACGTATTCCTAACAGTTTGGTTAGTCCTGGCTAACCCGAAACAGTAGACGTAATTTAATAATCAATGGTCTTGGAAAATCCTTAATTGGAAATCATTTCCCGTTACCAAAACGGATATATAGTGTTGACTCTTAAAGGTAAATCGATTTAAACTTTATGATCAGTTTGTAGTCAGCAATTCTTAAGATATATAGTATAACAAAGGAGTTCATTAAATGAACATATTTTTTTTTTAGTTGTTAAAAACATTATCAATTAGGAAACCGAAGTTAACATTATTTTAACTAATGGGTAAGTGAATAAATCTTCTTAATACATAGAGGTAGTAATATGTGGTAATACTGTAAAAACTATTACTAAACCGATAAAGGTTGAATCTTAAAAAGTGCAATTTTTGGGATTAGAGGACCTTGTAATTATTTTAAGTAACGTTCTTCCAAGTAATAGTGTTCCATGTAATGTTGTTCCAAGTGCAATGTTCTATGTCGCAAAGAACCTCCTGTTTTTGAAGTCGGTTAGTTAATTAATATTTTGAACGAACAGATAGGTATCTACACTTGAATGACTAGAGAAGGGTTTTGCCAGTTTAAAACTGCCCACCTTTTTTTAAATAAACAAATGAAAAGTTATTTTTTCAAAAACTAGATCATGTCATTATATAAAACTGCCCATTATTTATATTAAAAAAAAGTTATACAACACTAGAGCCCGCTTATTGCCCGTTTAGCAATGTCTAACCATTTAAGTGGATATGTAGGCCTTGGGTTGCCTTAAATGATCCGATCAGTGTTGTCTCTGTATGTAAGACTGGCTAAACTGGAAAAATGGTAATGAAGCAATAATTTATAGAATTTTAGTGAACATGTAACACCTCATGTTTAGTACTTAATTACAAAACTAACTTTTGTATAAAGCGTTAGGTCATATTGACTACTATTCATGAAATAAATTACTTATTACCACCGGATAATTATAAGCCTTCACAAGTAGAAGAGTCTTTTTTTTTTATTTGACTTTAAAATATTTCTACATAATAGCTTTTCCATGAAATGACGGCCAATTTCACAAAACTAATGTTATAGGCGTACATGGTACCTAAAAATGTTAATTAGTACCTAATTGCAAATTGCCAGCCTCAAAAAATAAATAACAAATGAAATCAAAACCTCTGATTCACATAGCTAACATTTTCAGCGATGCGTACATAAAACGCCAGAAACTCGCGATATGAAGTACTTTTCATTTCACAGACGAAAATACAGTTTGTTTATGTTTATTAATATCGTGACCGACTTTCAGATCTCACGCGACTATCTATTTTACAATCTTTGTCAACTTATAACTGAAATGTTCATAGAAGACATCCTAAAACTTTTTCGCGGTAATTAAGTTGTTGATAGCTGCAACGGAGCGAAAACACGCGACCGGTGACAAAAATAACCATTCATTAAAATAGAAGTGTGAAACATCTGTTTGTGTTCGCAAACAGTTGCTTTTCCGTTCACAAAACTTTTAAACCACGTCCTTGATTAAGAAAGTTTATAGAAGAATTGAAACTCACCAGAAATATTCCATTGAAGACAACCAGAAGATATTTTATGCAGTTCATGCCGCAACCCTCCATCTTTAATGTATTTTAAAACACAGAAAAATCACAAATTCTGATTAAAAATTCGAATCCAAGTTCAATTGACAAACAAAGAGCGGGAGTTCCGAATTTGAAATTCAACTTTTTTTTAAATAGCGACACAGTCGTTCGCTCGCGTCCGTTCTCTCTGGCTGAATGCGGCGAGGTTTGACCCGTTTTGTATTTTAGTAGCCCCAAGAGTCTGGTGGTGTGAAGTCGCGTGAGGGATGTAGGCACGCACCAACACCACCCCCCAAATTACTTCGACCCTCAAATTTGACGTCGTAAACTACTGATAGAGATCATTCTTAATCGGTTGTTACCGGCGATCGGTTATTGGTCCCAAGTCTAAGATTGTTAAGCGGTTAGTTACCTAAGAACCTTCGTTTTATTTCATGGCTGACTGACTTTTATTGTTTTTGGTGTAGAAATACATGTATACGCATTAGAGATTTTGGGTGTGCCATCTTTATATTAAGTTAGTAATTACAGAAAATAATAACTATCTGCCAACTTTATGTTGAAGTAGTTCTTACTGTTATATCAAAATTAAAATTAAATGACAAAAATACTTTGATAAAACCGACTATCGTAAAAGTATTGATACAACAGGCTTCCACAAAAACTCGATTAAATCACACGGACACGAGCACTGACATTTTTTAATGTAAAATAAAGTTTTTACTGAACTATGCCAATGTGTTAAATGTTTTTCTTCAATCTCTACCGTGATGGTTGAATCGATTTGGAGAAATGTATTGGATTCCAATGAGTTCAACTCACGAATCGATTAAAACCATATGACCAAACTATGTAACAACTATACTATACATGTTTTTATTTGTAGCAGTACTAGCGCTGCTTACTTACTTTCCTCGACGACTAGCGCTTTATACATAATCCGCGTATTTTTCTTATATATCTAGTAAAAATAATCTCTTTAATCTGTGGTCATAGGTTGTTGAAAAATTGTAGTTTTATAAAAACTTGTCACCCATTTTTCTTCCCCTCAGGATGATGTTTTTGATACGTCACATCTAAAATTGGTCTCGCAGGGACGCAGGCTATCAAAACTAATTTTAATATTTCAGTAATATTTTATTAAAAAATTGTTCCAAGAAGCTTTTTCTTTAAGCTTCCAAATTATTTTCATAAGAAATTATGAAATTTTTTGTCCGTATGGATACGACAAATTACCATGGCGACCAATGTTGAACCACATCGGACTTTCACCTCTGGGGTTAAAATCTTTGGCGCTGGTTAACACTTTGCCGCGGTAGGGTCAACGTTTTCGTAACTACCTCAAGATTGGAGTTCAGTTTTAGTTGATTAAAAACTTTTTTGTAAAGATCTTTCTATTTTAATTCAGAGAATTAGATATTTTAGAAAATAAAGAACACTATTAAAATTTATTTTAATTACAATCTACATTAATTTACAAATCAAAAGATGAAAACTTAAACATGTGTCAAACACCTGTCTAAAAAAAGTGTGGCTGCAAAATGGGCCTTATTTCAACGTCATAATCTGTCATTTTTTTAGACAAGTGTTAAACTGACGTTTAAAAGTTTTTGTGGTAAGACGGTTGATGTTTGATCGATTAGTCCCCAGGCCGGCGAACAAATTTTTTTTTGATACATATACATTTAAGACTTTGTGAGTGCCTTCCTTACGATGAGTCCGACAAACTTTTCGAATGCGCAAATTTTGGTGCCGCTGCGTTTTTTAATGCTTGACTCCTGAAATTGTCGATATGACGTCACTATGGCTCTTCGTACATACACGTTTCATTTTTTGAGATTCGTTTAATAAAGTTAACTAGAGAATGGTGGTCAACTTGTCCGATAAAGATCGTGCTGCGTTTGGAGTGTCCACCATCCTGAAAATGTCGGTATGACGTCACTACGACTCTTCGTACATACACGTTTCATTTTTTGAGGTTTGTTTAATAAAGTTAACTAGAAAATTGTGGTCAACTTGTCCGATAAAGATCATGCTGCGTTTGGAGTGTCCACCATCCGAAACATGTCGATATGACGTCACTGTGTCTCCCCATACATACATGTCGGACAAATACAACAATGATAGATAATACTATTCTTATTGCAAATATCCACTTGTCCGACAAATGTAGTGAGTCAAATAGTCAGTTCGACAAGAAAATGAGAAAAAAATATTACAATTGGAAGAAGTTTATTCTTTTTGACAATTTCTGACTTAAATATTCACGTGCATTATTTAAGTATATTAAATTGGCATACTGCTTACCAATTTTAATTACTATTTTAGAAAAAGTAGCCTGACTAAGACGTATTGTTGATAGTTTATATTATGTTAAGGAATAATATCCCACATCTATTAATGGACTATATATCAATCAAAAGGTCTTTTTAAGTGCAACATTTTGTCTCAACATACCACTTATCAATTCTTAGTATTTCAGAAGATATAGCCCAAATAAGGCGTTTTATCGATAGGTTTTACTATGTTAGGGAATAATGTCCCACCTCTAGGTATGAACCATATATCAATCGAAAGATCTTTTTAAGCGCTATATTCCGTCTTTACATACCACTTACCGATTCTTAGTATTTTGGAAGACATAACTGACCTAAGGCATATTATTGATACTTTACATTGTGTTAAGGAATAACATCTCACTTGAAGTTATGAGCCATATTTCAATCAAAAGATCTTTTTAAGCGCAAGGTTGTATTAGCATAACTCCGACAAATTGTTAGTACTTTAAAAGCTAGAGCTTTTCTAAGAATATATTATCGGTAGGTTCTGTCAAGCTAATCCATTACTTCTTTAGTAACAAATTATATAGATAGAATAGAATATTCTTTATTGTACACTAATAACACACATAAGGACATAACAAACAAATAGTAAACGAGTACAATAGGCGGCCTTATATATTATTTGAAAAACCTTTCCAAATGAAACATTTCGTGTTAACATACTTCCGACAAAGTGTTAGTAGTTTAGAAGCTAGAGCTTATTTAAAATTATAATTATTGATAGATGTTTTCAATTTAATAAATCCCATCTCTAGTAATGAGTTATACATCATTCAAAATACGTTTTTAAATGCAACATTTCATATTAAAAAAACTTCGGCGAATTGTTAGTATTTCAGAAGCTAGAGCTTATATAAGATTATTTTATCGATAGGTGTTTTCAAGTTAATAAATCCCTCCTGTAGTAATGATACATAAATCATTCGAAACGACTTTCTAAATGCAACATTTACTATTAACATACTTCACACCAATTGTCAGTACTTTATACCAAATCTTAAAATATATCTATATTTTCCGGACGGTGGACACTCCATATGCAGCATGATCTTTGTCGGACAAGCTTACCACAATTTTCTAGTTAACTTTATTAAACAAATCTCAAAAAATGAAACAGGTATGTACGAAGAGTCGTAGTGACATCATACCGACATTTTCAGGATGGTGGACACTCCAAACGCAGCACGATCTTTATCGGACAAGTTGACCACCATTTTCTAGTTAACTTTATTAAACGAATCTCAAAAAATGAAACAGGTATGTATGAAGAGTCATAGTGACGTCATATCGACATTTTCAGGATGGTGGACACTCCAAACGCAGCACGATCTTTATCGGACAAGTTGACCACCATTCTCTAGTTAACTTTATTAAACGAATCTCAAAAGATGAAACGTGTATGTACGAAGAGCCATAGTGACGTCATATCGACAATTTCAGGAGTCAAGCATTAAAAAACGCAGCGGCACCAAAATTTGCGCATTCGAAAAGTTTGTCGGACTCATCGTAAGGAAGGCACTCACAAAGTCTTAAATGTATATGTATCAAAAAAAAATTTGTTCGCCGGCCTGGGGACTAGATATTCTTAGACAGTACAAAAATATAAGTCCTGGGGCCCGATTCTCCTAATTTTACTTAAGTGACATACGATTCACGTGACATGAGATCCAATCCCGACTCAATTACGATTGAAGCGAATGTAGCATTCCGCTATTTTTTCTTTGAAATAAACGTTTTTATCCTTTTCTGTCATTCAATAATGAATCATTTTGTGTGCAAATGATTTACGATTGCAATATGATTGTAGAGCAAACAACCGTATAGACCAAAATAGCAGACCAATCGCAAACCAATCGAATGTCGTTGGAATACGATTGGTCTTATATTAGGAATGCCCGATATGGTTAAAACTACTATTGTCATCATATTGCGATTCACATTCCATTCGATTTTGACATCATTAACTTAGGAGAATCGGGCCCCGGTGGCCTATTAGGCAAAGAACCAACCTCTCGAGTATGAAGGTGTGGCAGTTCAGGCAAGTACCTATGCAACTTTTCTAAGTTTGTATGTCAAATCAAATCAAATCAAAAAAACATTTCATTCACTTTATAAGTATATCTTGGACCCCAATGGCTGATAAAAAGGTAAAGGAAAACATCTTGAGGAAATCTGGACTATATAGTCTGAAATCACCAACCCGCATTGAGCAAGCGTGGTGATTAATGCTCAATCCTTCTCCGTGTGAGAGGAGGCCTGAGCCCAGCAGTGGGACGATAAAAAGGCTGTAAAAGTCATCATTCTCTGAGCCTTTTTCCCAATCCTGTTGGGGTCGGCTTCCAGTCTAACCGGATTCAGCTGAGTACCAGTGCTTTACAAGAAGCGACTGCCTATCTGACCTCCTCAACCCAGTTCCCCGGGCAACCCGATACCCCTTGGTTAGACTGGTGTCAGACTTACTGGCTTCTGACTACCCGTAACGACTGTCAAGGATGTTCAATGACAGCCGGGACCTACAGTTTAACGTGCCATCCGAAACACAGTCAATGGTGTCTAAGATATACTTAGAAAGTACATACAAACTTAGAAAAGTTGCATTGGTACTTGCCTGACCTGGGATCGAACCCGCGACCTCATACTTGAGAGGTCGGTCCTTTACCCACTAGGCCACCACGTAACAAAGCCACGTAGCAAAGTAACAAAAATATATACAGAACCGTGAACACACGTTTGAATGTTTTTTTTTTTCAAACTAATAATAAAACTCTTTTACTTCAGTAGTTAGGTATCCGGTGATAAATTAAATGCTGTAGGTAAGTAACTACATGTGAAAAAGTCAAGTTTATCGGTCCTAGGTCCCAGCTTAGTTCTAAGTTACCTAAGCTAGAGCTTTGAACCTGACACGAATACAATGTTTAACTTAGGTAAGATCTTTATAACTACTTACTTACGTATTATAATAATTATAGTGCTTAGGTAAAATACTTTTAGGTAAAAACCATGACTATGATGAGGGAATTCGATTATAAAGCCGTAAATATTTTCCGGTTATATTTTCAGGTAATAATAAATGAGTTAACTGATCTACCATTAGAAATATTAATAAAATAAAAAAAAAAGAACTTCCGATACCGGGAATCGAACCCGAGCCTCCTGGGTGAGAGCCAGGTATCCTAGCCACTAGACCATATCGGATAATTCTGGTCTATGCGAATAAAGATACAATTTAACGAAGACTTTATCATACAAGTTCGAATTCCCGACACGCTCGTATACATGCATTTTTTTACAAGCTTTTATTTAACTTGCAATGTATGTATGTAACTATGTGTGTTCGGGTGGAATTTTACAACTCAATTTTAAGGCACTTGCCCTCAACCGATTGACCTGAAATTTTGCATACATGTTTAGTTTGGATGAGAATGCATGTTAAGCTATGTGACTTCATCCTAAATCCAACATGGCTAAATATACAAAATGGCGGACTAGTTATTTTTAAGGTACCTATAGGTATAATATGGGTATCAAATGAAAGGGATCGACAAGTAGAACACATTGCACTTTACGAAATAAAAATCCAAGATGGCCGCTGAAAACTGAATAGATTTGGCCAAAAAATTGTTTGAAACAATCCAATTTAACTTGCTCCAGCTACATGCACCGTCTAGACGCTCCCTATTTTTATTAGACTTTCCGTCTTCTAACGTCTGGTAAGTAACAACTGCCAAACTAGATATACAAATCACAGCCGGGGCCTACAGAAACGTGCCTACAAAAATTGATTTGTAATGACGTTTTTAGGGTTCCGTACTCAAAGGGTAAATCGGGACCCTATTCTTTTCGCTCTTCTCTCCCTCCGTCCGTCTGTCACCAGGCTGTATCTCATGAACCGTAATAGTTAGAGAGTTGAAATTTTCACAGATGATGTATTTTTGTTACCGCTATAACAACAAATACTGAAAACTAGAATAAAATTAATATTTTGGGGGGCTCCCATACAACAAACGTGATTTTAAATAATGGTACGGAACCCTTCGTGCGCGAGTCCGACTCGCACTTGGCCGGTTTTTTGGTTAATCATGCATTGTCATCAAAACTCAGAACATGTGCAAAACTTCATTCTAATCGAAGACCGGGAAGTGGGTCAAATTAAGATTCCAAGATTTTCTTACAGTATCTCTACACTACAGTATCTCGCTGTAGTAAAGTATTTAATTCCTGTGTAGCTCATTTATGAACAGAACCAATTTAAAAAATTCTGGAATTCACTGTTGGAAAGCTACACTAGAAGAGTGTAATTTGACATAGCATAATTGTGCTACAGTGAAAACGAGTGGCATCCCTACTAAATCCCTACTAATATTATAAATGCGAAAGTAACTCTGTCTGTCTGTCTGTTACGCTTTCACGTGTAAACCACTGAACTGATTTAAATAAAATTTATAGAGTTGACCTTGAGAAAGAACATAGGATAGTTTTTATCCCGAAATTGTGTAGAATTCTACGCGGGCGAAGCCGCGGACGGAAGCTAGTAGGTTATATTTTTTCCCGGTAGTAATTCCCAAGGGACGCGGGTGAACCGGTGGACCGGAAAACGGCTAGTTACAGATAAATAGTTCTTCAGTTCGAAGGATGTCATTTACCCCATGGTTTGTTGACAATAAAACCAGTTCCGTGACTCGATATTCTCATTAATCATTGTGTCGGCTGCCTATATGGATTTAACGGGGAAAAGTGTTCTTTTTCCCCTATTTATTTGACTCGCTTGAAGATAACAATATATTTTAAGTTTGTTTGTACACAGGTTATGTGGTAGGTTAGTAACTAGGTAGATAGCACCTACACAGGTAGGTACAGTTAGAGTCGTTATAATGTCCATACATGATGATGCTATGCTTAATTATATAGGCGGTAAAAGGTACTTACGCGCTCTAGAAGTCTAAACCATTGTAACAACTCTTTAGAGAAAAAAATTGTAAGGATAAATTATTATAATGAAGTAAGCAATTATAAGCAAAAGTCCTTGAGACAACGTTGCTACAACTTTGTGTGGTAGTAAGTAACTTAAACCTAAACCTAAAAACATGACAACGAATCAAAAAATCGATTCCACGAATGAAAAAAAAGACTGACAGGCAGAGGTCAAAAACAGCGAGCAGCCTATTTAACTACTCATATAATTGAATAAATCCTCCATGGTACAATGGCGAATTTCCATCGGCCTTGACGCGAAGTGGTGAGAAGGGGTGGTCACTAGCTTTGTGCGTTTTGTTGTGATCCTGTTACCATGGTAACGGCGCAATGAGTGGCAACCTGTGCCATGCTTGATAGCTATGACCTATCGTGGGACTGATGCCGTCAAAAGTGATTTGTAATTGTTAATGTTAAGTAGTTTATTCAGCTCTCTCCAGATTTCTTAAGGGGTTACCACTTCTTGTAGATGAATAAAAAATATCCTTATACTCGTGCATCTATCTCTCCCATGATAGGTAACCAACTCACATTGGAACTGGTTCAGCCTAACAATAAACCGCAAACAGAGATAATTATTCACATGTAGGCAATAGAAGTTTTATTTGAATTTTAGACAAGAAAAGTCTAAGTCTAACTTCGAAAGGACTGTAAAAAATACACAAACGTGTTCTACACGGTTGTACCCTCAAAAAAGAACAATAGTTACTTTCACAAGTCCCCCATACCACCGAAAACATAAATTACTTCGGCACTAACGTTAAACTGTTGTACCTATTTTTCCACAACCAATTTCTTTTAAGGAACATTAGGTATTTATAGATTTAAATACTAATGTTCATATTTGAGAAGTGTACCAAATGCGTCAAACCCGTTTCATGATTCATTGTGTTTTTTTAAAATTAAGGCATATCGTTTGTTATCATCAGCCTATCGATCTCAAAAGACCGTAAAAGTGTGACGTAACAAGTCTATTAAGGTTGTGGGCATGACCATCGTGCCCACAACGGTGGATCCGCCCTTGCGTCAGCGGCTCTTCGCTGAACAGGCGGGCGAGAGTCGGGGGACCCGAAAATACTACAGCCGACCATCGGGGCGGGGAGGAGGCTGGTGAAGCTTTGCAGAGTAGAGCTGAGCTCACACACTCTGCCGGCTCATCGGCAACGACCACAAATACCGTAAATAACAATGATAGACGAAGAAAGTGGTCGACAGAGGAATTGCACGAGTTGATGTTTTGCTACTTTAGGGCACGTTCAGGAGGTTTAGGGTATATAGAGAGGCTTAAGTCACTGTTTGTTGAGAGAAATCCCAACAACCCAAAAATACTCAGATTCACAGGAAACACACTCTCAAATCAGGCTCGTAGCGTAATTAAACAGAGACTTATTTCCCAGGAGTTGATCGATAGGATACAGAAACAAGCAGAAGGAACACTAACAATAGAAACCCCAGAAGACATACATAACGACCAAGACACGCCACACACATCAATGCACTCAACAACAGAAAACATACTACACAACCCGCACACACAACACACACTAGAACAAGTAGAAACAATAGACCAGCTGACCGGTAGTGTAGAAGTAAATGAGGATCAGGATACACTCATCTTACATTTCTTACAAGTTTTAGCAGAAACGAAAGCAACACCACTAGCAGAACGCTTAATTCTTCCCAAAGCACAAATAAATAGGAAATTTATAGGAAACTTAGATACTTTAAATAAATACTTGCCTAATATATTAATTACCCACAGTAGTCTTCGCGAAATTAACAATGTCATTTGTGCAGCTGCCAAAACTCTAATAATTAACAATAATCAAACTCCTTTTAAACCGAAAGACACAATAAAACAAAAATCAGAACCACCTTGGAAAAGAAGAATAAAAACTAAAATAGAAAAGTTTAGGAAAGAATTAGGACAACTCCTAGAAATTAAACGCGAAATCAATACACGTAGAATGCAAAAAAATAAAAGACAACCTATACACTAAATACAATATTCAAAACGAAAACGACCACGACAACACAACAGAAATCATCAAACAAAAAGTAAAAGCACTTGCAGGTAGAATAAAAAGGTACGACGTTATGAATACAAAACAAGAACAAAATAAATTATTTAAAGAAAATGAACATAGGTTATATAGAAGTTTAGGAGCTAAAAGCAACGCTGATGTAAATATACCTAGTAAAGAAAGTGTTCAACAATTTTGGGAATCAATATTATCACAACCTGTACAATATAATAGGGAGGCTAATTGGATTACGGAAATAGAAATTTCATCAAATGAGGTTACCACAATAAATGAAGAAGAGATTACAGAAGACCAAGTTAAAATTGCAGTTAAGAAGTTACTTAATTGGAAAACACCGGGAATAGATAAGATACAAAATTATTATTTAAAATATTTCACTAGCGCACATAAATATTTAGCACAACTATTCACGAATTTAATTACAGGGGGGGAAGCGATAGAGGAATGGTTTACGACGGGTCAGGTAATATTGATACCCAAAAATGAAAACACTGAAGATCCCAAAAATTGTCTATCAAGCATATACAAAGTGTTAACCTCCATCTTAGCTAATACACTTTACCATCACTGCCATGAGAACAACATAATGGCAGTAGAACAAAGGGGTTGTCGGCGCGGTGCCAGGGGATGCAAAGACCACCTCATAGTTAACAAGGCCATTTCAGAAGACGCAAGTCGCTCACACAAGAACCTGAGCATGGCGTGGATTGACTACCAAAAGGCTTTCGATAGCGTGTCTCATGAATGGCTCCTTAAGATCCTGAACATTTACAAATGTCCTGCTGCAGTCAAGAAATTTCTTAGACTCTCAATGCCTTCGTGGAGAGTAGTGATGACAGCGCGAGGCTCCCAAAACTCCATAACCACGGATCCGATTTACATCAGACGCGGAATATTTCAGGGCGACTCCCTCTCTCCTTTACTATTTTGTTTGGCAATTAATCCTCTTTCATACATACTTAACAAATACGAATTAAAAGGGTACAAACTTAGAGATAGTTACTGGATCAATCATTTACTTTACATGGACGATTTAAAGATTTACACAAATAGTAGAAATAACCTGAAAGTTTTATTAGACAGTGTAGAGATATTTACAAATGACATAGGGATGAGATTTGGGCTTGATAAATGCAATATATTACATATAGACTCCGGACAGAGAAGCAGCACAATAGGAGAGGGCCATATTTTATTAAGTGGGGATACATTCAAACAACTTGCCATAGGTGATAACTATAAATATTTAGGAGTTCATGAATCAGGAAAAATAGAACATAGTGTTATTAGGGATCAAATAACCAAAGAGTATTATAGAAGAGTTAAAAAATTACTAGACACGCAACTCACATCCCGTTACCTTATTAAAGGTATCAATACTTACGCAATTCCAGTGTTACTATACTCTTTCGGAATAATAAACTACAAAAGCAGCGATCTTAGAGCAATAGCTTATAGACATAAAATCTAGAAAATTTTTAGCAATAAATAAGGCACACCAACAGAAAGCAGACGTACAGAGGCTTTACTTACCAATAGCACAAGGAGGGAGAGGACTTTTAAATGTAGAATATATGTACAAAACACAAATACTTAAATATAAACAATACCTCAATACAAATAGGGACCATCTCATTGAAACAATAACGAAAAACGATAAAAATAGGGTTAAATACTCAATAATAAAAGAAGCAGAGGAAATAGAAACACAGCTACACTTAACACAAGGAAACCAACACACAGACAAAGAAATCAAAGACGCAATAATTAAACAACAAAATACAGTATGGCGAAGTAAGCAATTACACGGACAGTTTCCCAAAAAAGTACTAGATCAAGCTAATATAGACAGAGAACTTTCGTTTAAATGGATTAAAAAAAAAACAACTTCCACCAACTATAGAGTCATCCATTTTTGCAAAACAGGATCAAGCTGTTATGACCAAACAACACCAGCGCGATATACTGAAGGAACCAGTAGACGGAAAATGCCGCCTTTGCGTCACTAAAGACGAAACTACGCAGCATATTATATCTGGTTGCAAAAAATTAGCGGGGACCTACTATGTCCGACGACATAATAATCTTGTCCAATACGTCTACTGGTGTCTTGCTAAAAAACATAAAATAGAAGTTGCCAACCTCTGGTGGAAGGAAACACTAGTGCAACCACAAGTAAAAGAAAACGAAACAGCCAAAATCATGTGGGAAATGCCCGTCCAAACCGATGTCACTGTTACACATAATAGACCAGATCTTATATACACAGATAAAACTAGTAACAAAACATATTTAATAGATATTACTGTACCGTCAGATTACAACATAGGAGCTAAAGAAATAGAAAAACTAAGCAAATACCATCTTCTGAAAACTGAAATCAGCCGGCTGTGGAATACACAAACGGCTGTCATTCCGATAGTAGTAGGCGTGACGGGCATCGTTGCAAAAAGCATTAAAAAATACATAGACCAATTAGACGCTTCAATTAACATTCACATACTCCAAAAACAAGCAGCCATACATTCATCTATCATACTCAGCAAAGTATTAGGAGACACAGTATTCGTACGAACAGTAGAAGAACAACACTCACACACTGACACACAAACACCAGACACACAAAACACGCATCCATCACCAAGCACGCAAGCAGGACCAGCCATCCAGGAACAGAACACACAGCAATCATCTAACACCGAACATTCATCATCATCACACCCTAGAAGAGGAAGAAGAAGGATAAGAACAGCGCAAACAAACACATCAACTACATAATACACACACATTATATAATAAATATAATACATACAAAATACTTATATAAAATCTAAATAAAAAGACTAGGGGGGACATAGGTATCTTTTTTTCCGCGGGCTGCGGAACGGGATACGTATTAAAACCGACATAAAGTCAAGAAGGTCAAACCTACCACTATATTTATACATATATTGTAGTACTAAATGTAGTGTGTAATATATTAATATATTGCATAGTCAATTCTTTTCAATTCGTTCTCCCATAGCCGAGTTGGAGATTTCATCATGATTTAATAAATAAATGAATTTCGAAAATATACCTCTACTCCAAATCGTCGATCATGTAAAAATTAGGATGATCAACAAAAATTGCAGAAACCGTTTGGCAAAAATGTTAGTACGCACCGACCTCGACACATTCAGACGATGAAGTGGAGGATATGTTTGATGATATATCAAGGGCCATCCACTTCACTACAAAGACCCATTACACCGTTATCATGGGGGACTTTAACGCTAAAGTGGGAGAACAGATTTGCGGCGAATCGGCAGTAGGATCCCATGGATTTGGAAGCAGGAATCATAGGGGGCAAATGCTCGTCAACTTCCTCGAACGCGAGGGGCTCTTTTTGATGAACTCCTTTTTCAAAAAGCAGCCCCAAAGGAAGTGGACGTGGCAAAGCCCCGACACTATGACTAAAAATGAGATTGACTTCATCATGACGAACAAGAAGCACATATTCAGAGACGTCTCCGTGATCAATAGGTTTAATACCGGTAGCGATCACCGACTTGTCCGAGGCTCTCTGAATATCAACTTCAAGGCCGAACGTTTCCGTCTGATGAAGGCCAGGCTCCGACCAACACTGCTCCAAACCATGATAGGATCTGAAACGTTCCAGTCAAATTTGGAGAACCGATTTGCCGCCGTGGAAACCACAACAGACGTTAACCAGAACCACGAATATGTGGTTCGGATCCTCAGGGAGGAAGGTTCGAGATTCTGTAACATGCAGCGTAAGGGCAAGAAATCAAAGCTTTCGGAAGAGACATTAGAGCTTATGAAGAAACGACGTGAAAACCCGCCTGTCACTTCGTCAGCTAAGCGGGCTCTAAACCAAGAGATCAACAAGCACGTACGACGCGACCTCCGGTGCTCCAATACTCTTGACATTGAAAGAGCAATTGAGCTGAATCGGGGGTCAAAGGTGTTCGTACAATCTCTTGGAAGAAGCCACTTGACGAAGCTGACCACAACAAGTGGAGAAGTCGTTTCTTCGGTGCCGGCAGTCCTTTCGGAAGTGGAAAATTTCTATGGCCGGTTATACGCATCGCATGCATCTCGACCTGATCCCGGAAATGAGGATTCTAGAGCTACATTAACACGCCATTTCACCGAAGACCTGCCAGAAGTCAGCAGTGGCGAAATCGAGATCGCTCTGAGACAGCTCAAAAATGGAAAAGCCCCTGCCGAGGATGGCATTACAACAGAGCTATTAAAAGCAGGAGGAAAGCCCGTACTGGGGGAGCTCCAGAAGCTTTTTAATGCCGTCCTGTTTGAAGGGAGAACTCCAGAGGCGTGGAGTAGGAGTGTTGTCGTCCTGTTCTTCAAAAAGGGAGACAAAACCCAGCTGAAGAACTATCGACCCATTTCCCTCCTAAGCCACGTCTATAAGCTGTTCTCAAGAGTGATCACGAACCGACTTGCGCGAAGACTCGACGAATTCCAACCACCGGAGCAGGCTGGGTTTCGGAGCGGATACGGCACCATAGACCACATCCACACAGTGCGGCAGATTATACAGAAGACCGAAGAGTATAATCAGCCCCTGTGTCTAGCATTTGTGGACTATGAGAAGGCCTTTGACTCGGTTGAAATCTGGTCTGTTCTGGAGTCCCTGCAGCGTTGTCAAGTAGATTGGCGATACATCCAAGTGATGAGATGTCTCTACGAAGCCGCTACTATGTCCGTCCAAGTACAGAATCAGCAAACAAGGCCCATACCGTTGCATCGAGGAGTGAGACAAGGGGATGTTATTTCCCCGAAACTGTTCACTAATGCAATGGAGGATATGTTCAAGACGCTGAACTGGAAAGGACGCGGCATCAACATCAATGGCGAACACATCTCTCACTTGCGATTTGCTGACGATATCGTCATCATGGCGGAAACGCTGCAGGACCTACAACAGATGCTGAACGACCTGGCTGAATCTTCTCTACGCATCGGCCTACGGATGAACTTGGACAAAACCAAGGTCATGTTCAATGAACATGTTCTACCGGAACCGATTGCGATACACGGCGCCGTTCTCGAAGTTGTTCGGAAATATGTATACCTCGGGCAGACATTGCAGTTAGGTAGAAACAACTTTGAGGACGAGGTGAATAGGAGAATTCAGTTGGGTTGGGCTGCATTTGGGAAGCTACGTCGAGTCCTAACATCGTCGATCCCACAGTGCCTAAAGACAAAAGTCTTCAATCAGTGCGTCCTACCTGTCATGACTTACGGAGCCGAAACGTGGACACTGACGGTACGGCTGGTCCACAAGTTTAAAGTCGCTCAGCGGGCTATGGAAAGGGCTATGCTCGGTATTTCTCTGAGGGATCGCATCAGAAATGAGGTAATCCGTCAGAGAACCAAGGTCATCGACATAGCCCACCGAATCAGCAAGCTGAAGTGGCAGTGGGCTGGCCATATTAGCCGAAGAACCGATAACCGTTGGGGTAAACGAGTTCTAGAGTGGAGACCACGCCTCGGCAAACGTAGTGTAGGACGTCCTCAGGCACGGTGGAGTGATGACTTGCGCAAGACGGCTGGCAGGAGCTGGATGCGAGAAGCCGAAAATCGATCTCAGTGGCGTGCACTTGGAGAGGCCTATGTCCAGCAGTGGACTGCGATAGGCTGATGATGATGATGTTAGTTCAATAAATCATGATTATGTCTCGCACGGCTTGTTAACATCATCGGTTAACGCGGAAATAGTCCAATTCCCTCAACTGGTCACCTGGATTACTGACAGTATATAATTTGCGTGGGTTCATTGCTAACCACACAACAAGAGATTTTTAAGAATACCAAAAAGTTTAGTGCGTAGGTATTTTGTACCTTTTCATTATAGTTCACGGGACATCCAACACACTTACTGATGAAATGATGATAGCAAAAACACAGTTACAGTTGATAATTACTCGGTAATAATATTGGTATCGATATAAAATATAATTGCTACGTACGTTGTCTAACAAAAAATAACTAACGCCAAAAACCAAAAAGAAGAAAAGAAAAGAAAAGCCAATAGTTAGTGTATACTAGCCGTTGCGCATGGCTTCACCCGCATTTTTAAAGAACATCCCTTGCTAGCAAAAAATGTGGCGATTTCAGAATCGATTACAAAATACATAAAATCCTCTCACCGTTGGAACATTACCTCTTTATAGATAATATAGATAAGCACCTGGACTAGTAAACAGAAAACTCTTTTTTTCAAACATAAGTATCAATTTGCAACCCCGAATGAATCAGCAACTCTTCGAGTAGGTATATTTAGTTGAAAAAAATATCTAAATCCCTGAACAACAAACACGACCGATGCTTATTAATTATCACTTTGTGACACACTGGGTGCTAATTGATGTAAGGAGGAAATCGCCTGAATATTATTCATTTCAGTATTACTTCCAACACCAAATACGACTAGTAAATTGTTATTGAAAAAATCTCTGTATTTTACCCTTACTGTGTTATACGTGTGTGTAATTTATAAGATGTCCGCTGATTACTGAAATGTCATTGGCCTACGCTTATTTCAAATATTTGATTGATAGGGAAAACTATCAGTGTTTGATTCACTACTTTTGAGGTGAGGTTATTTGTTCTTTGTACGATATCATCTCTATTTCTTAAAGGTGAGTTGCACTGCAACGATAACCAAAGCATACCAGCCGTGAAACTGTCGCCCATTTGTCAAGCCAAGCGTTTTGACAACAGAAACTGGTCGGTTATCTTTACAGTTAAATAATGCAAAGAACTAACAGCTGTTAGTTTATATGCTGCTTTTTTATTTAAACTTTATCAATGTATTGAGTTTTCATAAACTTTCGAAGAATCTCCAAGTGTGTACCTAATAATGAAAAGTTTGTAAGTTGACCTCGCCACTCCATATACTTACTCTATATCACTCAGTATAAATTATATTATGACAATTGATCAATGAACTTAAAAACAATACCATATTTCATTTACGTATTCGATTATTTTTACAAGCAAAGGCTGTTACAATCTCAACCGCATTTGACGACAAGTCCTACGCACACAAACGATTTCCATAATGCCTCGTAAACTATGGTGAATGAATTCCGATGTATTATGTGTTAGAAGCCGAGCGTTCGACCATTCGACCATGTTGTATTGTTATTGTCCTATATAATTCAGGTTTAGCAGATCAGATGGTCATTTTGGACGAACCCAAACGTTGTGACGAGATGGCGTGTGCTAGTGGGGGTAAGTCCAATCCTCAACTATTTTCTGGTTAGGAAGTCCACTGTTATAAAAAAAGTATTAGGTTAAAGGTTAGGAATCATATTACCTACAACTGAAGTCAGTCCTCATAATAAAAATGGCGGGTGTGTAAATTTGCCATTGGTCATAATAAATAATTTTGCGCGTAGAAATACGATGTTTTTGTTCAAATCAATTTATTTACTTTGTGAAAAATATATGTGATTATGTTATATTTTTTTGAGTCATCTGTTAACGATTTTTGGTAATACAAAAAATGATCGGGTCCAAAGAAGGCGTATAAGGGCGGATACAGTAAAGTTCCTCGTCCTCCGCACACCCGCCTTTTAGTGCGCTGCTTTCTTGGGAGATTTTCCGTTATGGCACCGCCGCTAGTCATTTTGTTTTCCATTGTTGTATCTGCAATGTAGATATCTAACAGTGATAGATTTGTTATCAAAACTAGTTTTACAATATGAATTAATGTCAGGATGTAACAGAATACAATAGCAAATCTAGTGGTTTTATCACCTGTTTTGATAGAAACCGTTACTTACTTACTTTTTATTGAATGCATGCATATGTCAATGCCGATGTACGATAACGTGCAAATGTAAAATAGGCGAATAAATAAATATGGATTAGTGGCATAGACAGACGCATAGATATAACAGGTAGATTCAGAAGGAAAAGGTTCTACCAACATAAAAGATAACTGCCTCGTATGTTTTTTATCACAGCTACTAAAAAACTTATGTACTAACTTATTGGGCGAAATGAACTCTTGATAGTCGATCTAGAAATTGAAATAAAACTACTTTTACGGATTTTATAGAGAATTCGGAAATTATAAAACATCCTCAATAGAGAAGATGGCTGGAGCGTCCCACCTGCTTGAGACTATTAAATCCAAATCCAAGCTGAAAACTGCTAGACGTAAAGTACAGAGCTCGTTTTAAGTGAGTCGGATTGTCAATAATAATCCACAAAATGGAGGGTAACTGTGTGTAACCATAATATCAAGACGACCAACACCTTAGTTTGCCCGTGCCCATGGATGCCGTAAAGGGTCCGAAACTCCAGGATTAAATAATATTAATGTAACCTCGGCAAACGTAGTGTAGGACGTCCTCAGGCACGGTGGAGTGATGACTTGCGCAAGACGGCTGGCAGGAGCTGGATGCGAGCAGCCGAAAATCGATCTCAGTGGCGTGCACTTCGAGAGGCCTATGTCCAGCAGTGGACTGCGATAGGCTGATGATGATGATGATGATGATGATGAATGTAACCGCGATAAAATCCATAAAAATAGTTTTATTTCAATGTCTGATATTTGTGTAAGTGTCAGAAATCAATAAGTCGATCTAGATGCTAGAAGCAATTTTAGTTGGTTCCATTTAGAAATAAATTTAGGGGCAGGAGAAGGAAAAACATTTTGTTAAACGCACGCATCTTATAAACCACTGTTTCGATTAGAAATAATATTTTTGTGTCAGACTGATCCATGAAGGCTTTAAGCTACTTTTAATCTGGACGCGCGTAGGTACACCTACATAATGCGAGTGAAACCACTCGAACTGAATAAGTATTCGCCCGTTATATGTGCGCAGACAATTGATTTTCTACTGTTCTCTAATTAGCGGCATACAAGAGATTAATTAGGTACTTTTTCTTTCTATTACAGAATCAGGCTTCAGAAATGACATCGTCGTTGAAGCCCACGCGGATGTAAAAACAGATAAAGAAGAACATAACAACAAAGACAAGTGCCTCAAATGTGCTAAAGCTTTCTTCGTGATCCTGGGCATGTTAGCTGTGGTTAGTACCTAACTGTAATCAATTTGATAATCCCTTACGCCGTTTGCCCACCGCCGCCGTCACCGGACCGTCATCGTTAACGAGATGACGGCGCCGATTTAGCGATACACATTTATTACGGCCGTGTGTCCACCGCACAGCCGTCACCCGACCGCTGTCACCCGGCCGCCGGTACTAAACTCGGCCGACCCGAAAATATCTCGTCCTCGTTGACGTGCCGGTGACGGCGGCGGTGGACAACCGGCCTTATAGTTGACCCTGTCTCAGATAACGTTCAAGGATTTAAGATTTCATTGTCAAGGGTACCTAAAATGGGACCCTGTTGCTCCTCCTCCTTTGTCCGTCCGTACGTTCGTCCGTCTGTCACCAGGCTGTATCTCATTAACCGTAATAGTTAGAGTTGAAATTTTAAAGATGATAATTTCTGGTGCCGCTATAACAACAAATACTGAAAACTATAATTAAATAAATATTTTGGGGGCTCCCATACAACAAACGTGATTTTTTGTCAGTTTTATAAATAATGGCACGGAACCCTTCGTGCGCGAGCCTGACTCGCACTTGGCCGGTTTTTTTATTTATTTCTTTATTTCAAGCAATCAGGGCCCATAGAAATATAAATACATATATATCGTACAATACTTATAAACTAATATACCTCTATAACATTATTGTTATCAATATATACATATGTTACAGCCAAAGTAATAAGTCTGCATATTATACATATTATCTAGCTATTATTTATAATATCTACTAAAGTCGTGGTGGCCTAGTGGGCAAAGAACCAACCTCTCGAGTATGAGGGCGCGGGTTCGATTCCAGGTCAGGCAAGTACCAATGCAACTTTTCTAAGTTTGTATGTACTTTCTAAGTATATCTTAGACACCAATGACTGTGTTTCGGATGGCACGTTAAACTGTAGGTCCCGGCTGTCATTAAACATCCTTGGCAGTCGTTACGGGTAGTCAGAAGCCAGTAAGTCTGACACCAGTCTAACCAAGGGGTATTGGGTTGCCCGGGTAACTGGGTTGAGGGGGTCAGATAGGGCAGTCGCTCCTTGTAAAGCACTGGTACTCAGCTACATCCGATTAGACTGGAAGCCGACCCCAACAAAGTTTGGGAAAAAGGCTCGGAGGAAGAATATTTATAATATCTACTCAATTTGGATAAAGTGATAATTGACTCAGAATTAATCACATTATTTAGCAATTTTATATAATATCTCCATAGACTTAGATATTTTAATAAAACAAGTAGGTAAAGATTATTATTTCATGTTAACTAACTAAAGTGTCTGATAGCTGACCTTAATATAATTCGAAAAAGGCTAGTTAACACAGTGCAGGGCACCCCATAATAGTAGCGAAAAGTCCCCTCTTTGAGGTGTGGCTCGGGCCACTATATGGACGGCTCGGAGGACACGGTGAACCTCACAGTCCTGGTGTGCCCTGCCTGGGAAGGGCACCGCCGTGTCCTCGTCGAGACAATAGGCAACGGTGACCTCTCGTGTCCGGCACTGGTTCAAGCCATAGTCCGGGGTGAGAGGTAATGGGATGCCGTCGTCTCATGCAGACGCTAGAGAAGTTCATACCTCTCATCCCAGCTGCTGCCATGGAGGTAGAAGACACCACGGGCGCCGGTGTCGAGCGACGTCTCCCGACCATCGTAGGCGTGGGTTTGTGAGCGGTGAGTTTCGGTTGGCTCATCGTCCTTCCGTCTCTTAGAAGATACGGGCCCGTCTCGGCAGCGCGCGTTGTTCCACGCGCTCCTCAAAGAGATTCAGCAAACCCCAGTGGGTTTAAGTCACTAACAGTCTGACACTCCTTCACGCTGCTAAACCACAGCGGGAGGAATCATTTGATGATTTATCATAAAAAAGTCGACAATAACTTAAACCGTTTAGAATTAGTCAGTACCAAATTGGTTATACCTACCATATTTATTACTTTGGCTAACTTTGACCAGCTATTATGAATAATATCCAGATATAGAAATTAATTTATCACATTGTCAAGTCATTTTGGGTAATATATGTAATAACCAGTAATTATGTATAATAATATTTAATCACTATGGCTGTAACATATACAATACTATACTACATCTATAATATACATCTATAAAAAACTTAAACATACTATAAATATATAGCAGATATTCTTAGTTTTAATATAGATATTACATATTGAATATATCTTATTTATTGTCCCACTGCATGACACAGGTCTCTTCTCGTACGTATCAAAGCTAAGCGTTAATCACCACGCTTGCTGTTTGTGTTTCCTCAAGATCTCTTACTCAATCATTGGTGTCCAAGTTATATTGCAAGATAGATAAGTTGCATTGAAGTGCCAATGCAACTTATCTATCTTGCAATATAACTTGGCCTGACCAGGAATCGGACCTGCACACTCGCTTTAATGACAACTATGGTGTTAAAATTTCAGATAGCAGCGGTGGCCCTAATAATTGTCTCAGTAATATCTTCAATAGCGACGAAGGCTTATGATTCAGACCAGTCCAGCCGGATGGTTTCCATGGTACTGTTGGCTGTGTCAGCTGCTGTGACCATATGCGCCATCATTTATGGCGAAGTGTCTGTTTTTAGGAATCGGCTCAGACCTATACTTGTGGTGAGTAGATGGAACAGGATACCTATATATAATTACAAAAAACAGAATATAGGTAATATAGAATACTAAAATTATAAAAAGTTTAAGTTCATCATCATCCTCCGAGCCTTTTTCCCAACTATGTTGGGGTCAGCTTCCAGTCTAACCGGATGTAGCAGAGTACCAGTGCTTTACAAGTAGCGACTGCCCTATCTGACCTCCTCAACCCAGTTACCCGGGCAACCCAATACCCCTTGGTTAGCCTGGTGCCAGGTTACAGGCTTCTGACTACCCGTAACGACTGCCAAGAATGTTCAATGACAGCCGGGACCTACAGTTTAACGTGCCGTCCGAAACACAGTCATTGGTGTCTAAGATAAGATATATGTGTCTCCGTAAGATTACAAACATCGTTAGATTACAATCTATCTCGAGACATTGTAATCTGTCGAATTATTGTGAACCGTAACATCTGATTGCAATTTAACGCATTATTTTTCGCTATATTATAATCTATCGATGAGAAATTGTCAAATTGTCAACTGTCCGAAAGCTCTCTCTGATTGGTCAGTCTTTTTGTAAGATCGACCAATCACGACCAGCCGTTCTGTTCCCATGGAGTTCCCGTAGAGTTAGGAATGAAATAGAGGTGTCAGTTAAATAAAATAAATGCTCTTCAAAAATTCTTCAAGTATTTATTATTTAGTACGAGTATGTAATTAATATTCCTGACATATTATGGAGGAAACAAATTGTAACGAAATATTTATTCTTCAAACACAAATTGAAATTGGAAAATTATAAGAAACTTTTATAAAAAAAAACAAAACAATTAGGTAGTTTGTCTTCAAACACAAACAAATATTAAAAAATAAATAAAAGCCTCTTATATAAAAAAGGGTATTTAATTTTGTCTTCAAACAATTTAAATTGGACAATTATAAAAAAAAAACTTTAAAATAATAAACAATCATTTTATCCTGCAATTCAAATGAAAATGAAAAATATAATTTTACTATTTTCATTATGCCCACTGTAATATTTTTGTAGCTCTATGGTAAATTCGTTCGGATTAACAATATATTTTTTTTCTGAGTTATTTTGTTGACCAGGCTCAATATCCGACATGGCTAATATTATTTAATGAGAACACGTAAGTTTCCACGCATATACAAATATTAAAACACGAGAAATTAATGTAATTTAGGTTATGTTCGGAAACTAACACTAATTTGTTGGTTTATCGTTCAAACTGCTTTTCTTTGGTTAATCACAGATAAATTTTACATCCTCAACACTTTTATATAACTAATTCTAAAGATATAAGTTATTTTCTACAGGAAATCAATTTATAATCACGAAAACACAGTTGTTTACACAATCGACAACAAACGAAATAAACAAACAAAATGGCGAATGCCGGAGCGGCGGGGGCACATTACGTTCTACCAATCAGCGCGCAAGATGCATTCCGTTCTACACCAGTTGACAATTTGACCGCTTTACATTGATAGATTATAATATAGCGAAAAATAATACGTTAAATTGCAATCAGATGTTTCGGTTCACAATAATTCGACAGTTTACAATCTCTCGAGATAGATTGTAATCTAACGATGTTTGTAATCTTACGGTGACATATGCATATTAAAAAATGTAAGTGCAGTAACTACGAATTGTGAAATTGTATGTTTTTATGTTTTATGTAATTGTGAACTTGGTTGTAGAGAGTAAGTAATCCCTGGATCTACAGTCCAAATATTTAGCCCATCTCAAAAAGGATAATTGTAGTCCTGACCCGATTAATTTCTATACAAATAGCTATAAAAAATGAAGTGCGTGTACCTACTTAGTAATGTTCTCGAAGACGCAAATATTACCTTTAATATTCAATTAAGTATATGTTTATATGTAGAACTGCGAGGAAACACATTTAATTTTATGCATTTTTTATGACTGCAATTGTACTATTAGTGTTATTAAAATACAATAAAGTCGTAAATGTTTTACAACTTTGTTTCAATGTATTTCTAAGAGAATTCTATCATAAGTTTATTTGTATTTAGATGGTTCATAAAGAAATTGTAAAACACTGTGGAATATGATAGTTTTAACCGGATTTTTAAATAAAATGTCATACCTATAGGTATTATATTACTAGCTCTCCATGAAAACTTCTTACCGTACCTGAATAAAATAATATAGCCCATGTCAATCGGCTAGAAATAATTTCAGAATAATTTCAAGCCGCATCAAATGTTTCGTAGTCTATCTATCCTTGTAATGGATGGACTATCAAAATCCTCATTGTAAAGCCTTGGGTCTCACAAGGAAATTGCGTGTCACAATTACAATTTCAAGAAAAAGGATCCAAGGTTGTCGTGCCCTTGAGGTTTAATGTATAAATGTATTCAAGTTCAATGGAAAGCCGTTGGCATATCACGCGAACTTCTGCTGGCTAATTAGGCTGGTTACGTTCTTGACCAGTCTGGATCTTCGTACTTATTCATTAGGCGCTGACTGTTGATGTTGATACAGTCGTATATGTAAGTCGAGATCGGTTGAAGGTTCTACTTGGACTATATTTTCGCCAGATGACACCTGTTATCTAAACCTATCCAATAAACGATTAACTGTTTGTGAGTCCCTCCAGATGATTATCAAAATTACTTCATTTTTACTAATTCAATCAACTTTAAAATCCAAGCCTATTCGGATAATTCCTTTAAGCGCTTCTTTAAAAGAAACTTCGCAGCCGCAAAGATATTTGACGATAGCTACTTGACAGAATGTTCTGAACAGTTTGAGCCCCTTTTATTGTTTAATTCTCACTGTTTATTTCAGGCCGCAGTGGTCCTACTTCTCCTAGCGATAGTACAAGCTCTGATAGCCGGCATATCCGTGACTGTGGAACCGTCTGACGAGGCCAAGCTCATGAGGTCCCTGACAGAGTCCTTCAGACAGGCGAAGGAGGACAACATGAGGCATGCCAAGATTTGGGCTATGACGCAGTCCGATGTAAGTTTCACTAGTACCTTATGAAGTCTAGTCTCTGCCATACTCACTCTGCTACTACTGAGCTCTCTCGAGTATAAGCCTTCAAAGACAATAACTCTTATTAATATTAAAAGATGCGTGCAAATTTGACGCGCTTTCACGCCAAATACTTAACCGATTTAAATGAAATTTCGTACTCAGATAGTTCAGCTAAATCTGAGAAAATAAATTCTACTCTTTGTCCGGTAGTAAACAGGTAAGTAGTTGAAGACAATTTCATAATCCTTATACGTTCCTTCTAGCTAAATTGTTGTGGAGTATACGGTCCAGAAGACTACCGGGTCTCAACATTACCATACTACTTCCCTCCAAATGTGCCGATATCGTGCTGCTCATCATACGACTCCTCACGGTCAGACCTGGTGCAGGAAAGAGATAGAGAGCTATGTAAAGTGAAGAAGACTTACTTCATGACTGGCTGCAAAGAATTAGTGCTGACGGTGTTCAAAGAGACATCGTCCATGGTGTTCTCTATGGCTGTTATACTTATTGTTTTGGAGGTTAGTTTATATCTGGAATTACTTAAACCTACATAAATTACTCTCGGTGTTTCTCTACGTGATCGAATCCGAAACGAGGAGATCCGTAGACGAACCAAAGTCACCGATATAGCCCACCGGATTAGCAAGTTGAAGGGGCAATGGGCAGGCCATATTGCTCACAGAGCGGATGGCCGATGGGGCCGAAAAGTGCTGGAGTGGAGACCACGGACTAGCAAGCGCAGTGTAGGACGTCCACCAACAAGGTGGACAGACGACCTTATAAAGGTCGCCGGAAGACGCTGGATGCAGGTCGCCTCCAACAGGTATCTGTGGAGATCTAAGGGGGAGGCCTATGTTCAGCAGTGGACGTCCTATGGCTGAGATGATGATGATGATGATGATGATGACATAAATTAAGTTTCGCGCCACCGTCACGCGCTAAGTCCGATAAACGCGGCGCTAGTGTCTATGCCGAGATGCCGACGCTTAGTTGGTGTTAGTATTGAGCCGTGGCGTTCTTCAGGCAGATGCCAGTTTGATTTATTCATTCATGTAACTTTATAATAAAAATGAAATATCATATTGAACTGTTTCATAATAGGTACCTACTAATAATGTTTATTTGTCTTTTTCAGGCGTTGCTTCTAATCTTAGGTGCCGTTATATACCAAAAACAGAGCACGAAATCATTTAAGTGACGTTTATTGTTTTGCACAATAAACGTTATTTTAATATGTAGAACTAGCTTTTGCCCGCGACTTCGTTCGCGTGGGATAGTGGCATCCGGCAGATTTTTGGTTTGAACAATAGATGGCGCTGTATGTCCGGAATAAATTGTATTTTTTATTTTTATTTTTTGTAAAAAAAACTATCCTTTGTCCTTCTCCTGGCTCTAAACTACCTCCCTGCCAATTTTCAGCTAAATCGGTTCAGCTGTTCTTGAGTTATAAGTGGAGTAACTAACACGACTTTCTTTTATATACATAGATGTAATAAAAACGGTTTTTGTGAGTTAATCTTAAAAGATAGACATACACTGTCGCGGACTGTTTTTTAGATCATTAAAAGAGCTATTATTCTTTAATACATATTTTTTGTGTATCTTGAACCGTTTTCACGGCGCACGCAACGGAAGGCTTCAAAGATGAAATAATTTCTCCCGTTTTTGACACATTTACCACTATATCTTTGCTCCTATTGGTCGTAGCGTGATGTTATATAGCCTATAGCCTTCCTCGATAACTGGACTATCCAACACAAAAAGAATTATTCAATTCGAACCAGTAGTTTCGGAGATTATCGCGTTCAAACAAACAAACAAACAAACAAACAAACAAACAAACTCTTCCGCTTTATAATATTAGTATAGATAACCAAAAAGCAACGAAAACAAACTATCGCCGAGCAGCCATTGAGATCTCACTTTAGTTTTAAAGTTGTCTAAAGGACATACTAGATGGCGTTGTACGCATAAATGCTAAGCGACCTTCGTAAACTGTTCAAAATCTGTTGTAAATAATGTTGACGACTTAAAATTTAGTACATAATAGAGTAGATTTTTGTACTCACGTTAATTTTATTTCTTGTTTTAATGTTACATTATTAATTGTTTTTAGTCTAATAGTTAATAGTCTCTGCATAGCTACGAATAAGTGAATAACACCGCGTTAATTTTAATAAACGACTAAATAAATAGTATTTGTATGCCATATGAGTTCATTTTTACCTAGTCAAATAGAACAAAAAGTTTTTCATGTATTGTTTTAAATATTGTGGTTAGCGCCATCTTGTGTCACTTGCATGAACTGCTTAAAAAGAATATAGACCTCTAATTTAATAAAAATACAAAAGGTAGCAGCACTTAATCTACATGCCTTGTATTATTCTTTTTTGTTTTGATAAAAAATATCATGTATTACTAGCACCAAAAGGGTAAGCCAAGCATGCGTTATAGTGTATCTCTATTTGTATTTTGGAGAATTGCTAAGAAACTGGTTAAACCTCGTTCTGCACTAGTTCGTGGTAGAAAGTTCGTCGGTCTTTTAAAGAGTTTTCGATGTGATTTTCAGAAACCCTTACGTTTTTGGTGCTAGTGACATTTTCCGATCATTAAAACCTTTTGAAAATACATTAAGTCGTTAAAACCAAGATTTCGGATAAGTGTTCGTTTTTGCATAAGAGTTTATATACCTACCTACATCATAAAGGTAGGTTATATCAACGAACACTCAAGTTCTAACGTTGAAAATAAATTAATGGTTTGAAAAAACTTCCGGCTGCATCATCAGATCACTTCGACAGATCCAAAAGTCAAATGTTTTTATTTCAAATAGGCTTTTGCAGGCTCCTATGAAACGTCACACCAGTTCCAAATCTATATATCTATTGAGCCAATCTCTATAAAACGTGGAATCTTTCAGGGAGAGTAAGTCCTTTGTGTTTTTGTATACGGCACTAAACCCACGCTGCGTGGTGCATCGCGAGAATACCAGTGGAGAACTTTCTCACTCCAGCTTCCATCTGTGTGACTAATAATAGATAAAGGACGAGACGGTAATTTTTAACCTCATGCTTAGAAACACTTTCATGGATTGGAACAATGTGGGCGCATTTCCAGGTGTCTGGAAAGTAACCCTTTGTAATAATGCATTAATTAAACACGATGTGTAAAGGCTTACATTTAAAATTCGGGTTAATCCTGTAATCAGAGACAAATTGAAATTTAAAGCTAGGTATGGTCATGTGGGGTAACTGTGCGCAGCGGGTAAGTGTGCGCAACCCCTTTATTTATAAATGGGCTGGCCAAAATTTGTAAAATGTCTACACAAATTAAAGATGTGTTGGTGGATAATTAGTTTATGCAAGAAAAGTTCAAATAGAATCATTCGCTTACTCAAAAAATAAAATATTTTAAATCTGGCGTTGCAGAGGTTTTCTTGTCATAGTAAAAGTTAGATTATGTAAATGAATTTTTCTGCTGTTAGTAATGTATTAAAGCCTTTCATGTAGTATAACATTTGAAGCTTTGTTATGCCTCAATAAAGTTCGCTATATATCATGAAAATTAGTCTGCTTAAAGTAATAAAAAAATTACAAATTTTATTTGACTGCGCACACTTACCCACAGTAAGTATGGGGTAAGTGTGCGCAATTTGAGTTGATTGAATTAAAGCGATATTTCTACAATGTATCAAAATATTATCGGTTACTTGTCGATTTTATTATTACTTCAATAAATGCTTTACCTGATACATATATTAATTTATCTTCCGTGCTAATTATTTAATTTTTACTCTAGTTTGAAAAAAAAGTGCGCACACTTGCCCTACATGACTCTACTTATATCTGTCACCAAAAAATAACAAGATCCATAAGTTTATCAATTTACTAGGAAGTTTATAAACTTTCGTAAGATTCTAAACGGGAGATAAATTGTAATATTTTACGTCCACATTTTCTTTAATTTTATATAATATCTCCATAGACTTGGATAATGTAATAAACAAGTAGGTAAAGATGATTATTTCATGTTAACTAACTAAAGTGTCTGGTAGCTGACCTTAATGTAATTCGAAAAAGGCTAGTTAGCCCAGTGCAGGGCACGCCATAATAGTAGCGAAAAGTCCCCTCTTTGAGGTGTGGCTCGAGCCACTATACAGACGGCCCGAAGGACACGGTGAACCACACAGTCCAGGTTTGTCGCCTGGGAAGGGCACCGCCGTGTCCTCGTCGAAGCAATAGGCAGCGGTGACCTCTCGTGCCCGGCCCTGGTTCAAGCCATGGTCATCCCAGCTGCTGCCATGGACGTGGAAGACACCACGGCGCCGGGTATCGAGTGACGTCTCCCTGTCAAAGGCGTGGGTCTGTGGGCCGTAAGTTTCGGTTGCGGTTCCGTCTCTTAGAAGACACGAGCCCGTCTCGGCAGCGAAGAGACTCAGCAAACCCCGTTGGGTTTAAAAGTCACTAACAGTCTGACACTCCTTCACGCTGCCTAACCACAGCGGGAGGAATCATTTGATGATTTATCATAAAAAAGTCGACAATAGCTTAAACCGTTTTTAAGAATTACTCAGTACCAAGTTGGTTATACATACCATATTTATTACTTTGGCTAACTTTGACCAGCTATTATGAATAATATCTAGATAAAGTAATTAATTTATCACATTGTCAAGTCAATTTGGGTATTATATGAGTATGTGATTATGTATAATATTTATTTAATCACTATGGCTGTAACATCTATACATATAATATATACTTATATAAAAATGAAACCCGCTTTCCGTTGTCACGAGATAACATGAAAACGGCTTGACCGATTTGGGATTTTGAAAATTAGAGGGGAGGTAACTTAGATCCGGTAGAAGGTTTTAGGATAGTTTTTGTCACTATCCGGCTACGGGACGCGGGTGAAACCGCGGGCGAAAGCTAGTTTTCAATAATATTCCAGACCGTTTTTATTTTATTATCTAATTATTTGGCAATTTTTTTACTAATTGAGACATATTTATTGTAATTAGAACTATACAGGTAAGTACAGGTATGCCTACAGCTTTCAGTTTTCATGACGCTACGGTCCATAGAAGATGGTTGGAAGAAAGATAAAATTACGACTTTATAAGAAACCGGCCGAGTGCGAGTCGGACTCGCGCATGAAGGGTTTCGTACCATTATTTATAAAACGGACAAAAAAATCACGTTTGTCGGGAGCCCCCCTAAATATTTATTTAATTCTAGTTTTCAGTATTTGTTGTTAAGTATAGCGGTAACAAAAATACATAATCTGTGCAAATTTTAGCTCTCTAACTATTACAGTTCATGAGATACAGCCTGGTGACAGACGGACGGACGGACGGACATAGGAACGTAAACAATAGGGTCCCGATTTACCCTTTGGGTATGGAACCCTAAAAACAATTTAAAAGTAGTTCAAATAGTTTTTACCGTTAATATCAGGCTATAACCTGTCGAAGTGCAACCCTCAAGTACTGTTAAAAACATCAGACTTTTCTTAATAATAGTCTTGTGAAAAAAACGATAATTTCGCTGCAATATATACGAGCATCAGTGGTTCAATGGTAGAATGCTCGCCTGCCTCGCGAGCGACCCGAGTTTGATTCCCGGACGATTCATTAACTCCTTTACGTAATTTTACGTAACTTTTTATTGCCTTTAATCACAAATTGAAATAATAAAAAAAGCAATTTCAAATCATGATATTTCTAATTGGCAATCAAAAGCATTTATTACCGAATTACAGAATCAGTTCAGTCATAAGTGTACTACGTTAGTTTCAGCATGACTTTTTGGCGGTGTCTCCATTATTATTTCGTTATTTCATTAACATTTAAGATAGTATGGACTGGTAAGTATTTCGTAATTCTAACAGAGTTGTCCCACCGGCGTGTATCCCGAGGGGCGTGGCTTTGTTGACGATGTTTGGCGCTCGGAAAGTGTCCCGCTTGTAAGCACGCCCGGTTTTGGATAACACTTCGCTGGTGTGAAAGTAATGTTCAAATATTAAGAATTCGATTTCGCTGAAAGACAGTTCATACAAAATAGAAATTATGATTAATGTGATAAGAATATGTATTTATTTTATTTTAAGGAGAGCTTACAGATAAGGTAATAAAAAATTATAGACATGCATGAACAGGGATATATTGCTAACTAGCTTTTGCCCGCGACTTCGTTCGCGTGGAATAGTGACTTCCGGCAGATTTTTGGTTTGACCAATAGATGGCGCTATATGTCCGGATTAAATTTTATTATTTTTATATTTTTTGTAATAAAAACTATCCTATATCCTTTCTCAAGTTCCATACTATGTCTGTACCAAATTTCACACAAATCGGTTCAGTAGTTTAGGCGTGAAGAAAAGACAGACAGACAGACAGACGGACAGAAAGACAGACAGACAGAGTTACTTTCACATTTGCGTTTAAATACTACCCTTTGGATAACACTTCGCTGGTGTGAAAGTAATGTTCAAATATTAAGAATTCGATTTCGCTGAAAGACAGTTCATACAAAATAGAAATTATGATTAATGTGATAAGAATATGTATTTATTTTACTTTAAGGAGAGCTTACAGATAAGGTAATAAAAAATTATAGACATGCATGAACAGGGATATATTGCTAATTACAGGCTACCATATGCAATATCCTAATAGTTTATCTTCTTGCAGTTCCTCCAGACTACTGCTTTGCTTCCTTTAACGCCAGCGACTGCCACTTACCCCCGAAACCAGTATTCTACTACTACAAACCAGGTTCCCGATGCGCAATCCAAATGTGGCGAGGATGTCCAAACCTCAATATGTTCGAAAGCGAATACCTTTGCAGCCTAAACTGCATATTTAGAATGAATACTGTCGCTCCGGAGCCTACCGAAGAAAATGTTACAGAAACAACAAAATGTAAGTTGACATAGGAATATCTTACTCGTTTCGCAAAGCAGCCCGGAGTGTTTGAGTTGGTGATTGATATACCCGTGCATGGGATGGGCGTTAATGTCGGTTCTGTGCCTGATCTCTCTCCGGTAGTGTCAGATTTCGTCCCATCGGGCTATAGTGAAGGAATAAGGAGTGCACCTATGCTTGCGCCTGCGCAAATGCTTGTGTACTATGATATGTCCTGCGCAGGTAGCTGTCCTCATTGTACGAGAACAGCCGCCGTGGGGAAATACAGCTAATCATCGTCATCATTTTACTTTTTCTGTCTAGGCTAAGTTGCATTCTCCTAATTTCATCTAGAGTACAATAAGTTAAAAGCACTTTAGAATAATGTAGTGGGTATTCCGTGGTATGGATTAAAAATACCTTTAAATTGCCAATTTGAACAAATAACGCACTTCATTTTGGGGATTAATATGTCCAGTTTAGTAGTAGATCGTAGCCCAGTTAATCGTAAATATTTCAAAATCTCACCGCCTAGATTTCGTTTCACTGTTACTTCTAATACAACCATTCCTATTAAAGCATTTAAAACAAAATTAGAAGAAATGGATGATCGACAACTTCAGGAAATCAGTTCTATGCTAAATCAAATAATCAAGAATATAAACCCTGTAACAACTACTACTACCACAGAAATAACTGCCACAACTACCACTGAACAATCTACTGACACTACGGAAACAATTACTACGACCACTGAGGACGATGATGACAGTGACACATTGCCAGAGGTTCAAATTCATGGCTAAAATTGCAGGTAATTATGATTGATTCTTGAAAGAAACACTTGATCGCGCGGTTGGCATACGCCTGTGCACGCTCGAATGCCGCGCCACTTGTGTGCTCTTTCCTGTTCTCTGGGTTACCATCAATATTTTTTTAATAATAACTTTTTTTCGAAAAATTAAATAAGACAGCTATATGTATACGTTATTGTTTTTTTTTGAAGATGAAATTACTGTAAATCAATGCTATAATGTTAACCTATTAATAGAACTACACACCTTTTCAATCTATACATATAATAAATCTGTAGAAAAGTAATTTTTGTACATTGAAGAAATTGACAAAAAAAATAGCCAGCATGTTAAAGGATAACTAACAGAACCCATTTCCATCATTTTTGTCATTTTTGTCATTTTTGTCTGTTTGTCTGTTTATCTGTTTGTTTGTGCACGATTCACGTAAAATCTACGAATTCAATGCAGACAATGCTTATATACAAAAATTCTACGTAACTTGGGGTATTACTTAGTTTTTGTTTCATCGAAATCGATTCACTCTATCAAAAGATATGATTAATTTAGTGAATTCAAGATGTAAAATATTACGACACGCAATCTGTTTGTCAAAACTGTACATTTGAATGTTGTTCTTATATTAGTTAATCGGCCTATTATCAATCTTTACACAGAAATTATATTTTCTTTTAAAAAGAGTGTCCATGGAGTTTCTTGCCGGTTCTTCTCCATGAGACCAACTCTTTAGAACCGTGCACCTAACTTTGACGTTTCGAAAGGGCTTTCATAGGCCTATTTAAAATAAAAATTTTGAGTTTGAGTTTGAGTTTAGAAAATCACACCTTTATAAGTAACTTCGGAAGAAAAAAAAAATATGAAAATTTTGTTTAGCCAAGGTTAAAGTAGCTCCATCTGTGGTAAATAAAATACATCAAATTTGTCAAAAGAGCGAGGTGGTAAATGACAATTAATTACCATTTACATTCTTTATAGAGGATTATTATTTCAACAGATGGAGTTGTGTATTTTCCGTAATTCACCATATTTTAACACGTGATGTAATTTTTCGATAGATATTTCAATAGTGTTTGTCAGTTTGCCGTGCCACATCAAAATCCAACTATAATTATTACCTTGATGAAAATAAAATTAATAGTTCTCAGCCAAATTTAAAACGGTGCCATCTAAATTATTTTTTGAACATTATGTCAAAAATGATGACTTTAGTGGAACAATTAATTATCATTTAAAGTTACAGATGGAGTTCATATCAGGATTTTTTCATAAACATAGTTTAGCTTGTCTTCCACTAATGTGGTGGCCTTAAAACAAATTACTTTGAGTGAGTAGTATTAAGTAGACCTTAATTATTTTTTCTGACGCAAAATATGTAAACTTAATGCTAGAAGAAAGGAAGATCTATCTCTCGCAAGCGCTGCTAAGCGTGAGGTAGGTAATGTAGGCTTCTGTAGCTTTAAAAACAAGCCCAGATACAAAGTGCAGATAAGAAATGGGAGCTTTCTCGATTTAATACCATACACACGTAAAACGTACAAATTACGCGTCGCATACCAGAGACATGCTTACTTACAACTTCTGATCGCAAATACACTGTTCACGATTACGAACAGTCTCAGTAAGACCCGAGCCAAGTCTAAAAAAACACCTTTTATATAAAACTACGTTTGATGTCATTCAATTACAAAGACAGAATTGTTCTCTGTTGCAAATCCTATCCACCTATATCCTATCCTAATCCAGCATGCATTGCAGGTGTGCATTGCACAAAAACCAATGGTATCCTATTCGAGAAGTCAAAAGAGTCGGCCTGCCAACGTCAGCTTTTGCGCTAAGCAAGTGTTCTTAATAGTATCAGAATTACATTCATCGTTGAATGAGGTGAATACATTTTCAGAAACCACAATAACAGTAGGAGCCAAAGCGTATGATCGCTTCATAGAGCTCTGATTGGCCCCAGGTGAATTTATGCAAACATTTCGGTGGAGTCCCGCCTTATCATAGTGAGTGAATGCACAGAAAATCCCCGTCATACAAGTGTTTCTCCCCAGTAGTGAAACTATCCTACGCTATGCGCCTGCTGATGATGATGACTCATTTTATCATCCATCCAGCTATTCCCCAGCTATGTTGGTGTTGGCTTCCAATCACCGAATCTGTTTGAGTACCAATATTTTGCTTGGAGCGACTACCTATCTACCTATTTTCAATCCAGTCAACTACACAAGACGATATCCATGGTAAGACTGACAGACTTTCTGGCTTCTGATTAGTCGCAGCAGCTGCAGAAAATGTACAAATGACAGCTTTGTCAGACTCAAAGCATATGTACATAGATTATAGCTGTTTCCTGTGAAAATTACTTACGCACCATACGTAATAATTTTCCAAATTGGCTGACTAGATCCAGAGATATCCACAACGTCACAAACTTTACTTCTTTTGTTTAGATAAATGGTTACATCCACAACACAACCTTGATCAATGAATCTATGCGACTGGTAAGTGGTAATCCTAATTATACTGTCACGTGAAAGAATGCACCTACGGGATAAGTAGTATTTTGACGATTCTATATTGCCCACGCAGACGAAGTTGCGGGCAACAGCTAGTATATTATAAATCTGCATATTTATAATAATAAAAAAGGTTACTTTTACATATTTGCTGCACCGACACATCTCGCCGTACTGGGAAGACGGGAAGGTGCAAGTGCGTCGACGCAACTTGCGTGCCACGCCACACTAAAGGCCTTCCCACCTTCCAAGCATTATAGACATCCCATCTGGTCTTTTGGCATGGTCACGTGCTAAGCCTTTGGGTTCTCAAACGCCTGGCACTCCGGCGGTGACACTCTTGTCACTTGTCACGACGGATAAAGTCATTAATACTAGCGTGCCGTGTCATGCGACCTGCACTCTTGCTGCAAGAAAGACCATGGTGACATAGATTACGTTAGTTATATCGAACTTTACATGTATAGCGGCTGCCACTGTGAACATTAGCACGAGTAGCTGCTAAACGTACTGCCATGAAGTTGGATTGCCATAATGACGTCACAAGCGTGAAGACCAATCTGACCGCGTTATTATTCACCTGTTGTTTTTATAATATACATTTTTAATTTAAGAGTTTTTCGCATTGTATAACGAAATAATTTATTATGCTAATAAAAATATAATATACATATACATATGTAGCATATTATACAACCAGTTTTTCAAATAATCAGGCAACAGTCGTTATATACTTCTCTTATGAAATAGCAGTATGACCAGCTGGATAGGTACTTATAAAACTTAGTCTATTTCATCATCATCATCTGCTTCGCCTTTTCCCAACTATGTTGGGGTCGGCTTCCAGTCGAACTGGACGTAGCTGAGTATGTGTTTTTATATGAAGCAACTATCTGTCACACCTCCTCAACCCAGGCAGCCCGGTAGCCCTTGGTAGATAAGACTGCTTGTCCGAATTTTTGGTTTCTCGGATGGTTAGTGAGAAACTAATTATAGCCAGGTTCCAAAGTGAAGACGTATGTATATCAAGATAGTGGTCAATCAACAGATCGTGGCTGATCCTTGGCCACGAGCTCTTCACAAAGCAACCATTAATGATGACGTATTCAAAAGGCTCCCATTATCCTGTACCTACTGTAGTCCATTATCCCTCAATAGCAACGACCGATACCGATAATCGATAGACTACCGATACAATCGAGATTTCAATCGATTCTGCTGTAATTGACATAATAATAGTGCTCAGCTCGACATGTTTATATCTTTCGATTTATCTGTTTGCTGGTTAATATAAATGTGGGCAGAATTGGCGATGATATGTGGACTGAAAGTTAAAAGGAATGTGGTCATGGGATGGTATCTATTAAGAATTAAATGTATGTAGTTCAGTAGATTGGGTTCTGTACATAATATGTGTTCAAAACGAAACGATGGTCTTTGAGATAGCTACAATGTTTTATTAGATAGGTCATAATTAAGTAGTTTGTAAGAGTTATGCCCAATTCGTCATTTTAGTGATTTGGCATCCATAAAAAACGTGTCCCGATTTGTCATTCGATAAAATATTTTATTTTGCTTGGTCTCAATTCGTCATCCGTACTTTATTTTGTAAAAAGTACTGTCAACAAGAAAAGCTTTACAATATTGTAATATGTTTTTTTTTATTTATGTTGTATATGTTTTTTTCCGAATATGGCAAGACGCTATTAATAAAATCGCGATTTCAACGGCGTCACACAACGCACGACCAAAACCAAAATACCAGGATCGCATAAATCAGATGAGTAATATACCAATCAACGAGTGTCCATGGAACTGCCCACCGTGTACTAGGACCGCATAACTTACAGGAGTATAGCAGTCAAGAGTGTCACGATTTTACGATATATAAAATCAGGTAATAAAACAGAAGCCTTTTGTTTTCTAGAAAGAGACAAAATATAGAAGAGGGGGCAAAGTATGGTCCGGTTTCTATTGTTTTGTGTAAATATTTAGTTGGTTATTGAGTTAGTAAAAATGAATACCGGAAAAACAGTAAATAGCACAATTTGTGACCAAAACTTAAGCTCATTTAAATAAATAAAATAAAATAAATATATTTTCTTAATTGTGTATGGATGGTAAATGTCTATTTCACCACCATCCTAAGGTAGACTGGTAGAGAACGCCTAAGGCGTTAAGTCTGCCGTTGTACAATGTGCAAAAAGTATTTTAAATATATAAATAAATAGTAAGAACAAGAAGTTTAAGAAGATAATTTATCTGAAACGTTTTGTTTATACGAACAAGGTCCAATTAAAAAAAAACTGCAGTATTTGCAACACAACTGCTGACTAGATTCAAATTATTTTTGTTTGTGAATATTTTTATGTATACAATCTCTTTGCTAGTTATGGGCTCCTGGTACTTTTGTTACCGGTACAAAAAGTATCGAGTCACATTTTCGGGTTTATATAAAATGCCCATGTTGTCTTCACCTGTGTTTTAATGTAAATTTTATTATTTTATTATACTTATATGAGAGCTATTAAAACCTTTACCTACATCGAAGTTTTTCATTTAAAATTTATTCAAACACTTTTATTTCTGACGGTACTCTGCTACGTGAAATTTTATGCGGGTGACGAAACGAAACTCAAAATTCAAATATTAAATTATTTATTTTGCTCGAATGACCAATTGGGATTTGGTGTATGGAAAAAATAGTTGGTGACCAATCGGTACTAATGACAAATTGGGAATAACTCGTTTGTAATAGTAACGCAAAACCAAGTTCACTGGAATTATAATAAAGCTGGAGAGTTTGAACATTGTTCCGGAAGCTGTGTTGACTTTTTTTATTATCTTTTAACTTTGTCAAAAACTGTCCAAATCGCGTCCTGATGTGGGAACCGGGTATCAATCAGTCATGTTACAGCCAAACTAAGTATAAAACTTTATAGATGTGAATCACATCATGTGATAGGCGACTACAAAGTAGAATATTAATGCCTTTCAAGGTCCCCTGTCATTTGGAGAGTCCATTACAAATCTAAGGGAGGGTCGATGAATGCGGGGTTGTATGAATTACTGTGTAATGATTTCAAGACCTAATTTGTAAAACAAAACAGTACACTTAAAAAAAGTACGAAATGTCGGCAAAAAGATTCATGCATCGGCCGGGAATCGAAACCCGGGCCGCCCGCGTGGCAGGCGAGTATTCTACCACTGAACCACCGATGCTGCTGTTCATCATCATCATCATCCTCCTGCCTGCTGTTATAGTGGTGAAAATAGTGATTTGTGTTATTTGCTAACAAATTTTGTCACTAAGTTCTTTTGCAGTATTGATACAAGTGTTTTCTTTCGGTTATAAAAAACAGCATAACTACATACCTATAACAAAATTATTTTCCTCTGAGTACTGAGTAGGTATAACACAATATTCATCAGCATTCCTTCGGTTATGTGAGCAGAAGTTGTCGTATAGATATGTACATATTTAGACAGTCAATACTAGGCACAGTTTAAAGGAAGACATTTATGTTTCTATCGATTTTAGGATGGAAACTAGGTTCCAATTGAGTGATTTGTTTACATCAATGTTGAGCAATCGGTAAGTGCTAGATACTATAGGTATATAGTACGTTTTTTGTGGGTTTCGCTGTGGGTTATCGGACTTCTACTGACCAAAAATACATCGTTTGCCTTCGTAGGCCTTTTATGTAGGTACCAGGGCCACGGTAACTCTTTAAAATAATCCTGTAGCCCAGGCAATTAGGCACTTACGTTTGCGAAATATCATCATGCATCTATCAGTAGAATGTTTATTCGCGTAGGTACCTACTATATAATTAGTAGATATAAGTTGGTATAATTAATGCATGTAGCCTAATTTCAATAAATAAATACCTACCCTTGCATTACATAAATCTTTAACCACCTCATAGGTACCTTCCTAACACAAATTACATTAGGCTGTGCAATGTTTACCAAATAACAATATAGGTACTTCCTAATGTTTCGGAAGTTGAAAGGTCACCACGAGATGGCGCCAAAATGCAAAACAAGATGGCGACATCCGAGCAGCTGATCGACCGCACCTGACGCGCTCCGGCAACGCAAGTCTCGACTCGCAGTCAAAACGAATGAATGAGAATGACTCAGTTGCGCCAAGACCGAGTGACGGAAAGCCGCGTGAATTGTTTATTTTATTCTAATGGACGATAAATGCTATCGATGTTTCAATCACTAAATAAACAAAATATTACGCACTTTCCTAAGGACGATTGCGTAATTTCGCAGTAAGCGATGTAGTTATGTGTTTATATCGATTTAAGAGATGTTCTCGATGTGGGACAGTGCTCTCAGTCAGTGTGTCTAGGTCAGACGATTTTGGTGCTCCGTCCGATGTTTATCTTATCGTTCGTTGCAATTATTTACGTACCTACGTTGTCGTGTATTGATTGGAGGGGAGTCGTTGACTCGTTATCAGTTTGTGTGAAGTGATTGTTGTTGTTTGTGTTTGTAAAGGATAATCATGTTTGGCGTTTTTATGAAACGGTGGAAGCCTAAAAGGTGAGTGTAGTTTTTAGTTCGCAGTTCTTACATAGATTATACTTGATATTAGCATACTTAATCAAACTGAAGGCTGATTTATTTTCGAAAAAAAAACATAGTTTTGATAACCTTCACAATGAATCATGAATTAATAAATAGTCAAATTCAGTTGTCTTTATCACTTATACAAAATGTCAGTTGATTGGTATCAATTCTCAAACAATCGTCCGTTGATGTTGATTAAATCAATGGGGTTTAATTCAAACAATCCGCTGTAACCTAACTTTAAATAGAAGTACATCAAAAATATACTGTTTTTAAAGACGGAAATTCCTTAGATATGTTTGCATCTAAATTGGGACTAATTTTGGCACGTAACAGACAGGCGGCAGAGATGTGTTGACAGACTAATGAATAAAAATAGAAGAAATAGATTTAACGGCAGACTAATAAAATAACGGCAGACAAGTTTCACTATAATTGTATCGAATTCTTTGAATTGGAAACGTTAAACCATGGGTTCTTTCCTAGTAGTACTATCACCGTTAAATTTTAAGACGACCCACCGACCATTAGATCAAGAACTAAGTAATGTCGAGTTGCACTCTAAACGATTTGACTAATGAGAAGGTTATGGTTATGGGTAATCGTTATACCTAGTTAAATGGGGCAACTCATCCTAAGATTCCTCGCTAGTAAGCTTTAAGTTTATTAAGAGGCTGGGACTTACTGGTAAATCTCTCTCACCAGTGTCATACCTAGCTACTTCAGACCGCGCTACCACTTGACAGACGAGGCGAGACCATGATCGAGGCATAAGTAGATACCTATTATAGGTACCTAGTAAGTAAGGCTACATACTAATAACCAGTGATACTTATCTAATTACACGTTCACGTTGTTATTGCACTGATTGGATCTGATAAGTATCGTATTAGTGTGATAAAATAATAAGTCAGGCTACTGAAGTTTAATCTTTATCAATACAGTAGTAGGCACGTTTTCATTGTTACATTATATTTTTTACACCAACATAGAGCAACACCAACTGAAGCCAAATATCTATAAGTTAGTAAAAACTAAAATTTTAACCATCAGGTTACATAAAAAGATTAACTGTCGATACGCGACTCTAAAGGTGAAGTGAATCCATACCTATGACAAACTGTGACAAGGCTGTTGGTTTATTGTGTAATATTTTAAAAGGATACCTAATAGATTTTATATTACAACCATAAAATATAAACGAGAAGAAGCTCAATTCAATTCAATTCAATTCAATGTATTTATTTGTGAGCATAGGTATACAGAAAGGTCTTAAAATTAAACATGTTAGAGCTCTATGTTCTACCAAATGGAATTGGTGTACAAATAATTTTAATCCTATTGAGTTTATATAAAATCATAGTGTTTCTATTTTATCATTTAGAAATATTTCAACTGAGTAATATGCCTTATCTATTAGAAATGTAATTAATCTACGTTTAAGGGCTGATTTTTCAATCATCAGTTAACTTCTATCTGAGGAATAAATATGGCGGTTTGACATATTTTCCATACAAAACCTGTCAAAACGTCAAACATATTCCTCAGATAAAAGTTATCTGGCGATTGAAAAATCAGCCCTAAAAATACTAATATTCTGTTCAGTTCTTTGATACCTTTTAATATTATTATGTATTTATCAACGACTACCCATTCGTGGTCCCACCGGGTCTGGAACGGATATGCAGTCACTCCTGTAAAACAATGACAGCATTGCAGACATGCATTAAGTCTTAAACCGACCCTAACATAATTTGAAAATGGCGTATAGTTATAGACCTACGGGTTTTACCAGACAGTTGACGTTTTAATATTTGCCGGAATGTGGATGTCTTAAAATTACAGAATCTAACTGTACCTCTAGTAACAAAATGCTGTCCTAGCATAGCTGCATTAAAAGCTTAACATGAGCGTTATGTTGGTAAACCTAGCGCCGAATGCGCGCCGTAATGTTGGTAAGTAATTTTAATAATTTTTGAATCAGTACACACGGTCATACCGTTACCGATTGCAGTACTTGCTGACAAGTCGAGCCAGATCGGCAAATGCTTAATGCTCAAGTGTCGGGTTTGCAAAAAAAAAGAATACAAGTCATACAGGCAAATTAGGATATCACATGACATACAACCGTCAATCTGTTGGGAAAATCCTTTGTTTTTTGTGATGCGAATATTTTTAGTAATGGCAATGAACAGCTTATTTATGGAATTGATGATTTATTATAATACAGAAACTGGAGATGAAAAAGATAGAAAATAAGAAAGAAAAAGAAGAAAGAAAAATAATTTATTTTTGCGCAGACGCACACGTATACAATTATTATAACAAAAACAGAAATAACACTAAAAAAACTTAATACTAAACAGTTTTAATCTATGGTCCACAGCGTCGCTCTCTATCCTATCTCATAGATTTTTATTATCTGTGGACCATACCTGGAAAAAAGTCACTAAGTATCACATTGATAACAATAAACATTAAGAAGAAAAAAAAATTATAATTAATACAATTTCACAAATTGCTATCATATAAAACAAATGTTATGGTGCGTGCGCAAAAAAAAGAACGTACTCAGCATATGCTGCGACCTCAACCACGATGTAGGCCTTATAGAGACTTACTACATGAAAGCTTTTAGATAGAACGCTAAACCCTATAAAAAGCAAAAAATAACTTTAAACACTACGTAAGTACCAACTAAAGCATGTCAGACTAAACTAAATTTTGTCGTGTCGGGGGACCGCTCTAATTTATTAGCCTAACGCTAGAAGTAATTATATACTACTACATTATATACTACTTATAACTTTGTATATAATTTTGTTTAGATACGTGTTTTTTTTTATACGAATGGTGTAATTAGGTAGGTATCATTTGATTTATGTAAGTATTTTTGAAGGTAAAAAGCGGTCCCCCGACACGTCAAAATTTAGTTTAGTCTGACATGCTTTAGTTGGTACTTACGTAGTGTTAAAAGTTATTTTTTGCTTTTTATAGGGTTTAGCGTTTTTAACCTTTTGTCATAATAATTGTGTACTTTTTTGGGTCGGGGGTTTTTTTAAATTTATAATTTTATTTTATTTCATGCTTTTTAAAGGAGCTCCTTAATTTTTCCTTCTTTCATTTAATTTCTTTTATTTTAAGATGGGGGTCGCTATATGCGATCTCGGCGAAAGGAAGCTGTTTCTAGATTTTCAGCACAAATATAAATCGGTTTATCCGTTTCATTCCGGCATTCCAGGGTTTCATCCGCCACATCCCATTTCCAGCATCAGGTTCTCGTCAATCAGAAACATGAAGAGAACTCGTCAAGACAAATTCAACGAGCCCAAACTCGATGGGTTTACTAAAAGGCAGTTCAGGGTTACGTTTCCTATCTTCGTGCCCTAACAGCAGACCAGCTCAGTGGTTCCAGAAGACATTAGTGTTCCAAATTTCAGATCCCACATATGCTTGCAAGTAAACTGAGCGTGTAACATTCCTATCACACCTAACAAACGAGCTGATGACCTTGAAGACCTGTACCGATTTCCACCAAACATAGGCTATAAGTTAGTAAAAACTAAAATTTTAACCATCAGGTTACATAAAAAGATTAACTGTCGATACGCGACTCTAAAGGTGAAGTGAATCCATACCTATGACAAACTGTGACAAGGCTGTTGGTTTATTGTGTAATATTTTAAAAGGATACCTAATAGATTTTATATTACAACCATAAAATATAAACGAGAAGAAGCTGGCATGATACCTTTTAATATTATTATGTATTTACTACACATTCGTGGTCCCACCGGGTCTGGAACGGATATGCAGTCACTCCTGTAAAACAATGACAGCATTGCAGACATGCATTAAGTCTTAAACCGACCCTAACATAATTTGAAAATGGCGTATAGTTATAAACCTACGGGTTTTACCAGACAGTTGACGTTTTAATATTTGCCGGAATGTGGATGTCTTAAAATTACAGAATCTAACTGTACCTCTAGTAACAAAATGCTGTCCTAGCATAGCTGCATTAAAAGCTTAACATGAGTGTTATGTTGGTAAACCTAGCGCCGAATGCGCGCCGTAATGTTGGTAAGTAATTTTAATAATTTTTGAATCAGTACACACGGTCATACCGTTACCGATTGCAGTACTTGCTGACAAGTCGAGCCAGATCGGCAAATGCTTAATGCTCAAGTGTCGGGTTTGCAAAAAAAAAGAATACAAGTCATACAGGCAAATTAGGATATCACATGACATACAACCGTCAATCTGTTGGGAAAATCCTTTGTTTTTTGTGATGCGAATATTTTTAGTAATGGCAATGAACAGCTTATTTATGGAATTGATGATTTATTATAATACAGAAACTGGAGATGAAAAAGATAGAAAATAAGAAAGAAAAAGAAGAAAGAAAAATAATTTATTTTTGCGCAGACGCACACGTATACAATTATTATAACAAAAACAGAAATAACACTAAAAAAACTTAATACTAAACAGTTTTAATCTATGGTCCACAGCGTCGCTCTCTATCCTATCTCATAGATTTTTATTATCTGTGGACCATACCTGGAAAAAAGTCACTAAGTATCACATTGATAACAATAAACATTAAGAAGAAAAAAAAATTATAATTAATACAATTTCACAAATTGCTATCATATAAAACAAATGTTATGGTGCGTGCGCAAAAAAAAGAACGTACTCAGCATATGCTGCGACCTCAACCACGATGTAGGCCTTATAGAGACTTACTACATGAAAGCTTTTAGATAGAACGCTAAACCCTATAAAAAGCAAAAAATAACTTTAAACACTACGTAAGTACCAACTAAAGCATGTCAGACTAAACTAAATTTTGTCGTGTCGGGGGACCGCTCTAATTTATTAGCCTAACGCTAGAAGTAATTATATACTACTACATTATATACTACTTATAACTTTGTATATAATTTTGTTTAGATACGTGTTTTTTTTTATACGAATGGTGTAATTAGGTAGGTATCATTTGATTTATGTAAGTATTTTTGAAGGTAAAAAGCGGTCCCCCGACACGTCAAAATTTAGTTTAGTCTGACATGCTTTAGTTGGTACTTACGTAGTGTTAAAAGTTATTTTTTGCTTTTTATAGGGTTTAGCGTTTTTAACCTTTTGTCATAATAATTGTGTACTTTTTTGGGTCGGGGGTTTTTTTAAATTTATAATTTTATTTTATTTCATGCTTTTTAAAGGAGCTCCTTAATTTTTCCTTCTTTCATTTAATTTCTTTTATTTTAAGATGGGGGTCGCTATATGCGATCTCGGCGAAAGGAAGCTGTTTCTAGATTTTCAGCACAAATATAAATCGGTTTATCCGTTTCATTCCGGCATTCCAGGGTTTCATCCGCCACATCCCATTTCCAGCATCAGGTTCTCGTCAATCAGAAACATGAAGAGAACTCGTCAAGACAAATTCAACGAGCCCAAACTCGATGGGTTTACTAAAAGGCAGTTCAGGGTTACGTTTCCTATCTTCGTGCCCTAACAGCAGACCAGCTCAGTGGTTCCAGAAGACATTAGTGTTCCAAATTTCAGATCCCACATATGCTTGCAAGTAAACTGAGCGTGTAACATTCCTATCACACCTAACAAACGAGCTGATGACCTTGAAGACCTGTACCGATTTCCACCAAACATAGCTAAGAACACTCCCGACTGACATATCTTTTAAACAAAAAAAAACCGCATTACAATGCCACACACACACACGCACACACACACACACACACACACACACACACACACACACACACACACACACACACACACACACACACACACACACACACAGACACGTCAAACTTATAACACCCCGTCGTTTTTGCGTCGGGGGTTAATAAAACAAATGTTATGGTGCGTGCGCAAAAAAAAGAACGTGCTCAGCATATGCTGCGACCTCAACCACGATGTAGGCCTTATAGAGACTTACTACATGAAAGCTTTTAGATAGCTTTTAGATATACATGTTCTGGTTTGTCGATCACTTCCTACGGTGTGGGCTGCTCTTGTATCATCTTCTTCGGTTTGGTGGAGCATACTATGAATCCACTTACTGCACAATTTCCTTGTATCACATATTAACATATCACAACACAATATTTACATAAAGTCATATCACAACATAAAACACAACATTTATATTATATTATTTATTTATTTTAATTTATATCAATTCATAATCAGCGTCACCGATAGACGTCATCGCGGTAGCACCGGCTGTCGCTGAAAATCAGCGCTGGGACTCTGTCTCGTTTCGGGTCGCAGCATTAGGGTCCGTTCAGATAGACCGGGTCGGAGAGCAGAGCAAATTTCTTAGCACGTTGAAAATTGAGTACTTAGTATTTGAAGTAAGGTTTATTTTTGCATGCGCACTGCTTTTGTAATTGACAAAAGGAAAAAGGTCTATCTGAACGGACCCTTATGCTGAGCGAGGGCCGTATTGCGCGCTTTAAGACGCATATTTTCCCCTTCTATCATTATTTCTGTATAATGTGCCTAATTTTAAGTGTGTGTATGCGTCTAATAATTGTAGCGCAATAAAAAATATACTTCTATATTTTCTTTCTTTCTTTCTTTCTTTCTATAGCAACAAACCGTAAAGAATCTCAACAAAAGCTGTGTAATAAAAGAACAGAATAATAATAAATCGATCGGCAATTAAAGTTGATGATAAATAATAACCGATTGATGCCTCTGATAGCATCGATTAGAATATCTTTAATAATGGACCAAATAGCCAGGAGAAAGCTGAAAGGCTAGCGAATGAGGTATTAATTAAAATAGCTTAAAATAATAGTATTAGGTACCTAAAAGATCCTAAAGAGCCTTTTGAATTTAATGGACAATTAAGCGCTAATACTGTAAGCATAGATTTAAAAATTCTACCTGTGTATATAATAAAGGCATAAAGGTAATGCAATTTTATGCATTTGAGCAATCTAGATGTTTTGTAGGCCTTCTTAATATTAAATCACCTTAAACAGGCTTTTACTAGGCCACGTTTCGATTTGTAACTCTCCCATCTGTACAATTTTCTAAAATGTTGGCCCAAACTTTCAAATAAATGGCTCATCGCCCTTATATATATATATATATATATATATACCTTCTTTGGACCCGATCATTTTTTTGTAATAGGTACCAAAAATCGTTGACAGATGTCTCAAAGAACCGGAACGGTTCGTTAGTTCGCTCTTGATTGATCCCCGTACGTATTTAACCTAGAAGAAGGCTCATCATCCGATTTAATGACATTTTCCAAAATGTTAAATATTTCATTCTGATATTTTGATAACATCCCAATACCAATTTGATAAAATTTCAAAATCTTTCATTTTACGAAGCTAACCTAATCTAAATCGTATTCAAAATGTTCAATATCTCACAACTATCCTACTATGTCACATACAATTTCAAACAAAAAAGTACGAAAAATCAGAGGTGTACCGCAGGGCACAATACTCGGTCCACCGCAGAAGATTTACTACTAAAATGTATAGCTATGCAGCGTCGGACTGGCCATACAGTCGAGGTGGCATTTGCCAGCCGGGCCCCAGCCTGCACGGGCCCCCCCACAGGCCTGGGTTGAGAGGCATGCGGCAACCTCAGCACAGGGGGGGGGGCCCGCGCAGCGTGCCCCCTGTGCTACGGTTGCCCATGTGCATGTCTCGTAAACTATGCGTCTTACAAAAAATTTGAAAGACAAAACAATTTGCTACAAATTATGACTTACGAATTTTTTGTAAGAAGCGTAGTTTACGAGATATCGCGAAAAGTGTTTTCACCCCTTTTTTCAAGATGGCGGCCGGGGGACCTGCTTTAGTTAGTTTTCTTGCTTTAGTTTTTAAAATAAACTAAAGCAAGAAACCCTACAGGAATCGGTCATGATTTCGAAGGACTGAGACATTTTTGCTGTTGTAAGGTCGCGGCAAAAACGCGTAAAATTCGCAATTTACGCGGTTTTCTAGATCTAGCTAGCAGGGCGCCAAGCATACACTAGGGCTATAGACGTTAAAAACTCGATGAATTCGAAACTGCAAAATTTATAAATAACAATTAAGAAGCGTAACATATTTATTCACTCTCATCTCATAATTTTGATGAAACGGAACGCATTACGCAAGTAAAGAGTCTGTGGTTTGGGGAATCCCCGACGCGTGCGTTCGCTGCTCCTTGAATCGTTGTTGTAATTCTCACAATTTCATTCACGCAAGTGACTTGTGAGAGACGATTTTCAGCATTGAAGCGCATTAAAACGAGATTTCGTTCTTTACTGGGGCAAGAACTGTTGGATTCGTTGATTATATTAAATACAGAATCGGATCTAATCAAGGATGACGAAAACAACAGCTTTTACGATCGAGTCATTAACTGCTTAGCTGAAAGTTCTCCTCTTTTAAAAAAAATGTTGATTGGCTAGCTTTATATAATTTGTTCTAAGTAAATACCTACTTACTATTGTATTGTATTTTAGTATAGTAATAATTTTTTTATAGTTTGTTTATCTCAATTTGTGTATCTCAGTATTTTTCGATAGCATCCCATCACCATGGTCTAGTCTCGGGCCCCGGGATTGTGATCAGCCACCCGGGCCCTTCCGGCCCAGTCCGACCCTGTAGCTATGTGTACCTAGTACCTACATACACGCTACAGTAATAAACAAGTCAAGCTATAACAAAAGCGTAAAATATCACAGCATATCACGCGATGTGAGCAGAACCTTATAGTAATAAATTGGCTGTAACGCATATCGAGTACGGATTGGATAGGTAGTTCACCAAACGACAAAGTTATTCCAACTTATTGTATTGATTTGTAGTCTGTTGTGATTGTAGAAAGCTGATTTATATCTTGAGAAATTAGGAAAGGATTTAAGAGTAGCTTATTTCCGCCTTTTATGTTTTCATCTTGCGTTGGTGTCTTAGTGATTATCCAAAGATTATGTTGCAGTAATTCTACCTTTACTATCAATGAAAATGCAAATAGCGAACGTCAAAACCATTCCCTATTTGCTCTGTGCAAACATTATGAGCCTATTTTTATAGCCCTACTATTTAAAACGAAGCCTTCCATGTGTTCAGAGTCACCAAACTGATATTTTTACAATGTCTGTTTTGTTTTTGATGTTTTCGACTCTTTAACCATCCTCCTGGGGCCCGATTCTCCTAAGTTAATAATGTCAAAATCGAATAGAAATCGAATCGCAATATGATCGCAATAGCAGTTTTAACCATATCGGGCATTCTGCTACTAATAAAAGACCAATCGTATTCGAAAATTAAAATTAAAATTATTATCGAAATGAAAATTAATTAAAATTAGGAGAATCAGGCCCCTGGGGCCCGATTCTCCTAATTTTACTTAAGCGACATACGATTCACATTCAACTGAGTTTCAATCCCGACTCAATTACGATTGAAGCGTAAGGGAAAAGCACCTATTTCCGTTAAGGTACCAGTACCCGTTAAAAGTCAGTTTTTTGCTTATTGAATTTTTCTAGCAACAATTAAGTAAAGTTTGCTTATGGCACTACCTTTTCAGTAATATTTTGTACTATTATAAACGCAATATTGTCCAATAAGTTTAATATCTTCGAAAATATACGGTGACAAAAGTTTGTTATGTGAAAAATTAAAGTTCAGACAGTGAACTCCGAGACTACCACGTCGCATTGATGAGCTAGCCATTCTGAGACGGATAACTTTAACGTAAGAGTGTTAATTTTTGCAAATATTTGAATATATTATTTTTTGATGTAACCTATAAATTGTGCTGAATCTAACTGAGAAATATTTTTTTTTGCCGTTCACATCTATTGGTACCAACAAACCCCTACTTGACCCAGTACCCGTTAAAATCGTAGTTTTTTTACCGGTTATTGGTACACGATGAACCCGGTAGCAGACGTTGTACCGAAACCCGTTATTGTGTACTTAATACCTTGAAATAGGGCTCATTTTCCTTTGGAACCGTCGAATATAATTCCGGATATTGGGACTTGCATTATAAGTTGCACGCAAAACCCGACATCGTCCTTATTGCCTTTTGTTAAGTTCTCTTTTCCTTCGATTCACTACAATTTTGTTTGTATGTGTAATTTCTGTCATATAAACTCTTGATTTAGTAATTTATCACTGTTTTTCCGACATTTGAGGCATTATTTTTAATTATACTGCCCTAACGGACCCTCAGAGCCAGAAATCCATGCCTCACGTTTCTTTAGGTTTCAGGCGACAAAATATTGAAATCGAAAGTTGTCAGTTTCTTTCACACTTGTAATTCTATAGTGAGTATCTTGTGTATTGTGTAAATATTATACATATATGTATACAAATTTCAGTATTATGTTTTATTTATTAATTACCTATTTCACCAGTTAGAGTCACAAGAAATATTTTTAAAGTAAGTATTTATATGACAGCCTATTGAAGAACTACAGACCCATCACACTTCTAAGCCATGTTTATAAGCTTTTTCAAGGGTTATCACGAACCGTCTCGGACACAGGCTTGATGACTTCCAGCCTCCCGAACAAGGCGGTTTCCGAAGAGACTATAGTACCATAGACCACATCCATACGCTGCGGCAAGTTATACAGAAGACCGAGGAGTATAACTTGCCATTATGCTTAGCGTTTGTGGACTATGAGAAAGCCTTCGATTCGGTGGAAACATGGGCGGTACTTGAGTCACTCCAACGATGCCATAATGACTATCGGTACATCGAGGTGTTGAAGTGTTTGTATAATAACGCCACCATGTCAGTCCGAGTACAGGAGCATAGCACGAAGCTGATTCCATTGAGAAGAGGCGTAAGACAGGGGGACGTTATCTCCCCGAAACTGTTTACCGCCGCAATGGAAGACGCCTTCAAGCTCCTGGAATGGAAAGCCTTCGGTTTGCCGATGACATCGTAGTCATGGCAAAGTAGATGGAGGAACTCAGTATGATGCTCGATGGCCTCGACCGAGTTTCACAACGGGTGGGCCTGAATATGAACATGCACAAGACGAAAATTATGTCAAATGTCCATGTTGAGCCCACCCCAGTCTCTGTTGGAAGCTCGGTACTCGAAGTTGTTGACTCATATATCTACCTAGGACAAGTAGTCCAATTAGGTAGGTCCAACTTCAAGAAAGAGGTCAACCGCCGAATCCAACTCGGCTGGGCAGCGTTCGGAAACTACGCAATATCTTTTCGTCCGACATACCTCAGTGCCTCAAGAGGAAAGTCTTCAATCAGTGTGTGTTACCAGTGATGACTTACGGCACCGAAACGTGGTCTCTCACTATCGGCCTCATCTCAAAGTCGCTCAACGAGCTATGGAGAGGGCTATGCTCGGGGTTTCTCTACGTGATCGAATCCGAAATGAGGAGATCAGTAGACGAACTAAAGTCACCGATATAGCCCACCGGATTAGCAAGTTGAAGTGGCAATGGGCAGGCCATATTGCTCGCAGAGCGGATGGCCGATGGGGTTGAAAATTGCTTGAGTGGAGATCAAGGACTAGCAAGCGCAGCGTAGGACGTCCACCAACAAGGTGGACAGACCTTATAAAGGTCGCCGGAAGACGCTGGATGCAGGTCGCCTCCAACAGGTATCTGTAGAGATCTAAGGGGGAGACCTATGTTCAGCAGTGGACGTCCTGTGGCTGAGATGATGATGATGATGATTTATATGACGCTTCTCCCGGGAGACCATGTCCGAGATCTGCAACATGGCCATGCCCCGAGTCCTGCCAGGAAGCGCCCGACGCCAGATGTACTGGTGGTCTAGCGAGCTGGCGTCTCTTCGAGAGGCGTGCGTCGTTCGCATCCGCCCTCAGGATGCGGAGGCCAGGGAAGCAGAGCTGTACGAGGGATATAGAGCTGTACGAGGGATGTAGAGCTGCGAACACAGCCCTCCAACTGGCCATCATCCAAGGCTAAGGAGTTGGCCAATGCGGAGTTGCTGGGTATTCTGGACAGAGATCCATGGGGGCAAGCTCCACCCATGGGCCCCCCGCTGACTTAGAGTCTTCGGCCTTGGATGGTGGAGCAGGAGGTTAGCGCTCTGTTCCCATCGCGCGGGGAACACTGAACCACACACCCGAAGACGACGATATCCCCGAGGTGACTGGGGTGGACCTGAGAGTGGCGGTAGCCAGGCTGAAAACCAAAAATATCGCCCCGGGGCCTGATGGCTGGCCTGGTCAGCGCATGTTTGGAGAGGGACCAGTTCCCACTTAGTTGGAAGACAGTGAAATTGGTCTTCATTCGGAAACCGGGGCGCCCTGCAGACTCTCCATCCGCATACCGGCCCATTGTGCTGCTCGACGAGATGGGCAAGCTATTTGACAGAGTCGTTGTAATCCGCCTCGTGAAACTTCTTGGGGGGACAGGGCTGAAACTTGCGGACCACTAACATGGTTTCCGCAGGGGGCTCTCAACGATGGAGGCCATCATGCACGTGAGCGCTCTTACGACGGGGGACGCTGTTTCCCGGGAGGGGGGATGGTCGTCTTGGCGGGATCCAGGGATCGGTTCTGGGGCCGCTCTTGTGGAACATCGGCTAAGACTGGGTGCTGCGCGCCGACCTCCCAAGCAGCGTCAGCGTAGTATGCTGACGACACGTTGGTACTGGAACAAAAGAGGTCGCACCAGGAGGCGGTCGACAAAATGTCGCGCGGGCTTGCGACAGCCATCGAAAGGATCCAGCTGCTGGGACTGGAGGTGGCCTTGCACAAGTCCGAAGCCATATACTTTCATGGGTTTCGGGATGGGCCACCTTCCCCTTCACTTTCGTCACGGTGGAAGGGGTTCCCATCGGCGTTCAGCGAGTGATGAAGTCCCTGACGTCAGCAAACCCCAGCGGGGCCCAGCAGGGCCAAGGCCTGCCGGGGCTGATTGTTCGGAAGAGTTACCGCGGCCCTGGTACATAAAAGGCCTGCGAAGGAACACGATGGTATTTTGGTCAGTAAAAGTCACACTGACACTCCCTCGCCGCTGCTAATCCACAGTGGGATTTCCTATTGATATGGATTTAGAAGTTTTTTTTTTTCATACAGTCATAACTGATAGGCAGAAGACCATATCTTCGTGGCCTTTACCACGGAGACAGTGCGTCCATTTCAGCGACAACCAGGCAGTACGGTATCCCACGGTCGTCGTTAGATGATAAATTACGCGGCCGCTATTCTATAGACTGCTGCATTGTAACGGTTACATCTAAAGGTGAAACCAAAATTATTGTTTTCTTCAAATAGAAACAAATTCGTGATGTGAACTAATACTTATAATTTTATTTATCTAATTACATAAAAAAAGTATTTTTCTTATAAGTTTTTTTCTTTGCCCTTCTTTATATATTTTACACAGAAACGCAAAAGTCGTATTTCTATGAACCTTATCGTAAGCCAGTAGAGTTCAAATTTGCGTTGAAAATTACCGGATTCTGGGACAATTTAACGATAACTAGTACAAATTTACCGGGTACTGGTACAACTAGCCCTTTTTTGATTATTTTTCTATCTTTGTTAAAGAAAATTCAAAATAAAATTAAAAAAGCATATTACAATAAAACTAGCTTAAATTGTCTCTCTAGTCATGTAATTATTTTTTTTGTATGACTTCTAGTGTTAGCATAGCATGTCAGCAAAGTTGGTGAAGTTCAAAACTTAACGGTTACTGGGACGTTTACCTTATGTGGCATTCCGCTGTTTTTTTTAAATAAACGTTTTTAACCTTTTCTGTCATTCAATAATGAATAATTTTGTCTGCATATGATTTACGATTGCAATATGATTGTAGAGCAAACTGCCGTATATACCAAAATCACCAAAATAGCAGACCAATCGCAAACCAATCGAAGGTCGTTGAAACGATTGGTCTTATATTAGTAGCAGAATGCCTGATATGGTTAAAACTGCTATTGCTATTCAATTAACTTAGGAGAATCGGGCCCCTGCCCTTATCCCAGTTTAACTTGGGATCGGCTTAACGTCTACCATACTCTTCTATCTGAGGTCATAATCGTGTAAGTACCTAACATCAGAACTAAGCACCATATTCATCATGACAGTCACTCTTTAAATTAGAGTAGGTAACACTAGAGTTTACATTACCGATAGTATTTATTTGCCCAATTTGAAAGGTATTTGGGTCGCTACAAATGTTTTCTTGCAATATAATGTTATCAGCTGTTAACATAGTACTTATTGCTACTTAAAGATATTATCAGTCTGGCTGGCGCCATAACGCTTGATGTCAGGTTGTCAACCTAATATAGTAACTCGCACATGACATGTTTGCAAAGCGTTAGAAAATGTCTTTTTCAAAGGTGATTGCAAACTAGGACATTGTCAGATAAAGTTTTATTGTAACAGCGAAACAATTTAGCAGGTGTTGACAATGCTAGTGAAAATGAATGTCACTGGTTTAAGGTAAGCGTCCACAGGCACGCATTGCAAGTATCGGACGCATCGCACGTAACAGATTTTACCTTGCCTTGTATAAGAATTTATACAACGGCGTCCACTGATCCGCATCGTATGGACGACTCAGATACATAGCTATGCTATAATGCGATACGTCCGATACATGCGATGCCGGCCTGTTGGCGCTTAACTTTAGAGCATTGAAATAGAACTGTAAAATATAAAGAGTGGCCTTTGTAATTTCAATGTTTTGTGTTACCCAGCACTTAATTGATGCAAGATATCCGATCGCAATCGCATAGGTTTGGATGTTATCAACAAAAATAAAACTTCCAACAGTAGCTCAAATAAATCTCATATTATAACAATATTAAAAGAAACCTTAAATTCATTTGTCTTCATATTTTATTCTTGGTATCTATTAACACACATAACAAAACCCAAAACGACCATCACCATAAATGATTACTTATATGAATATTTTTAATTTGACAACGTTATTAAGATTCTTTTATTTCTCATCCCGATACGCTTCGGTGTAAACTGGAGTAATCTATTTTTCTAGTGCTGCCCTCTAGCTAGACCACCTGCTGAGATTTTAATTGGAAATTGGCCCTCTCTATTTGTAATGCTCACAGGCGTATATCGCCACGGTGGGTGGTCACCCTATCTTTCTGGTCCTTTAAGCGAGTTGTTAAGACCGATGTTGTGTTCGCGTACCTTTATGCGTTATTGTTTATGGCAGTGGTTCTTAACCTTTTTGGCATGAGGGACCACTTTACCAAAAGTTTGTCTTGTCGGGGACCACCACATTGGTTTACCTAAATTGAGGGTTCTTTGATAAAGAATACAAGCACACTTTATAATTAGCACTCATTTCTTTATTATTTAGCTAAAAACAAAAATGTACAGATTTTAATGTAATGAGATTTTTGTGATAAACAATTGTCAAAACTAGTTTCCAAAAGCGCGAGCGAAGCGAGCGCGAAATTTTTTTCGGACTCAAACCAAAAATTACGTAAAATGTGGCCCAAACGTACTTAACTTTTTGTTTGTTGACAAATGCAAATATAAGGGCACATAGTTTCTGAATACGCGAGCGAAGCGAGCGCGAAATTCCAATTATTTTTTAATGCTACGTTCACATGCGCGCCGCGCAGCCCGTCGCGGGCAGGCGGACATTCAAGGTGTTCACACGCGCGCCGTCGTGTCAGTCAGTGCAAGAATGGCGAGATGAGCTCGGTGTTGTTGCTGCCATATCCTTTGGCTTAACTTATTTTTATTGGAAAAAGAAACAAAATTATGAACAACGGAGAAAAAGAAAAAGACTGCAAAGATCCACCACCTGGATGATGATAACAGACATGATAACAGATCCACTCGTCGCGCAGGAAAGACTGACTGCCCGCGCGCGTGTAAACAGTCGCCGGGCGCCCGCACATTCATCCCTTGAACTTTGCCAAAAAACCGACACTCGCCCGATTCGCGGCATTCACGGGCACGGGCGCGTTCACGGGCTCGGGCGTACCGTTTACACGCTCGTGAACGTGACTGTGCCCGTTGAATGTCGATTTGAACGCGCGCGTGTGAACGTACCATAAGACTCGAAAGGCAAAATTACTTAAAATGTAGCCCAAACATATTTTTTTTTCTGTTAGACAAGTAAGATGGATATCTTATATACGTCCATTCGAAAACCCCTGTTCGCATAGATAAGTCGTTAAAAATAAAGTAAGACAACGTATAGCAACGTCGCGAAGCAATGCTTCGCGGACCACTTAGAATGCCTCCAGGGACCACCAGTGGTCCGCGGACCACCGGTTAAGAACCACTGGTTTATGGGATACGCCGGAATAATTATGGTATTCCTTTAGTACGGAAAATAGATGAAGGGATTAATGTAAATTATGCTGAGTAAAATGTTGGACAAACAAATGTTTTATAACTGAAAAAAAGGGACTTTCCTTTTAATAAAGATAGTTATTTTTCTTAAAAAAAAACCTCTTTTTATAAAATTTCCTTATTATTCAACACGCTGCGGAAGTCGACAAGGCCTGTATATTAAGTTTATTAAAACAGGTTAATTTTAAAAAAAAGATTAGCATTTTATTCTCGTAGTTTTATAACGTGTTTTAAAGTTGAATTATTTAATGAAAAATCTCAATTTAAAGATTGTATTATCTTTATTATTGTACCTATCTAGCCTTGGGCAAAAGGGATGCTATCCTTTTTAGTTGTGTGTCTACTAACGTGATTACTGGTCGTGCCCTTAGGCTTATAGGCATGGATATTCCCTTCACTCAAGTTGCTATTACTCCTGCAATTTAATAAAATGGTTCATTTACAACCCTTCGTTTCTCGAGATTGCGTAAAAGTGCATCGGTTAGTGTTAAAAAAATAACCTGAGCGTTTCGACTTTAGCACGTGCATTTGTAACGAGACTAGATCAATAAAAATTGTCTTATTATTCAAAATTGTGTGCTGTTGATAGTAAAGTCAGACTTTAAAATAAATCTTTAAAAAATAATACCTCTGTATCTACCTGACGTCCAGTCTATATGGATGCAGCTAAGCTGAGTTTTAGCCCGGCAACTCCCTTGGTAATACTGGTTGTCAAACTTTCTAACAGAATCTGGTTACCCAAATCACCAAATTTAATGTGCCTAAGGTTCATTCTGAGCAATGTCTACAAATACAGTGATACAATAGGGCCTCCGAGCATCTCATTTTGACCTTTCAACGTTATGTCATGATCATTTTTGGCATAACTTGGTATTGATATTTGTTTACGATTTTATTCAATGATGATATCATTAATGTGATATTTATTTAGATGTTATGTGAACATTTTGATGTTTTATTTATTAAATAACTGTTAATCTATGGTGACATTGACCGTGCTTAACCCTGTTGCCTCAAATCATATCTCATACTGTGATACCTTGTATGTGATGATCATCACTCATTATTTTATTTAGCTCATTTTTTATTTAGCCTATGCTGTCCCACTGCTGAGCAAAGACCTCCCCCATAGCCTTCCATGTTTCTCTATCGGTCGCGGTTTGTGGCAGGTCATTGACCCAGCTTTTGTTATCCAGATCCATTTCACTACTTCATTATTTTATACTTAACCTTAACCAACTCGATTAATATAGACTTATTTTTTCTGGATAAGTTAGGTATTGACTTTAGAATATAGGTGAAAGCAGGAGAAAAACTAGTTAGAAATTAAGTAAAAGGTCATCGACTTTGACAGGTGAAACCGCGGGACATAGGTAACCTAGTTCTTAAAATACCAAGCCAACAAGTATCCTGCTTGTCGCAAGAAAAGCGAAGGTATGATCATATCTTGTACAGTCAAGGTTATTTCTAAGATAATTTATTTATAGAACCTATGGTTGGTACGTAATAAGGTACTGTTAACCGCATACCTATTAAGTAATACAATAAAAACATAATGGTTTTTGTTTGCAAACAATATTGCTTTTAGTATCTTATTTTAGTTTCCTATTTAAACATCTTTATCATTTACAGCCTTCTTTATTGTGCTGCTGTAGGGCACACTATTTTCTCTCAAAGAAGGAATGAGTGTTAATAACCTCGCTTACTCGACGTGCATTTGATAGTTCTCCAAGTTCTCAATGTTGTAACTCCAGGTTTCCTAGACAAATCCAGCAAAGTCACCAAATGACCAAAATGAACGACGTAAGCTTTGTACCTAAATGTACCTTTCCAACATAATCACGGTGACGTAATATTTAATTTTAATCTGTTAACTTGGGTAACGATTAGCCATTCTTCCGCATTCGGTGAACCGAGACGGATGACTGAATTTGTACAAAAAGTTACAATTCGGACGCAAACTAGTACCTTCCAATTTAATGTCTCTGTTGTCATGGCAACAAGTTTTTTTGGTTTCCTAAAAATTAAGTGTTTTGTAAAATTACCATTATGTCATATCTGTTTTTTGAGGTCGAATAAGATAAGGAAGTAATTATCAATAATATTCATTTGGTACTACTTATAAGCTTAGTAATAATTTTCTAATTATTGATTTTTATTTAACCTAACGAGGCTGACTTAACTAATTTACTTTAGTTTAGTAACCGACTTCCCAAAAAGGAGGAGGTTCTCAATTCGGCCGGTATGTTTTTTTTACATATATTTTTACTTAATATAATTGTGCCTGCGTATGGGAGCAAACAGCGGCAAAATTATTTTACGAGAACTACGCAAACTACAATCGATCGTTAAAATTCAAATTAAATGAAACCTATGAATGACCCAACAACACACTATAAAATAAATAATTAATGAAAATGACTAACACTTAATTAACGGGTTAAAGTCAAAAGAACATGCCTATTAATTAGGTAGTCTCTCCACGTTTGACTTTAGTATGCTGAATGAATATAGATGATATTCCCTCGTCACCGCCCGTGGTAAGTAATCAGGACTCGACTGATAAGGCAATACTTAGTTAACTATCTGGTATCTATACTAATGTTATAAAGCTGAAGAGTTTGTTTGTTTGAACGCGCTAATCTCAGGAACTACTGGTCCGATTTGAAAATTTCTTTCGGTGTTAGATAGCCCATTTATCGAGGAAGGCTATAGGCTACTTTTTATCCCGGTACGGGAAGTAGTTCCCACGGGATGCGGGTGAAACCGCTGGCAGAGGCTAGTATACTATACGAGATAATTGTATGTAAGGCCAGCCACATGTTCTTCCTTGTATCACATGAGTATTTACTCATTGTGCCTTTACATTTTTACACTTTGTAATTTAGGGTTACGTATCCGAAGGTGTAAAACGGAATCCTGTTACTAAGAATTCGCTTCGTAATTTGCGAAATTTTGTTTATGTTGTACTAGCTTCCGCAGAGTTCGGTTAATATCGCGTTTCCAAGAGAATTCTTCAAAAGTCCGGGATAAAAACTGTTCTTGTGTTGGATGTTCGATCTCAAGTTCAACTCTATCTCTGTACCAAATTTTATTAAAATCAGTTCCCTGGTTTAGACGTGAAAGCGTAACAGACAGACCGACAGAGTTATTTCCGCATTTCATCCTCCGAGCCTTTTCTCAATCATGCTAGGGGCCGGCTTCCAGTCTAAACGGATTCAGCTGAGTACCAGTGCTTTACAAGAAGCGACTGCCTATCTGACCTCCTCAACCCAGTTACCCGGGCAACCCGATACCCCTTGGTTAGACTGGTGTCAGACTTACTGGCTTCTGACTACCCGTAACGACTGCCAGGGATATTCAATGACAGCCGGGACCTACAGTGTAACGTGCCATCCGAAACACAGTCATTGGTGTCTAAGATATAAGTACTTAGAAAAGTACATACAAACTTAGAAAAGTTGCATTGGTACTTGCCTGATCTGGGATCGAACCCGCGCCCTCATACTTGAGCTAAATCCTAACTAATATTATAAATGTGAAAGTAACTCTGTTTGTCTGTCTTTTCTTCACGCCTAAACTACTGAACAGATTTGTGTGAAATTTGCTACAGACATAGTTTGGAACTTGAGAAAGGACATAGTATAGATTTTATTACAAAAAAAAATATAAAAATAAAAAATAAAATTTATTCCGGACATATAGCGCCATCTATTGATCAAAGCAAAAATCTGCCGAAAGTCACTATTCCACGCGAACGAAGTCGCGGGCAAAAGCTAGCCCTATCATGAAACCCCGATACGGGATCAAAGGCGTTCTAGCTCCAATCATAATCCCACCCCAAAAGGACACCCATTTTTCGTCTTGCTGAACTGTTCCAGTGGCAGTTCTTTGTCTTTCACGGTCGCCTGGTCTTCTCCAGACACGGACACGTCGGTTATCTGGATGAGTGCTGATTCGGGATTCGTCAACGAACAGACAGTTTTGCCAAATATTTTCGTCCTCACCTTTTTCATTTTGCCGAAGTCTAGCCCACTGCAATCTTCGTGGTTGCCGTTGCCGGGAATTGAGCGGAGCTCGCCAAGACCTCCGTGCTCGTAATCCAGCCTGGTGCAAGCAATTGCGAACGGTCTGCGTGCATCAAGCCCAGAGGCGGCCCTGACTTCTGCTTTTATTTTAGTGGCATTGATTTTTGAATCACGGGCTGCCAGCAATCTAATATAGCGCTTTTGGGTAGCTGTCAAAACAGTTGGGTGACCGCTGCGGGGTCGGCCAGCTAAATTCCCCATTCCGTGATACCTCTGCAACGTAGCCACGACACAGGATTGGGATATCCTATTTGTGTGTATTTCAACTCTCTAACTATCACGGTTCATGAGATTCAGCCTGGTGACAGACGGACGGACGGACGGATGGACGGACAGAGGAGCGAAAACAATAGGGTCCCGTTTCACCCTTTGGGTACGGAACCCTAAAAACAGCTCAGTTAATTTACCTCTAATAGGAAAACAGCATTAAAAGATAACACAATCTTATTATTTAAAGCCCCCATCTGATATAACTGTAGTTTAAATCTTGCTTAATCTGTGGTTAAACTATGGTATAATTGCGGTGGCTAATTAGTGTTTCCTGTATAATAGTGAGCCACCTGCCGTATGCTAATGGCTACTTGTGTTACCTGCAGCTTGTTAACAAAGACCGGGTTACTTTGACTGCGCCTACGCCGCACTTCAGCTGTTATTGTCCCTGGATGGCGAGCTGATACCTGTGTAGGTTGATGACCTTTTGACATGTGTTTAAAATCACTGGCTGATTAGAAATAATAGGAACTACTGCCTTTTCTATTTGTCAAATTATTTTGAAAATCGAATGAGGCGTTCCAGAAATATACGGCAGGAAAAAAAAAACCCGCTGCAAAAACAAAAGTTGCAGGCCATGTTTAATAGATGATTTGTAAAGCTGGGTATCAGATACGGTATCAAGTGAGTACGTAGGGACGAGCCCGCTGCGAGCCGCTCGCGCGTGGAGCGCTGTAAGCTCGCAGTGACCCGCCGAGTGGCGGTTTCACTGCGAACACAAAGGCGGCTCGCAGTGTGCTCGTGAGGACCGTGGACGAGCCGTACCCACTTGCAGGTTCATACCGTATCTGATACGTTACGTGCACTGCTAAGTGAGTACCCAGCTTAGGAAAAACCCCTGAGCCCTAAAATTGATAATCTGACCTTTCAGCAATTTTGCTTTATACTCAATATCCTATAGTACAATTTACTTTTTTTGTGAAATTGCTAGTTGATATAACCGAGTACGCTAGCATGCCCAGAGGGACTCCTCAAATTATATTTTGTTCTATCTCGTATGAAGTTACAGCCTTTTGGTTTCTTTGGGACCTGTGTATTATCGTACCTCCACAATTTTCTTTACAGAGCTCTAATTTAGAAAGTACATTCGTAAATTCTAGGCTTATTTATTCTGTTCATGTCGATATTTTTGAAATACTAGAGGTAAGTAAGTTACTACTTTAACAAAAGGTACAGTATATGTCTGTACTAATAGTATAAAAGCTGGATAGTTTATTTGTTTTAAGTCGCTTATTTCAGAAACGGTCCGATTTGAAAAATTCTGTCAGTGTTAGATAATAATTGGCGTCCACGGCCGATTTCGGCCACGGCGGCAGTTCTCACTAAAGGAGATCAGCCAGCTGCGCAGGACATATTATAGTGCACGAGCATTTGCGCAGACACAGGTGCACTCCCTATTTCTTCACTCTCATGGCCCGATGGGACGGCCATCCGACACGACCAGTGTTAAGATACCTAATGCATTTATCGAAATTTTATCAGGATCTGTGAAGTTATTCTTGTAACTCTTGGGACGAAGGTGAAACCACTGAAAGTGCTAAGAAGTCCGTCTTGTTAATATTTGTACCTAAAACGTTCTTAAGACTTAACATCCTCATGTCAGGGGCCGACAGAAAAAACATTAGAGTAAATAAAAACCGTATGCATAAAAACGTCTATTATTTTAATACTTACATGTCATTTATCATAACTTAGCATTTACCTGATAACTCAAGTCTTCAAGTTCATCGCACTTAGTCGGTGTTTCGCTAATGCCTATGTGTTTTGTACATATTTATAACAAGTCTTAGATACATACAGCTCTAACAAGACAAAACCTTGGAATTGTAAGTAGTTAAAGCAAATGTTTGCAGTCTCTGAAGTGAGAAAATGTAGCAAGCGAACTTGAGCCTTATCGTTTAAAAATTAAAGTTCAAAATAGCATTGTGAACACATCTTTCAAAGAAGACTGGAAAGAGGAACAGTCAAATAAAGAGCAATGTACTGTAAAAAGAGGTTTTTCATATTGTAATTAATGTATTTTTATTGTAATGAGTTTTCGTCACAGTCATTTGAGGTTAGTGCGGTAGTTGGAATATCATTTACATTAATGTCGTGTTAAAATGGCCCCTATTCTGTTTGGCGGTCAGATGCAATACACATACCTACCTAGTTAGAATACAAGTATTTAAACTATTTGGGGTAAACGAGTTCTAGAGTGGAGACCACGCCTCGGCAAACGTAGTGTAGGACGTCCTCAGGCACGGTGGAGTGATGACTTGCGCAAGACGGCTGGCAGGAGCTGGATGCGAGAAGCCGAAAATCGATCTCAGTGGCGTGCACTTGGAGAGGCCTATGTCCAGCAGTGGACTGCGATAGGCTGATGATGATGATTTAAACTATTTGCTAAGCGATGGATGTTTCAGGCTTAGGACGGATTACCTACACCGTATAAAACTTATGTTGATTTCTATTTAGTGAAACAGAAATTCAGAAATGTTACCAAAAATAATATCTGTCGTTTAAGCTGAAATGTCCATCATCACATTTACCTACACGCTTTGCTTGTGTGCATCAGTACCTCTTTACATCCTAAAGGGTTAAGGAATAAAATGAAAAATAGTGTAATGAAATCGATATAAAAACTGTGTTATACATACTGAATTAGATTAGATTGTTCTTTATTGTACACCAAGAAAATTAACAACACAAGAAATCACAACACACAAAGAATAGTACAATTGACGGTATTATCGCTAAACAGCCAATATTACAAATCACCTGAAATTAAATAAAACCTGAAATTTCTGGGAATGAAAAACAGCTTTTCTTTAAAACTGAATCCAATTGAATTGGAGATAAATGAAATGAATTTGATGATTATGTAACAGAGATAGAAAGAGCCATACCAACACCATAATCTTACCATTTATTACATATAACATTTATATTGTATAATATAGGGAAATAAGATCATATCACGGTTATCTTAGCATGCGAGTATACTTACCAGTGTGTAACGAATTGCTTAGAGAGCTGTCATTTCTCTCCTCAACCACTTATCATTGAGATCATCACAACTCGAGCTAGTTAAACGGTATAATATGATTGTTAGAGGGTATCATATTTGATGGGAATCTTTCTTTACTACATTCAAGAAAATTCTGGAACAAATTCTATCCATAGAAGTTTTTTGACGTCATTGTTTCAACTGAAAGAAGTCCTGGGGAAAGGTCTCAAAGTTCGTCACTTTGCTCGATCCGACCATCCATCTAGTGGTTTTTTTGTTTTTCGCGACAAAGTTATAGAACTGTAGCAAAAATCCACCGTACGTGCAGAGGCGTTAAGCGATATGCATCGTCCCGTTCGTTCCTTCAGCATCTCAAGGAAACACTCCCAACAGTTGGATAGAAAGTAGCTCATAAGCTCAGGAGCGCTTAGTAGTGGCGAGTGGAGTCAAACAAATAATGTTTATGGAAAAGAAAACAAAACTTTTATATTTACACTCAAGTATCGCTCACTCGCTTTCGTGAGATAAAACATCTATGCATAGACGATTGCATCTATGCATAGACGATTCCTAGTTTTCTAGCTAAGTAAAATTAAATTCTCTTGTATAAAATATCTATGATGCAACTTAGTTACAAAAATCCAGCTGCCATTTTAATCTATTATGTGCAATGACAATAATAAATATGAAATAGCTTGTATGTTGTGTTACACTGCAATATCTATTGTTTGGTTTACATTATTGATCGCACACGTTTGTGAGTCGCAAACAATCAATCATTGAGATAACGAGGTCTTTATTTTGATATTAGATATTTATTACACACCTTTTATATTACTTACCTACTAGCTACTAAGTTTAAGTCGCGTCGTAAAGGGAAGGACAACCGCAAACAGATAAATAGAGGGCAAGGTGTGTTATTACACATTACCAAGTCAAAATCGGTCCAGTCATTTCAAAGATTAGCCGGAACAAACAGATTCCAAATCAATTTTACCGTACACAGCACTTTGTCTCATTAGATTTATAGTTTCAAAAGAACTTTCATTCTCTTTTATCTTGAAGCACTAGTTCTTAAAAAAACTATGCATAACGTGTCAAAATTATGCTAAGCGTAGACTAGTTTGCACAACGCACGCGCCGCTGACGTTCTCTTTTCAAACAATGGAATTAACGCTCGCATAGTTTTTGTCACAGTGAAACGGAGCGAAAAATTTTCTCTTTTAAAAAAGTACATGTGTGTCTGTGGTAATAATTAGAGTTAACAGAGATGCTTGGATTTCATCCGAGCAATTTTATTTTCCGTAGTTATTTATTAACTTTCTTAGAAAGCAGTTATTATGAATCAAAACTGTATTAGGATTACGTTTTTAGTTGTCAAGTAATTAATAAGTTTGTGTTGATTGAGTGCCAAAAAACAAGACAGAAAACATTTTGAGGACTTGTCTTTACGTAAATATGTTTAAAATCTGCTGCCGCCAGAGGAAATACATGGGCTTTATCCTACATCTTACACGGACATCTGGGTTAAAGGCAGTTCCTCGATAAATGGACGATGCAAGGAGTTTTTCAAATCAGATCAGTGCTTCCTGAGATCATAGTGTTCAAGCTAACAAAAATCCTCACTCATCAGTATAATATTAGTAAGATAACAGCAATTGTGTGTAGTCTTGTTAAATTACTCTATACAAGTTATGTTTCTAACAATTATTATAAAAGTAAAATCCACAGAAACGAATTCACTGACCCATGACCGCGTAATTTTTCCCCAGTTTGGGTTGCACGGGAAAATAAAAGCACTCCCAAATAGCTATAGTTTAACGGAAACGAAAAAAGTAATAAATCTGTTTTTTACCAGTTAATAGAACATTTAATTTGTACTTTAACTGTAGTTATACACCCTTACGTTACCCTGTTAACCGTGGTTTAACTTCCTGGTCAGCGGTGGGTAACGGACCGTTTCGCCAAGTCAGGTAGAACCGATCTACTTGGAACTGTTGATTGTTTTAAGTTTCTAAACGATGTTTTTTGCAGAAACTGTTGTTAAGTACTTTTACGAACAGACTCTCAAGGCTTTGTTTTATAGAATGGATCGATGCGGTATTGTTTTTGTATGAATCGGCTTTGCATCGAAAAGGGGTTAGTGAAAAACTCGATTCTATTTAATTGTCTTGATCTTTGTAGTAGCTAAAGAATTCACTGCTGGGCTAGTAATCGCGTGTTTGACTACTCCACGGAAAAAAATGTACCGGGTTTAAGTACCTATTCATGAAACTCCGTATTGCAACTAAATTAATAGTTAGTGAGTAGAATAGTTACCAAGGTACGCAGATACGCATTTTAATGTAGGTAATTAACAATTTATCAAATAATGATAATTTTATCCATCATTGTGATTCAAATGCTAATTTACGTTTTAGAGGTTACTCGCCAGTCTAAGATTAGACAAAGAATAAATTATGCAAAATTAATAACAATAATGCCGCAAGAAATAGTACTTACATTAATGTTTTATCTTCTTTAATTTTTTTTTTAATTACAATAAAAAAATGAGGAAACTGAGGGAATGAGGAATTATATGAACAGGTAGTAGAACGAAATGATAAAAGGTTATTCCGATACCGGGAATCGAACCCGAGCCTCCTGGGTGAGAGCCAGGTATCCTAGCCACTAGACCATATCGGATGATGGATGAGTACGTCAAATAGTCTCTCCAGTTGTAAGTCAAATAGTCTCTCCAGCATGTGGTGATTAGCGGTCATTCCTTCTCTATATAATATATTATATTATTCAGTGGTTGATGATATTGTAAGAGAAACGTCAAAGTCGTGGTGGCCTAGTGGGCGAACCAACCTCTTGACTATGGAATGCAACTTTTCTGAGTTTGTATGTAGACACCAATGTCGTCGGATGGCACGTTAAACTGTAGGTCCCGGATGTCATTGAACATCCTTGGCAGTCGTTGCGGGTAGTCAGAAGCCAGTAAGTCTGATACCAGTCTAACCAAGGGGTATTGGGTTGCCCGGGTAACTGGGTTGAAGGGGTCAGATAGGGCAGTCGCTACTTGTAAAGCACTGGTACTCAGCTGAATCCGGTTAGACTGGAAGCCGACCCCAACATAGTTGGGAAAAAGGCTCGGAGGATGATATTCGTAGGTAATTTTAGTATCAACAGAATTAGTTAAGTTACATTTTCGTCAACTCAATCACCAGTTAGTGTGACATGTTCATATTGCGATAATTTATCATTGGTTCAAATGTGTTCCAGTTAATTTTAACTGCCCTGTAACGTTTCCTAGTGACCTAAATGAGTTGTCACTACTAACAGAATTAGACTGTTTGACCGTGTGCTGCGGGGTGACAATGGTTTGGTCTTAAAATAGGATACTATAGCTTTCATTGAGATTCATCAGTCCAGTCCATACCTATAGTTAACTTTGCAATTCTGAAGTTAACCATTTCTTACGCATTTGTTCTTTGATTTGTGGTTTTTCTTGTCCAAAGCTGGCTACAAAACACTACCTTACTCGAAGAAGGCGTCAAATGGCTAACTAAAGAAAGATTCATAACCTGTAATATATGTGGCACCATATCATTAAAGTTGTCTACAAAAGGTCACGTTCGCCTGTCAAAAATTCGGGACTCTGAAGTCCCGTGACAAAATAATACTTAATCATTTAGTAGCTTCATCATCATTTCAAGGTATGAGGCCTATTTTACTATTCATGGCGTTGTACCTGTGTTTTTTTCGTGAAGTCTCTGATCAGGACTATCCACGATAACCAGTAACTCATGGTTATCATAATCATGATCTAAGAGTATATTATTCACCTGTTTTATAAGTGCACTAGTTTCATTTACTTGCATTTAATTTCGAACATGTAATGTAATTTATTTGCTTGTTCCTGGAATTTCAAGGATATTTTTGGATGACACACGTGTAGGTATTCCTAGATTTATGAGTGCAGCTTTATGCAGGCAAAGTAGTGATAAAACAGTTGTTTTCTACAGATTTCACTGCATTAAAAAAACAAGTTGAAGTATAAGTGAAACATTGCACAACAACAATACATACTACACCTACTTTTCACAATTTTTTTGGGCTTTACGGCACCTATCGATTGAGTTTCCAGTCAGTTTCTTTTTAAAGACATTCTTACATGTGGAAACACTTGAGGTAGATCAAACTATACTCTGCATTAGGTCGCTGCTTACCACGGTCACTTTATGGATGGGCAGTCCTTCGAACAACACCTTCGAAAAATATCAAAATTTCCATAAAACCCATATCAGTACACGTTCCATTACATGCAAATCATCGGCTCATCACGCGCTGACCTTATTGTCTTCAATTTAGTGAATTGGTGCGCCCACGTGCGCAAACGCAACACAGAATATTGACCTAAGTCTCTCTCCTTTTACGTAAATAACGTATTTTGTTAAGGATTCGACCTTTACTGATACTTTCATGTTTCTGTTGATTAATTTAGATTTTCATCTTGTAATATTGGTACGAAAAACTTTTTACAAAAAAATAAAACCGACTCCCAAAAACACTGAAAAGCAAAAAAAAACTATTCTTAGGTGCATCGGCCTAGAAGTCAGTGTCTTATGGATGTACCTGAGTTTATACGCCACCGACTTCTAGGCCGATGCACCTAAGAATAGTTTTTTTTTGCTTTTCAGTGTTTTTGGGAGTCGGTTTTATGTTTTTGTAAAAAGTTTTTTATTTTAAACTTTTCAGTGACAAGCATAATAGTTGTCACTATCTGCATAAGTGGAAGGTTCTCATCAATACGAATAATATAAGCCCAAACACGAGGCAGTTTACACATTCAGTTGTCGAGTTCCCTCGACCTTCTCTGGTCTCCATCATCAGGTCAGCTTCAAACCTTCACCATTGCATAGTGTTATCAGACATACGCCTTAATGACAAGTTTTTACTCTACGTATGCCTACAATTTTCGAAAGTTGCCCTCGATTTCTCAGGGTTTCCATCATCAGATCCTGACCTGATAATTATGGGACCACCTGGGAGGTAAACCCTATCGAACAAAAAAAAAATTTGCATCGGTCAGGATCCGGTCCAGGCGTCTTCGAGTAATCGGTGAATATACATAAAAAAAAAAAAGATCCCGACGAATTGAGAACCTCCTCCTTTTTGGGAAGTCGGTTAAAAATGACTCCCGTGGCTAAACCACTGAATGGATTAGGTTATTTTTGTTGCAATTCGCCATAGAACATCATAAAGTACCTATATGTAATAGGATTTAATGTGATTAGGTACGACATACCCGATATAGTTAAAAAGTATAAGTGCAAAGTGTAAAGTATTGGCAGTGCAATTTGTTATTGACCCAGATTAGTGTTTCAGAATTGATTTTAGTTTTTAAAGATGCCAATATCCCTATTTTTATCAATTCCACATACCTAATTAAAATTATTCTTTCATGGTAAAACTCATAGTATGCTTAGGTCGGTAATGAAGAAATGAAAATACTTTTTATTCTGGTGTGTAAATCAAGATCTTTATAAAACAAGCGGAACCACGGCCAAACACTTACTTTCGTGAATTAATATTTTTTGCAATTTTGAATAGCAAAGCAAATAATGAAATGAATACATAGATAGGTATATTTATTTACATATTTCATCACGTTTGATCTATTTGATACAGAGTCCGTTGTTGCAACTTAATCACATACCGTCACCGACCGTCAGTATAAAACTTTAGGGTTGCCACTAATGTATTTGTTAAAATTTATATTGGTTTATAATAATAACTAGCAACCCGCTCCGGTTTCGCACGGGATAAGAATATTTCCCCACTATTTAATGTACCTGTTTCATTATACATATAAACCTTCCTCTTTAATCACTCTATCTATTAAAAAACGCTTAAAAATCGGTTGCGTAGTTCGAAGATTTAAGCGTACAAAGGATCATAGGGACAGAAAAAGCGAATTTGTTTTTATTATACTATGTAGTGATGACGTTTGTCAAACTATAGGTACTTTACTAGAAAGTATTTGTTAGCTATGAATTTGCACGTTAAATTAAACTGAACAGTTGTTTTAAGAAAAACTTACGTTTATGCTGTCGTTAAACTTGGGCCAAGTCTCATTGTAAGCTGATCTTTTACTCCACTGTCAAGAAAGGTCATGTCTTTAATAGATACCTCCTCAATCGTATAATTGCTGACACAATTTTTACCAATACAGACGATTACCTTATAATATTCTAATAACCGCCTACAAAACAGTATAAAACAAACCACTTAATAACTTTAACCGTCTTACCACAAAAACTTTTAAACGTCACTTTAAGACTTGTCTAAAAATATGTCAGATTATGACGTTGACATATGGTTCATTTTGCAGCCACAATATTTTTAGACAAGTGTAAAACAGATGTTTAAGTTTTTGTAGTAAGGCCATAAATGTTTATAATAACAAGATTCCCACTTCACAGTCTCACACAATTTTAATGCCTATATAATACGCAATTTGCACGAACTCAAACGTCAAACATTGACGCGAGCTGTCAATTTAATGCCCGATACATGACAGCTCAATTTGGGTACCGATTGGTAAATGCATAAACCATGGAGAACAAACTAGCGGATGTGCCATAACGGAAAATCTCTTAAGAAAGTAGCGCGCCAAAATGCGGGTGTGCGGGGGACGAGGAAAGTTACTGTCTTCGCCCATAAACGCTTTTTTTGGACCATACTAGTTTTTGTAATACCTAAAATAGTTGTCAGACGTCTCTCTCAAAGAACTTATAGTTCTCGTTAGTTCATTCGTAACTGATCGTTTTAGTCATGCTCACCATACTTATTTGATCTAGAAGAAGGCGCCTGACCTACCTGCATTATGGCATCTCCGCTCATCTTTCCTTACTCCATGATATAAATCTGTTCAGATCAGCGGTGCTATGTTTGATTATATGCCGTTTTAAGAACTTAACCAAGGATAGCGGAAGTTACAGTAAAAGGTCTGTCTTTCAAATGAATGTTCAATACCTCTCAAATAACTTCAATGGTGTATCCTCAGATCTGTTACTTCTTGTGGCAAAATATTCTATCTCTCAGCTGTGTCTATCAGTTGAGCCTCATACATTTCGTCGAATTCATATCCGGATAGTAAAGAAAGCGGTACCTATTATAAAATAATTAAGAGGCAATGGATGACAAACCAAAATTTTGTCCGGGTACAGGCCGTAGGTAGTTCATAAAGTAGTTTTATAGTCTTTGCCGTAGTTCAAACGGGACTAGTGCTATTAAAAGTGTGATTATTTCACTGTGTATTTATATATGAAAACAGTTGTTTTTCAACACGCACGTCTGTTGCGCCGGTGCAAATATAGGTACATAGCACGCACAAACAGGGACCCGGAACAACATTGTGAGTTGTGCAAATATTTGTTTCACGCGGGATTAAATACGCAACGCAACGAACTAACACGAAGCTTTGCTGTTATACCAAGTACTAGCCGTTTTGCCGCGGTTTCGCCCGCGTCCCGTGGTAACTACTGCCCGTACCAGGATAAAATATAGCCTGTTACTCGCAGATAATTTTGATAAAATTCACCAGTGATGCCAATTCCGATAAAAAAGAATCCTACTTATATCCTACTTATATTATAAATGTGAAAGTTTGTGAGAATGTATGGATGTATGTTTGTTATTCAATCACGCAAAAACGGCTGGACTGATTTGATTGAAATTTGGTATGTAGATAGGTGATACCCTGGATTAACACATAGGCTACTTTTTATCACCACACCACGCGGGCGAAGCCGCTGGCGGAAGCTAGTATAAAATAAATGAAAGTCTGCAGAGTTTTTAGTGACTACTTACTTGACATAAATATGCTTTTAATGATTATTATAGAGGTAAATTAAAATGTAACCTAGCATTAGCGAGGGTGCAAGTTTCCTGTGATTTTTTAAACATAGTTTTTTTTTTGTAAAATTGTTTATAATTATTTCTAACATGAGTGAGCACCCTAACAAAATATAATATGCCTACTCAAGCCTACGAGGCATATGATATGATCGCTTAACGCTTCAATTATTATTATTGTAGCTATGATCTTATTTAGCATTTTATGTACTGCTGACTAAATAAACTACCTACTTACTTAATTAGTGTAAACAAAAAATTGCTAATATTAATAGGCAGTTTTAATTTCCGCGACGTGATGAAAACTGTCTATTCGTCCACTTTTTTGTTTTACATTTTGTAAAATGTAATTTCTTTCACATTTTTAGCTTACTCCGGGGAATGCCAGTTAAGGCGTTTTAAAATTTATGGAAGTATTTTGATGTTTCTAATATATAAGCAATATTAATATTATATTTATTGCATTTTCTCAATTTTAGATTAAGTATTCAAACATATAAAAGAAAATAAAATGCAAAAAGAATCCTGCATCGGCCGGGAATCGAACCCGGGCCGCCCGCGTGGCAGGCGAGCATTCTACCACTGAACCACCGATGCTTGTCGACAGTCCTGAAATTAACCATCAGTATCTCCAACTTTTATTTATTTTCGTATTACAAGACACATGAATTTATAGCATATATTTTTTTTTGTATTTCCAGATTTATAACAACTTTGAAGTGAATATTTCCCAATATTCTCTACAAAGGAATCACCACCTATCTACATAGGTACATACGAGTAGGTACATACAAACTGCAGTAAATATGCTTACACTGTAAGTACCTATGTAAAGTAAACTTTACCCGAGTCAATATTTTTTTCACAAAGTCGTGATCGTTGGCAATTGGCTGTAACGAGTTCTCGTGACCGGCCGAGCGTCGAACCTGTGACCACTAGCTTGCTTGTCACGTCAGAGTTAAATTGTTTCAGGTTATGGTTGTTTTTTTTTGTCTTATTTATTATGTAGAAGTGACGTCATCGGATAGTCCGAAGCCAGTAAGTCTGCCACCAGTCTAACCAAGGGGTATTGGGTTGCCCGGGTAACTGGGTTGAGGAGGTCAGATAGGTAGTCGCTTCTTGTTAAGCACTGGTACTCAGCTGAATCCGATTAGACTGGAAGCCGACCCCAACATAGTTTGGAAAGGCTCGGAGGATGAAGTGACGTCATCGTCGGAGCCATTTTGATTGTCCATGCGATATTTTCGTATTTTTTTTTCAATTATCACATATTTTACTTAATAGGCACATTTCAATGGATGATCGATGAACTTCAATCAGATTTATGTCTATTTTGTGTTTGACTATAGTCTGTTTTTTAATCTCGTAGACTAAATTGACACTTGCAAAATGTCAAACTTACAAATAATGTTGCTAGCTTTTTTGTGCAGTGTTGTACTTACGATACCGGTTTGTTGAATCGTAACTTTTTATCTATAATAGACGAATTTAATATTCATTCAAAGTTTTATATTTACCATTCACGTACGTACACACTGCTGTACGACGTGCTACAAACTACCAGGGATATCTGACCACGCAAAGCCATGCTTAATCATCAAGAATAAGCCCATTATTTCAGGATGACTTATTGTAAAAAAAGGATACTTGATTTTATTAACGCTAAGTTTCGGTCGTGCCACATCACTATTTAAGAATTTGCAATAGACTGACAACACTCGTAATGTCAGTTTAGTCTACGAGATTAAAAAACAGACTATAGCTTCCGCCCGCGGCTTCGCCCGCGTCGATTTTGGTTATATCGCGTTTCCAAGGGAACTCTTCAAAAGTCCGGGATAAAAACTATCCTTTGTTCTTTCACAAGGTCAACTCTATATCTGTACCAAAAGTAAAAAAAAATCAGTTCAGTGGTTTAGACGTGAAAGCGTAACAGACAGACAGACACAGAGTTATTATCGCATTTATAATATTATTAGTAGGGATTTGCTTTGTATTTCGAGTATGGATGAATCTAGTTACTTATCACTTAGCGGGAGTATGGTTATATCTATAATAGGTACTTATCACATAGCAGATAATAAACACATGAGTTTAAAATTGATAAGATTGTCATGTTTGCAATTTTTTTCCAAGATTGCGACTGTCCTTTAATATTAACTAATACTAATACTGAACCTGTTCTTTTTGCATCTATTGATAAATATAAAAGTTTAGAGCACCTGTGAATTTGATAACATTATGTTAATTTTCAGATAAAATGACAGAAAAGCCTTCCATAATATCAGAGTATTTTACGGTCATTGGCTTATCTGAACAGGTTCATAGGAGATGGTCTATGTCTGTGTTTCTCAATCTGGTATCGTGACCCCTAGAGTTACATTATTATCACGAAGCATAGTAAAATGTGCCTCGTGGATGTGGGAAAAAGTTCAGTAAAAAAAATACATAATTACTGACAGAAAATGCTGATAGCTTTTCCATCTTAAACATTATTACTATTACCCGTTTACGTTTTGGAATTGCATAACTGCATGCTTAGTTATACAAACGAATTTTGAATTAGTGTAGGTATGGAATGTATATTTGTCGACATAAAATACATACATACATGGTACTTATCTAAAAAGCAAGGGGGTCACGAAATACATTTTTACATTATTTCATACCAAAAAGGGTTGTATCGAAAAAGTTTGAAAAACACTGGTCCATGGTAACACTCTTCTCAACTTTGACCTTCTCGGAACATTTTATTTTATAGGAACTCTTTTTATACTCCCTTTCAGTTTTATGAGGTCAGTCAGCCGTGAAAAGCGGTGAAGTGTGAGCGGATATTAGGCATAATCAACTAGGCATAATACAGTTATCTCGTTTCAAAACGAGTTTGAATTACATAATGTGTTCATAAGAACTTGTAAATGCATCTATAAGGTGTCTACTTATTTCTATTTATCTTCGATATTTGTCATGCAACTGTAGCCTTACACGCTTTATATGTAGACTAAACTTTTTCCCACGGTTTCGCCCGCGTCCTCTTGGAACCACTGCCTGTATCGGGATAAAATATAGCCCATGTTACCATAATAAAAGAATAAAGGGGAGAATTTTTTTGACTGTTTGAACGATATGAAAATTTCTTTCACTGTTGGAAAGCTGCACTATTTCCGAGTAACATAGTATAAAAACAAAGTCGCTTTTTCTGTCCCGTTGTCCCTTTGTACGCTTAAATCTTCAAAACTACGCAACCGATTTTCATGCGGTTTTTTTTAATAGATAGAGTGAGTAAAGAGGAAGGTTTATATGTATAATGAAATAGGTACATTAAATAGTGGGGAAATATTGTTATCCCGTGCGAAACCGGAGCGTGTCGCTAGTAGGTTATATTTATCTCGGTGCGGCCAATAGTTTAAACACACACCAGTGAAACCGCGGGAAATCGGCTAGTATCCCATATAGGTAAAGCGATGCCAATAAAACATATCCCTGCACTATAAAAATATGTTCCCTGACCGGTACTATAGAATTAGGTAGAAGAAGGCACCTATGTTATGTGACCAAGTGCCTCAAGTAGGGGCTGCATTAAACTTACAGACGTAGACGGTACGCCACTCGAATATTCTTAGCTTTAGGGCTGACGGAAACACTATTTATACACTTTTCTTATTTTCTTCATCAGTCTAGCCCTGCAGAAGGTTATTTCCTCAGACACAAGACTTCTTGTAGGTACAAAGGAGGTATAAGCGTTAATCACTTTTCTTGCTCAAGGCGAGGATTGGCGAAAATGGAAATATGGGCTTCCTCAAATTAGGTTATTACAGCTTGTAACCCAGATATCCTGAGCCTGATACTAAAGCTACCTGAACATTCAATTGTTATCATTGCCACAGGTAGTGCAACATAAATTCATTTTAACACAAAAGAAAACACTGGAGTTAATCAAGAGAAGAGCCAATGCCCACTAATTCTTCCAAAAGCCGACATTTCGAATTCAGAAGCATTACTTTTTTTGTGAACACTGAAAGCAGCAACCAACCGCTTACCCTAATGTATTTTTAACCCTGCAAATCTTTAAAGCCTAAAGATATGCGGTGGCAACCCTAAGCCTTATTTAATCCCTCTCGTACCTCGAGGGTTTTCACTTCGCGACCCAGTTTCCCTCAGAAAATATTACCGTTATTTCAGCTTCCATTTTATATTTTTACCTCCGTAATAAAAATATGCGGATGTACTACGTCGTTGGGAGTTTCGGTTTCAAGTTTAGAATGTAAGAATAGTTTCAAACTTCTTCAAGTTGAACCTCATTTTAGATTTTTTGCTGGTTATGTCAAGGTATTGTCACAATAGAATACCGTACCTACACTAGAAGTATCTTGATGGGACCACCCCTACTCCATAATTCTTAATCGTGCATGGACTTTGAAATTTATTTTAAGCTAATAAAAAATCTAACTTTACATTTCGATTACTGTAGTTATAATTATAAGCTTATTCAAGATATTAAAGCATAGAAAAGATATAATATGCTAAGGGTTATGTTGCACGCTGAATGTAGTTAGGTCCAGAGGCATATGTTGCCATCGACTTTTATGATAATTCTTAATGATCTCTGTACCTATTTTCTTTAACACTCTTTACTATTAATTATTTGTGGTAGGTACTTACCATGCATTTAAAGACATGACCATGATATCATTGATTAGCCAATCCATGATGCATCTTCAAACATGTTTTTTGTAATTGTTGTTCATTAATCACTTTCATTGTCTTGTTACATAAACTTTATGTGTTATTGTTACAGGTAAAACAACTTAATTAGACATTTTCTACGTGAGTAAGAATCTTCTGGAAGACAAGGGGATGCAATGAAATGGACGAGAGGTTTATACGCACAGTTTCAGTTCCTATCAGCTTATGACAGTCGTCGTTTCTGCTGACAGACGTCCATTGTGCTGGAAAAGGAATCCCCCAAGGTTCACCACTTTGCTCGATCTTCAGCAACCCGCAACCAGTGCTTCTCAGCTTATGACTGTATCAAACATTATTTTTGTAGGAGATGCATCCACGCATCTGTTTAGGTACTTGAAAATATTTCGTCTGGGTAGTTTCTTGCTCCTTCTTAAATTATTAGAAGGAGGAGTTTTATGCCATTTGTGAACAACTCAGCGACCGACAATGCCATCGATATAGACGTCAAAAAGCTAAAACGAATGGTTCCTTGTTTGAACCTGTCACAAATTGCCTTTGGTTATAATAGTCTAGCTTGGCAAATGTAAATTCTTTATGGCACATAATCGTCAGCTATTAGGACTAATGTTCTAGCTAAATACATATCTACCTATACGACAACTTGTGCTCACATAACCGAAGCAATGCTGATGAATATTGTGTTATACCTACTCAGTACTCAGAGGAAAATAATTTTGTTATAGGTATGTAGTTATGCTGTTTTTAATACCGAAAGAAAACACTTGTATTAATACTGCAAAAGAACTTAGTGATAAAATTTGTTAGCAAATAATACAAATCACTATTTTCACATCCATGTAGCAGCATCGGTGGTTCAGTGGTAGAATGCTCGCCTGCCACGCGGGCGGCCCGGGTTCGATTCCCGGCCGATGCACGAGTCTTTTTGCCGACATATCGTACGTTTTTTTAAGTGTACCGTTTTTTTTACAAATTAGGTCTTGAAATCATTACACAGTAATTTATACAACTATAATTGGTACTTAGTTCTAAATACTTCTAAAGGTTATAATTAACACCATTTTAATTTGCAACAAGGATTAAAATAACCATTAAAAAATCGCCCCGCATTCATCGACCCTCCCTTAGATTTGTAATGGACTCTCCAAATGACAGGGGACTTGACCTTGAAGTTCATTCCACGCCGTTGATAGGGGTGGTGTGACCTTGAAAGGCATTAATATTCTACTTTGTAGTCGCCTATCACATGATGTGATTCACATAAAGTTTAACACTTACATAGTTTGGCGGTAACATGACTGATTGATTCCCGGTCAACATCAGGACGTGATTTGGACAGTTTTTGACAAAGTTATAGTATAAGATCCCGCCTTAGAACGACCTTCACTGGGCTGGTTATTGGTTTAATAGTTATTTGTTATACAAGAGTGCAAAGTTGCTTTTTAACCGCGGGCTCAATTTTGATGACCGAGCAAGCGAAGGATTCTAATTATTGAAACACTCGCTACGCTCGTGTTTCAATTTATGCTGAGCGATAGCGACGGAATCAAAAGAGCACAAGGTGAAAAATCTTTGCACTTGAGTGCAACACGTAACTTTTCATCCCACCTCATCGAGGAAATTTTTAAACTCAAAAAAAGAAAATGGCACGCACGTCACACATGGTAAATTAAAAAGATGTACCTATTAAAATTGATTTATGCAAAAACTCAGTTTAAAAATGTAATGAGGTTTAAAATCGACCTCAAAACAATAAAAAATAATAATTTCATCCCACTTCATCGAGGAAATTACTAAATGCCAAAAAACAAAATGGCGCGCACATATGAATACCTATCAAATTAAAAAGAAGTACCTATTAAAGTTCATTTATTTGAAAACTCAATTTAAAAATGAAACGAGGTTAAAAATCTATGTAAAAACAATAATAAAAATTACTTAATTAATTGAATAATTATTTTAAGCAGTATTTTATTTGTTTAATATGTATTTGTTTGAAAAGTCTTATCAAGATTGTCACAAATGGAGTATTGCAGTATTGCACACGATGTTCTAAATTCAAATCACTTTGCCGCTCTAGAGAATAAAAACGGCTTTTACGCTCAGATATCAAAGGGTAAAACTACTCTTTCCAAGATGGTGGGATGAAAAAGTAATTTTTAATATAAAAAACAACAGGTGACTAATAACGCGTGACGTCATTATGGCAATCCAACTTCATGGCAGTACGTTTAGCAGCTACTCGTGCTAATGTTCACAGTGGCAGCCGCTATACATGTAAAGTTCGATATAACTAACGTAATCTATGTCACCATGGTTTTTCTTGCAGCAAGAGTGCAGGTCGCATGACACGGCACGCTAGTATTAATGACTTTATCCGTCGTGACAAGTGACAAGAGTGTCACCGCCGGAGTGCCAGGCGTTTGAGAACCCAAAGGCTTAGCACGTGACCATGCCAAGAGACCAGATGGGATGTCTATAATGCTTGGAAGGTGGGAAGGCCTTTAGTGTGTAAAAGTAACCATTTTTATTATTGTAAATATGCAGATTTAATTTGAAATATATTGAAAAGGTGTGTAGTTCTATTAATAGGTTAACATTATAGCATTGATTTACAGTAATTTCATCTTCAAAAAAAAAACAATAACGTATACATATAGCTGTCTTATTTAATTTTTCGAAAAAAAAGTTATTATTAAAAAAATATTGATGGTAACCCAGAGAACAGGAAAGAGCACACAAGTGGCGCGGCATTCGAGCGTGCACAGGCGTATGCCAACCGCGCGATCAAGTGTTTCTTTCAAGAATCAATCATAATTACCTGCAATTTTAGCCCCCTATAATTTGAACCCCTGGGTCACTGTCATCATCGTCCTCAGTGGTCGTAGTAATTGTTTCCGTAGTGTCAGTAGATTGTTCAGTGGTAGTTGTGGCAGTTATTTCTGTGGTAGTAGTAGTTGTTACAGGGTTTATATTCTTGATTATTTGATTTAGCATAGAACTGATTTCCTGAAGTTGTCGATCATCCATTTCTTCTAATTTTGTTTTAAATGCTTTAATAGGAATGGTTGTATTAGAAGTAACAGTGAAACGAAATCTAGGCGGTGAGATTTTGAAATATTTACGATTAACTGGGCTACGATCTACTACTAAACTGGACATATTAATCCCCAAAATGAAGTGCGTTATTTGTTCAAATTGGCAATTTAAAGGTATTTTTAATCCATACCACGAAATACCCACTACATTATTCTAAAGTGCTTTTAACTTATTGTACTCTAGATGAAATTAGGAGAATGCAACTTAGCCTGGACAGAAAAAGTAAAATGATGACGATGATTAGCTGTATTTCCCCAAGGCGGCTGTTCTCGTACAATGAGGACAGCTACCTGCGCAGGACATATCATAGTACACAAGCATTTGCGCAGGCGCAAGCATAGGTGCACTCCTTATTCCTTCACTATAGCCCGACCGGAGAGAGATCAGGCACAGAACCGACATTAACGCCCATCCCATGCACGGGTATATCAATCACCAACTCAAACACTCCGGGCTGCTTTGCGAAACGAGTAAGATATTCCTATGTCAACTTACATTTTGTTGTTTCTGTAACATTTTCTTCGGTAGGCTCCGGAGCGACAGTATTCATTCTAAATATGCAGTTTAGGCTGCAAAGGTATTCGCTTTCGAACATATTGAGGTTTGGACATCCTCGCCACATTTGGATTGCGCATCGGGAACCTGGTTTGTAGTAGTAGAATACTGGTTTCGGGGGTAAGTGGCAGTCGCTGGCGTTAAAGGAAGCAAAGCAGTAGTCTGGAGGAACTGCAAGAAGATAAACTATTAGGATATTGCATATGGTAGCCTGTAATTAGCAATATATACCTGTTCATGCATGTCTATAATTTTTTATTACCTTATCTGTAAGCTCTCCTTAAAATAAAATAAATACATATTCTTTCATAGTGAGATTTTTTTATTATTTGAATACCTACTCAAATTAAATAAATAAATATATTCTTATCACATCTATACTAATATTATAAAGCTGAAGAGTTTGTTTGTTTGTTTGTTTGTTTGAACGCGCTAATCTCAGGAACTACTGGTCCGATTTGAAAATTTCTTTCAGTGTTAGATAGCCCATTTATCGAGGAAGGCTATAGGCTACTTTTTATCTCGGTATGGGAAGTATTTCCCACGGGATGCGGGTGAAACCGCTGGTAGAAGCTAGTTAATCATAATTTCTTTTTTGTATGAACTGTCTTTCAGCGAAATCGAATTCTTAATATTTGAACATTACTTTCACACCAGCGAAGTGTTATCCAAAACCGGGCGTGCTTACAAGCGGGACACTTTCCGAGCGCCAAACATCGTCAACAAAGCCACGCCCCTCGGGATACACGCCGGTGGGACAACTCTGTTAGAATTACGAAATACTTACCAGTCCATACTATCTTAAATGTTAATGAAATAACGAAATAATAATGGAGACACCACCAAAAAGTCATGCTGAAACTAACGTAGTACACTTATGACTGAACTGATTCTGTAATTCGGTAATAAATGCTTTTGATTGCCAATTAGAAATATCATGATTTGAAATTGCTTTTTTATTATTTCAACTAGCTTCTGCCAGCGGTTTCACCCGCATCCCGTGGGAACCTCGGCACGGACCCGGATAAAAAGTAACCTATAGCCTTCCTCGATAAATGGGCTATCTAACACTGAAAGAATTTTTCAAATCGGACCAGTAGTTCCTGAGATTAGTGCGTTCAAACAAACAAACAAACTCTTCAGCTATATATAATACTAGCTTCTGCCAGCGGTTTCACCCGCATCCCGTGGGAACTACTTCCCGTACCGGGATAAAAAGTAGCCTATAGCCTTCCTCGATAAATGGGCTATTTAACACTGAAAGAAATTTTCTAATCGGACCAGTAGTTCCTGAGATTAGCGCGTTCAAACAAACAAACAAACAAACTCTTCAGCTTTATAATATTAGTATAGATTTGTGATTAAAGGCAATAAAAAGTTACGTAAAATTACGTAAAGGAGTTAATGAATCGTCCGGGAATCAAACCCGGGTCGCTCGCGAGGCAGGCGAGCATTCTACCATTGAACCACTGATGCTCGTATATATTGCAGCGAAATTATCGTTTTTTTCACAAGGCTATTATTAAGAAAAGTCTGATGTTTTTAACAGTACTTGAGGGTTGCACTTCGACAGGTTATAGCCTGATATTTACGGTAACTATTTTAACTACTTTTATTTAAATCGTTTTTAGGGTTCCGTACCCAAAAGGCAAAACGTCACCCTATTGTTTTCGCTCCTCTGACCGTCCGTCTGTCCACCCGTCTATCACCATGCACCGTGATAGTTAGAGAGCTGAAATTTTCACAGATGATGTATTTTTGTTGCCGCTATATATAAACAACAACAGCCGCAACAAATACTGAAAACTAGATTTTTTTGAGGGGCTCCCATACAACAAACGTTATTTTTTTGTCCGTTTTATAAATAATGGTACGGAACCCTTCGTGCGCGAGTCCGACTCGCACTTGACCGGTTTTTTATAGATTATTTACAAACCAAAACATATGATATCATAAAAATTTAAAATTATAAAAACACCATCTTTCGGTAAGTAGTAAAATGATGTTCATCAAGACAGAGAGACCCGTTACAAAATTAATGTTCTAGGTAATATAAGGATTGCAAGTCGTTCCACTATAAACCTACAAGCTTTATAGATTAGCTGCAATCGCTACCGGTAAATTACTAACTATTTAATAAGGCGTTTATCTGGAGCTCTATTATTGCATTTTATATGAGCCCGTGGCTATAGTAGCCGCACGTATGAGTCGATCGATCATCAGATTAAGCAACCCTCGGTGCAGTCGACCCGTGGATGGGTGACTACCTTATCATGATTTATTCCTCCGAATTTTGAAAGGCACCGTAATTTGGTATGATTCTTAAATAAACTGTATTCTATAGCCTGGAGTTTAGAATTTGGCAGTGTTAAACCAACAAAAAAATGAAACATCCCATTTGAGAACAGCGCTATTTCGGCATTGGTGACCATCTTCAGAAACCTGCAGTTCCTTATCTTTACATTGCAATATTCATACCTTTTCCTTTGACATGTTTAAACAATAAAGAAATAGGGCAGGCTAGGTGCTAATAAAATGGTTTTGTAACAGTACATCATATAAAGTTGATGTAACACCTTACATTGACGTTTACGTGCGAAAAATCTGTTGGCGTATATGTTATGGACCAAGTGATAAATTGGGCATTATACATAATGCCCGGTCATTATGAATAATGCCCAATATGAGAGTGCAATTTGATAATAATTATTCAAACAATCAAATTGACCGGGCACTATACATATTGCCCGTGACCTTTTGGGCAAAGTAATACAAACATATTTAATTTCATTTTTTTAAATTGTTATTGACATTTAACTTAAAATAAACTAAATATTACACATCCCATATCAATTGACAGAGCATAGAAGTAAGCATGCAACATGCAGCAAGCATGGCTTCTGTCACGGCTCCGGCGCTGCGGGGCTCCGGCGGTCCCATGCGAGCTTATCGTCGCAGATGGTTTTCACGCTCACCACCGCAGCTTCGGCTTGCTGGCCGGCTCCGCCGGCCAGCCTCAGCCGCGGCGGCGTGCGCTGAAACTACCTGCGCCTCAGCTCGCGGGCCGCCTCGCCCCTCCGTGCCTTTTTTTTTTTTCCAGTCCCCCACCGGCGATTGCCCGCCTTACGGCAGGCCCCTCAGCCCCTCCGTGCCTACGCGGTTTTGAATTGCACTCTAGGGGTAGGGCAGACAAGACTACGTGGAGTCGGTTTTGCAGCGATTCCTTTTCGTCACTAAGTTCAGTTTTTAATACAATGTTTTGAATCCAAATTAAATTCTACCATAAAAAAAAAACGAGCCAAGAAAAATGAGATCAAGAAAACGAGGCCGAGTTAGTAAATTAGATGACAATTGTCCAACTAATAATTTTGTGGCTAGACTTATAATTTCCCATTAAAATAGAACATACAATTTAAAACAATAATCATAAAATATGTAGCAAGTAACAGGATTTATTTATTAGAACAACTGCCACCCTCGCACCGCATAAAATATAGCTTTATTATCAAATTGCCCAACTATCATGTAGCAATATAATAATGCCCGTGCAATGTGATAAATAATGAAGTTAAGATAGTTATTAATCACTTGGCCCGATAAAGCTAGACATTATTCATAATGCTCGGGCATTATAAATAATGCCCGAATTAATCACATGGTCCATAACATATACAAATAAATGTTATACTTAGTATTTGTGACCGCGACATATACCTACCTATAGTCTATCGAAGCTCCATAGAAAACTATTGAATACATTCCGAACTCGGTTTAAAATGGTTTTAATCTACTAAAAGTTTTTCAATTTACGAATCTCTGATACTCTCGAATTCATACCGACTGAATGTCGGATTTCCAATTAACGTTTTTGTCAAAGCAGGGTTGTGAAAAATACCAATTTAAGGGTACAAAAGAATACCATGCGTGCAGGAAAAGTCACGGGAATAGTCTAGTTCAAAATAACACACAAAATATTTCAATATTCATACGTCGCAGATACCCATGTTATGGTAAGTGTTGGTAAATGGCAACCACCATGGACGATACATTGCCAATCGTTACGGCTTTTATGGCGAAAACTGTTGCTGATGGAAACTCTACCTTAGCAGTATGGGGATAGGACCCAAATTGGAATGTTGACGAAGAATTGCGAGGGTAATAGATTGTGAGGCTTGTAAAAATGTTAAGAAATATGTCTTTACTAGCTGGTGCCCGCGACTTCGTCTGCGCAGGTTTAGTATTTCGAACAATATGTTTACAAATTGTAGCCTATGTGTTATTCTGATGTATAAGCTATATTATTGTAAAGTTTCATTAAAATCCATTCAGTAGTTTTTGCGTGAAAGAGTAACAAACATCCATACATCCATACATACAAACTTTCGCGTTTATAATATTATAGTAGGATAGTAGGTCTACACCGTGCTGCAACTAAAATGATATCGCAAGCTAAGTGCCTCTCTTGTTAGCTCAGTCAGAGCCTAACTAGTTGAATATAACCACTTCTTCACTAGTTGTACTTAGTAGTTGTAATAGTAGAAGTATCGATGAAATCGTGTATAAGAGTGACTGATCTTCTATCCATATTTTAGCTACAATCCTGGACTATGGGCTGATTCTATGGAGTTGTGAATGGCACTATGCTCATCAGTGGTATATAAGAACCACCACACTCATTTTTTTATTTTGATATGAAATCATCAAATGACGGCTCCCGCTGTGGGTTAGCAGCGTGAGGGAGTGTCAGACTCTTACTGACTAAAACCATGGATTACCTTACCATAGTAACTTCGTTAAAACCCATCATGTTGCGTTTGCCTGCTTAAGCCCTTTATGTACCAGGGCCACGGTAACTCTTTCGAACAATCCCGCAGCACCATCATAATCTTACGCTTGACTTGCCTACGAGGCTTTGGTCCACCATTACCTTACTATATTATCTAGGACTAGCTTCTGCCAGCGGTTTCACCCGCATCCCGTGGGAACTACTTCCCGTACCGGGATAAAAAGTAGCCTATACCCTTCCTCGATAAATGGGCTATCTAACACTGAAAGAAATTTTCAAATCGGACCAGTAGTTCCTGAGATTAGCGCGTTCAAACAAACAAACTCTTCAGCTTTATAATATTAGTATAGATAGAAACAGATAAAGTCTTCGAACTCAAGTATTTACAAACAGTAAAGTACACATGGACTTAAGTATTTAGTCATAATGCAATGAATAATATGCGATTGCTGTCTCGTTAACCTGATTCCCACAGTTGGTATATTGTATGAGAATATAGCAGATATCTACTGATACTTTATGACATAATGTTATTAATTATTGTGAGAAAATCTCTTATTGTCTATAGCCATGTGATTCTGAAGAATTGGAGCGAAATTATTATTTAATTGTTGTAAGATTGGCTGATTGTTTTTTCTTCCTTGGAAACCAGTGTATTGTATAAAAATGTATTTATAATAAAACATTGTTATAAGGTTCTTCTAACCTCAAGAATGTGTTGATAGGGAGTTTGTTGCGCCACTTCTTCTTCCCAGCCAAACACATAGGAAGTGATGATGGGTGGGCGTCTTTTGTAAATCTTGACGTTCATTGCTGTTTTACAGACAAGTTAAATAAATGAGTTTGAGTCGTTTGACAGTCTGTCATTATAGGTCTATACGATATTCTATATATATAAAAGAAAGTCGTGTTAGTTACTCCACTTATAACTCAAGAACGGCTGAACCGATTTAGCTAAAAACTGGCAGGGAGGTAGTTTAGAGCCAGGAGAAGGACATAAGATAGTTTTTATTACAAAAAATAAAAATAAAAAATACAATTTATTCCGGACATACAGCGCCATCTATTGTTCAAACCAAAAATCTGCCGGATGCCACTATTCCACGCGAACGAAGTCGCGGGCAAAAGCTAGTTGTACATAGGTAATTGCTGTGATATTGAATAATGAAGATCACATTAGTTAGCAAGGTTATGAAGATCCTAAAGGAAAGGGATGACATAGAAACTATAGATTTAAAGTATTGCAAAAATATGGCTGATAGATTGCCACATGGTTATAAGGTTATAAGGCAATGGTAAAACTTACCACATATTTTATGTTCAAGTAGTTTAGCAATACTTTCATTCGACTCAAACTTTACGTTATCGGTAGCTGTTAAGATATGACCCTGTCACGCCATATAAAATCTATAGTGTTTGCAATGTACAGGATTTTCGTATAAAAATCTTTTTCCATTTCCCGGCGTTGCTCGCTGTACGTCGGCTCAAAATTGTGTTATTGTGCTCAAACGTTATAGGAATTCGACGCTTTGATTGCTTATTTGTTACGTGGCACGCCGGTAATATAATATATTGCTGCCGATCCATTTTTGCATGCCATTTGAGAGCTTGGGACCCTGAATTATTTGGGGGATGTTTTTGGGTCAGAATATTTACGATACATGGCTCGTTTGTTTATCAAAGAGCCTGTTTGTGTATCAAATCATTTATGAATATTAGAGGTAACTTGCTATTGAATAATCGTGAATGCAAGGGCTACATAGCTTACCTAATCCCAAAATGCTACTTTACACATTGCATCTAAGATGACATTTCCGTAATCAATCATAAAGGTAGATGTTACAATTTTCTATACACACACATAAAGATAGGATCTTTCTATTATACGCGCCAACTTGCGGCCAAATATTATCAAAAGATGCGTCAAACAATAGCTTTTCATCTTAAAAATGAAGTCAATAGAGACGCTGATGGGATATAGGTTATGGTACCACCAACAAAGCCAGTAAAACGCCTAGCTCGCAGATTAAGTAACCTACATCCTCAGACACATCCCGCACTCTTATCTAGAACCTTACGAAGCTTTCTCAAAGGTAGACTCAGTTTTTTGTCTAGCTCAGGCTGACGCGACGACAATGAAGCGACGTGGCATTCTTCTCACGGCTCGTTTTTTATCGTGTCCCTCTTATACGCCATTAGATTGCTTTGCAAAATATTTTATGGTCCATAAAAAGGACAAAGTCTTGGAGTATCAAGTTTTACGTATTGTGAAGAAAATGAACCTGCGCTTGTTTAGAAGACCAGAAATCTGGGGTTAAATCAGCTTTTTAAAAGGACGTGTGATCGGATGACCGAATGCATATTAGAGATATAAGCTGCTCTGCATCTGATTCTTTAAAAATAACCTCATTAGGAAAGATAGCTAAAATTATGCGAAAATAATGATGGGGAGATAGATATAACTTTATATTTAACATGGGACAACAAGACGGACGTTTCAAGAGGAATAGTTTTTGTATATCCAACGAGACGTGTCAGCAAAAAACTGCTTGCTTCGTGGAAACTTCCAATACGTTCCATAATGAGAGCGATCGTATCCATACAATGGAAGTACTTGAAGTACAATCGAGCTTAGGTTAGCTTTTAAGGCTAAGAATACTGCGCAAGATACTCCTTTTAATTAAGATTTCATTCGGTACTCAATTCCGCAGGTGGCTCAAAGGTAACTATTGTTTCTGGTCCCATATTAAGTTAAAATTGCGAAATAGTTTTCAGTTTCATTTCACTAACCAATTGCAGTATCTATATGATGAACATTAACTGTATGAAAACAAACTCCATTCGCAGTAAAAAAAACTAAAGATCATGTTGTTCACGTTTACCATTTTAAATCCTTCGAAAGTCAAAACAAAATTACCCAAATTGTAGGGTATCTGAAAACAGCGGATAGACCATAAAATTGCCTACTCTTATACAGCTTTGAACTTGGATATGCGCACGCGCCGCCGCCGGTGCTTCGGGGTTGCTATTACGAAAATGTCAGACGTTAGCTGTGTTGCCAACACATAACGTTTCCTGGAACGCCGGCCAATTTACGATTTAACTTTTGCAAACAATTTTTAGCTGAACGCTTTGAAATATCCGCGGGAAGGCATTTTGGTAATGTTGAATATTTTTATGTAGGTACAGTAATGTAATTTTCTCGTTTAAAGTTGAGTTGTGAAATTCTTGTCTTTCGGTTTGGAAATTAAATTAATAGCGTCTGTATTCCTGGCTTAACACCAGGCGCAGCGATGATTTCAAACATGTTACAAGTAGTTAAATGATTAACTAACGATCCCAGTTCAGATATTTTGATTACTCAGTCGCCTATCTGCTCTAAGATAAATACTAAAGCAGAGTTTGAATATTTAGTGACGTTAGCTCCTCTCCAGATCCCATCTTGTCTTTGTAAGCTCTAAAACGCAAATACATACATGTATCTCTAGAGAAAATTCGCCTATATCTCGTATATTACAGAGTCGGTTTGTAGCGGTATAATATGAATTACGTAAGATATTTGTCAAAATCTGTGTTGGCTTTCCGAAATATTCTATAGTATAATAATTAACTTAAATCTTTCTATGTGAGATGAAGCCGGTCAGCAGTGAGACGATGAATAGAGGCTTATGATGATGATAATGGTTCTTTTAAAAAGCTATGTATTTCAAGCTGAGGTGTCAAAAACATATTGGTCCTATCTTTGACGATTCTAGTAGAGAATTTCGAGATTTTGTATGAGATATAATATTTAGCGATCCGCCCAGTACTCTTAATTCGTAACCTTATATTGGCATTAAAACCGTATGAAAAGCAGTAGTTTTCACTCATTCAGCGAAACACACATAAGAAACATGCCAAAACATACACACCAAATATTCTGAAGGAATTATAACTTGTAAATGAAGAAACCGGCGCTATACTAAATAAATATGGGTCAGACATAGGTTAATCCGATTCAAAATAAGAATAATATATTACACGGTCATTTGAGTTCGTGCCAGCTGACGAAATTAATTTGACATATACTTAAGTAGTAACAATATAAACAAAAAAAAACCGGCCAAGTGCGAGTCGGGCTCGCGCACCGAGGGTTCCGTACAAATCCTGTATAGATACAAAGTGATTCTCGCGCAAACCGTTCAGTTTAGAACAATCATAGTTATGGTAATTTCGTGAGAGTCAAAATCTATACATATAATAAATCTGTAAAAAAACTGTGTCTGTACATTGAATATATTAAAAAAATTATAATTGGGTGGGGTTTAGAAACAGTAATGGAGCACAAATCCAAAAAAAAAAATTCTGTCTGTATGTCTGTATGTCTGTTTGTTTGTACACGCTAATCTTCGGAACTACTGAACGGATTTCAATGATTTTTTCTTTATTGTATCAGTATTAAGCCTGGTCAACATATAGGCTATGATTTATCTTCGAGACTTGAAGACCTGATGCAGAACTCCAACAGACCAACAAAATTATAAGAGATACAAAAATGGTGCCATGGCAAAAATTGTTTCATGTGATGAGCATTTTCAGCTGAGATAATAAATTTTAAGATCTGGAACACCTGATGTGGAACCCCAAGAGCCCAGCTTCTCTGTACCATATACATGTATGACGTTTTAGCAAAAGTTGTTCAATTTGATAAGCACTTTCTATTGACTTATACAAATTGAAGACCTAAAACACCTGATGTGGAACTCCAGGGGCCCAGCTAGACTATAGCATATAGAGGTATGACGTTTTAGCAAAAGTTGTTCAATCTGATAAGCACTCTCTGTTGACTTATAAAAATTGAAGATGTAAAACACCTCATGTGGAACTCCAGGAGCCCAGCTAGACTATAGCATATGAAGATATGACGTTTTAGCAAAAGTGGTTCAATCTGATAAGCACTCTCTATTGACGTATAAACATCGAAGATCCCCCACTCTCCGACTTTGTTGCGTTATATATCAATTTTATTTTGTATGTCTTTCCAGACCTTGGGACTACAGAGTTCCGAATTTTTGGGAGGCAAACGTGGGGCAAAAGCCAACACACTGAAGCCCTTTTGAGACAACTTTAATGAAATCGTGACACAAAACAGACGATTATCCCTTTATACACTATAGAAATGAACACAAGGACAATCCCCTCTGGACGTCGTTAAAAAAAAAACAATCCCTGTTCTGTGCTAAACTATTGCTAACTATGGAGGAAAAGTACTTGGGATATTGTGATGGGATGTTAGTGGATGACAATGTATTAGATACATGTAAAAATGGCAGGTGGAGACTCGCCACCTCACTTACTGGGCCCCCGGGAATCAGTCACTGAATAGCAACAAGAGGGCAACATGAGCGGCTGAAGGGTGAGGATACCTCGGGGGACTTTAAACGCAGATTACGCGCTCCCTGTAGGTCACTCACCATGAGGCACCTACCCTCCGAGCAGGGCTACTAACCCTGCTCTAGCGACTCCACTCTGGACGGCCAAGCCATACCAGAGGCGTGAGACCTACCCCCGTCATGGTTCACTTCGACCGGCCGGAGATGGGGGACAGTATACTCCCTGTTATCCCTGGAGAACTCAGTATATATAGCCCCGCGGGGTCGCTACTCTCCGTCATCAGCCTCAGATGTCCTGCGGTGCTTATAACTCATTATTATTGTCGTTATTATCTCAAGAGCCTTTGTCCCAATTATGTTAGGGTCGACTTCCAGTCACGATGCAACTGAGTACCAGTGAGTACAAGAAGCGACTGCCTATCTGACCTCCACAACCCGGTTACCCGCTCAACCCAACACCCCTTGGTAAAACTTACTGGCTTCTGACTACCCATAATGACTGCCAAGAATGTTCAATGTCAGCCGGAACCTACAGTTTAACTTCCTCTCCAAATAACGGTCATTGGTATCCAAAATATACGTAGAAAGTACATACGAACTTAGAAAAGTTGCATTGGCAGGTACTTGCCAGACCTGGAATCAAAGACGCACGCTCATACTTGAGAGATTGGTTCTCTACCCACTAAACCACCACGACTTCCACTAAGTCACCACAACATTGTCATCTATTTAATGTTTTTTTACGTAATAATACGTGTAATATTTTTGCCACACACAACTTAAATGCGTACTAATTAGAATCACTAATTTTATCCCTATGGTCACGTCTATTGCGGTTCAGTTCTCAGCGTTTTGTTTAGTCTGCTGTGCTTTTGCCGTTAAAGTACAAAAATTAAATATATGGAACGTTTCTAATGGTTATGCGTATTCCGTTGTTTTCAAGTCAACGGGCCCTTAAAATTCAATATCAGACTATTCAGATCTTTGATTTTGCTGACCCCGTAGTCGCTGGCATAAGGGACAGGATGCGCGTACGAAGTCGCGGGCAGAAGCTAGTAGTTAATATTTTTTATTTTATAATATAACTAAAATAGTAGGCCAGTACCTTGTAAAAGTTCTTTTATTAAAGTTATTTATTTACAACATTTTATAGTCATCATTCAGAAATCTGATTAAAAATAACTAATTATGCCTTAAAGGTCATTGGGCATATCTGACCCGCTTTGCAAAAAGTGGCGAACATGAATCAAAGTAGTTTAAAATTGTGGAGAATAGTATGACGTTCCTTTGAATATAAATATTTTATTAAAAATCCATGGAGACGAATGTCCAGGATCGTTTAAAAAATATAAAAGACAAGCAGTTTCAGGTTGCAATGCTAGTTTTTATTGTTAAAGACTTTTCATAAAGAAGGAAGATGCCAATTCGGATGACCAGGATCTGATGAGGATCTGGAAACCCTGATAAATCGAGGGCAACTCTTGAATATTGCAGGCACGCATCAACTCAAAACCTGACATGTGAGTGTATTTTTGAGGGTACTGGTAAACAGTGAAGGTTTGGAGCTGATTTGATTATGGAGACCACATAGAGTCGAGGGAACTCCTGAGCAATATGTTGCAACTACCACGTGTTTGAGCTTATTTAATTCGTATTGGCGAAGACTTTCCACATAGATAGGTTTGACTGCCATTGCGGGATCGATAGCAAAGATCAGATATAGTTATGGGAACTCCTTTACAATTTATAGCAGTAACCTTGTGTCCAACACAAGCTGATTTTATTTTAGGTGATGAGAATTCACTACTAACTTGGGTTAAAGCAGCCATTGCAGGATTTTTTTCGAAACCGCCTGACGACTTGTAACTGTCAAATTGTAACAACGACTGCTAGAGAGTAGGATTCGGGGCTGCTGGCTTTATGTTTCTAGAGCTTTGACAAAAGTTTAATTCTGTCCCTTTCTTTGTTTTATAAAGTCGGCTTTATTTTATTTTGTAAATAGTTCTCATTTAGTTTATATATCTCAATACCCACATTCCCAGTCGTAACTTGTAATGGTGGGTCGTAATGGTCATATTGGTCTTTATCAAAATGAATTTAAAAAGCATTTTACAAACAAATCCAACTTCAAACGTATAAAAAAGCAACAAGAAAACAAAAACAAGAAAGAAAGGAAGAAGATGTTAGGTGCATCGTTCTAGAAGTCGGTGTCTAGAGGATGCATTTATATTTATTTAACCACCGAGATCTAGACCGATGCATATAAACAGTTTTCTTGTTGTTTTTAGAAGGTGTTTTTTTTTTGTAAAAAGTCTTTATTTTTAACTTTTGTGAAAAGTTCTCATCAATACGAATAATATAAGCCCAAACGCGACGTAACTAAAACATACCGTTGAGGAGTTCTCTCGACTTTTTTACGTCTCCATTATCAGGTAAGCTCTAAATCTTCACTGTTTGATAGTATCATCAGACACACATCTGAGAATCAAGTTTTAACCCTATGCATGCCTACAATTTCTGATAGTTGCCCTCGATTTCTCAGGATTTCCATCATCAGATCCTGACCTAATGACAATGGAAATAAACGGCGAGTATACTCTTTCACTAAAAATAAATGATTTCTCAAATCCGTCAAACTTGGTCGTTTAAATTCCCCATTGAAATGAGGAAAATATTTGATGTTTACACCTGATTTTATCTAGATTGCCATGGTTCACATTGATACGACTAATGCCATAGTAAATCAGAGCCTTATATCATTACTAGCTTTTGCCCGCGACTTCGTTCGCGTGGAATAGTGATTTTTGGTTTGACCAATAGATGGCGCTATATGTCCGAAATAAATTTTATTTTTATATTTTTTGTAATAAAAACTATCCTATGTCCTTTCTCAAGTTCCAAACTATGTCTGTACCAAATTTCACACAAATCGGTTCAGTAGTATAGGCGTGAAGAAAAGACAGACAGACAGACAGAAAGACAGACAGACAGACAGAAAGACAGACAGACAGACAGACAGAGTTACTTTCACATTTATAATATTAGTTACTGTTACTGTACTGTACTGTTACTGTAGTTAGTAGTTACTGTGCTATATTTCGTTCGTGTCCGCCGTGGGTATGCTTTCCATACTAAGGTGCCCAATGACCTTTGAATGATTTAGAATTTTTCATAGTTTAGAGGCAATTAGATTTAAGAAGTGTTTGATATGAATTTCAAGTTTAACATCTCTACGCGTTTATGTGAAAAAGCGTAGGTAGTAAGTTTATAATTATTAAAAAAATATTTTATGTCATGTAAGCAAAAATAATATTTAAATATTTAATGGAACTTCAAATTTGTCATTTTCGCAATTTTCCCTTTATCTGTACTATATAACGTTGCTTTGTGCCGAATTTCAAGATTCTGAGTTCACGGGAAGTACCTTGTAGGTTTTGATTCCCTAGCGTGTGACGGAAATTCGTTAAGGTGTCGGTATAAACTGCTGTATCTTTTGATCGCGTTAACTTAGAAGTTTGATTCTTTCACTGCTTAAAGGGACAATAGACCTAGGTATTTGGTATAAATTTCAATTTGATATCTTTATTCGTTCGTGAGAAATAAGGTAGTAAGTTTCATTTTATTAAAATATTTTTATTATATTATATAACTAAAAAAATATGATTTTCGCAATTTTTCCTATATTTGCATTATATGACAATGCTTCATGCCAAATTTCAAGATTCTGAGTTTACGGGAAGTATCCTGTAGGTTTTGATTCCTTTGCGAGTGTCGAAAATTTGTTGAAAATATCGACATAATCGGCTGTATCTTTTGATTGGCTTGTCTTAGAAGTTTGATATTTTCACAGCTTAAAGAGGCAATAGACTTGAGTATTTCATGTGAATTTCAGCTTGATACGTCCACGCGTTCTTGAGATAAAGGGTCTTGACAGACAGACAGACAGACAGACGGACAACAAAGTGATCCTATAAGGGTTCCGTTTTTTCATTTTGAGGTACGGAACCCTAAAAATGCAGCAAACAAAAATATTTTTAGCTAATGGAAAAAGAACAGCCATTGATATAGGATCAGCAAAACAAGTTAAAACATACTAGATATACATATTATACATATGTATGTTTGACGTCAAAAAGTATATATCAGTATGTTATATTAACAGAGTTTAGAATACGCATGTTTAAGGTTTTTTTTATTATATATTACTAGCTTCCGCCAGCGGCTTCGCCCGCGTGGTGTGTTGATAAAAAGTAGCCTATGTGTTAATCCAGATAGATATCACCTATCTACATACCAAATTTCAATCAAATCGGTTCAGCCGTTTTTGCGTGATTGAATAACAAACATACATCCATACATTCTCACAAACTTTCACATTTATAATATAAGTAGGATTATTTTTAATTTTCATGACAGGTAAAAGAAGATCAGATATCGTTACACTATTATAAAAACAAACTAACTGCCTATGCCTGTTATACATAATACGTCTGTGATGAGTTTGAAGGTTTATTTGGATCAAAAGCAAATAAACAAACTCTATACCTTTACTATGCAAGAGAGTAACATTGCGCTGCAGAAGACTAAGCTCAAAACTTCATCATTCTTCTATTATATTATTCATCGGCTGATGGATAAACCTGTAACTACCGAATACCATACACATAACATGACACAAGACACTGTTGTTTCCAAAAACAATCTGCACAACACCACAGGGAGTGTCTACGGTGTCAAACAATCAAAGCGCTTGTCATTCTCCGATAGAGATTCAATTGAATACAATATTTATTAAGTTCAGTTCAAGGACGTGGACACAAGGTCGTGTCAGACACGCAATGTTCATTGTTAGGGTTCCGTAGGTTCCGTACTCGAAGGGTAGAGACGGGGTTTACGAGGGTTGCGCTGTCCGTCAGTCACCAGGCTATATATAGTCTTATAAGCCTTGATAGCAAGGAAGATGATTTATAATCTATACTATATAATATTACTTGCGACCCGCCCCGGCTTCGCACGGGATAACAATATTTCCCCACCATTAAATGTATACTATACATATAAACCTTCCTCTTCAATCGAAAAATGACCGCATGAAAATCGGTTGTGTAGTTTGGAAGATTTAAGTTACTTTGTTTTATACTATGTAGTGATAAAACTGAAAAGTTTGTTTGTTTGTTTGAACGCTGTAACCTCAGGAAGTACTGGTCCGATTTGAAAATTTAAGTGCTAGATAGCCCATTTATCGAAGAAGGTTCTTTTTATCCGGGTTCGTGCCGAGGTTCTCACGGGTTGCGGGTGAAAACGCTGGCAGAAGCTAGTGTCACTATAACACCAAATATTAAAAACAGAATAAAATCAATAGCGAGCAGTAGGTAATAAAATTAATTACAGCGGCCGTACAGCAAACGTGATTTCTTTTACCATTTTTTGCTCAATATTAAAATGGTACGGAACTCTTAGTGCACGAGTCTGTCTCGCACTTGGCCGGTATTTTTTCGTCTTTCTTTATTTCCAAGTTTTTCTGTTTAGGTATAGTTTAATTTGTTTTCTCACGGTTTCTATGACTATCCGAATTGAATCGGACAATCAGATTATACAAATAGTTTATTTGAATGAATAGTTCTGATTATGATTATGGTTCCTTTTTTTTATTTATTTTTTTTAGTTATTTTTAGTAGTTTAGTAGTTTTATTATTTTTTGTCTTTAGAGCATAAATGATTTCATACCAATCGACACCCGCAACTCCTCATAGGTCCAGTTGAAAACCAGCGTCAGACACTAGCTGTCTGGCATAATGCTGAACTGGACCTATTTGGCACAACCTTTTATTACTTTTTTTTTTAATTATTATTCTATTTTTATTTATTTGTGTATGTGTTACAGCCAAAGTAATAAGTCTGCATATTATACATATTATCTAGCTATTATTTATAATATCTACTCAATTTGGATAAAGTAATATATATAATGACCAGTGATTATGTAAAATATATATTTAATCACTATGGCTGTAACATATGTATGGCTTGTGTCAATAAATATCTTTTCTTTCTTTCTTTTCTTTCTTTCTTTAGTTTTGTATTGTGAGGTAAGAGATTTGCTCTTCCTCGAAAAATTTTGACAAACCGCACCTTGCAAACTTTTAGTCGGCCGATTATTTGTGCTCATATGTGATGGAGATGGATGGTAGACCGCACACTACAACGATCAATTACCTATTTAGTCAGTTTCACACCGACTGAAAAATTAGATTATATTCAGGTTAAAAAAAAAAACATTTTTGCCAAATCTCGAGTCGACTCTCATTGGCTGACTGTTTAGTCTGCAATACACGGGACTCTAAGGATGATTCCATCAATGCTCTCTTGAATAGCTCCTTGTCGTTAAATAAAAAAACTACCTCTACATCAGTTCAGTAGGCTATACTCATAATCTCAGAGATATCTCAAACCTTTAGAAATTAGTATGAAGTTGAATCATTTCGAAACTTCAGGGAGGTAAATGGCAATTGAACTAAAGGTGAAATATCATTCGATATCGAATACTCAAACATCGAGAGAATAGTCGACTAACTAGCGAATTATACACAGCTAATGTAATAATAACGATTGGTCAACGATTACGAAATAAATCTATAGGTACTTAACATAAACTTCGTCATTGAAACGTTTAAGTTTACAAACATTTTAATCGACTAATCTCGCAATCGATAAAGTAATGCTTTGCGATGATTGAGTCGATTTTAAATACATTTTTAAGCTAATAAAGAACTCTTCTTTAATTCTTACATATTCTTATAAAGATTAGTAGTTAGTACTAAAGGTCTGACAAATTCTAAACCGCATCAAAATCGGTTAAGCAAAACATGGCATAATTGCGCACCAACCTAGAGGTACATTCATACTAACAAGTAGAATTGAGGAGCTCTTTTTTGAAATCGGTTAAATAAATAATAAACCAGCTAGAGTGGACTTCTTATAAGATAGTTCTGTAGTTATGTTAGAAAAAGATACTACAGTGTGAACAGAATAAATCTCTGACAATTACCTAACCACAAGAGGGATGAGAGGGAAAGGGGGGAGGGAGCTTATTACGATCAAACCGATACTCTAACGTAAGTAGGTCACCTGTAGTGTTGCCATTACAGATTCTTTCTTATCTCGCCAATGGTGGGGTGATCGGAGAATCGATGTTGAAGTTTTAGTTGATAGTTTTTAATTATGATAATCGTTAAGATTTTTTACGTTTTAGATACGTTGTTTTAGAATTATGTTCCAGATCAGTAGGATGTTACTTGCGGAATTAAAACACTAAATAATACAATGATGATTGTGACCTAATAAAAAATTAAATATAATCTCTTCCTTATTAGGAATTCTGTAAAAAAACAATGTCATTAAGTTTACAAAGGAAACTTTCCTTCAACATCCGACTAAATGACAGAGAACCCCAAAAACCACGCGTCTAAACCAAAATGGGGCAATGACGTAAAAAATTGGGGCAGTAGGCAACCCTAGTCATTGCCGAGTGCCCCTGGGACCACGCTGATAGATACAGTTCACGAATACTTGGAAACTGGGCCACGGGCTTATCTCCTGCTTCCTCGTCCGTTGAGACTGAAGATCTTACCCTATCTCTGATTTATTCCGTTTTTGAGAAAAAAAGGATTCATTGTACGTGACTTTTGACGTATGTATTTTAGTGTTGTACACTTACTAAACTGAATTAGTGTTGCGAAATTAATTGTAAGTATATAATAATCTGACGGTCATTAGTTGCGACAGCATCAGTGGCTGTATGAAGAATTACCGCAATCAATTTACATAGTAAACCAGCTTTTATAACAAATACGTAATACCAAAGATAAACTATTATATTTGCCATAATTTCCTTCCTACATCCAGCAAACTAGAGGCAATGACACTATCCCATTCAGCCTAACAACTAGCAAGTTTAACCAGCTACCACGCAAAGCGGTTGACATCTAAAATTTATTAATACAAAGCTGGGATATACACCAGCTGCATATTGCAATGCAACGGGAGCCATGAGCCAGCCAGTCGCCGTGCATCGCTTGCGCGGGTCACACGTGTGAGCCTCGCTTTAACGAAAAACTAACCAGCTACATTTCAAAAATCGAATACTCTCTTTTGAATTCCATTCTGTATTCAAATTAGAACATTAGTGTTCGAGTAATGTTGTTCTAGTGCTAGTTTGTTAGTAAACATTAAAATTTAAATTAGGAACGCTTATTTTTAACGCTGATTATGTAGTTTCTACTTTCGTTTGAGTGAAAATAAACTAAAAATTGTTGTTGGTACAAAATGTGTGTGTAAGATTCGCGTAGTGTTGTGAACCGAAGTGTGAAGGGTGAAGTGTAGTGATGTGAATGAAGTTTGGTTCTGACACCAATATGTTTGGAGTATTTATTAGAAGGTGGAAACCTAAAAGGTGGGTGGTGTACCAACTGCTTTTAGTTGATATTGACACAGTTTGGTTGTATTTAGAATATGGTTCGAATTTCAATTTATCCAAAGCCATTTATTGGTTTAAATGACGAAAATAAAAATATCTATAAGTAGGTATGCAAAAGGAAAAATATTGCGTGAAATAGGTACATACTTATTTATTTTTTTCTAATAATAATGTTTTTAAATTTGCATGTTTATCAATAACTAGTAATACCTAGGTACTTAATGGGTAGATAAGTATTTGTGATTCATGCATTTAATTTATTCATAGGTATGTACCTATAAATTGATATTAACTTACGTCGGTAAAACTGCGAAAATGTGAAATATGATTTGAAAAATACTGCATAATAGGTATAATAGTAAATAAATACCAAAAAGTACAAAGAAGTAACCCAAAAAAAGGTCAAAAGCCTAGGATCTTTCTATTTTCAAGCCAGTTACAACCTCTACCAATTTCGGATATAGAACAAGAGTCATATGAGTTAACTCACTCTCTTACTGTTTTGTTTTTTGTCAAGAATGTGTTAACGACTGGTTATTTTAACGCCTAGTAAGTCTAGCATCTGTCAAGTCGTCCAGAAATAGTCAGCTCCATCATTTTTCGTCTCGTAAAACAGGACAAAGGAATTGCTTTCGTCAGTTCTTGAAAGGACAACGTTCTTAGCGATTTATCATCTGAAACTACAGACTGGAAAGGGTCTGACTAGATCTGTTTTATCTTATTTATTTTCAACCGACTTCGCAAGAAAGGGGTTCTCACTTTGAATGTTTGTAACTCTCAGTATGCTGTGTCCGTCACTTCAAAAGCCATATTGGTTCATGCCAGACTCAAATGCAAATCAGTACATTAAAATTTAAAAGTAATTTTAAAAAGAACAACACAAAATCACAAAGAGAGAACTAATAACCACTCGTAAATTCATTCACAACTTAAAAAGAAACTCATAATGCTATGAAGAAAATATTAAAAAAAATAATATCGTACACGTTTCCTCAAGCTATTTCAAAGCTATTCGCAGTTTTTATAGCACGAGTCGCCAGCAGCATTATTGTGTTAATTTTGCTCGCTATTTTACTTTTTTTTTCTTTAATAAAACCTGCTCCACGTTGGCTGAAAGAAGCGTTTTCTTTGCCACTTTTACGAGTAACAAGAAATAGGTGAGGTTCCGTTTTCAAATTTTACGGACCGTGTTTTGTTTAACAGAAACTTTGAATTCGGGATTTTTAGTTCGGAAATTCGAAATTATCGCTTTTAGGGTGCAGGTACGAATTTCGCACGATCAGATACAGCGAAAGAATAAAGTAGATAAGGAATAAGTCAGTTCAACAGTGTGTTTTAAATTGGACGATAGCTAGGATTGTTTTTGGTTGATTGCTAAAGAGATGCCTGAAGACTGACAACCAGTCTTTCCTAGGGGTACTGAGTTGCCTGGGTAACTGGGTCGAGGAGGTCAGATAGGCAGTCGCTCCTTATAAAACACTGGTGAATACTCAGCTGCATTCGGTTAGACTGGAAGCTGACTCCAACATATTTGGGAAAAGTCTAGACAGATTGCAGCTATGATTTATTAATCTCCTAAGTCTCCGTTCATCCATGTTTTAAGTGTCATTTCTAAGCAGCGTTCATGTTATAACATATTTATATTTCACCTCTAAGTTTAACAACACTTGTACCATAACAAAAATAAACTAATACAGCGATAAAATGCCAGTGTTATGTTGACCCTTCATTACGTATTGTTTTTATTGACTCACTAAACGAACAGTACCGTAGCGGGCGTGAGAATTAATTCAATAAAGAATTTGCATGTTGTGTGTTCACCCGTGTTAGCTGTCGCGTGACCTGCGAAGTAAATGTGTTAAGCTACGTATAGACTTGGTGTTTCGACGTACATTTCAGCTCTTAACCAACCGGAGAAGATATGTACCTATGATTACTGATCACCAATCTCTGAGAAAAAGTCTGCCAATTTACTTGCGGAAATCGCAGAATCGCAATAGAGACAGTTATTCATTCATTTTTGGGTATAGTGCATAGTCTGATCAAAGATAGTAAGAGTGCTAAACAATTCGAAACTCGTCAAAATATTTCGGCGCGTTTGACGATCGTCAAAGGAATGGTCACTCGAATTATGGACAATTCGCATTGCAGTGTCCTCGCTGCGAATTCGAATCGCGCCGTTTCGCAGATTTGTGTACTTGCCCTAAGTCCTGAATGGAATTGTGTCACAAATGCCAGTCGGAATATCTCTCGTGTTTGCTTTGATAAGAGTTGTTGTGGGAAGTGGGAACTAGAAGTGGATTCGAGATTAGTCAAAAACATGAGTTGTAGTACGATGCTCGTGAATTAGATAGAAATAACTTATAATCATCATGAAAGTCATTCAAGTTATCGTGAATACGGTGAAGAAGAAAAGGAGAGACTATCCTTTTCCTTCTGTTGGAGAAAGCCCGTAGAGTATTGAGATCCTGGCTGTGATTTAAAAATGTTTGGCAGTGGTTGTGGGTAGTTAGTAAGCCAGGAAGTCTGACAACCACTGACTTTTTTTCAAGTGCCTTCATCGCTGTCGAAATAACAAACATCACAGATAATGAATCATACTATTACATACAAAACTACATCCCAATAATGTAAAACGTCAAAATATTTATTACTTGTCACACACATAAGGCACTACAAATATCTAGCGACAAAACGTATAAGGCATTGTTAATTAAACTTTAAAACAAATTGCTGTACACTATCTACATGATTTTATTATCATTCCGAACCTTTCCTTTTACGGAAGAACAGATCGCGATGCAATTCAAGTTAGCATATTAATTGGTGAAGCCTAATGGTTAACTTGATTAAGAAACTTATAAGTAAAGGATTTTTTTATGGTCCCTGAAAACAGAACTACGTCCGCCCTTAGCCAAGGTATAGTTATCGGCACGGATATTGAGCCCTGACCTTCACCTGCGCAGAAGCGATTTATTGATTTATTGCCTTATGTGTACAGTGCGCAAAGCGATCCCCACTCTTCCACCGAGAGCTCAATATCCGTGCCGATAATTTATGTTTATATAGTTATCGGCGATAACTATATTCATACCGAACCTATGGAACCGATTAAATGGTACTCGGACAGCATGAGAAAAGAATACAGGCGATTGCGGAAATTGTCATGGAGGCATGGGACAATCTATGACAACATTTTAGCTTAAGAAGGAATTTTGATACTCGTATAACAAAAGACGTAAAAGTAATAAAATAAATTGAAGTCAGAAGTAAAACGGAGCTACAGTTGTAGAGCAGAGCATTAAACATCAGTTTTAATAGTGTCTCACAATATAGCATTACGTACGAAGTAAGAATAGGTGCTGACAAAATTCTGCAGAGTACACTCAAACATTGCTAAAAGTAAATTAAAGTACTCGTAGCCTTTATTTCATTCTTGACAGCCACTTGTGATGCTGACCTTATTCTAAACTCCTCTACTAACTTAAGCAGTTGTCTTAAAACTCACACAGAATCACAGATATCTAAAAAGTTACACACCACAAATGATTGGAAAGGCATCTTGACAAAAATAACTTTGCAAATGCGCAAAAGTATTCAATCTTTCATCTGAAGAAAGCAAATCCCACCTGATACCTTGTAACAATATTCAATTTATTTAAAAACCTCACACAGTGTCATCTACATTTGGCTTTAACCCAAGCATTCCGATTACTAGTAATTAATTCTTGCCACGTGACAAAATGTTTGGCTGTATGATCATAGACACTATTGTTCATTACGACGATTCGGTGACGACTCATTTCCGCATCCGAATGGGTTTATAATAAGAATTATGATAATCAAAAATTTTAGTAAAAGTTTTGTCTGGTGCCATCAATAAACCTATTATTCATATTCCTATTAAATGGTAGAAACAACAAGATAAAGAATACCTATAATATACCATGGTGTTACCAAAATTGACTACAACAACAATTTTTCATCATTTTTCCAAGAAACATCTGCTGCCAAGAATTCCAAGTTGATACGATATTGTAAAATATAAAAATTGCGGTACAGCATCCAATCTGATAAATGTGAAAAGGAGAAAAATGTGGCTCCGTAATTTCCGAGAGTGGACTGCCCCGAGGCAAGGCTTGTAAGACAAAGAAAAATGTACGAGAAATAGTCAGTGGATTGTAAATAAAAAATATATGAAGATACGAATGGTGAAATTTTACTGATTGTGGTATTGATTGCCGAAGGCAAGTACTGCGGGAGGAAACCCATTCTGAAATGTTGTATTGTGGGTGGTTATGAATCACTCTAGATGTTTTATCAATCGGCATTTTTCCAGAGTCCTCGGAAGGAGTATTCTACACACTAGTACAATGCAATCTTTGAAAGAGTTTAAATCTGTACCTATTCCTATATAGTCGCCTGTGCGCAGAGTAATCCTAACTTTATCATTAACATATTTACCATCCAACTTCAAGGCACAGGCCTGATTCCTCTCAACGCTTGCTTCAAGGCAGATTGGAGTATTGAAGCTTTGACATCCAGGTTCTGTGAAGATGTTTTTGCATTTACTCAGTCATGTGTGTCCAAGATCCTAACTACTACAAAACGATTTGAATATCGAATATGTTTTAAAAGCTTGTCGCGATTTTACTAAAAAAGTAAATACGAGTACATACTTAAATCTCGCGACAAGCTTTTAAAACGTATAAATTGTGTCAAATATGTTAAATTTGAAATGTCGTTATAAGTTGACAGTAAAGTTACAGTAAAAGTTTATTTTTTTCTTTTTAGCGCATAAATAAAAGCTTGTTTTTAAAGATTTTTTCCTACTATGTTGGGGTCGGCTTCCAGTCTGACCGTATGCGGCTGAGTACCAGTGCTTTACAAGGAGCGACTGCCTATCTAACCTCCTCAACCCAGTAACCCGGGCAACCCAACCTCAAGCAAGCAGTCATAAGAGAAGATAAATTCAACTGCAATGACTTACGGAAATATAACTTGGAACAACTTAGTATTAAAAGCTTGAACAATACATCGTCCACACAAACATAAGACTGTTAAACAATTTCATTTTATTTATTAATAAATTCTAATGTGGGATTTTACTGCATTAGGAAATGGACAACGCAGAGTTACGACCACAAACATCATTATTGAAATAATAGATTATTTTAGTTGTGTAATAAGAGTGTATTGTTTTCTGTTCGTGAAGATGCTCTTACTTCTATCTCGTAAAACTTGTATATGTCACCGGAAAATAACAAGACTCGTAAGTTGATCAATTTTCTAGGTAGTTGATCAACTCTCGGAAAATAATAAACGGCAGTTGAAATGTACTATTTAGCGCATTGAATTTTGGCTAATTGGTCAACTTGCGGTACCTACCTGTACCTAGCCGTAATTTAATAATTAACTATATTGCTACAAGTAAAATCATCCACAAATGGGCCAATAGTTGCGTTGCCCAGTATACTATTTGACGGTACATTATTATCCGCCACTTAATACACTTTTCTCTGATTGGTCGTAAGCATTAGTTATAAGCATATAAGCACGTGATTCTTTTAACCAATCAACGTACACGTCGCCTTTGTCTGATGATTTCACGGCTGAGCGCCGTAAATTAATCAACTTACTAAAATACATACGTTAAATAGTTTATTTCAACTGCCGTTTGTTATTTTCCGAGAGTTGATCAACTACCTAGAAAATTGATCAACTTACGAGTTTTGTTATTTTCCGGTGACATAATATATTATTGAAAATCATGACTGAAACTCTATAAATTCAATTTGCATATTACTGTTCAAAAATGATTTCTCTGTCTGTCATTTTGATTCGATTCGATACTCATGAAATTAGTACAAAGAATGGAGATACGCAAGAACATGGTTTTTTTCAAGCACGTGGTGTTTTTTCACTAGGAGGCTATGTGGTTTTATGAGGAACATCAACTCATGTAATACATACATTAAACCTTTTTAAGTTTGTTTGGATATAACTTGTACTTTCAAATCCACTACATCGATGATCATAGATTTTACAACAAAAAAACGATGTTTATTACAACTGTGTCACTGTCGTATTACATTTTATATATGTATTATATTTTACAGATTTAAACACAATTAATTATTTATCGACAACTAATTATTTGATAGCTTATAAAATGTCTTGTAAAGAACTATTAATAGAAACATTATAATTCCGATTCGTATCCGATGACCGTTTAGAAAGTAATTTTAGTTATTACTGGCCGTAGGCGGTCGTATTTTTACGACAATTTCGAATCAATATGACGACCTGCCGCGGCGGTATGACAAAGTCGAGTTTATAGCTAACTAGCAGTTTGCCGAGGTTTCACTTGCATTCCGAAGGAACTTCTTCCTGTGTCTGGACAAAATAGGTGTTAGGTACCTGTTTCAGGGGAATAGTCTAGTTTGCGAAAAAAATAAGTTTTTTAAATCGGTTCGGTAGTTTTAGAGCCTTTAGAATACAAACAAACATAAAATGTCCTCTTTATTTTGTTAGTTTATCACGTGTGTTTCTTATTTACCCACAGATTACTATAATAGTTACTATACACACAGCACCTAATATTGTATATTTCCGCATATATTATCTTCAAACCGTCGAGCGGGTTACGACAATAAGGATATCGTTGGATTTGTCTCTGTCACCTACTCAAGTCTTCTAAGATATTATTATTTTTTAGAATAAAAATGTAATGCTACTAACAGCTAGAATAAAAATGTAATGCTATTAACACTTTTTCACGTGATTTTTTACAAAGTATAGCATGACCAAAAACCCTTTCACCACTTCCTAGTGGCCGGGAACAGACTTCCCAGCAGCTGTCTATTACAATTTATATTTTAATTGCTTAAAAGAGTGACCCCGAAAACTGAGATCTCTTCTTACTCTTCATACGATAACCCTAATTTGGATTCACCTACATCACTATATTAACAAAATTTTCTTATCAATATGTTCGTAATCAGTTTTATCAGTCATTGCCTTGATAACTTCTTTCACTTACAGCAATTTCGTGTTGGGTATTGTAGAAAAACCGCGTGGGAATTTTTCTCATAATTATTATTAATGTGCACTTGTAATTTTATTTTATTTTTGTGGGATGAATCCTGAGCCCAGCAGTGGGACTATAAAAAGGCTAAAACAGTAACAGCATCATTTTAAGTTTAGTAATAAAATTAAAATTTATTTGTCTTCATATAGTTTGCCCACGATATCGAATATCCCATTTAGTGGAGTCACGTAGTAATTATGTGGTTCAAATAAATATTTTATGTGATGATAAGACGATTCAAAGAAAAGAAATAACCATAACCCTTATTGGTTGTCGGGTATTTGTGCAGACTAATTTCTAGCAGTCAACTACTGAGCTAACTTCGTTTCAAATAATTATGTACTTAATCCCAATACTTCTGTCTTCATCCTGCTTATTATTCTGTCCAATCCCTGTTCCTAACTGTGGGCCCCTATGATCGTATATCGTACAGCCCTCCCGTGTGGCATCATCATATCAACAATATTACAGGACCACCGAGTCTTTGGTATGTAATATTATACTTAAAAATTACTGTCGACTAAATTACTTGGATCGGAAAAGGATAGGTAATCTGTAGGCCGTTAAAACTAATCGGTTAATGATTTCTTTATGATTGAGCATTAGTAAGCGATTTGTATTGATTATCTGATTGGTTTTAGTGTGTTCAAATCTTGACAACAATCTCCCTATGTGTTTTTCACATGTTAATGTGTAGTATGTTTGTTAAGTTTCAATTATTGAAACTCTATATGCGCTCTGATAATATTACAGATAGAGGTTTGAAATAAAAACTGCAAGCTATCCTTGCCAATATTTTTCAAATTTTCTTTAAAGTAAAAACTGCAAGTTTTTATACAACATTTTTGTCACGATATCGTTCTAAATCTCACACGTTGTAAACCAAAACTCTTTACAGTCTTTCGATTCAATTTAAAGAATGTAATTCACAATTTACTTTAACAAAACGCCGCCTTGTAAAATACGTTTCTGTACATTTAAACAAATCACGGTGCAATGTAAAAGCATTTTAACTTTTTTACTCTTTTTAGCTTTTAATCCGATTGAACTGAAGGGTCATTAATTTCGGTCCGATGTCGACGATGCGGTCCAACCGCAGCACGTTATATCGATCGATACATATCGATAAAATTTATTAAGTATCGATCACGGAGGAAGGAAACCGCGGAGATACCGTGGGGAAGGTAGGTCAGGATCCTTCTCGTAGGTAGAACTATCGAGATGTTCGGGTTCCTTGTCAAATTAAAACTAATCTGTCAATGATTGGTCTTGATTGATTAGGGACTTTATTTTAAAAATAAATGAGTGGGTTCCATCGAAGGCGTGTAAGGTCGGAGCTAGTATCATTTCTCGTTGTTCCGCGACGCAACTCTCATTGGGGATTTTGCGTCTGACATCTCCGCTAGTGATTTGGTTCTCCGCGGTATCGATACATCGGGATTGCACGGTGCGCTAAATCGTCTATTGTCCGAGGTCTATTATTAAGAGTTGTTATTATTGTTTATTTCTATTGTTGTAGATAAACATGTCGAGCAAAAAGTACTGTGTATTGATTTATGGGTTTTGTCTTAGATTACAGACGTAAAAGAGGAAATGAGAAAGTTTTGATTTGAGGGCAAAGATCTTTTATTACCAAAACAGTTTGATCGCAATGACCCGCAGTGAAAAGAGACTTCTGGATTTATAACTACAGTAGGCAAGATTTGGCAATAATGATAGGTTCAGGCCACTATATAATTTTAAACATCAAAATGTCTATATTTTTGTGTTACGATCTGACTGTTATAAATGATTGCCGGGACCACAAAAGCCATTTTTTTAAGTGTGTAAGAAGTGATACCAATAAATCTTTTACAACCGGTCACTATTGTGAAGTTTTTTTTCAAAGAAACATTGTAACGCGTACAAAACGTATTGTAGATATCATCTTTAATTGTGTTCATTCATCTGGTGTCGAATATCTCGGATATAGGGACACCATGTTAAATGGTATTTAAGGATAATATCTCCAATGACAGGAGTTTGTTTTATAAAAATAATATAGGATTTATTTGTGGTTTTTATCTGCGCAAGTTTTAAAAGATGATGCGATACTAAATAAAAAGTGACAAATTGTCCTGTGAAATCCTGTTGTTTTATGAGATAGCGAATTAATTACCTCATTACAGGGCATTGACCTTTAGAGTGTTAATTAGTGCGGAATACGTAACAGTTAACTAGCCGCCATAGTCAGTGATTGAGTTACCAATGCGGGCCAATGACAGCTAACCAGTGGCCTATAGTATTTATTACCAACTAGCTGTTTCACCCGGTTTCACCCACTCCCCAAGAGAACTAGATGCTTCAAATATATCTTAGAAAAAAGCCTTTTACCGACTACATGGTCTCAGCTACCTAAACATCACACAAACACATGAATGCTAAATGCGATTTCAATCAGTGATTTATTTTACTGAAAGTGTAACGAACATCATTTTCGTGTTTATATATTTTGTAAATCGGTATTAGTGAAAATGTGTAATGAGCGTCTTTGATTATACGCGGTTTCTCGTTTTCGTTAACGTAAGAGGTTTAAAAAAGGAAGTCTCGTTTTTATTTGATACGGTTTCAAAATTAGAACATCAATAGGACTGTCCATCTAATTCTTGAACGTTTGGTCGCCCTACTCAAATCTGGGGCAAACTATGAACGACTTATTGATATGCTTTTGCGTATAAAAAAAGATTGACCACTTGTTCTTTTATTTATTTATTACTTCTGCTTAGGGTTCCGCAATTATAAAACCCTTATGTTCTTTTTTTACAATATTTATTATTTCTAATATTATTTGTTCCTTTATTTATATCTAGGTACCTATTGCAAGTGCAAAATAAACCTTTGATTTAAGACTCTTTGTTCCACAGATACATAACTGAGCTTAGATTGTCAATTTGACTACGCCGTAATATTTTTTCTATATTTTTAGTACCTACTTAAGTTATATGTAGATATATTGATGTGTGTACTAATCAAAAGCATAAGCATCATTTTTAGTAGAACACATTATGCTTCTTATAGATAAAATCTATCTAGTCTTAGAGTCTTTGAGCCACTCAACTCCTAATATTATGCAAGGAAAACTTACAATTTAAGCGGATTATTGCCGGTGCGAAATAGTTCCGTAATGGACGGAGTGGAAACAGGTCAATCCTTCAATTAGTCAGCTTAATATGTTGCCTGAGGAATAACGTAGGTAGTATGTGTTTGTGTTAACTTAGAAACTTATAGTTCTCGAGTTTTGCAGCCCCGAAGTTGAGTGAAGTATTTCTAAGACTTCAAATAAGTGATTTACTAAATGGCTGATTGCGGAATAGCAATGTTATTTGACTAAAACTGTACTTAGAAAGGCATTTCTTTTTCTTTATCATTGGTTTCAATGCTGCTGTAAATATGCTTCACCAATCAAATTTGATTGTCTTCTTCTTTTATAACTCTTAAATTAATCTAAGGGTAAAATACAAGTTATTTTCTAAAAGGATAGCTATAAGTTTCCTCATCATAATCCTTGTCATCGTAAATTATCTAATAACAAACCTGAAAAAGCAGGATATACATAAATTGTAATTTCACTACGGAACCCCGTATATAACCAGTACTTAAAGAAATCGATTTAACTGAAGTATGAGTCATACAAGTCCAGTATTGAAAGACCTCCCTTCGTATACAAAGTGTATATAAATGGGTGTCATTATAAATTGGAGTAAAGTCGCGTCGTGCGAAAAATTGCTAGCTAATAACTCGTTGAAAATAACTGTTATTCGTAACAGTTATTTGTACAATTTGCGATATATACTGAGGAATGACTTTGATGGTAATTATACTGTCTGTCTGTCTATTTTTTATCATCTTAACGGGCCTAAATGTTGTAAGTTCATTGTGAAAAGGCTCGAAATGACCTATTTGGACAATGTGGTGTCATTCATATTTTTTTGTAGTTCTTGTTCGGTCTATTCAGTAGCTGAGTATGATATTTATCTTCAAATCTGAGAGACCACAATAATACATTGCTATCTTTTTAAAAATCTTTTATTGAATTTCCAACTATTTTGAACTGGAAAAGATCGTAGAATAAATACGACTTCTATCTGAACACCACCTTTAAAACAAAAACAAACGCCTTAGATTAAATTAGAATTTCATTCAACTTCTTCCCAACTCTCTCACTAACAATTACACTAACATAACATTTATTCACGTAAAACATAACATTAATATAAATATCGCTATAAAATGGCGTAAGCGACTTGGAAGCCAGCCAATCTGACACTTCAATGCACTGAAGATCCAATTTACGTTGACCTTTACACCTTCTCACCATTCCACCGAATTCAAACACTTTTCGTTCACACAGAGGGGGGTGGGAGGTCAAAAAGCACTGGTATTTAATTGCTCCAAATCCACACGGCATGTTTTCAGTTGGCGAATTCATATATGTTGCAACTTTGTTTACTGGAGATAATCTATAAATCAAGCGTGTTATTGATGAGTATTTGGCGTCTTGAAAAATTGTTTGAAGATAATAAACGTTGGATGAAAATATTGCAAGCGCCAAATTACTATGATGATGTTATCTAACACAAAAATTTGGGTGTCAAAAGTAGATATGTAATTTTTAATGTAAGTAATCGTGTAATGAAATAGATACCTACGTTGCGGTGTTTTGGTCTGCAGGACATTATAACAATGTAGTTAACTGGTTAGACATTGTCTATGGCCTATTTGGAAAGCTGAACAAATGTAACTTTTCTATTAATCCTGTCTTCTTCATCGAATAAATGTTGCTATGAAAATCGCACAAACGCACGACTGATTGGTTAATTTTCATGGTTAGTTATCTTTTGTAATAGATCGATAGTTATTCTATTACGTTAGTTACCAAATATGGTTTGAAGCTATAAAGTTTTCAAAAGAAATCGCAATATGGTGTCATAAAAAGAGAAATCTATAGTTTCCATAAAGAATAACGATAATATTATTACTTTCATCTATCATCGTAAAACAATTGGAAACAAACGCATAACATACCTAAATATTGGTGTAAATAAATTATTTATTTCACGAACGCGGATGAGCGACACCTGTGTGTGTAAATGTACCTTCATGCACTTTGTGTTGTTTAATAAATGATAGAAAACCAATTGAGCATGATGTAACATTGTAAACGAATACTCGTGTCTATGGTGTGACCTTTTGGTCTTACAAAATGATCCTTTATGGATAAGTATGTCTGATTTATCGATGGCATTATCTAAGGCCCATAGCACACGGCGTTTTTTAAACGCGCTGACGACGCGCAGAGAACGCGCGTATACACGATTCAAACGAGATTGGATCGCAACCTTGTAACTTAAGCACACGGGGCGATTATAAAACCTGCCTCTTCTGCGCGTATACGCGCAGGTACAGCGGTAAGACGCGCTGTAGTCGCTCGTACCTTTTGCGTTTTGATCAGAGACTCCTCTTCTTCAGTTGTACAATGGCGTCGGTTGAGACAACACTGCTTACTTTGGCTTTAGTACTTCTTTTAAAAAGTAAAAAACGTAAAAAAAAGCGAATTTATTGGATAGATCCATTTACGAGTGAAAAAAGATTGAGTGGTCCGCTCCTTTGTACGCGCGTTTGTACCGCTTCAAATGCGCGTATACGCGCTTCATGCGCGCGTTTCTATTATCAATGCAAACGCAACAATTAGCGTTTACAGCGCCGAAGAAGCGCGTTCCTGAAACGCGCGTTATCAGCGCGTTTAAAAAACGCCGTGTGCTATGGGCCTAAACTCTTATTTAACCATCTTTCTCGGAACCTTAATAGTAGTAGTGGGGAACAACTTGTTCTCGCATTTTGTCTATTTCTGCTGCCAATCAGTTTTCTGTAATAGCATTTGAACCTACCTTTACAGGTAGGCCTACTTTTGTAATTCCTGACATCGTTATTCGGGCTGGTCTGTGATCAGTACTGTCTGTTAAGATGTGCTACTTCTTATCATACCTAACCACAATTTCACTGCTTATCACTACGTTTACTTCCCAACTAGTAAAAGCTTATCAAAAATTCGTAACAACATTTTATCGACATCTTTTTATCAGTCAAACGAGCCGTTAGCAGGACCACTCGGTTGGTTATCGATCGAAACTCGTTACCTAACGAACAGGGCAATGTTAACACAATCTAGCCTAGATATTCACCTATTTGCATACAGAACTCATTAACTACGGGTATACGACCTAATCGTACATTCACTTTTGGTATTACGTAACTCGATTAATTTGTATCGATATTCAATCGATTGTATGTGTGATTAATCGATCATTTTTATGATCCTAATGATATTGTATTAAGTAATAACTTTTTATCGATAGTAAAAGTCGTCGTAGCTGTTTGTTTAATAGTTGTAAACGGGCCGGTTTTAAATGTTACGACGAGACATTTTGGCTAAGAATTCAAGGTCGACCGGACGAAAGAACAATCACCTATTTCATCAAACATTTGAAATAAACAATTTTAGACCGAGTCTGGAATTGTGCCCGCTAAATGGCACGGTCTTTTAATAAATGTGTCATAATATTCGATTCATGGACATAATCCCTTGGAAACATTTCAAAAATAACACTTTAAAGGCTAAACGAAGATGAATCGAATACAGAAGTCCATTTCGATCATTTCTAAATTCCATTTGCAGCAAACGGAACATACTGACGTAAGTTTTCAACAAGTACCGTTGCTACAAAACATAATGCCGTATCTAGCATTACTGTTGATTTACAATTTGCTCACACGTACGATTTGCATGCTAACCTTGGCATTGATTGTACTTGAACTAGAGACGTTGCCAAAACTGTACATTAGTTGCGAATCGGAACGGGTCAGTTGTACAGTTACCTAGTTATAGTTTGTAACAATCAATTTGTTCAGGCGATCGGCCCAGATCACCGATTGTCTGCCATTGTTGGGGTAAAAGTAATCGCTGCGAAAGTAGGTTTTATACTCTTTTGTGCTTCAAATCATCAGTTGGTTTTAGACAAAAGCGGTGCTGCTCGAATAGATTTTGAACCGATTTCTTTGTTATATGTAGTTTTTATTTCGATTAGTTTGTTTTTAAGTTTTGGTCTGTCCATGATCGTGCAGATAAATATTGTACAGAGTTTGCAGGTGCATTTGATTGCCGATTAAGCTCTGATAGGTAAGTACTCAAAGAAGGAATACCTAGCCTGGCTGGGATTTTTGCAAAATGTGCTCCGTATCTGAAATTCAAATGTTATGTATAACGGGTGCACAACGGTGGATGGGAAAACGTTCTAGGTTTCGTAATTTCCTTTAAAAAATTCTTAGCCGTACTAGAAAACTGAATTTAAGGAAGCTTGCGGTCCAGATTACAGAACGATACCAAGCATAGATTTTGCAATTTTGAACCATTTCAGTCAGCGAGACATAGATAGACTTTTAACGTGATAAAAATGAATAAAAACCGAAAGTAGATTTAGGACTATTTGCCTATTATTATCTTCATTATGTAACAGTAATAATTGTCCAATAATTTGGCCAAGCCCACCACTTATAAACGAAGGTCAACTGCTAATTTCGCAAATTGCCGTTCGAACATTTCGCATATTACTTTATTATTAGATAACTTTAGCCATCAATGATTGGCTATATAATTTTAATGTTAGAAAGTGTGCTTATGAAACCTATTAAAGACTATACGACATACATAATGACTACATTCGTCTGTGTAAAGGTAATTTCAAAATAGGAGTTACCTACCTTATTACAAAATATGATATTTCGGCAAGAATTTATAAAGAGGAAAGATAAAGGAAAATTCAACAGAAATTACATGTCCAATTGAAGATCAAAGATAAACAATCATATAAGAATTTATAAATAGTAGGTATCTCCGTCACTGAAATACAAAGAGCTTCAGTAAGAACATGATTTTGGTCAACTTTGATCTCTCCTCTGTTGTACCCATAGCAATAGAGACCTTCTATTTCAAGTACTACTTACTGGAGAAAACCGGTCTTCAACGTAGCCACGTCTTCTTCCCCATATTCTACTGTCATTATCAGTACCATCAAGACTTTGTGATGATACCTTATCCATGAAAAAGTTGCATAAAATACTAAAACGTCCTCTATCCCCTAACGCACATATAAGCCTCAGTTGGCTCTCAAAAACTACGAGAAAACGGCAGGAACGTAAAACAGCTAAGTGTTTCTTTGAGCGAATCATAAATTTAAGCGAGTAAGCACCGCTGGTGACGTAAATTAAAAAGTTGTAAAACGAAACGGTACGTAGTTTGTTTCCAATGCCTCACGAGAAAAAAATGAATAAAAAACACAGTTACGGCCAGTTTCTTCATCAAAAGTTAAAGTTAAAGTTATGGCTAAAGTAATGTCTAAAGTAAAAGTAACGGTTAAATTAAATTTTTCTATGAATTTTGCTGTCAGTTTAGCCTTGAAAAAACGAATTTGACCGTTACTTTTACTTTAGACATTACTTTAACTTTAACTTTTGATGAAGAAACTGGCCGTTAGTGTACCAAAACTAATTTAGCAAATCGGTATTTGAGCATTCGGTAAAAAAACAAAGATCCCGACGAATTGAGTACCCCTATATTTTTGGGAAGTTGGTTAAAAAATAATAATGCACCTGCAGTACATATCAAGCTACTTGTAGGTATTCCTTTTCTCCTATTTGTTATCGGTATCTAACTAGTTTTCTAGTTTATCTAGAAAGAGGCTTAAATAGAATAGATGATAAGATGAGCAATGTCACTCATTTCTATCATAGTCTAATCTTATCTCGTTACGTACCCAGTTATCGTAGACTTTAGTCAGTAGATATAGTCTTCATCTGCCGAGCCTTTTCCCAACTATGTTGGATTCCGAGAAAAAATATATCACCAGCAGGGGCGAAAGATAATATGGTACCTACACAACTCAGATGTACTTAGTCGTACTGTCTCGTGACGCGACTCAATGGAAACCAACACGATCCATCTTAAAATATCGTGAGCATTTCACAAGCTGATTTACAGACGTTAAACAGACTTCACAGAACATCACTGTTACGCAATTACATTCGAATATATACAAAACCGAGCCATGCACTATTTTAAAGGAAAACGCCAAATATCTTACGTATATGTAGGTATAACAGTGATATACAAAACCTATATTTTTGTTAAAGACTAGTTTCTGCCAGCGGTTTCTCCCGTATCCCATGGGAACTACTTGGCTCACCCAGATAGAAAGACGTAACCTTCCTTGATAAACCATACAAACATATATCTGTATCCTTCTTTGATAAATGGGCTATCTAACACTGAAAGAATTATTTTAATGGGACCAGTAGTTCCTGACATTATGGCATTTAAGCAAACAAATAAAGTATAGCTGTAATATAAACATAGATTATTTATTACTTAATTACGTCAACAGCTGTTACTCAATACAATTATATTAAGTTGGTTAATACCGCAAATCGTCAAGGGAAGCAATTAACTATTGTGTTGTTTAAACTAGAGCGGTGACCCGTTTTCCAATAGTGCCGCACCCTGGAGCCCAGGACAGTTGTCACATTATTATGAAATGTTGTCCCTCGTGGTTAAGGTGTGTAAAACTGTAAATAACTATGAATTAAGTGTGTTAGTTGTATGTGTAGATATTCAGAAGAAAAACTAACTAAATTAAGGGCGATATTCCACCAGTAAGTTATCTTTAGCGGGCATTCTGTTACTAATATAAGACCAATCGTATTCCGATGACATTTCATTGCTTTGCCATTGGTCTGCCATTGGGTATATACGGTAGTTTGCTCTACAATCATTTTGCATTCGTAAGTCATTTGCAGACAATATGACTCATTATTGAATCACAGAAAAGGATGAAAACGGTTATTTAAAAGAAAAAATATCGGAACGCCACATACGCTTCAATCGTAATTGAGTCGTGATTGGATATCAGTCGTGTTGGGAGAAACGCAGACATGCGCATTTAGTATGTTTAGTAACAACTACACTAGTGTATAGTCTATGGTCCAACACATAGTATGGTCTATGGTTGTAGGCCTCCTTCTTCTACGATTTGACAATTTGATAGCGTGCTCTGTAATATTAATTAAGTCCGAATAAATAGTTTTTCTCAGTTTAAAAGTCTTGATGTTTTCTTATTTCAACAAGTCGGATGTGAATCCTATGTCGCTTAAGTAAAATTAGCAGAATCGCGCCCCTGATGTAACAAACTTCTATCAACAGTCACAGCGATATTAAAATCCTTGCACCTAGCATACAAACAAACGAATGAAAGACATGACAAATTCTCTATAAATACCCGTCCATTCCTCTTGTCGCGTCATATGCGCTTGCGACTGATTTATAGCGTGTTTTCGAATGCCTAAGCGCGTGTATCTGTATCGCGGAGAGAATAATAGATGAATTACAATTCAAAGTGTTATGATGCATGTGAAGAAAGTGAACATTTATGGTGAAAATAATGGAATATCTAAAATTTCTATTCAGTCACTTTTCCATTCATGAAATGATATTACTTGATGTTTCTGTGTTTCCATACATGAAATGGTATTATGTACTTGGGCCAAAATACTTTTTAATGCCTAATCCGAGCATACAAATTTCGATAAAAAATAAAAATAAAATATTAAATTTCTTTGCTTTTTTAGGTAAATATAGATTAGTTATAGTTCGATTTATAATATACATACCTCAGCAGCGATAGTTTTAATGACTTTATTATATTTCTGGCAACTAATATATCAAGGTGTCAAGAAATGAAACAACAGCGTTACTTTTTTACAAAATTAACTTTTTAAATTAAAATTGCACAATCAGACTTTTCAATATGCCAGTTTTAAACTGTAACGCTTACATTTAGCTCTTAGTAAGTTAAATCACAGAAATAATCAGTTTCATGGAGTATTCTTAATAATTAAGATTACTGCGTTACCAAAGTGTCATTTTAAAACATAAACTTTCCTATTAATAACAAAAAACAACTTATATTTAATACCACCTAATGGCATAACCTTCCACTTTTGATCAATAATACGTCCGTAAGACTTTCAGTCATTTAAGATCACTAGAAGCCCATGTATTGCTGAAATTACTACAATAATCAAAGGGACACAAAAGTAACGCAGTAGTAAGCTTAGTAACACAGTAGTATTTTCTTACATACAATACTTTGTACTTTCTATAGAGATCGATTATAATGATAAAACAAAACAAAATTTTACTTCTTATGACGTGGTATAGTATCAAGTAACTCAAATAACTTCAAAAACAATAAACTTAGCAAATTAAATAAAAATAATTCAGTCTTACTTTTCATATACGTTAATTGCTTCATCGTAATGAAAACCTTTTACCTTTTGCGATAACTTTAGGGTTAGGAACAATTTCCAACATTTACTTTAATGTTGTAAACATGTTTATTTAATTGTATCAAAGTTTGTTATAAGTTTCCTATCAATTCTTCAACTGTTCCTTCAGCTACTTCCTTTACGTTTTTAGTAACTTTAACTTTGCCTGATTTTTCAATAATTTCCAATTTCCTTATTCAATGAGCCCATTTCACTAATCCGAGATTACCTGTTGTTTCCCTAAAAAGTATTTCTTTTGTCTCACAATCTTTACAATTGCCAGTCATACAAGCTTTGTTATATGTCGAGCATACTGTGCTAGCGATAAGTTCGTTCATGTTTGAGGTGGCAAGGACTCTTGTTTTGTGAAGAGCATCTATAATATACTGCGCATTTGTATGTGTCTTGCATAGGCAAGTCTCTCTTCCAGCAACTGAAGGCGGTTTTACGTAAAAAGGCATTTTTTAAAGGTGACAGTTTCCCGTTTACCCACTGTAGCTCTAGAAACATCATCACGGTCAAAAAAGCTTTTAATTTTATCAACCAGAAGCTTTTTCCCTGAACGGTTATTCTGTCGTTTCATCGCTTTCATCTGATCAATGCCCAAAATCTCGCGTATAATACTAATCTTCATTTTAGACTTGGCTATGCCTTCTTCTTGGAAAATTCGTTTTAAGGCTTTCTTCTCTCTCACTGACTATAAACGTCGAATACTTGTTTTAGTTAAGCTTATTTACTTTTTTCGTGTCATTGATTGTGGTTTAGCTAGTCGGTATCTCTTTTTGTATTTATCGCACAGCCGTTTCATCTTTTCGAGTTCTTCCTGAATTGGCTTCAGCATTTTTTATAGGGTCCAACTTCAATTTAAGACTATAACGACGTTGCTTTTCTGCGTTCGTTAATGCCATTTAGTGCAGAAACTTCTTTCTGTGAAGAAAGAAAGAGTATTTTTGCATTTCTATCTTAATAACATATTTCTAACATCAAAAATAATAAAAAACGCAACTGCGTTACCTTTACAACAACTGCGTTACCTTTTTCTAGTAACGCAGTGTAGCAGTTACGCAGTTGTAAATATTTGACTTCGTTGTAAATATTCACTAAAAAGAATAACAAAATGCAAATATTCTAACACTGATAGAAACAAAACATGACAAGCTGCGTATTAAAATAACAATAATGTAAATATCGTCAGTACGTACCTTTCGACAGCGGTAACTCAGCGGTCACGCAATAAATACACGCACCTCTCTCAACGACTGTGACGAGACCTGATGCGGCTAGCGGTCTCCCCCCGCGCAGTTGCTATCATTCGTTCTAATAGTTATAATAAGTCGAACCAAATGAAGTGAAATAAAATGTAACACACTTACTTTAAGGTTTATTTTCATATAGCAACGCAAGGTAGTTACGATTTTGTTCTTTGTTGGGGACACAGACAAAATATTTTTTTATTCCATGAAATATTTAATGTAAAAAATATCTATTAGCGTTGTAATAAGGTTCAAATGTTACATTTTCATAGGGACATTTAAGATTCAACGCCACCTAGGAAATATTCTGAGAAATAGCTAAGTACATCTTGGCACAGTGCTCAAGGACAGTAATATTTTGTACTAAGAACGACTGCGTTACCAAAAATTACAACTTTGTTACTGCAATTTTAGGATAAATAACATATTTTCCCGGTCAAATCTTGTTTTCTGCGTTAGAAAATAATGTTATATTTCGATATAAGTATACTTTTTGCGCAATTTTGTACTGATATCCCATAAAATTAATTATTCTTTCGGAGGGACCAGTTTTTAGGCATCAACAAGTATTTTGGCCCACTTGATAGTTATTGCTATGTGCAAAATATATTCATGGGTTTATGAGCAGTAGAAACCAAACTCAACTCTTTCCCTAATTGATATACCGATAGAATATAGTTAGTAGATATAAAGTATAGATATAGAGTAGAATATAGAGATAGATTATTGTTAGTAAGCAAAACGGATCAATATAATCCGGTATTAATAAATACATAAAAAAAACAAGTCGGTTTTGGCCAATGATTCCAAAGAAATTAAAAAATCCAGTGAGTAGAGACATGATATTACAAATACACTCCTACCCGTAACAAATATAACAAATGTAGAGGTATATAAGTCAATAAGTCAGTCATAAGTCAATCAATAAATAAATCACTAAGAACTCCACGTGTTGCATACTCCGTGATCGATCCCAAAACGGAAGCCATTGTACGCAGAAGTGACGTCACATTGTTTACCATGATCAACTCTATTTACCTTTACTGATTTAATTATCGTTATATATTACTGTGTTTATATTAAATCAATAACGATTTAATATTATGTAGGTACCTACTTGTTATATGCTTTGGACTTTGAACATAATTAGTTATATCATCCTCCGAGCCTTTCCCAACTATGTTGGGGTCGGCTTCCAGTCTAACCGGATTCAGCTGAGTACCAGTGCTTTACAAGGAGCGACTGCCTATCTGACCTCCTCAACCCAGTTACCCGGGCAACCCAATACCCCTTGGTTAGACTGGTGTCAGACTTACTGGCTTCTGACCACCCGTAACGACTGCCAAGGATGTTCAATGACAGCCGGGACCTACAGTTTAACGTGCCATCCGAAACACAGTCATTGGTGTCTAAGATATACTTAGAAAGTACATACAAACTTAAAAAAGTTGCATTGGTACTTGCCTGACCTGGGATCGAACCCGCGCCCTCATACTTGAGAGGTTGGTCCTTTACCCACTAGGCCACCACGACTTTTTAACATAATTAGTTATACTTCTCTATAATTATCGAAATGGACAAAGTGAAGTTATGCTTGCCAAAGATGCACTTAAAACAAGAGTCCGCACTATTTAAGATATGTAAGTGCTAGAAATTGCCGGTTATCAGTTCGTAGAAATAGCATGAAATAATAAATAGGCAACTTAAGGTCATGGCACACATGAACCTTGATAAAAAATGTTTTAGTGGGTGTGGACATTACTCGCCAAGAGCTTCCAATGACATACTAATAAGACTGTTGGTTTGATTTGACATTTGCGCATCCATCTTTGACCTCAAAGAGCAATGACTTCACAAATGACAATCTACTTCTCATTGACACTTAAATTCTGCGAAGTAAATTAACCGTTAGAAGGTAAACATAATCTGAAGTCAGGAGGTGTAACGTCGTAAGAATAAAAAAATTATAGGTGCACATAAAATCCTCTAATTTGCATGGAAATGGAATACTCTGTTTTGCCACTAAAAATTGTCTAAACATCTACGCTGGCAGTTTCGCCCGTGTCTCATTGGAACTAATGCATGCTCCCTGATAAAATAGTAGATCATAGCCTTCCTTGGTAAACAGACCATCTAAAAAATAAAAAAAAATTGAAATGGAACTTTAGTTCTTGAGGCTTAACCAATCGTCATAATATTTCTATAGATTGCTATTATTGAAACTCTCAGCTATATCTTCGTTTCCCAACTCCAAAACATCGTGCTGTGAATCATGTTGGGTCCATGTTTCCGTGGCTTCTTTCACATAAAAGGCTGTTTCACCTGTCACCTCCGCGTCATTATGCCGTTTAGTCTTCATTACAGTCGTAACGTGCCGATTTCTCTCACGATGTCTTCGTTCTCCGCTTGAAGCGACAAATTGCTTCTTTGATTGCAGGAAGAAAACTCTGTGGGAGGTATAGTTACCTTAGCTGTATGTATATAGAACCTACCACAATCTGTCAAATGTCTTCAATAGATTTTCAACCTTGTCGCAATAATGCAAGGTTTATGTTTGATTGGTAAAATTTGACAGATTTGAGCTGGTTGACCTGCTGGCGTCTGTACATTTGAAACGCGTCGGTTGGATTTTAATTTGGATCCTGAAGAAAACTGATTTTGGTAAAAAAATGGGAAGTTGAAATTAGTAAAATCGTATCATTGATAGTTCTATGCGTTTTCTGGTGTAGTTCGCGTCAAATTCTATGGTGTGTACAAAGTTTTAGTTGTCAGCGGGCAGCGGTTGTGTGTGGCCATGGTGAACGCAAACCAGTAGATAATGTCTGCGAGTTGCCATTAAGGACTCAAAGGACGCGGCAATACTTTAGTTTTCACAATTATGGTGTTTAAATTGTTTCCCACGCTTATAACACACATAAAAAACTTAGGACTGCGGATATACATTGCAAAACAGTATTTATAACGACGGCCAATGTCAACTCGAATTTTAAGGCTTATTTTAATATGTATTTATGTTAAAAACTCTTGAATGGCATGTCTTAATATTGCGATTGTTATTTTTATCGGAGTGCTCGATAATGTCAAAGTTTATTAAGTCAAGTTCGCGGTAATGAATTCGTTAGTTGGCAAGGTCGTGATTCTTTGTTTATCATAACACGCTTGATATCGTACGATTTTGTGGGCGTTTCTTGGTTTTTTTAACTGTCAAAAGTGTGTGCTACTAAGATAGTATATGGAAACGATTTTGTTTATGTAAGTAATTGTTTTTTTTTTTATGGACACAACTTCGTCATATTTCTTAACACGTGTCACTCCACATTTGGATATTTCCAAGGGTCAGCTGTGATTCGCTTCTGTAGGCGATTTTGGGATCTCCTCCAGTCAGTCACAGGAAGCATTGATAGCCACCATAACTTAAAATAACCTAACAAGAGCTAGCTGCTTCTTTTTTTTGCAAAAAGACGAATAACGCAAAATAACACAATCAATAGTTATTTTCTTAAAACTTGCTTCTCTTAATGCAGCGCATGTGCAATGTGTTTCCTTCGCACATTTTGCCACTATAAGACAACTTCGGAACTGCAAAGTTATTTGAGATACTAGAACCGTAAACGCAAATTTTCGACCGCGTTTCTACGTTACATACACGCAACATACGCCTCTTACATAATTTAAAACAATACTTAATTTTACAAGTAACTTCGGAACCCAACACAGATGTCAGTTATAATGAAGAGACAATACCGTAACATGACCCCTTTGTTAGTCAAATATTTACATTCGTGATAGCGTCAGTGGGCCACTAGTGGGCGATAGTTATTCGCTTGTAACCTCGTAGGTTTCATTTGTTATTGTTTTTTATGGCGAAACATAAATAACTAAGTTTATTATACCTATGTAAAATTCGTCTTTGACGTACATAGAAGTTATTGCCATTGTTTTTTTGAGGACGAATTAATATGCAATTGTTGACACGATTGCGTTGATTTGATTGATGTTCTAAGGGAAGGTTCATATCTGATGGAAAATGCGTCGTAAATGTATAATAGACGCATTAACGCATCATCGGTTAGGTGTCATGTGAATGATTGAATGTTTTATCACATATTTTTAGATTTTGAGGTTCCCTTGATTACGATTACAGCAGTTTTATTGATTTTCGTAGGCATATTGTTGTCTTTTACAGCCAGTTAGGCTGTGACTGTCTTTAACACTATTGTCAACCTTCATACCCTGTAACACATGCATCAGTTTATATACCTACTTGTTTTTCTGCGTTATATGAAACCAATTTGATTTATAACTATTCGCAGTAACTGTATTCCTGTCAGAAGTAACAAGGTCGTATGTGTATCGTCGTTGAATAATACTTACGTCCATTTTACATTATACCCCAGTGTGTTTACAATATTTTTCCTGTTTATTATACGGTACGGTTTATTAACAATTGTTTTACTGTATAATGAATTGTACAGTTATTATGTTATCAACAAGCCTCGTTATATAAAGTATAGTGTTCTCTTTTACTCGCATTGGACGAAGTTTTGTTTCACTTGTGCAGTTCTCATAATATAACTGGTACCTATCTTTAGTTGACGGTTTCTGAGGTTCCTTATATGTGGTTCATAGAATATCGACCAATACTTAAGAGTGGTCAGAAACCGGGCGTAGGTGTTGAAGTCAAAAATTCTAGAACAATCCCGATATTACCTATCCAGATTGCATTAACCAGACTTCCAAATGACACAAAAGAAAACCTACAAAGCCGAAACCCAATCACACGTAGCCCGACTTTCAACCCCGTCCCAGAAATAGCCGAAAAAAGTTAACCATTTAAATCCACCTAGATTTCAATGAAAGGTCCTTTAAAACGAATTCTCTTTATTCTAGACATTTTTGCCCATTTTTTGCTTGCCGCAGCCATTTTTTCGACCGCCCATAAAACAGCGAAGATAGGAATTCCGATTGATTCACGTGGTTTGAGTTCAGATTGGATTTGAGATGAAAAACCGCTTCAGATAGTCTACGTTATTTGCAATACGGAAAACAGACATACAAACCATTTTATTAGTTTGTTATAAGTATGTTACATAGAGAATGTGTTTGATGTCTTGTTTATGGGTTGTTGTTTTATTGAGATTTTTTTATTTATTGGTGCTTACTGCTTGAGGATAAGATTCTGTTTTCATGATTATGATTTGATTATGTTTTGAGAAATTCATAAGAGATTCCTAAATTCTTTATATGAAGTATCCTGTGAATATCCCCGGGATTTTATTAATATATATGTCTTACCCTCAGAGAGCACGTTAAGCAATCAGTTCAGTGCCTGATTTTAGTCCGGTCACGTTGGTTTAAATTGTCGTCTCTTCAGACTTGAGTGAGGGACACTGTATTCACATACTTGCCACTATAATAGGTAATTATGTCGTGCGCAGCTGGTTGCTCTCTTTCAGGAACTGAAGCCGTAGTTGAAAATTGGTCTGGACGCATCTAGCATTTATATTGTTGACAAGTCCAAAACTTAATAGAGTGTCAGACAGCAGACATGGCTCTTGGCATGACCTACCATCTGCATTTCAATTGTGTTTACTTACGTTCACTGAATAATATGTTAGTGCCAATTATTGCGATTCACTTTACTATCCCCATGGTGCCTACCTATAGTGACATGATATCAGATACCATAGGTATTTAGATTTCTACCTGGCGTAGATCATCATACCTGGCTCATTATCATTAATCTCTGCTCGTAGAGCGTACAGATATACTTAGTAGGTACCTAATTAACCTAATACTAGGTAAAATCTATATAGTTATTTACATTATCTTTATAATATGTTGAGTCAACACTAACAATTTCAAAGCGTCCGTATCTTGGCTACGCTTCGGTGACTTGTTTGGAGAAACCGAAGGGTTTGTATGTGCAATTATGGACGAAGTTATCCTTACGAACAACTACCGGAGATATATCGTGAAAGACGGGACGGTTGACATATGTCGGGCATGTCACCATCCGGGTGAGTCTATCAGACATATTATATCTGGTTGTTCTCGTTTGGCTAATGGTGAATATTTGCACAGACATAACCAAGTGGCCAAGATCATCCACCAGCAGCTTGCTCTGCAATACAACCTTGTAGACCTTGAGGTACCGTACTACAAGTATGCGCCCGACCCAGTTCTCGAAAAGGACCATATCACGTTGTACTGGGATCGATCTATCATCACTGACAGGACTATTGTAGCCAATAAGCCTGATATTGTGGTGATAGATCGATTAGCGCGCCGCGCGATGATAGTCGATGTCGCCGTTCCGCATGACGAGAACCTTGTGAAAGCTGAGAAAGAGAAACAAATAAAGTATCTCGACTTAGTGCACGAGGTCGTCGCCATGTGGAGTGTCGACACGGCTGTTGTTGTACCGATTGTCGTTACGGCCAATGGTTTAATAGCCAAGAGCCTCGACGAACACCTCAGGAGGCTCTCGTTGGGCGGCTGGATCAAGGGACTGATTCAGAAGGCAGTACTCCTTGATACGGCACGTATTGTGAGGAGGTTTCTGTCTCTGGGACCCTAACCACCGGTACCATGGACCCTGTGCCCGATATCGGTGGCAACCTATTTTTTATATTTTTAAATGTTTTTTTATTTTTATATTTAATATTTAAAAATGTAAATTATATGTTCTAAATAAATAAATGATAAAAAACAAATAAAAGTTATTTAGGAATTTAATGTGGAACACCTGTGCAATATCACAATTCCAAACACGCTTTAGGAAGAATAGATGACGCAAAGAAACTATCCAAAGCAAATAAGAACACATTTTTTAAAATATTTCGTAAAGATCATGTAATACTAAGACTTTTTGGGTATTAGTATGGCAATCGTGACAAACCAACGTTCTGTCTAGGTCACAGAGCCGTCTTAAATTCTCAGTATGTCTCGATACTCGTTAAACACTGCTTACAAATCACTAGATAAGTGCAGTCGTTTAGGCAGTGGTAATCATAGAGAAGTTAGCCTAAATAAACCTCATTACAATATGTTATGTAAAGCCTAAAAAACCTGATTAATGAAATTATTACATTACTTAAAGCTACATTGCACACTCGTAAGTATTGCAGGTTACAGAAGCCAGCCGAAAATCAACTGCCTAGCTTTTTCCTATCTACGAGTATGTTGGTGTCGGCTTCTAGTACCAGTAGTAGCTGAGTACCAGTCTTTTACATAGAGCGACTGTCGATCTGACCTCCTCAACCCAGTTACCTGGACCTATGCTAAGACAGCCTAAAATACAATACAAATAAATCAAATCAAAGGAAATATTAGCACACAGGATTTAATAAATTCAGTCACAGCTAACATCTATTATAATACTATAGTATAATATTATGGTTTCCATTAAAACAACAATCCCCAGACTGACTGGCGCGGCCCGTGTAGCGCGACCAATAGTTTTGATACTTTACGCTCTATTGTTTCAGAATTAATTTATTTTAGTATGTGTGGGTTAGGTATTGTTTCTCGTATAATTAATTTAATGTGGAACAGTAAATTGATGGGTTTATTGAAAGATAGTTTTGTATTATAGTATAAAGCTTTGATTTAGAAGTTTTTATAACATCATTGTGTGTCTATCAGCCGTAGTTGTTGAAATGATTTACGGAATAGAGTGTTAAAATAATGAATTAAATTAAAATTGTTTTAAAAATTAACCCTATTGTTCTGGCGAAAAAATATGAGATAGTTTCTATTAGCAAAAATTTTATGCAACACTTAAATGTCAGACTTAAAATAAAATAAATTAAGTATTTTGATTCTAACCAAATTTAAATTAAATTGCTAAAATATCAACACTAAAATTCCGTCCATATGCGCGCACGCATCAGAGATTGCGACAGTCAGCTCGGGCCCATTGAGAACGAGCGTAGGCGGCCCCGTCGACGACCGCTGTTGTGATACTAAATATTACACAGGGTTACCAAACCTTTGGGATATTGCTCTATTGTGTGTTTCAAAGCAAAATATTACAGATTTAAAGTAAATATTGTGGGGGCTAAGGGAAATGTTGTTTTAATGACTGGCAAATGTGTTGCTGTAAATCAAGGAAGCATGATATGATAGAAAGTATTTAGGAAGTAAACGATGTAAAGAAAAAAAAACCTTTTACGCTTTTACCTACTTTGACCTTGTACCTACATGAAATTATATTTATTGGCGGCATGACATGTGTCATATGCAAGACTCTGCTAAATAGATATTCAACAGTAATGAACCTTAAATATGCAATGCCAAAGTTTAAGGAAAAGGATTATTAAAAAAGATTTTTGCCAACCTTATTGTAACCAGTGCCCTCGTGGCATCGGCAGATCGCCTAGGGGCGTGGTCTCAGATTTCTAATGTTTTAGATTTTTATCTCCATCTGATGTAATTTCTCGTGGGTAGATACGTGGGCTAACAAGCTTACAAGTAAATAAAGATTGTATATAGATACGTCAATCTTAAATGAATATGTCAACATTGTCTTACGAGATGACATTTGTGGGTTAAACAAAGTGGAGGAAAACTGGGATTTTAATTTGGTTTTTAAAACAGATTCATAATTTACTGAATTATGAATGAATAACTATTATGAATTGAAAAGTGTTAAATAAAACCAGACTGGTCTGTTTTGTGAAAGTTTTTTGAAACCCACAAAGCGATCTTGGCATAGCCCAGGAATCTAACCCAAGACCCCGAATACAAACAAAATTGTTTATCAACTTCTTATAAATGCAAAAAGCAGTAAGTAAGACAATTCCAAAGATATTTTTATAACCTGATTATATTAAATTACGTCATAGGGAAGTAAGTACAGATAAAGCTTGCCGTTAGGAGGAGTTGTGTTGTAAAACAGAATTATCTATCATTGAGGCTAATTGGAAGGCTAGGTATATAGCCTAGGATAACTTCTGTTTTGTCCTCTTGAGCTGCTCAAACAAAGACCAATCCCAAGTTATCATATAAACATTTACTGCTGGCCTTAAAACTACCTGGCAGGTTTTCAATGACCTTGTTTCCATGATAATCTGAAATACTATTTCTTAAATATTATAAATATGACTTCTTTGTTCTGATTTTATTGCCTTTTCTAGAGTGTATAACATGAGAATTCGATAGCACAGACATTCTACGGTACATTAGCACTAACATGACTAAGAAACCATTATCATTAACAAGCATGCATTACGCATTATAAAAGTGATTTTAACACAGACTAATTAGCAAAGGTGCCTTCATCTCGCAACATTCACGATAACTCGATAACTAGTCAGAATGTGTATTGCATGGCGATACACATTTACAACAAGTTGCCAAATAGTTTTAAGGAAGTTAATAGTCTAAACCTATTTAAAAGGAAATTATTTACTTTACTTATAGAAAAATGTTATTATAGTGTGAAAGAGTATTTAAACGACAAAACTGTGATATAATAATTGTATAAGCAGCAAGTATAGTTATGCACCTTGTTAGAGTAGATTCAAGTTAAACACTTTGTGTTAACAATAAAAATTTGTACGCCTGATCATGGCAGAGTATGGTTAGAACTTATAACTACACCTAACAACTGATTTGTACCCATATTCCGACAAATAAATGTTTCTTTCTTTCTTTCTTTCTTTCTTTCTACCGTCACCCAATAAGTTCCGCATATCGGTAAAAAAGGTCGATCTAATTGCAGGCCAGCTCTATCGTGTCGATAGAGATAAAATATCGATGAAATACACTTCCCTGTGTTGCTCTAGACATATTTATTGGTGATTAATCTTAACGCCTAAGTACATTTAGAAATAAAACATTCGAATCGGACCGTCGGTGATAGTCATGTTTGGGATAGCTTATTTAAGCTAGTGGAATGTTATTTGAAATAAGTGAATAGAAAATAGCTTATAATAGGGCAGTTGGAACCTCTCAATATAAAGAAAGTTGAAATTCCTAAAGAAATATCCATAAAATATCAAGATTATTTGGGTTGACTTTGTTTAACAACTAGGTATAATAGACGAATATTAATTCTGATAGCCAATCAAAGATCTCTATGATCACAATTGTGTACCTACTTTCAAAAGGGTTCAAACACAATACCTCAATATTTTTTTTAAGTTGGGAAGTCATCAAATAACCCAAGTGTCCGTCTTTTTCTGACTAAGACACACCTTTGTTCCAAGTAACAAAAATAATCTATTTCTATCTAAAATAACCCCTAAAACTCCACACAAGACATACTTCCACTGAATTATAATAAACAAGTCCTTTGCAAAACTAATAATTTTCTAAGAAAATAGCAAAAGAGAAAGAAAGCAAAACTGATTACCGGCTTATCGGCCAGCTATAAACTTGCGTCAACTTAATAGCACCATTATAAGCGTATGCGCAACCGTATTGCGATACAGACTCCTATAAAATGTTGTTCCCTTATCAAATAAACAATAGTTGAAGGAAATTGTTATTATAGTGAGGTAATGGAATTGTGCGGGGATTATTTAGTTATGGTCCAATGAGTATTAAAGGTATTATACTATTCTTATTGCATATAAAGCTGAAAAGTTGGTTTCTTTAGATTAGATGAATGCGCTTATTTCAGGACCTACTGGTTAGATTTGAAAAGTGCTTTCAGTGTCAGTTGGCCCATTTATCGAGGAAGGCGTAGTGTAGTATACATAGTGTATTGTAGGCTACTGCTGGCTGCATTTTATCCGTGATAAATACGGGATGCAGGCCAAACCACGGAGTGTGACTAGGATCTAGATATTTGTAAATAGCAATACACTATTTCTAGTCTAAAGGACACACTCAGAGACATTTAATGGTAACTTAAGCCGTTCCTTAGTGCAGAATTTCTATGAGAGTCTGTCACTAAGGAGTGACTTAAGTAGGTAATCATTAAATGTCTCTGAGTGCGGGGGTAAGACTTCTGTAAAAAAATCCATTTGCAATTAATCATGTTATCATTAGCTGAAGAGACACTTAATTCGCAAAGTATTTACCTAAGCGTAAATACTAGGCGAATTCCCCACGTACACACTAGCTCGCGACCCGGATGCGCTCGTAAAACGAGTGCTATTTAAGGCGAGGAATTGGTCAACAATAATTCCATAACCGGCACGCGCATCTAAGGCGCCAAAAGGGGTCGGAGCGTCTGAGCGGGGCGAGGATAACAATACGCGCGCTAGCTTATAACTAAAAGTCGTAAGCGACAAAATGGTTTTGTAATTTTATTATTTAGAAATGATAATTTGATAAAAATTCCTTCTACAATTTTAAAGAGTATGTATATACTCAACTACTAAAAAAGTTAAGAGGCTTAAATCGGTCCCGCTTGCCCATAATATGTGAATCTCTTTTTAAAAAGAGGTATGTTTGATATATTTTTCTCTGTTATAAAAGTTACCTAATCATGTTTTGACGTCTAACAAAATAAGGTTTATATCATGAACTTTCAGGTAACCAAGTTGTATTTTGATCCGTTTTGTATTTACTGAGAAAAATTGAGATCCTTGGCGCCAAAAATTCCAATTCGTCCTCTTAACAAATGTTTCCTGACTACGACAAACAATGAAACGTTTCTACTTCTACTTGGTAACTTTGTTGAGAAAGAGTTTGGTTTGTATGAAGAAAGGATTAATTATTTTTTTTCGTGTCGTGTAATTTGAATAAAAAGTTTATCGACAGCAAAAACCTTTTTTGTGAAAAAGTTTCGCTCCTGTGGAGTTAGTTTTATTGAGTTTATCTCAGAAATCAGTCAGTCAGATTCTAAAAAAAGTTTAGTTTTAGAAAGCTCATTTTGTTGGGATAGTAAGTAATACGTTACTTTTTTTCTGTCTGTCTAGCGCTCAAAAGTGGTATGAAATCCTTTATTAAAAAAAACATTATATATCTTTGTAAAGTTAGTAATTTTCATCTCACATTTTCATCCTGTATAATATAGCTTAGCCCTGTTTTATCCATGTCTGACAAAAGAAAATCGATCGATCTATATTCTATTTACATTCTCAAGAGAGCATCCTTCATGACATAATCCGCTTCTAGACTGCCGGAATTAATCCATACTTAAATAACAAAGTAAGTTACTAAGTAAGCGTAGTCTATAAATCTTATCAACTTAAAGAGATATTTCTATTCAAATCGCGCTTAGTACGCGCGTCTTCAGAATCGCTAAGTCTGACTTACTGATTGATTTGTCTTATATTACGTAACTGATTAGACAGTGCTGCTACTATCGGTATAGTTATTTACTTTTCATAATATATATGTGTATTGACTCATCAAGATTTGGCTCCTATGGGCTCCTAATTTAGGCAAAAAAAAATATAACTAAGTAAATATAAAATCCTAAGTAAATATACAAGATATTGTTATTTCGTCCACATTTATGTACGCCTGCACTTCTGTTTTAAATGATCAAATATTTATTTTGTTAATTACATTTTAGTTAAACTTTCAAAAGCCTTTTTTGACTCTGACTACCTAAGCAAAAAGAACTAAGTACTTAACAAAAGTTTCCTTTCTCAGCAAGGAAAAATTACTTGAAGAAAAAAGTGAACGTGTGATCATTCGTAAGAGTTATCGCAACCATTGCACTCAAAAGGTTTCAAAAGGACCACAGATTGGGGGAGAGGTACCATAATGACCTCAGACTAATAAGTTGCTTTCTAAGTCTTGAGGTGCCTAATTTTATTCCTTCAAACTAATTACAACTAGTCTCAAGACGTGCTTACTTAGTACCTAACTCGTCCTAGAAACTGTCTTGCGAGAATTTTACATTTAACGTTTTAATTAAGTTTATGAAAAGAATTTTCCTTCAATCGCTTTTCAGAATTCCTGACCTGTCTTTTTATTTATTTTGCAGAGCTAATTAGAGTATCTTAATGACTTTCATAAAAATTATAACGAAAAATTCCTCTTGATTTTTCATCGTCTTCCTTCCGAACTATGTTGGGCTCGACTTGCAGTCGACGAGCTCATCAAATTCCTCTTCAATATTACTGAAGTTAAATAACGTCCTTGATACAATATTTCTTGATTTTACTAGAATAAACTAACGTTGAAAAATAATTTTGCAAAATTATTTTTCCGCCCACGGCTTCGCCCGAGTGGTGTTCGGTTATCCAATGGAATTCTTCAAAAGTCCGGAATAAAAACTATCCTATTCTTTCTCAAGTTAAAGGTCAACTCTATCTGTACCAAATTTTATTAAAATCAGTTCAGTGGTTTAGACGTGAAAGCGGAACAGACAGACAGACTGACAGACAGAGTTACTTCCGCATTTATAATATTAGTATAAACGTGTATTTTTTATTTCTGTGTTCCTATGCGTGTTTCTGTTCCGAACAAAATGAAAACAGCGGAAGCTTTATATATTATTGTAGCATTCTCGTCCCATCCAGCGAAACTCGTCAACTCAAGCACTTTAGACTTGCATACACCTATACAACAATGTACCTACATAAAGTACTAGACCGTCTAGAAAACAGGCTTCTCCTCCACTCGAAACTGAACCTTAACATACTCGACATAGAGTAAGTTTTCCGCTGCGATGTGGTAATTATTTCCCTTACATAAGTCGAGAAGTGGCACCTATGTTGTCAGCAAAAAGGATGATGTACATAGGTTTATACTTTTATCGTCATGGTACTTAAGGAGAATCTTGTCAGCGGAATAGTTTAATGTTTTGCGAATAGAATTTTAACATTACCACGATAATTATTTGTAAAACATAATGCTCTTGCTGATGTCTATCTACTAGGCCAACACATCATCTAAAATCATATCTACAATATCAAATGCAGTTTAAAGTGCTCAAATATCAGTAGGTATTTCTCTAAGTACTTACAGAAGCTATGGAAAAGTTTTTGGGATCCACCAACTACCAATAGACGAACATTTTATTTGTTTCATTATATCTCGATATCTCTGAAGGTATAGGTAGGTAAAGCCATCTAGTACAGCTTTTCTGTCAAGATATATTGGATAATTTTTCACTTGTAATCAATTCTACATTGACATTATCTCTTACTAAACCAGTTAACTAATAAAAAGTGACAAAATGTCACCTGCAACCGTATCAACCCGTAGGTGTAGCTTTCCCCGTTTTTAAAACTAGAAAATCTTTTCTACAAAACTAATGAGCCAAAAGTGATACAGCCCACATGGAAATAATCTTTTTAATTGTCACCTCGGTATCTAAATGACGCAACTCTTTTTTATTTATATTTTTCAATAGCGTTATTGAATTTTTATTGGTTTTAGGGTTCCGCGTTGTAAAATGAGAGTCTAAATAGATTGCAAACAAATTAGATTGGGTGTAATTCTTATTTGTTTTTGTACATCTGTTCTGGTTGTCTGTTTGTTGTTGTGTTAAATGTGTAAGGTTATAGGGGAATGATAAAACAGTGCATTTTGTAATAGATCGTCTTGTAAATGGTAATTTAAATATTTGATTGCACTACAAATGATGACATGACAGGTATTATTCATGCGTCCATTATTCTAGAAAACGATTAGATCAGTGCGTCTACACTATTCACATTGTGGCTAGACTTTGTTTGTCGTCCATCTAACTGATGAGGTAGAAATCTTTACTGGAGTATATATTTAAGACAATAAAAGCCCAAGTTCAAGGACAACATTACATAACGTTCGGTTTTTCTTAAAACTACCACTTTGAAAATTAAACATGAAAAGTCTTACCGTCAATTGCAAAAAGCTCCATTAAAGTTACAGCTTCATTAAATCTATTGCTGACACTTTTTATGATGTTGACAAAGATGACTTTGATGGAGCTTTGTGCAACTGACGGTAAGACTTTTCTGGCCTTACTACAAAAACTTAACCACCTGTTTTACACTTGTCTAAAAAAATTGTGGCTGCAAAATGAACCATATGTCAACGTCATAATTTGTCATTTTTTTAGACAAGTCTTAAACTGACGTTTAAAAGTTTTTGTGGTAAGACGGTTCATGTTTAATTTTCAAAGAGGTAGTTTTAAGAAAAACGGACATCAATGTTGTCGATGATCTTTTGGCTTATTTCCCTACGGAACCGCAATTGTAAAGTCAAGTGACTCGCTGTATTTTTATTATCTACCCGCATGTACTCAGCCAATGACCCGCGAGTGACACACTATCGTCATTGATAAGCGTTTTAATGCGTTTCCGAACGACTCCATTATGCGTGCGCACGTCACACCGTGAAGGTGGACTCTTCAAAGAAATCTTAAAACCAACCTTGTCAGTAAAGGAATAAGGTTCGTTTTACTTTGATAGTTATATCTTCCTTTTAGGTAAGGAAAAAGGCTTTCAGTCGTTGCTGGTTGGTGGTACAGTCTTTGTTGAAGGTTGACCACCCTGGAAGGTGGGATCTTCATTATGTGTGGTCATGGATTTTGGGTGATGTCACTTTTATGTATTTCCTACATATTTATCGCTTATGTGAATGGCAGTGAATGCAAAACTTCGCATTTAAAACGTTACTTGAAATCTAGAGTCAAACTTAGAAAAGATAATCCTTTTATTTTTGTTATTTTATACATAGAAGCTGTTGGTGTTCCTTTACTGATATCATCATCCTCCGAGCCTTTTTCCCAACTATGTTGGGGTCGGCTTCCAGTCTAAGCGGATGTAGCTGAGTACCAGTGCTTTACAAGGAGCGACTGCCTATCTGACCTCCTCAACCCAGTTACCCGGGCAACCCGATACCCCTTGGTTAGACTGGTGTCAGACTTACTGGCTTCTGACTACCCGTAACGACTGCCAAGGATGTTCAATGACAGCCGGGACCTACAGTTTAACGTACCATCCGAAACACAGCCATTGGTTCTAAGAGATGCTCAGAAAGTACATACAAACTTAGAAAAGTTGCATTGGTACTTGCCTGACCTGGAATCGAACCCACGCTCTCATACTTGAGAGGTTGGTTCTTTGCCCACTAGGCCACCACGACTATCCTTTACTGATAAATAAAAATAAAATTTTAATTGATGAAATCACTTTAATTTCGACCACCTTATCTTACTAATACCACAGATTACTATAATAGTTACTACTAATACAGCAACAAATCACTACAAACTTTCAAATAACGCAACCTATGAGAAAAACAAACTCTTACTTCAAAACTTCAACCATGCGCACGAGTGGCGAACCGATAACATTCACACCCCCCACTTCGGGTGCGGATCCCAAACACTCGATACAGGGTGACAAAGGGGCTAAAATTACCAATTTCCTAAAGCCCACTCAGGTGCCTCACGTGCAAGGGCTGTCCTGACAATAGGACGCCCTCTCTAATCCTGTCCTTATAATAGACCACCCCACTTGAATAGGTCGATATTTTGTAGCAACCCCTAATATGCAATTTTGTGAATATCAGATGTTCCATTGTAATGGTAGGGTGTTTAGTGTAATGTAGATGGGATGCTGTGACTAGGTTGGTATTGGATAATAAAGTTAATTATAGAAGACGTTATTATGACGGACGTGGTATAAGATACCTACCCACGTTTTTGAAAATGTCTAAAACCTAGGATTTTTAGCGCAAGATTTCATAATTATGGTCTTGGCTCTCAGTTCATCGATCAGTCAGTCAGTTTATCATCTTGTATATCCTTGATGTATACGACTTTAACCTTTTTACATAACCTCAAAGTCTAGATTTCTCTAACCGAAGATTACTCGTCAAATATGACTTGTTATGACAGCTTGTCATACTGACCGTTTGAGATGAACGTTTATATTATTGAAATCAATCAGTCTGTGACATGTCTAAAATAAAGCTGGTTGCACAACCTGCAGGTTCGCGGCTTAGCCGGATTATTCGGCCAATTATTATTTTTATAATAGACAGCTGTTATTATGAAGTATGTCAAAATATATTTTGGTAATTATTTAGCAAGAAAATAATTACCAAAATCTAGATTTTGATTAACCGTTTCATCTTAATATACTTCTATAGTTGATGTTTTTGTCAAATTAAAATGTATCTTTCCTAATGCCTGATTTCTGGGTCCAAGTTTATCAACACCGGTTTTCAGTACTTATGTAACTTACACAGAGGTGTTCTGGAACTTTAAATATACCTACGTTTGTATTTACAAGATTTTGAGATTTCAATCTTTCGAAGCTTAACACTAATGGCTAGGATTTAAATTACGAAACTTTTGCTATGGAGTAATAACTTGAATTGGTAAGGCTTGGGTAAGTAAGCTTCATGGAATTTTCAGCTGCTTTGGTAACTATTTTCTTGATATCTTAGATCAAACATTGTGAAATCTTATCAATCACTTTAATGTTAGGGATATTGATCTCTTCCATATTTTATACTAGCTGTTGCCCGCAACTTCGTTCGCGTGGCAGATTTTTGGTTTGACCAATAGATGGCGCTATATGTCCGGAATACATTTTATTTTTTATTTTCAATTTTTTGTAATAAAAACTATCCTATGTCCTTTCTCCAGACAGACAGACAGACAGACAGACAGAGTTACTTTCGCATTTATAATATTAGTAGGGATGAAAATAGAACACATTTTATTTTTATCTCATTAGCTTTATTTGTCTTCAATCAAGCCAAATGTAATTTGACATCTTGAGATACACATTTCATCTCACCTTTTACACTCCTGCCATCTTTTTTTTGTATTATATTTTATTACACCAATTTATTGTCAATTTCATCTCCTTCACACAATTTTTATTCTATGTCACATTACCTTGATTTCACACATATTTTTTCGTCATTTTTGTCTCTAGCCGACGTATAGAGCGTCTGCAATCTACACGCTGCACTATTCGTACTCAAGTGCGTCGAATTGGTAATGATAATCTTTACTTCGCAGCCTATGATTGTCGCATCGCATAATGAATGCGCGATTTATTATATTTTGCACAATATTTTCTTAAGACGCGACAGATATAGATTTTCACAAAGCCAGAGGTTTTTATAAAATTTCATATTTGGTCATTGATTTAAAGTCCAAGCAAAACATTGACCCTATTGAGTCCCTATTGGCCCTATTGATCATTGTCCAATCATCCGCGAGCATTCAATAGAAATTCACTTGGCTGACTAATCGTAATTTCTTTGATATCGTAGCCTTATCCAGAAGGTGCCAATTAAGAATCTTTTCAATCAAACTCGACATGACTTGTAATGACAACAATCGTTCGAACACCTGTACGAAAGCCGATCTCACCACCAACGCACTCAGTAACCCCGAACTATAAACTCGACAAGAAGAATAGGAAATAAACTTTATTGTAATTAGCTTATAAACTTTTATTGCTTGGCACTAGTGCGTCATTATGACCTTTAGTGAGAGGTTATAAGAGAAATTCGTAATTAGCAATGTTGTGGTCGGGCGGTTGCGTTTTGTTGTATTCAGATTATGTACTAGTGCTCAGTTTTATGCCTCATGAAAAGTTTCTTAGTACTTACCTAAGAGATGAGTTCGTAATCTATTCAAATGCTAATTCTGTTTAAGTGGTACTTAAATTGAGTGGTATGCAGGTACGTGCTCTATGTTCTTTGATAGGTCCTTCAAAGTAGTCCCGCAAATCAGTTAATCATATTTTTAGGGCCGTATGAGCGTCACAAGAGTTCGAAGAACGGTCTTTCGTTTATTATTCAAACGTTACTATTTCCATGATGACCTTGAGTTTTCATAACCTGGATATGTTACCTACAGTCTATAAGTCGCATGTACGTATATCAACCAATTAACAAATTTTCCTCTCTTTATGTAGACATAAATAAACAGATGTTAATGTCATGAATCGAATCAACAACATCCGATATCTCAAATCGCTCAGTAATCGAATGTCGCTGACGCAAATCGATAACCTCAGTATTATCGATCATAAATAATGACATTATTCGATTTTCCCGATGCTATCTCTTTAATAATATTTCAACTAATCTATCATAATGTAAACTATAAATCGATTGTAAGCATTTCCTTGGTTATTACGACATTGTTTATTTGTATTGTTGTTGTTTATTGTGGGTTAGAACATAAAATTGGTATTTTGTTAGGGTTCGCATGATTGAAAAAGTTGAATTACTTCGTGAGTAATTAAATCATTTATTAGAATTAAATTAAAATGCTTAACTAGTAAATGGAAAATAAATTCATTTTCAAAAGTTTTTTTTAATGATTTCTTTTATGTTTGTAAGTATGATGTTTTAAAAATATAAATTGTTCAAAATAGATCTTAATAAAGGAAGTTCGATGGTGTGAGATTTTCAAAAGTGTAGCAATAAGATTATTTACAACAAACCTCTTTATTTAAAAAAATACGGTCGAATTGAGAACCTTCGCTTTTTGTGAAGTCGGTTAATAAAATGGAAGCTCTCACGTTTTCTGCAAGCTTAAGTAATGTGTACACGACACTTATGTATATTAATACCAATAATGTTTGTTTCAGGTAACACGAGTTAAGCTGGCCACATACGAAGCGGTAATTTGGAGAGCTTCCAAATGGATTATTCCAATTATGCCCAATAAGAGCTACTGGCATGTGTGGTATAATTGTTATTGGTCCATAATGCAAGGCAGGCTTATATTATTGATGACAGTTCTCTTGTATTTGTGACTAAGTGAACAGAGTGGTACTTACCAGCTGAGGTAAAATACTAGGACCAAGGCAGTGACTGGACTTCTTTCATTCGCGGTATGAAAACTTATTATACTCATTTTGTTATTCCGTGTAGGTGTTTGCAGTAAGCTGTAGTGAGTAAAAAATAAAATTTCACAACAATATATTCGTGTATGTATGGACCATATGATGACCACCAGATGCTTTTGTACTACAATAGTAATGGTCTAAAGTTCACTTGAATTTCTTGAGTGCTAAAGTGTGGGTGCGTTTACAACTAACATCCCACATGTCCAAACACTAAATGGTGCAACATTTGCCTAAAAGTCGAACTATAAACTACTTTAATCAGTGTGGGAATCACCTGAGATATAGTACAAATATGAACACACTAGCTCATTCCCACGGATTCACCCGCGTTATGTGGCTACTCCTTGCACCACATAAAATAAGACTTTAGCTCTGCCCTATAAATTAACTTTCTTAGAGGATCTATTGAAAGGTTTTTTCAAATCGATCCAGTATTTTCTAAGATTAGCGTGTTTATACAAAGAAAAAAATTGAAACAGTATAAGGATAACTTTTTGTCTTTCATAATTTATTTATAACTTGCATACTTTACTGTGAGACCTCACCTATAGTTCAGCGAAATTAACATTGCGCAAAACAAAAGCCCAATGTTTTGCTTCCAAAGAAACCAATTCCGAATGTGTGGTCCTTTCTTTAAGAGGTCCACCCTTATTGCTTTCAGCAGACTCGAAAGAACAAGTGAACGTAGAATGCTAAATATGCGAAATTAGTGGACAAGTCCTAAAATTCAATAATGAATGCTTATATATGCTGCATATTTATAAATGATATCATATGTGACCAGAGATAAAAACAACGTTCTTTCTAGGCCGAATTAGGTCTATAATGAATCTCATCTTAACAGTTTCATACAAATCGCACTGCGAGTGTCGTAGGAGAGCAATTTCTTTCGAATTTGTGATGATCATCAAACATATTATTCGATGTTACATATTATTCCATCGCAAACCATTGGTTTCCCTTAATTAATGAGTTCCAAAACATACAAAAACAGAAATTGATAAAAGGTATAAAATAAAGACCAAAGCAAAAGATAGAATAGCGTAAGAAAACATAATTGAATTAAAAAAAGACGATATAGAAAACAAAGAGTTATCAGTGCATGCATCAGAGAAATAAAATTGCATGGTTTGATATGAAAATGTAATAGACACCACTTGGGGGTAGTACCATGGATTGCTATGTCATAACGAAAAAGTAATTCTGCAGCATTTTATTTGCTAACAAAACTTCAAACAATATTCCATGCATAAACTTTACACTTCAGTTTTGTCAAACAAGAGTGTACCGTTCCGAAAGTGTACACACGATCCTACATTTCTAACGGTGTAATACGAAGCCGTGTGTTGTGTTACAGTCACGGTGCAGTGGACTGGCTTCCTGGACCAGCTTCTGGATATTTTGTTGCAAATACAATGTCGTGTTGGTTATTTGTACCTGACTTGATTAGAATGGGCATTACTTGGTTATTACTGATGGATACATTACTTGGTGGATTTGGTTATAATTTCCTCAAATGATAAAGGTTTATAAGGTTTATTTATTTGTACATAAACACACACAGGTACATAATAAACAGTAGATTAAAACAAAACTAGCAGAGATGTTGTACTAAAGCAAACATATGAGGGAAACTGACGTGTGTCTGAACACTTCCACAGTTTAAATCACGAAATAGACCTATATATCTAGGCTAATAGCAAAGTTTTGAATTCAAAATCATTAATCTAAGCTTACATTATGCATAAGCATGCATACATTATAATAACAGACTTCGCATCTTCAATCATTAATTCACACGTAAGCCCTACATGCCATGTTTTGAACTTGACTTCTAAACCCGCAAAGTCAGTAGCCTCGTCATAACCAATTTACTAGACGCCAGTTATAAACTTTAAAATTAAAACCCACACTAAATTAATATTTATGCTAACAGGCTTCAGGCCCTAGACCTCCGATCCTTAATATGTTTATGCCTAGCTGATCTATATGGTCATCCAATCCTCTAACATATGATAAGCCACCGTTATCTCCATCAATAAGGTTCAGTTCCCCTTGCTCATCACCAGCAGTCGTAACTTCTACACGCGGAGTCCAATTAACAATAAAATTTACGATTCGTCGTTCAAAATTCGACCTTATTGTTTGTAACAAGATTTAACTTTGATTCTACGGTTAGATTTCTATTATTATTGCTGTTACAATTAGTTTGGGAATTGTTCAGATTTAAATGGATAGACATAATTCTGTTTTGATGACTCTTGCGCTAATTTAAATTCTACGAAAGTCGTTTTCGCTTTAGATTTAAATTCTTTTATGAGTAGGATTGACATTCAATCAGAGTTGATTTCGGTCACGGATCGCTTTTAAAATTTTAAATGAGCAATATTATTGTTACCTCTCTCCCACTGAAATGCATTTTATGTAGCTGTCACAAATGTCTGCATAAATTAAAATTCTACTGCTTTAGGAACTTCTATAACTAACCTTTGTAACATACTATTAAGTTATATCAATATTTTTAGGAATTATAAATTATCAGAAGCAAATGATTATATTCATATGAAAACCTTGACACATTTACTACCGATAATATAACGAGAACTTTTATGTTTTAACAATCAACGGTACAGCGGTATAAACAAGAGATTCCATGAATCACCGTTATCCGAATCAATAATCTTGCACCTGAATGGCGTGCTAATAATCCTTTACTGCAGCCACTAAACCTCTTTGATCAAGATTCGAAGCAAAATCTGGAGAGATCAAAGACGATGTACTCAGCCAAGAGCTATGGAGGGCCCTCGTGTTCTGCAAACAAGTGCAAGTCAGCTGTAAATTATGCAGTCCACTTTGATCGTCCTACTTTTGCAAGCTCCCAAGATTCTTCATTTCGCCTCACTAACTTTTAGCTAAAGTCGTTTGTAAGTTTCAGAGGTAAATGGAGTGGATAGTTACTTTAGTTTTGATAGTAAGAGTTTTATAATGTTCTTTGAATCTTTAGCAGTTTAGAAGCGGGGATTGTTCGTAGGCCTCTTAAGTTTAATGTTTATTGCTAGAACTAAATAGTTGAGCTGACTTCACAAGAATTCTAATCGTAAAAATCTGCTATCCTAAGAATTTTTCGATATTATTGCGAGATTCCCGTCGATTCGCTTTGGTAAGGTCTATTTGACATTGATATATCGCACAGCTGACGCATTTTCTTTCATTCCTAAATCACCAAAGTCCAGTAGTTGGTAAAATTATAGCTTGCCGACTTGGCCAATAAATCCACACCAACGTTAATCACAAAATCGATTCCAGAAAAAAGTAATGACTTGGGGGGTACGAAAAGAGAGGGGAGGGGGTCATAAAAAGTTTATAGTATCTCGGTACAGATTTAGATCGTGGACTGTTGCATCTAAAAGAAATGATTGAGCTCTATAACTTGGGTGCTACACATTTTATGGGTGCTAGGTGCACACTGCAAGCGTTAAACAGAGTAATTTGTGCGTCGTTAAATGTTGATTCGAGTGCATTCGTTGTTGGGAATATAAACTTATAAAAGTGTTGCCCTTCTCCATTGGAATAGGGGTTCACAGTCTAATAATTAAGCACAGCTGTGTGTGTACTTATGATTGGAATATATAACGAGGATTGTGAATAAAGGATCTAAGATAAAAATAACGTTAGCAATCACTTGCATTCCACCAAACATGATCAATAAGGCGATTTCCCTCACACCTGATCAGAAGGTAGTTTAAAACCATATTCAGCAGTGACATGCTCAACATAACGAAACAAGTTATTACACTTGGAAATGCATGTTTGAGAAGCCATGAATATGGATGAAGCGAAAGACGTCTGTAAGGATCGAAGCAAATATTCAAACATAAATATCTAATGACATGGCGTGAACTGCATGCATTTATATTACCGCCGATACCGTTTACGCCGCATCTTATAAGGCAAAATCCACTCCAGAATTAAATTCCAAAGAAATTCAAACAAATGGTATCCCATATGAGTCACTGGAAAAAACATGTTTCTTAATACTTAATTCCGTTACGTTTTCTTGCGTCAATTAGACTATCTCCTCTTATCTATTCAATAAAGGACCAGTTGAGGCACAACTCCAATCCCGTTATGAAAATACGTGGTTCCCAGTTCTTCGTAGATCTTACAGATAGGTCCTAGGATGGTACCTTGGGGAACGTGATATGGTTGCGTGAGTTGCTGCTCGGTAGATATATTTATAGATTGTATGAATTGTGAAATAGTAAGAGGTTTTATAATAAACTGTAGTGCGGAGACAAAGATTAGATTTGGACTGTAAACTTGACTCGCTCAAAAGCTTCCGTTACTTCAATCTTAATTTAATACTCGCCCTTCACATTATTATAAAACTGCTGTATTTTACCTGTATTTTCACTCCTCAATATAGTAAAAGATCATCGCATACTGATAGTATATTGATGACAGTTTCAGATCTTAATCTGATGGAGAGGTAATATCGCTAGTCATCGGTCAGTTCCTCTATGATAATCAATATTCATTTGCATGCTGTTCAGTTCTTAAGACCCTGCCCTTACAAATTGGATCTTAACCTTGAGAGCCCTTTGAAGGGTCCAGTTTCTAATTTGACCTTGCGTAAAATTTGGGTCTTTGTAATTAGAGAACGCTTGCATAACAAATTGATAAAGTTTCGAACTTAGCTTAAAACTTGTAGAAAATAATAATTTAAAAATTATTTTCAGCGAAAGGCCTCCTATTGTATTCATCCATATTGTTTTGTATTGATGGTGTACAATGAAGTATATTATTTTCCCTTCTATTCTTAGTTGTAAAGCCCCTACATTCCAGTTACTACGGTATCGCCATCAGTAATAAAACTAGACAAGTTTTTCTCATTTCCTTCACTTCCATTAGTGGAAGCGGACGAAACAAACGCCATGTTTTATTATCGTGTTCTCGGAATTGTTACTACGAACTTGCGAAGCTACCGGTGTACGAGTTGAAAGTACGAGGGCTCACTTTCGCATACAATTTCGGGTTCGTGTGAATTTTTATTTTGTATCTGTTTGGTACATGATTATCTCAGTAATTATAATGGTTGAGAACTGTATTTATAATTTGCCTAGTCTTTTGTGGTATTGCTATTTACGTTTACCTTTCGTTTAACTTTCTTTTGCCTCTTGAACTCAAGCGTTACCTCACGCGAAGATTTTGTGTACAAGTTCTGTTCTTGAAAAATTGAATTGTTTTGAGAATTCAAAATATACGCATCAAGGGTTGATAAAAAACGACCACACGTACCTACAAACTTCATAATACGTCTGTGTATCATTTCTTATCGAGCTAAATCAAAATATTAAAATAACAGTACCTTTCCAAAAAGGTACGCGGAACGGTGGCAAGTGAGTTGTTAGCAACGTAATGCTGGATTTGACACTACGAGATGTTTTATATGAAACCCTTCTCGGAAATCACGCTGAGATCGTACATGTCCGTAATTTAGGAGATGAAGCGTGTCTCATTTGTATCAGTACCTACACTAATATCATGAAGCTGAAGAGTTTTGTTTCCTTGAACGCGCCAATCTCAGGCACTAAAACTACAGCATTTATTGAGGAAGCTCCTTTTTCTGGGTGAGCGATGATGTGCCCACGAAATAGATGCCTCGTGCTATTCTAAAGTGCTAAAACTTCGGTTTAGTTTGAAACTAATCTTGAATCCCATCATAATTTTTTGCGGACCTATAACTTCCTGATTGTTGCAATGTACATTCTCTTATTAAACATTATCTAACAAACTATTGGTCAAAATTTATCATTAATACCTGTATTCTTTGCGAACGTAACGTTTTCTTCATTCCCAAATAATAATCCAAGTTTAAAAATAGCACATACAACTCTCACGGTATCCACAAGAAAAACAAAATCCCATCGCTGATTCTCGTAACTTGCGCCATCACCCCAGTATAGTATGACAGTAACATGACGCGTGAGATAATGCGACTGTACATACGTAAACACGCGGCCCCGTCCGTCTGTGTGTATGTAATAAAATCAGTGGACGTGTGACGCGGAACAAAAGTGCATTGTACAGGGTTTGTTAGGTTTGAACTTAGAATGTTTAATTAAATGGAGACGTCATTCCTGTGTTTTTGACTCTGGCCTCTGCCAAAGGTACGAAGGCGCTGGTTGCTCCTTCGTGCTCATATGCTTGTCTTTGCCAACTTTCTCGTGTCTCATCGTAATGCAGAGATACCACTATTGGTTTTCTCACCCCTTTCCGATAGGAAATCATCAAAGGATCCCTCCCACTACGCAGCCTATGGTGCAGTGGGAAAATGGTAGACTGTTGCTGACTAAAACTTACCTACCATATAACTTCTTGAAATCTTTTTTGTATCAGGGCCTTGGTGACTCTTTCGAATAATCCCGCAGCTCTGGCAGGCGGCCTGACTCCCTGTGCATGAATTGGCAGACATTTTTGCATAAAGATTTGTGCTCATGGAGGTTCTAATTGGTTAACAGCTCTAAGGGTTTAATGCATGCGCTATGAGGACGATGTGCGTGGTTCTTCCGTGTTGGGATAAATGTGTTTTGTATTTCAGATGAAGAAGAGTTTGATTTATAAAGTTTTTGGAAATCGTGCCTATTTATCTCTAATGTCAATTAATCGTCCTAAGTTATAATCCCAATTAATGTTCAAAAATCACCAAAATTATTTAATTTTTAAAACCTTTTAACCATCCCCAAAGGTATTTGCAATTCCAATATTTAATTTATTTTTCATTTACTCTGTAGGTACTTAATGTTCGCACAGCTGTTTACTCTAAACAAGTTCTTCAATTGTTTAACAAGAGTTCTCAAACACAGAACCTAATGTTAAACAAGTGAAGGCCCACTATCTACATATAAAACTGACATCTGTTTGTCCACTCTCTATCAACTTTTCCCAACAAAAAGTGGGCATATATGCACGTAGCAAATCTAACATACTCAACACGACCCAGTTTAATAACCATTCAATCTAGACCTTCAAACCAATTAATAGCATTCCTTACGATAGGTCTTCTTAAAATGGGAATCATGACCAATAAACACAGACCTATTATTGCGTTTAGACTCAACCTTCAAAGAGGTCTAATTATAATGGTGGATTGTAAATTAATTATCGAGTACCTACGTATGTTCAAAGCAAAATTGTGTGCTATGCTTTCTAGTTGAGACATCAAAATTGTTTGAGTATTGCTGTCTATACTTACGTGATTTCAGTATCCAAATGTTTATACTGAGTTCCCTTTGACTTAGCTCATTGATGTTTTGAAAGTAGTCTTCGTCTTTTATGAAAATTTTGAAATAAAGCGAATGAAATGTGGTATTTATTCTTCTTTGTTGTTTTGATTTTTAAGTACCTACTTGATTGCTGGCCGTTGCAGGAATTAACATCTGTTAACTTAAAAAAAAAATAATAATGCCCGAAGCAGGTCTTGGCGTAACAATAGTTTTTCGACAGTGTCTGAGACTGATTGAGTTCAAAGCTTATTATCAATAGTGTGGTAAAGTACACTTTATTTTCAACAAAAATAAGTTTTTTGTAAACCAAAAGCTGATCAGTTTAAAATTTGGAAACTACGTCAGAGATAATCAGCCAAGATAGTTCCAGTCTATTAACGTGAAACAGAAAACCTGCTCAAGAATGTAACAGAAGCCAAAAACAAATTAACATCACAAAAAAACAAAATACAAACAAGCAATCAATCAAAATTGGACCAATAAACATGCGTATGCGCACCTTCTTTTTTAAAATTGAACACGTAAGTAAAAACTTTATGAAAAAGTTGTTTAAAAAAAGCAAAGGCATTGCGTCTGGCGCCACCGACGTAGCAAAGAAAAAGTTAAAAAAAATATATAATGTGATTATTAATCCTGAGATGTGGTATTGAAGTTAGGGTTGGCAAAGAAAGTTCGCGGGTTACTCGACTGCGGGGAATTTTTACCAACTTCTAAATTTGGAGTTTTTCAATTTGGATGTTAAGTTTTTTATACATTTGAATTATTATTACTTATTTAAAAATATCAAAAAATCGACCAATCATCTACAAAAAATTCATGTATGTACCAAGGCCTGCATTTAATACAATATGAGCATGTTCCGAAACAAAAAATAATAACTAACATAATCTAGCTTCAAAACCTACATTATTCAAGGTTAGGATAATCAAGGAAATTGCTTAATTCAGTTCAAAGATGCCAAAATGAGATGAAATAAATGAGATTGCAAGGTAAACACGCGAATTGTCTATTACAACGTCTTTTGTTTCTAGATTATGATTTATTTGGAAATAAGCATTAAGCATGCACTTAGCATTTCAAAATTAATGATAATAATGTATGTAGTGTATTCTTAATACTTAATGTAACAAGGGATGACATTAAAAATAAAATATTTTTGGCGTTGTCGTACAAAAACACAAACAGAAAAAAACTAAATGCATTTGTTGGTAAGTAAATAAAACATTACGTATAGTTTTTTTTTTTTTTTTTTTATTCTTTAAAAATTTAGGGACTTTTATAACGCACAGCGTATGTCAGTCCCATCGTACCCTAAAACAAGTTACAACAATAACATTTGAGATCAATGGATCAAGGTCATAAAGTCGAACAACATTCTCGCATCTTCGGAAGTTGGCTTACTTAATATATGGTGGAATGTACCGATATTGTTCTTATTCAACCTTAACGCCTCGAACAATTTACTCCTATCATCCTCATACAAGACACATTCCATCAACAAATGGTGCATATCTCCTACAACTCCACAGACTTCACAGTTTGGAGAGGTTATTTTTTTCATCAAGTAAGCGAATTTGTTACACGGAAAATGTCCCGATCTGAGTCTGTGAGCTGTCACCACAAATTTTCTGCTTAGGTTAATATTTATAAACCAAGGTATACGAGGAGGCTGACACTGTACGGTTTTATACCATATTCCTTTTTCTAATGAAGTCCTGTTGAAGTATTCCTTCCAAAGATCATGACAAATGTTTTTAAATTTTGGTAATATTTCGGTATAATCAAGAGTAATATTGGTTATTTTTCCGTTTTTCGCTGCATATTTTGCTAAAGTATCAGCCTGCTCGTTACCTCGTATTCCAATATGCGATGGGACCCATTGCAATCTCAGCCGAACTCCTTTCTGATTAAGTGCGTCTATCTTAGCTAGAATGACATAAGCTATCGAAGCACCTCTGAAGCCAGAGGCGCATCGAGCTATATGCTGTAGGGAACTTTTACTGTCCGTACAAATAACGGTATTTCCGTTTTGACAATTTATGACAAATGTCAATGCTTCTGAGATCGCAATGAGCTCCAACGTCATAATAGATGCAGGTTTATTTATTTTAAAGCAATTATTGCTAAGTTGATTAACATCAGTACGAGATATATAATAAGCCGCTCCGCGGCCTTCTAGACTCTTCGATCCATCTGTGAATATAGTAAACCAACCATTATATTTCGTAATAAGTTCCTTGGTCACTTCGGATTTAAGCAAGCTGTAATCGTAATGCCCTTTCGGAAACTTAACTGACTCTAAATTACAGTCGATAACTTTGTCTATATTAATGTTCGTAACCCATGTTCTAAGTGTAAACATAAATAAAGGATAGGAAGATGATATCTCAATTTCTTTGACCTCGTTAAATACTGCGGCAATTATAGGAAAAACCTTATTTCGCCAGTAACTATTTTGTCGAAGAGCATAAAGTTCATCTAATAGGGTATTTGTAATATTATTTTCTATGGATTTGGCTTTAAGACAAAATTTATAAGCCAGATACTTTCTTCGTATGTACAGTGGAACCACACAAAGTTCACTCTCCATAACGTGTATCGGAGTGGATTTGATAAAACCTCCCATAACACGTAAAGCTTGGTTTTGTAACTTATTTAATTTATCTAAGTGACACTTCGCACTAGCATCATATATGTAACAACTATAGTCTAACCGACTTCTAATTAAAGCTATATAAATATGTCTCAAGTGTTGAGGATGTAATCCCCAGGATCTACCTGCCAAAACTTTAAGTAAATTAAGGTTTCTTTGGACTTTTTCCACAATATAGTTAATATGCTTACTCCAACGCAAACACCTATCGAGCCATACACCTAAGTATTTATAAGTATCAACTGTCTCTAAATTGTGACTGTTTATTTTAAGTTCAACCATTTTCCTTCTAAAACCTCTGCTAAAAATACACACTTTTGATTTTGCGGCTGATAACTCTAAACCTAACTCATCCAGCACATAGCACAATCTATCCAGCGCTGTTTGAAGTGCGCGCTGGGATTCTCTTAAATTAATAGACGTACGGTATAGGACAAAGTCATCTGCGTATTGACACATAGTAACGTTATTAATTTCTTGAAAGCACTTAATTGTGCATATGTTGAAAAGTAGGGGTGAGATTGGGTCTCCCTGAGCCAACCCTCTGTTTGTATATCTTACTAGCTGTTGCCCGCAACTTCGTCTGCGTGGGCAATATAGAATAGTCAAAATACTACTTATCCCGTAGGTGCATTCTTTCACGTGACAGTATAATTAGGATTAGCACTTAGCAGTCGCATAGATTCAATGATCAAGTATTAGCTAGGGTATGATCTCCTAGCCTTAATCAGAAATAAAACGTCAATTCGTATCACAATAACTTCTTGTATTCACTTTTAAAACACAATTTAATATCAATCGTAATAAAACATAGTTTATCAGTCCACGAAGGAAGCGCGCGCTCTGTCTGTCAAAATCTTCCAAGGGTTGTCATCACGGTGGCAACAGTGTTGCCCGTATAAAATAAAAGGATCTAACATTCGGCCTTCCTGACCTTTAGTTTGTCCTCAAACTATACCCTTGGGTAATTATAAGTAAGTTTGATTCTAGTTGCCCATTCCAAAAGTAGCTTCCTATGGAGAAGAACGGGCAAGAAACTCCATGGTTACTCTTTTTAAAACATAATAGGTATATCATTTGGCATGTATTGATACATACGATAGTAACATAAAAAAAAAAAGGAAATGCTTACAATATTTTACGGCTGACTCTGAGAAAGTTATACAATGCAAGTTGAACTAGGAATAATAACATGTGCCACCTATTGGCCACTAAACAACTTTCCAATAAGTCGGATTTAACACAATTACTCTAATTTATTAATCTTTTTATATTCTACATTTGTTACCATATCTTCTCATAGCTTCACTGGCCAAGTACTCTCACTTGCCAGTCACTGTACAACTTCAAGCAATATGACATCACTTACTACATTGTAGGTTTCACAGGCCAAGCACTCTCACTTGCCACCTGCTTCTCTTTACTGTTGCAGAGGCCAAGCACTCTCACTTGCCACCTGCTTCTCTTTACTGTTGCAGAGGCCAAGCACTCTCACTTGCCACCTGCTTCTCTTTACTGTTGCAGAGGCCAAACACTCTCACTTGCCACCTGCTTCTCTTTACTGTTGCAGAGGCCAAGCACTCTCACTTGCCACCTGCTTCTCTTTACTATTGCAGAGGCCAAGCACTCTCACTTGCCACCTGCTTCTCTTTACTGTTGCAAAGGCCAAGCACTCTCACTTGCCACCTGCTTCTCTTTACTGTTGCAGAGGCCCAGCACTCTCACTTGCCATCCACACCTTCCAACCATCTGTAACTATGACTGCATCGTGGCCTTCACTCGAACTGGAGCCATCCACGCCTTCCAGCCAATCTCAACTCACGACATCTGCATTTGACCCCTCACCGCAAAGCCAAGAGGATGTCCACCAACAAGGCTTCACGATCGTGCCAACCTTCCAGAGTCGTATCTTTAACTAGGACGGACTGCATCGTGGCCTTCACTCGAACTGGAGCCATCCACGCCTTCCAGCCAATCTCAACTCACGACATCTGCATTTGACCCCTCACCGCAAAGCCAAGAGGATGTCCACCAACAAGGCTTCACGATCGTGCCAACCTTCCAGAGTCGTATCTTTAACTAGGACGGACTGCATCGTGGCCTTCACTCCAACTGGAGCCATCCACGCCTTCCAGCCAATCTCAACTCACGACATCTGCATTTGACCCCTCACCGCAAAGCCAAGAGGATGTCCACCAACAAGGCTTCACGATCGTGCCAACCTTCCAGAGTCGTATCTTTAACTAGGACGGACTGCATCGTGGCCTTCACTCCAACTGGAGCCATCCACGCCTTCCAGCCAATCTCAACTCACGACATCTGCATTTGACCCCTCACCGCAAAGCCAAGAGGATGTCCACCAACAAGGCTTCACGATCGTGCCAACCTTCCAGAGTCGTATCTTTAACTAGGACGGACTGCATCGTGGCCTTCACTCCAACTGGAGCCATCCACGCCTTCCAGCCAATCTCAACTCACGACATCTGCATTTGACCCCTCACCGCAAAGCCAAGAGGATGTCCACCAACAAGGCTTCACGATCGTGCCAACCTTCCAGAGTCGTATCTTTAACTAGGACGGACTGCATCGTGACCTTCACTCCAACTGGAGCCATCCACGCCTTCCAGCCAATCTCAACTCACGACATCTGCATTTGACCCCTCACCGCAAAGCCAAGAGGATGTCCACCAACAAGGCTTCACGATCGTGCCAACCTTCCAGAGTCGTATCTTTAACTAGGACGGACTGCATCGTGGCCTTCACTCCAACTGGAGCCATCCACGCCTTCCAGCCAATCTCAACTCACGACATCTGCATTTGACCCCTCACCGCAAAGCCAAGAGGATGTCCACCAACAAGGCTTCACGATCGTGCCAACCTTCCAGAGTCGTATCTTTAACTAGGACGGACTGCATCGTGGCCTTCACTCCAACTGGAGCCATCCACGCCTTCCAGCCAATCTCAACTCACGACATCTGCATTTGACCCCTCACCGCAAAGCCAAGAGGATGTCCACCAACAAGGCTTCACGATCGTGCCAACCTTCCAGAGTCGTATCTTTAACTAGGACTGCATCGTGGCCTTCACTCCAACTGGAGCCATCCACGCCTTCCAGCCAATCTCAACTCACGACATCTGCATTTGACCCCTCACCGCAAAGCCAAGAGGATGTCCACCAACAAGGCTTCACGATCGTGCCAACCTTCCAGAGTCGTATCTTTAACTAGGACTGCATCGTGGCCTTCACTCCAACTGGAGCCATCCACGCCTTCCAGTCATCTCTAACTATGACTGCATCGTGGCCTTCACTCCAACTGGAGCCATCCACGCCTTCCAGCCATCTCTAACTATGACTGCATCGTGGCCTTCACTCCAACTGGAGCCATCCACGCCTTCCAGCCATCTCTAACTATGACTGCATCGTGGCCTTCACTCCAACTGGAGCCATCCACGCCTTCCAGCCATCCCTAACTATGACTGCATCGTGGCCTTCACTCCAACTGGAGCCATCCACGCCTTCCAGCCATCTCTAACTATGACTGCATCGTGGCCTTCACTCCAACTGGAGCCATCCACGCCTTCCAGCCATCTCTAACTATGACTGCATCGTGGCCTTCACTCCAACTGGAGCCATCCACGCCTTCCAGCCATGCTAACAAATCGTCAACAATATAATTGCATAAACTCTCACTACGATAAACAATTTCTGCGAATACTTTCATTTCATTTTGAATCCAAACTGTGACTTGTGTACATTGCCATTTTAACAAATTGGCAACCATATACTTGTACAAATTCTTACTACGGTAAACAACTTCACGTCTAGTATTTGGACTTGTATACTTTATCAAAACATTCAAGTTTAACAGAGTAAGTTAATCTTACTATCATGTTATATCCTTCTAGTCATGTTAACAAATTGACATCAAGATCCTTCTATCAAGTCTCTCGACTTATGTACCTTATCAATACATTCAAATTTAACCATGACAAGTCAACATCAACATATTGGCATCTATATACTTATATAATTTCCTATTTAAATAATCGACTTGTTTTATATCCAGTCTCTGGATTTATATTCTTTATAAATACATTCCAATTCAACCATTTCAAGTCAACATCAATATATTGACATCTATATACTTATATCATATCCTATTTCAATAATCGACTTGTTTTATATCCAGTCTCTGGATTTATTTCTTTATAAATACATTCAAATTCAACCATTACAAGTAAACATCAACATATTGGCATCTATATACTTATATCATATCCTATTTCAATAATCGACATGTTTTATATCCAGTCTCTGGATTTATTTCTTTATAAATACATTCAAATTCAACGATTACAAGTCAACATCAACATATTGACATCAATATACTTTTATCATTCCCCATTAAATAAACAATTCTCTATATCCAGTCTCCGGACTTGTGTACCTTACCAATACGTTCAAATTCAAGCAATACAAGTCAAAATTAACATATTGACATTAATTCATTTATATAGTTCCCCATCAAATAAACAATTCCTTATATCCAGTCTCGGTTCTTATCCTACACGTACATTATCAATACATTCAAATTTCAATATTACAAGTCAATATCAACATATCGACGACAATATACTTATATCATCAATCATTAAATAAAGAATCCTATGTATCCAGTCTCTGGATTTGTGTACCTCATTCAAATTCAAGCAGTACAAGTCAACATCACCATATTGGCATCAAAATACTTATATCATTTCTCATTTCAATAGAAAACTTCTATTATACAAAGTCTCTGAACTTTTGTTCCTTATTAACACATTAAAATTTATCACTATCATAATTCAAAGTGCAAATCAGTATTTACACATTGCTTCTGCTTATATAATTTCTCATTACAGTAAACAACTTCTTTCTATCCAGTACCTGGACTACTGTACATTAACAATACAATATACAATTTCTTAATATCTAGCCTTAGATTCATAAACTGCGTCGCTACACTTGTATTGATCTTCAATACAATATACACTTTCTTAATATCCTGGATGGATGGATATAAAATATTATATCCTACTTCACAATTACACTTGTATTGGTCCTCATTAGGCACAATATATACAATTTATTTTTAAAGGACTTAGTTTCGAAAAATTGAGAGCTATGAGAAATATACACAGCTTTTTAAGTATGTGTCAATGAAGATCTCTATAAATATTGATTAATAATATTATCACGAGTGGCCCCTTACACAAAACCGTCCTAACACAATTCCTTCCGTGTATTAACTTCAGAATCATAAATGACTCGTAGTTATCAATATCATCAAACTGGACAATATACAAATCTCTCAATTTATTACATCTTCTATCTCTGTCTACAATATATATATATGTATACATATTTTATCTCGTTTAGTATCCATTAATCATCAATATGATCAAGGTAGCTAATACAAATTCTTTAGTCAGTTTCTCTGCCCATCTCTTATTTATATTCGTTATCTCACAACTAGTACAATATATCTTGTCTATTCAATACTCAATTCTTTATTAGCATTCCAGTTGCTTGTTTTTAATAATTAACAACATAATAAAACGAGAAATATACAAGTAATTACATTTTTCTCTGTCCATCTCTTATTTGTATTCTTCTTCTTGGCGAGTCGATTATTTGTACTATTAGAGCAATGCCTATGGTTGAACTAAATCAATACATGTCTTCTATTATTATTATTTAACAACACAATCAAACTCAACCAGACCACTACAAGTTACAATTGTTACAACATTACAATTGTTTCTGTTAATCCCTTATTGTAGTGGATAAAATATATAAATACATAATATCCATTTCCTTCCTCGAGTCGTTTGTTGTCAGCAACAAACAATAGAACCAGCTAAAACAGTACATAGTGCATACCTTCCAACCTATGAACTTATCAAAAGTTTATTTATGTAGTCTTATTTCAATAATTCAACAATACAACCAAACTGAATTAGTATGAATCTTTCAATTTATTTCACATCTCAATACAGAGGCTCGTAAGAATTAATAACAGATAATCAAGGTAAAAATTGTATAAATCTTTAATCTATTCATTCAATTTTCTTCGTCTGGTATTGTTTTATTAATTAACAATTCATTAAAATCACTACACTTCTCAATTTAAGCTTTTCTTTTTAGTGAATACCATTTAATCAAATTATAACTCTACAAGTTGTAAAGTGTGAGTGGAAAAGCCTTCTGCTCCCTCGGAACTATATCCCTGATGAGGGATACGAAAGCAGAATTGAAGGTGGTGCCGTAGTAACAATTTTAATACAAACAAAGTGACAACAAAGTACCCCTGAGCCTAGTTTAACTCATGGTTCTTTGTAAATTATTTATGGTGCCTTAAAGTATTGCCTTCTTTAGCTGTGCCCTAACAGGGCCTATAATGGTACCTACTTAGTTTTAAGCCTCTTCAACATCTATTGTAACATTATGGAATGCAAATAAATATATATGAATATAAACATAACCAGATGTCATCATCTTTAAATATAAGTTCCAATCACCATATAAATTGTTCTTTATCAGTCAGTTTATTCAATTAATGGTTCAAAACTAATAAATACTAAGCAATGCTCTTTCTTAGTTGTTGACTGTAAAACACTTGTGGTTGTACTTACTGACTTGTTAAGGATGTTGTTGACACCCCACTGAATTCACTCCTCTGATCCTCCACAATCTTGGTTCCTATTTTATAAGTGGTCAGAATAGACTCACAACATCAATCAAGAAAATCATCATAAACTGTACATGTAATTTTCTGTGAGAAAAGGTCTAACATACAATATGTGCTGAAATTTAGTCTCAGAATAAAATGTCTAATCTCCCAGAAAATTACAAGATTTCCTGTCATAATGAGAGTATAGAGAGAAGTGTTAACTCGTATTGTTACCATCCATAAAAGTTCAGGTTCAGTTTATTTATAATAATCTATGTGTTTTACTGAGTGCCCTGGTATGCATTCAACTTTTTAATGGGCTAGGACAAATTACTTATTAATTGCCTAGTCTTTTATTCTTTAACCGTCTCACATACTTCTTTTTCAGTATGGTTTAATGTATTCTGATGGTATAGCTCCTGTGTAGTATCAGACAATTTTATGTCTAACTAATGTTGTTTTGTTCCAACTCAAACCTATCTCTTATTGACCCAATTGCCATATTCATTTATTAAGTTAATAATAATAGACTGCTTTCGATTCAGATTTCAAAGCCGAAAATTGATTATTTTGTATTTATTTGATTCTAGTATACATATCTTTAAGCACTTCGGGTTATTTTTAATGGTTGAGAAAACTGGTCTCAGCATCAAGTGGTGGATTCCAAATTAAAATGAAATCTTTCAAAAAGAACATAATATCTGATCTGGTTACTCAGATTACTGACACTACTGAGTTATATTTTCTTCTGATTAATTGACACTACTGATTTATATTTATTTATTATGCTTCAGTTTGTAAAATCCTTTAAGTAAATAATATTTACTACAATTGCTGCATCTTTACTGTGATTAAACTATCCTTAATGTGTTACGGTCCTATAACGTACCTGTTAGCTGTAATGTCATCCAACATTCAGATAGAATAAGCAGTTTAACTTTTTCTAGGTGAGGCAATTTACAGTTAATAATATGGAAAAGATCATTTAAAAAGATTACCATTTTTATAATTTTCACTTTAGATACTCTTTAAAATAATAACAAGCAATGATATTTGCTTGGAATGAAGTTTTACTTAACAATGATGTATGCTATTGGCAGAACCAACATATTGGTAAAACATACTTAGTGTCTGAAACATACTGGCTTGAAGCATTTAGTTTCATATAGTTACTTTATTAATAAAAACCAGTTTAGTGTTTATAGTACTTTAAAGTATTTGATTATCCATTATTAATACCTGTTATCACCGCTTTGGATGTACTTAGAATAGTCAAGAGCTGTGTCGCACGGTTTTTGTTGGTTGTCAATTAACCACTTTATTTTCTACTTCTATTTGTAATTGATTATGGTTATTTCAATTTTAATTATTGTAATATTGGCTTTATATCATGAAAATCCTATTGTTATATCCTATTTACTTATTTTTATAGGTACTTCCTCTGTCTATTTCAATAATGTATGTAAATAATGCATTAACACCAAATCGTTTGGCCATCATCCCCATAAACTATGCAATTAGCTTTACTTGCTTTATTTACTCTTTTCCCATAAATATTTTATGTATTCAATGTGTAGCAAAAATAACACCATACATAATTACTCAGGATATAAATGTTTACCTCAGAGTATCTGCCATGTTCCCAGCTGGTTTATGGATGTCTAATTAAATATATTGTTGTACATTTACTCACCTTAAAAATGCATGCATCAAATGGATCAATAGCAAACTCTGTTCACATCCATGTAAAACTGCACTTATGTGCAAAATTTTATTTTGAATGGCACCCATTATGTACAACAAAATATCTGTAACCTAGAGAAAACTCAGTACCGAAGCTCTGAAATGTCGGCTCAAATAGTTTTTAGTATATAGAGCTAAATGTTTCTGGTTTTATATTTGTATGCCATGACAAGTGGCAAACATGTTTTAAGCACATACCTTTAATAATTGTATTATCCTACATGCATGCACCTGCGTGTGTATGCTTGTATACACATGTTTGGGTAATTAAATGATTGTTTTCTATTCCATGGATTAAATTGGAATGAGAAAAAAAATATTAATGCTTATACCTGATTGTCCAATGTCTCGAGTACCTGTTTCATCGCGGCGGAGAAGGTGTCTAATCGCCATCAGGCGTAGTGTGTGTCAAGCAGTAATCTACACACAAGAATCTTGTCTGGTCGTCGTCATTATAGGCTCCACAAGTTGTTGACCATGTCGCTTTGTTTTCCTTGAGTAGAAAAGTCCTTGATGCATTATTGCGGTTGAGCAATCAGTGCTGTGGTCATCTCGTCTTCGTTTAAGTGTTTCGCATAGTGTGGCGTGATCATTAATTTTATTGTATTCGGAGCATTCGCGCCCCATTGGTAATTAGGCGTTTTCTGTTCTTCCCGCTTCTGATATTAGCTAGGGTATGATCTCCTAGCCTTAATCAGAAATAAAACGTCAATTCGTATCACAATAACTTCTTGTATTCACTTTTAAAACACAATTTAATATCAATCGTAATAAAACATAGTTTATCAGTCCACGAAGGAAGCGCGCGCTCTGTCTGTCAAAATCTTCCAAGGGTTGTCATCACGGTGGCAACAGTGTTGCCCGTATAAAATAAAAGGATCTAACACAAGGTTGTGTTGTGGATGTGACCATTTATCTAAACAAAAGAAGTAAAGTTTGTGACGTTGTGAATATCTCTAGATCTAGTCAGCCAATTTGGAAAATTATTACGTATAGTGCGTAAGTAATTTTCACAGGAAACAGCTATAATCTATGTCTATATGCTTTGAGTCTGACAAAGCTGTCATTTGTACATTTTCTGCAGCTGCTGTGATTAATCAGAAGCCAGAAAGTCTGTCAGTCTTACCATGGATAATGTCTTGTAATGTGACTGGATTGAAGAGAACAGATAGGTAGTCGCTCCAAGCAAAACATTGGTACTCGAACAGATTCGGCGACTGGAAGCCAACACCAACATAGTTGGGGAATAGCTGGATGGATGATGAAATGAGTCATCATCATCAGCAGGCGCATAGGGTAGGATAGTTTCACTTACTCACTATGGTAAGGCTGACCCCAAATTAGGCGTGCGCGATCCTCGGGCGTGTGAGTAGCGCGGGCGTCGCGAGCGCGCTGCGTGAACATCGCGTTTTGCTGCCCTGCGGCATGTGTGAAGAGTGCAAGCGACGCGCTCGCGGCGAGCACGCGGCGCTCGAGTTGCGTTCTTACCCCTTCGCCCGCTATCCCCACCGCCCGCTAAACGCCTTAGCAGTTAAACGTCAGGGAGCGCGGCGCGTGCGCGCCGCGAGCGCGCTACAAATGCCGCAGGGCAGCAAAACGCGACGCTCACTCAACGCGCTCGCGACGCACGCGCGGCGCCCGCGCTACTCACACGCCCGAGGATCGCGCACGCCTAATGTGGTGGCCTAAGCCGGGACTCCACCGAAATGTTTGCATTAGTTCACGAATAGGCAAAATGTACGTATCTGAGAGAGTCCACTTCATGTGTTCGTACTTGAAACCTGCAGTTTTGCCAAGATTTTCAAAATGTACGCTCGCAATTTGTCATTTCTTGGTGGAGCCAGCAAATCAAAAGAAACATAAGTGTTGTAGGTATACTGTGCGTCACTACCGCACACTGCGAAAATTTCGCTCTTGCGGAGGACGTTTATATACCATATTTTGTGTCACACGTAAACAGGACGACAGTAAGTATCCACCGAAACACTTTCAAAGATCTGATGAACGAACAAATCAGACCTGACTTGGTCACCTGGGGCCAATCAGAGCTCTATGAAGCGATAAAACGCTTTGGCTCCTACTGTTATTGTGGTTTCTGAAAATTTATTCACCTCATTCAACGATGAATGTAATTCTGATGGTACTATTAAGAACACTTGCTTAGCGCAGAAGCTGACGTTGGCAGGTCAACTCTTTTGACTTCTCGAATAGGATACCATTGGTTTTTGTGCAATGCACACCTGCAATGCATTCTGGATTAGGATAGGATATAGGTGGATAGGATTTGCAACAGAGAACAATTCTGTCTTTGTAATTGAATGATATCAAAAGTCGTGGTGGCCTAGTGGGCAAAGAACCAACCTCTCGAGTATGAGGGCGCGGGTTCGATTCCAGGTCAGGCAAGTACCAATGCAACTTTTCTAAGTTTGTATGTACTTTCTAAGTATATCTTAGGCACCAATGACTGTGTTTCGGATAGCACGTTAAACTGTAGGTCCCGGCTGTCATTTAACATCCTTGGCAGTCGTCACGGGTAGTCAGAAGCCAGCTAGTCTGACACCAGTCTAACCAAGGGGTATTGGGTTGCCCGGGTAACTGGGTTGAGGAGGTCAGATAGGCAGTCGCTTCTTGTAAAGCACTGGTACTCAGCTGAATCCGGTTAGACTGGAAGCCGACCCCAACATAGTTTGGGAAAAAGGCTCGGAGGATGATGATGATATCAAACGTAGTTTTATATAAAAGGTTTTTTTTTAGACTTGGCTCGGGTCTAACTGAGACTGTTCGTAATCGTGAACAGTGTATTAATTGCGATCGGAAGTTGAAAGTAAGCATGTCTCTGGTATGCGACGCGTATTTTGTACGTTTTCAGACGCGATAAGGCAGCTCCCATTTCTTATCTGCACTTTGTATCTGGGCTGGTTTTTAAAGCTACAGAAGCCTACATTATCTCACGCTTAGCAGCGCTTGCGAGAGATAGATCCTGATTTCTTCTAGGATTAAGTTTTCATATTTTGCATCAGAAAAAATAATACTACTCACTCAAAGTAATTTGTTTAAGGCCACCACATTAGTGGAAGATAAGCTAAACTATGTTTATGAAAAAATCCTGATATGAACTCCATCTGTAACTTTAAATTATAATTAATTGTTATACTAAAGTCATCATTTTTGACATAATGTTCAAAAAATAATTTAGATGGCACCGTTTTAAATTTGGCTGAGATCTATTAATTTTCCTTTCATCAAGGTAATAATTATAGTTGGATTTTGATGTGGCACGGCAAACTGACAAACACTATTGAAATGTCTATCGAAAAATTACACTACGTGTTAAAATATGGTGAATTACGGAAAATACACAACTCCATCTATTGAAATAATAGTATATAAAGAATGTAAATGGTAATTCATTGTTATTTACCACCTCGCTTCTTGATGTATTTTATTTACCACAGATGGAGCTACTTTAACCTGTAGGTACTGTTTTGTCAAACAGGTTGCGTGTCGTAATATTTTACATCTTGAATTCACTAAATTAATCATATCTTTTGATAGAGTGAACCGATTTCGATGAAACAAAGCCTAAGTAATACCCCAAGTTACGTAGAACTTTTGTATATAAGCATTGTCTGCATTAAATTCGTAGATTTTACGTGAATCCCGAACAAACAATCACTTTCTACAGATTTATTATATGTATAGATGAAGAATCTGCATTTATCTGTTTCATCTCTTATCATAAGATGTCTTTCGCTCAAAAAATTCCATAAATATTGGCAAAACGTTTTTCCAATTCCTATTTCATCTAAAATATTTACCAGAACATCTATTAACACATTATTATAAGCATTAGTGATGTCAAGAAAGCAGGCTATTGTTGGAGTTTTACGTGAAAACCCTGTGTAGATTTGACTAACTACTTTTACCAAACAGTCTTGGCAAGATTGTCCTCTCCGAAATCCCGAGGTATACTGAGACAGCAACTTATTTTTTTCAATGTACCACTCAAGCCTCTTTGTCAGCATTGAGTGGAAAATTTTGCAAACACAGGATATTAAGGAAATAGGTCTTAATTTAGTACTAGTATTGTCTGGCGAGAATTTTGGTATTGGTGTTATCAATATATCCCGCCATTGCTTTGGAATAATACCAGTACTAAAAATAAGGTTGTATATATTCAGTAAATATTCTCTGCTAGCAGGAGATAAATTATATATCAAAGAGTATGTTATCCCATCAGCGCCAGGGGCTGTATCTTTTTCTTTAAAGCAGTTTATCATTTCTTGTAAAGTAAATTCATCCTCTAATACTGTATTATTTGATTTAAACTGTTGGTGTTTTGGATAGACGTAATCAGGGGCAAGATTACTCAGAAGATCGAGCTTGTGTTCGTTTGGAACAGATGACCTGGGGGATGCACGTCCCTTCATCCATCCCATACGCTTCCACATTTCAGAACTAGATGTTTGTTCATTAACACTACTGCAATAGTTCTGCCAATCTTTTACCTTCTCTTGACTGATGATTTTTTTGGCAGCTTCTGTTTTACGATCCAGTACAGTTAAGTTATCTGGTGTAGGATTTCTTCTAAAATTTTTTAAGGCTAATCTACGTTGTGCTACCGACTGGGATAGAGTAGGATTCCAATACGGTTTTGGCCGAAAGGCGTTTGTCGGATTATTACAGATTTTGGTATACGGAATACATTCATTCGCAGCTTTATTTAATTGTTCCACCAAATTGTCATATAAAGATTGTACATTTCTTGGAACAACAGTTTGCATTAAATAGTTTTCTAAGATTGCGCTATACTCTGACCATTTCGCAAGCTTGAAGTTCCGCTTTTTAATTATACCGAAAGAATTGACATTACTATTATATTTGTATGAGATTTTTATAAATAAATGATCACTTCCTAAATTTTCGTTTAAAATCTTCCATTCCAACAAAACAGACAAATCGGTAGATACAAATGTAACATCAGGTGATGTTTTCTGCGCAACTCCATCAACTAATGTCACTCTCGTCATGCTGCCGTCATTAAGAGCAATAAACCCCGAGTCTAAAGCAGAATCGTATAACTGAATTCCTCTTGCGTCAGTTTTTGAGGACCAAGTTGCGTGATGGCCGTTAAAGTCTCCGGCAACGATACATTGACTCGAAAATAATGAAAATATTTGTTCCCAATCAGCTAGACAAGTACGAACCGAAGACGGGCAATATATTAACACAATATTTTTAATTTCATTGCAATTAAAAAGTTTAACGCTCATCAATTCTATTCCAGGATTACTGATACTAGTGTCACACAGTTGTACTTTTATAGATTTATGTATTAAAATAGCTAGCCCACCATAACCATCTGACCTATCCTTTCTAAAAGTATTGTATGTACTCACATTTAAGTGCGTATCCGATTCTAACCAAGTTTCCGATACTAGTGCTATATGTACTTTTTCTTGTGCAAGTAAAAGTTCGAATTCGTTACGTTTAGGCAACAAACTACGTGCATTCCACTGTACAATATTAAGAGATAACATATTTCTATTAACATTAGCCATTATTAAACATAGATATTATTCTTTTCCATACATCATCACTTCTAAACACTTTAAGAATTAAATTACTAAATACGTCAAAGATAATTTTAGCTAATTCTTGTAGCTTCAAATGCCAGCTATCCTCTGAAAAACATATATCTTTAACTTTTTGATATATACTATAAAAGTCTAGTTTAGAGCTTGTATTGGCTGTCTCTGATAGTCCTTCCTTTCTTGTTTTTCCTTCGGGACTTGTTGGTAGGGTATCGTTACTTTCTTTCTCTCTATTACTACTCACAACTCTGCTGGACTCTTTATGTTTCTTCTTCGGTACATATCCTTGTTGGTTATTGTCTGTTTCTGTCATACTACCCGATGCAAAACTCGAACTTTGAACATTTGTATTGGCTGTCACCGCATCCTTGTATGTTTTTCTTTGTATATGATTTAAGTTTTCATTTTCTAGGATTTCAAAATTCATACTTCTCTCTTTACTTGTAGTTGCTGTATTTAATTGTTGAGTTGCATTCTCTTTTAGATATATTTCCAATCCTTTTCTGTAGGTACAATTTTCTTTGGTCATAATATCTCTAATTCTTTTCTCTTTTAAAAAAATAGGGCATTCTTTGTACATCGCCATGTGTGGTCCATTACAGTTAACACATACATATTCATTTGTTTCACAGTTGGGATGTTGATTGCCACACTTAGGACATATTGTTTTATTAGTTGGGCATGACCTAGACAGGTGACCAAATTTCCAACATCTGGAACATTGTGATACTGGAAACGTGTAAGATTCCACTTTGAACCTACAACCGTATACGTACGGTGGTAAAGTGGCACTCTTGAAGCATATTCTAATAGTTTCGGAGTCAATCCATTCTCCAGTCTCTGATAGTTTTTTGAGTCTTTTAACTGATATAATTTCGTACTCACATTTGATATTTTCTAGAATTTCTTTCTCATCTGTGTCCAGGTCGACTTGCCTCAGAGTTCCATAACATAAACTTACTTCATCAGTCAACTGTACTCTGTAACCTAAATTAGTAATATTTCCACAATTCATCAGTTTAATAGCACTTTCTCTGTTTTGAAAATGAATCAAAACCCTGAATGCACTTTTGTATACCATTTTAGTTATATTCGGGATATTACACGATCTTAATAGTTTAGCCATTCCGAATTGTTTTGGCAAAATCTCTTTTCCGGTCATACATATAATATGCTTCTCCTCTTCATTCTTATCACCTTCTGGCACCAAGCTATTGTTAATCGAGTCTTTCCTGTTTGGTTTTTTATGCCCCCTAGTTACTGTTACAAAATCGTCTTCCTCCACAATTTCTTCATCATCCTGACGCCCTCTCTTTCCTCTAACTCTTTGTTCACATTCTTCACCCTCCCTCATCTCCTCCACTAAAGTAGCATAAACTGGTTGTTCACTTTCTATAACTATGTCCTGCTCCATCGTTTCTTGATCACTTAAGTCACATGAACTCACATCATAATGTTTTTCATCCATTTGGAATTAACATTATCATTAAGTGGGTAGACTTAAAAAAAACAAGCCGCGCGATAGTAATACGGTCCGAACGTTCCAAACGTGTGCGTCCGACTCGGCTGCTCACGCGCAACTGATTACGTATAGTTATCGGCACGGATAATGAGCTCTCGGCGGAAGAGTGGGGATCGCTTTGCGCACTGTACACATAAGGCAATAAACCAATAAATCGCTTCTGCGCAGGTGAAGGTCAGGGCTCAATATCCTTGCCGATGATTATATAAGAGTGTAATTGCAATAAAATATATAAATCCTGTATATGTCAGCCACTTACCCATTTAATTTATCACTTTCACTAACATATTAATCCGATAGCAGACCTTATAAAATATGCAGGCGTCTAGAATAAATTAATAGAAGGGTTTAATCTATGCAACTAGTTAGCATTGCATTTCTTGATCCGTCTGTCACAAGCCTTTTGCTTTTCCTATGCAAATAAATCTAAGAAACAGCACAGCCCGCGGAGGAAAGAAAAATGAACGGAGATGCCATGAGACAAATAGGTCAGGCGCCATCTTCTCGGTCAAATACGTACGGTGGACGTGACTAAAACGGTCAGTTACGAGTGAACTAACGTGACATTTGATGTGTCGAAGATTTTGATTTTGCAAAAAATTTTTGGTTTCCAATGAAGGCGTATAAAGGTGCCAGTAACGTTCCTCGTCCCCCGAACACACATTTCAGCGACAATAGATTCTTAGAAGATTTTCCGTTATGATATCTCCGCTCGTCAGTTTGTTCTCCGTGGTACAGCGGTACAGCCCTATTAAAACCGGAATATAAAGTGGACACTTTAATATCCTTCACATAAGATCATGTTGTGACCATACGTCTAGTGCTAAAGAGGATAGTCCGAGATTACGTGCAAATGATACTCGTGCTCGCTTCTATGATTAAAATATGTCACAACAGTCCTGTCTCTTTCGTTTGTGATAAATGACAATGTCTGGATGTCAAGGTGAGTATGAAAGATAGTTTTTGGTGAAACGAATTTAGAATGGAAGGAATGATATTTTTGTTTGCGGATCCGATATACCTACGTAGTTTAGAAAAGATTAAGCTTTATTTTTGTAGTTGTATAAAATATTGTAACACATTAACACAAACGTACAATATTTATGGTCTTACTACAAAAACTTAAACATGTGTCAAACACTTGTCTAAAAAAATTGTGTCTGCAAAATGGACCTTATTTCAACGTCATAATCTGACATTTTTTTAGACAAGTGTTAAACTGACGTTTAAAAGTTTTTGTGGTAAGACGGTTGTCCAACAAATAGACAGTGATTGTTTTAACTGTCTTGAGAGTTCACAATAATATCGTGACGGCAATTCTTGTTTTTTCCCAAATCCATGGTGACCCCACTCAATGAGTCAACTGTCCCGAGGCTAATTTGTTATTACTCTTATTACTGGCGCTTATACTTTACAAAATTTGCATCCATATTGGCCAGTCGAAGATCTGAAGGTCGTAATAATTAAATTTCACACTTAACTTCCGGATCTTGTATCTTAATTAAGAAATCGCTTCCTGGAACACTCGTTACGGTTCGTAATTAAATAAAGAGAACGACAATTGTATTTTTTTTAATTGACTTATTTATCATTTTATTTTTTGCGAAGTGACAACTTTATCATTGCAAAATTTTATCGGTCCAGTATATAAAAAAAAAAAACTATCCTAGTAGAACAATAAAAAAAATAAAAATGTATACACTATATCTAAAAGGCGTCAAAAAATTCATCCCCATCGCTGTCAACTGGGAGCGTACCCAAGAGGCTGGCAGCATTACCTCGTTGGATGGCCATGCTGATCCTTTGTCCGAGGTAATAGCCAGCCTTTTGGTCACGAGAAGCGTCCACCAGCCGCCTAGACAGGTCTTTAAATAGGCTATGCGCATTCGGACCCCACGACCCGAGGGTTTCAACCCCAAACGGTTCGAAAATATAGTTGCCGACAAGGCCACTATATTTCCGCCGCATGATATTATATATCCAGTATATTGATTTATCTTAGTTCTAGTTACTTAGTCCCAATTATTATTATCTTTCTTTATTTTTGGCGTATCGTTTTCAAAATAACATGTATAAAGAAAAGTGTGTAACTACTACTTATGTGTTTAACATTGAAATAAGCCCTTGTTACATGCAAAAACAGTTACATACTCCATTGTTTATCTTACAAACAAAACGCCTGTTAAATTCTAGGCTGTATGTAAAAATACCACTTTTGTTGCTAACTTTGTAGCTCTAAATAGGACTCTTCAAGGTCTTCACGATTCTGTAGTTGGTATAAATGTATTAATTACGCTAAGTGGAGACTCCTTGCTAATTTGCTAGGCTACCAATATGGTCTGACACTTAGTAGAAGTGTTTCTGAAAGCTATTGTTGGTAAATAAATGAGCTGCGATTCATGAATAATGACTTAATTGGTGTTATCTGTAAAATAAAAGTATTAAGTTAAACAGAATGTCTTACTTTGTAAGATTGGTTTGATTATTTCTTTTTTTTGTGGCATTTTAATCGAGAAATTGTAAGATGAGAGCCTTAGGTGTTTTTTCTAGCTACCGGCAGCGAGATCACTCGTATTCTTTGAAATCTACTCCCTGCAATCGAATAAAAGCCTTCTTTATAATCTATACTAATATTATAAAGCTAAAGAGTTTGTTTGTTTGATTGTTTGTTTGTTTGAACGCGCTAATCTCAGGAACTACTGGTCAGATTTGAAAAATTCTTTCAGTGTTAGATAGCCCATTTATCAAGGAAGGCTATAGGCTTTTTATCCGGGTTCGTGCAGAGGTTCCCACGGGATGCGGGTGAAACCGCTGGCAGAAGCTAGTATAAAATAAATAAAAAAATATAATAAAAAAACCTTTCTTGATAATCGGGCTATCTAATTAACACTATCTTTTTCATAAATATAATTATAATTATAACCCAACTCCTTTCCTTCAAATCCTACAATAAAACCGACTAACACTTTCCAATAATTATTTATTTGATCAATAAATTATTTCCAACTAATCAAGCACAAAGCACGCAATCCTTGAGTCAATACCACAACCGCACAAACAATAACATACCTATTTATATAAACCTCTTTTTACTTTTAAACGTCAACATACATATATGGTTACTGCCAGCCAGTGACCACTGCCGTGTTCCATATAAGGCTTAGTTCTCAAACGGTGTAGGTCAGGCATTAGATAATACATAGCTAGCAAAAAATACACGATGTGATCTGCACTTTATGTATTTATTAAGAACTGGTTTCGTGTTATTTTCTTGTAGTAGATTTAGGTTTGTTATTAAGAGATTAAAAGTATTAAATGTTGTTATTGCAATATCATGTCGTATGCGTGTCTGTAGATCCAATGTATTTGATAAAACCTATTGTAAGTATGTACTTTCATTGCAATTGTTTTCTAATAGATACTTTCTTATCGATAACTATAATTTATATGCAAATTAAAACGTACATCTGTTACATTGTAGGCTCATCTTTACATCCAGGTGCGCGGAGTACCTAGTCCTCTAGTAATCGGTTCTTATAAACAAGAAATTGTTCGTTTTGTTCATAAACCGTAACTTTTACAGTCAAATTCTACGAGACTTATCCCCGCGACATGTCATATGACGCGGTCAGCTAAGAAACAGAGGATATACGCGCGATAAAACTAGTGAGGAAGCGCTCTTAAGTTTCAGAAATATTTCTAATGCCTTGCTACACAACTCGTATAAACAGTAATGTTACACTTTCATTTAACAAAATAAATAAAACTATAAAAGCTAGCACCCATCACATACTCTTCAGTACCCTAGAACAAACCATCTTACATTCTCACAGTTAGCACCCACAAGATCAAATCAAACAAATTAGTATCACACTGTATTCATTAGTTTATCACTAGAATACGAACAAACAAGTGCAGTGTAGTGCTAAATCAGATCCATAGATCGTTAGTGGATGATTAACGGCCGTGGGAATGCGCAGGCGCACCTCTGGGAAAGCGAGATAGATCATGGATCGACTATTCCGGTTTGGTGATGAAAAACGTTCAGGATATCGATTTAGAAAGGATAAGATGTGGGATGGATTTTTTTTTTTGTTGAAGTTCATTATGTGCTTAGCTTTTCCTTGCAGTTGTTCGGGATATATTATGTTGCTTCTCCAAAATTAAAGTAGGTATAATAATTATATATACACCTTTGTTAGTAGTGCCATTTCTTCAAGACTATCAAATCTCGTTAAGTACTATTAGTATAGATATTGTGTATTTTATTTTGATTATACTAACATACAGTTTCAATACAAATTATGATTTTAAAACTAAGTATCAAAATATTCATCCGCATCGCTGTCAGCTGGGATCGTGCCCAAAAGGCTGGCTGCATTGCCACGCTGGATGGCAATGCATATCCTTTGGCCGAAGTATAGGCCAGCCCTTTGGTCACGAGTGGACTCCACTAATCGCTTACTGATTAAGTAAGTTAAGTACTTACATGCTATAGTAATAAAATCCTAGGGCAAAGTTAATACGCATATAAGCAATGTTACGCCAAATATTCGATTACTGAAATTAATTTAGTTCCCACTATAACTTATTTAGCAAGACTTTTAATACACTTATGGAATACTTAGACTGTAAAACTTCGTTACAATAATCAACTCAATTGGCATAAAAAATATTCTAGACAACAAACTTCCATGCAAATCTTTCCAAACAATATACAACCCATCTTCCCAACCAACCAAATAGATCGTTGTCCAGCACGATCGCTCGAGTCGTGCGCGCGCGCACCTCACAATTTATTGTCCGCATAGATCGCCGTCCTAATTGCATCGCACTTGATTCTGATTGTAGCCAAGTGTTCTTGATTGGCGGGATCTGATCTGTCTCTTTGTGTATTTTCACGATCGTTTTGCATCACGATGTACTAAGAGAATGGAACTAGCTGGAGACGCCATTCCCGTGCCTTATATCTCTCTGTTTTCGATCCCTCGTATTTAAGGATCGTGGTCAGCATTAGGGTTCCATCTGGAAAGGATGGTTTGCTTCCACCGGTTTCTTATAAATGCTTCTCGAGATGGATGCCAAGCAAGAGGAGACTTTGGTCTGTTGTGTCCTTTACCAAATAGCAGTCTGGGTTTGTCAAGCTTATGCATTGTCAATTTTGTCGTGCATGTAGTGTGATTGAAAATGTAGGAATGAGCTCACACTATTTGTTGCGTTATCTTGTCTGTAAGCTGGCAGACTTTTTCCCATAAAGATCAATTGTGCTTATGTCGTGTCTGGTTGGTTATATGCTCTAAGACGATGTTGCTTGAACTTCGGGCTGTCTATCTTAACGGCATTGTCTGCACGGCGTAAGATATGAAGATACCGCTGATTTCGAATGCTTTGCCTAGTTTTGCTGTTGGCTATAAAGATATGTGGAGTTCATTTGTTTCTATTATCTTTGTGATTGTCAATAAAATTGTAAAACAAAAGAAAAAGTATCTAATTTTGCTGTTCATATTATAATGCGGCTGGAGCTACTCTATGTATATAAAACTCGGGCATACACGAGATCATGTAAATGGCTAAGGTTGAGTTGCAACATTTAACTATAACGAAAACCCGCCGAAATTAAATATAATGAGATAAGAAGCAGGCCTTTAGTCAAATCGGTGATTCGACAAAGGTAAATGGTTCCATCATCTTTATATTTAAATGATGCAACGCATTGTAAGTAACGAAGAAGAAAAAACAAAAGCCATACAGTCTACTTATCACAAGATACAATACATTGTAATAGGTGTTCGAGAGGTCATGAGTCAGAGGGGTGTCCCTCCGGCGCACAATGGAAACCGCAAAGACTCGTCAACCAAAACCCGCATGGCTTCTGTGGTTTATATCGAGCTACACACCTATGGGCTACCTACAGTTATTTAATAGCTATATCACCGCATTCCTGGGGTGTAACTTGTCGCACCTGGATGAGAAGCCTTTCTCAGTAAATGGACTATCAAACGATGGGAGAATTTTTCAAATCGATCGAGTAGTTTCTGGGATTAGTTCTATCAAACAAACTCTCTTCAGTTTTCTATCGATCGTCTTAGCACCAGGTCTTTCAAGTAGGTCTGTACAGACATCGGAAGGGTCAAAGGTCAAAACAGATCAAGTTCTCGTGATTACTGAAGACATATCAAGATGTCGATAAAGCGTTCCTTCCAAAATGGATGAATACAATAAAAGCCACAAAACAATTAATTTTTATACCTGAAAAAAAAGAGTTAGAGGCTTATGCAGACATGTCATAACCTCAGCAGTTATCAATGCCATAGTAGTAAGCCAATATTTTCAAAATAGGTACGAGAAAATATTTCCCACACTCCCAATTACTTTATAACGGATCTTAACCAGCTACTACTACAGATGTTAGTAACATCTTTATCATTCAACAAGCACACTCACACGAACCGAGCCGAATAAATTAGAATTTAATACCAAAGGAGAAAGTTCGTTCACAATGGCTTGCCAGTAATTAGCGTAAGTTGTGCTAACTTGAATCACAGCCGCTATTGGGTCGTCACGAGTTGTATTAGATTTTTCCTTTGGGTTGCTTGTTTCTTTGCTAAGTTTGTGTTTAGTTATCGGCACGGATATTGAGCCCTGACCTTCACCTGCGCAGAAGCGACTTATTGGTTTATTGCCTTATGTTGTGTACAGTGCGCAAAGCGATTCCCACTCTTCCGCCGAGAGCTCAATATCCGTGCCGATAACTATACCTAGAAGTCTTTCTTTTAGGCTATCTGGTTCTGATTTGGGTCTGATTTTTTAGATTGATATAAATCTTTATTAACGTAATAAAGAAGATTTTTTTGTTTGTTTGTTTGTCTGAAACTAATGAACAGATTTGTAATAATATTTCACTCTTGGAAAGCTACACTTTTCCCGAGTGACATTTTAGGGCCAGTAGTTCTCACGGGACGTGTGAGAAACCGCGGGAAAACGGCTAGTACTCAATCAATAATAGAAAATAATGAAATATGAAGGAGTCCCTCCCTCCTGAAATTGAACAAATCTTGGTAAAACCTAAAAGGCTACCTAAACCAAACTTCGTCTTATTGTTACCTACACATTTTTATCAAAAGCACTTTAAACCAAAACAATGTAAAACCCCTGCTGTAAAAAGCAACATTTTCCTTTTCCTACCTCTAGTGCTAATTAAAACCGACAACCCATAAAAAGCTGCAGACCCTATTTATCATATCAGGTTTATTATGAAAGGTACGATCATCATAGGTGACGGGAGACGTTGCTCTGATGCTGTTGCACTCCACCGCGCGGTGTGACTGTAGATAATCGGGGTGATTTTACATTGAGCTGTGTATTTAACGTGGTCGTGATACTTTTTGAAGAGATGTTTATAAAAAAAATCTGGTTTGCTGAAATACAAATAGAATAATGTTAGAATTAATTTAAATGTAAAAAACAGGAAGTTGAAAGTATTATCTTTTAATAAGGGTGCACTCAATAGTTACTTGTCAATTAATTTCTCGTTCATTTTATATTATTTTTAATACTTTTTGCGATCCACTGATACTCCTCAAATTGAAGAGTGAGATTTATAAAACTGGTCTGATTACTGTATGAATCACTGGTGTTGAAAAAAAGGTAGAAGGTTTCTTACTATCAGCGTCTATCTCACTTTTCACGTAGAGTATTTCATAATGAAGATCCAATAAAGATCACTTTTCACGTAGAGTATTTCATAATGAAGATCCAATAAAGAATTTTAAGTTTTAGAAGTTTTATCATTACTTTATCTCCTGTTGTTAGTGTACTAGTTAACAAAGAAATAAGATAGTTTAGTGTGAATTTGTAGAATTGGCATTTAACGAGTATTTCAACAGCAGGTCTAAGAAAACACACCTCTTGTCCCACTAGGCTTATCTCAGCACACCTTAGCAGCACATTCCCGTTCCTCGCAAGATGTGATTTAGTGCAATCTGTATCGAATCGCGCTACGAAGACTGGCAGCCGTGCGTCGGCGCACCTTGCGTGTCTATTTGTGACCTAAATATATGTTTGTACGTATAAAAGTACAGTTTCCAAAGGAAATATATACAAACTGTTACGTTACAAGGAGTGAGTGAATGTCAAACAAAAATTGGATTAACTTCTGTAAAAGTGTTCTAAAATATTGGAAGCCACCTATATCGTCAACAGATGATTTTGATTCTAGAAGCAGTAACCCTTTCATAATACGTGCCGTATCAAGGAGTACCTACCGCTTGCCTTCTGTAATAAACCCTTAACCTAACAGTCCCTTTATCATGAAGTTAAAAATGTTACGGAGACTTAAAATGTTGCGTTATCTATCTACATTTTATGTATTTAAAAAGGATAACGCCAGTATTTATTAAAATTGGAATCCTAAATAACCCGGTCTTAATCCAGATTTTGTTCAGATAAAATCCTGTAGAACCTTTGCGCAGTCAAAACAAACTCTTCAAGATCGAAGTCGTGAAGCAATTTAGCACTTATGTAGATAAACATAAGCTCTAAATTATAGATTACATTACATAGTATTGAATTACTTTAATAGAACCGCTTCAATCATTTCGCTATGATGCTATGGATTTATGTTTGTACTTCGTTCTAGGGTTATCGAAATAACAGAATGGAGACAAAATATCAAGTTTTCCGATCCTTGGCAGACATATTTTATGAGTATTTTTTATAGTTTGCATCACAATTATCATTGAAATGTCAATTCTAAAGGAATGACCTTTGGCTTTCAAAACTAAGATCTATGACCATAGCATAGTAAAGGTATATCGTCTTTCACTAACTATGTAGAATAGACAAGTCAAATCAAATTTATTTTAATTGTTAATATAGGTACCTACGTCTTATTTTTTTAAATTATATATATCGCCATGTTATGCCTGGAGGCGTACAAATGCAATTATATTATTGTTATACGTATATTTTTTTTTACAATTTTATAAATAATGGAAACATGTATTATAAAAAAAAAGAAACCCAAAAAGGGATCTACAGATTCTTTCAAAATAATCAAATACTTACAACATACATCTTAACGATATTAACCTCCTAAGTAAACAGCAGCCATTTTGTACCAACCTAACAGCCCTAACTTCAAAATTCCATAGATTATAAAGGCGTGCGGTGTAGACAATTTCAGATATTTATTGCGTCGGTTACTAAGACTAGATAAATGCCGGTAATCTAGCGGGTATACGGCTCGATCGTAGCTGGAATAATAGGAAGTGTGTCTATTTGTGTAGTGCAAATATCAGAAACTGATAAACTGATTTTCGTGATGCTGCGTTCGTGTTTTGAGGTGAAATGTTTCAGAGTTTTGGTCTGTATGTGTTCAGATGTGTATAGAGGTGATTTATAAAGTTAACTGATATGAAAAGTTCTTTTATAATTTCTCAGAAGGTTAAAAAACTTAGTTACTGAGTTGACTTAGTTCATTGTTTATTTGTACCTTGATTTAGCATTTCTAGTAAGACCTATTCATGAGTATGCTTTATAATATCTACTTAGGTACACCTTGATACTTGAAGCTAATACCTAAGCTCATCAATAAAGCTACAAACAATACAAATACCATAAAGCATTAAAACCTCTTTACTTTTATTAACATACCAAAACTCATCAAACTCGAAGGACGCGCGCCCAAAATGGCAAACTCGTTCAGGATAACAATTTCTTTTTAAAAAAAGAATATTCGAAACTTAAATAAACAAAAGTTGACGGAGCAAATCGATGGCTTCGGGACTTGGAGGTCATTTCGAGGGTCTGCACAGCAGGAGACCAGGTATCGGACGTTCTCGAAAGACAAGAAATATCTCGACTATTGCCATGTAGGTATTCTGTTATTCGACGGATAGTCCTTGTGTATGTACATTTTGTGAGATATTTTTGGATATGAAAATAAGCTGATTTATGAAGTGATTTTATTTTGTTAACTTGGGCTTATAAATCTTTGGTGGGTAAATTATGCCGATTTATGTACCCAGGAAACTTACATGCTATAAATTTCGATGTGGTTAAGTTAGATGTGTTTTTATCATCAAACGACGGATCATGTTTCTCTGAAACATTTTAAAGTGAATTATATTTTTATAAAAACTCCATGATTTATTTCTACTAGACGCATAGTAGGTACTAGTTCTCTTCAGTTGCCTCTTTATTTTTCTTCTTTAATTTATTTCATAAAAAAAATGCGCATCGACCACACACATCGTAACTTGGTTTATTTGCCAAATGCGACATTATTTCTCCACAATTAAAAATAAGGTTAACTTTGTTCATTCATTACTTAAAAACAAGCCACTTTGTTTCACAAACATATCTGATAGAAACAATTAAGCAGATAACATCGGTATTTGAGGCAGACAGAAGTCATAACGATTCGAGATTAAAATCTTGATAATTTCGGCAGCTAAAGAGACTCACGAAGGAATTTTATGATTTTTGTTTCATACATAAGTACTGACAGATCAACCTGCCCGAATGTGTAAAATTTTACCAATCGAATATTTACCTTGCACTATTGTGATAAGATTGAAAATCTATTAAAGACATTTGACAGATTGATTAGCTGTCCTCTGTAAATACTATGTATTCTACTGGTGGAATAAAAGGACGTAAGTGCATTTACTTCAAAATGTAAATATGTGTTCATTTTTTTTTTTCAATATATTATGATCGTTAAGGTGTTTCGATTTTTATCAGAGATTTTATTCTTTGTTCGTTTATTTGCATTTGTTTTTATTTTTTTGCAAGCGTTTCCCTTTTATTAATACGGTGTACGTGACCATGGTTTTAATAGCTTTGTTGTAAAAGTAAATTCCTTGTACCTGCATTGTTGTGTCTTCATTTGTTTTTTTTTTTTAAATGCTTGCAGTATTAATTGTTAATTATAATTTCGTCTTTCAAAACTAGGTATGCAGCCCTTAACTGCTTGAATGCCGCTATTTATTTGACTTATTTTTCTCAAGACACTATATTTTAAACTCTTTACTAGCCCCACCGAGGGTGTCTCCACGTTGTCGTCGTGGTGGGGCTTGCGTGCCTCTATGATCCTGGAGCTCTGCCGGTAGAGTCACTCATGCCGGAAAGGTTCAGGTGAGAGGCCAGACGAAGAGGGACCCAGGGAGGGGCCGCTCCTGCCAAGTCGACGCTCATTGACCTGGCAAGGATGCGGCCATACCCGCAGAGGTGCAGGCGCACCGAAGCGGCGCTCGTTTGTCTCCTCGTTCAACGAGGAGCAAACCGTTCGGCGGGTCTGCTGAGCCGGGATGGCCGGACAGCAGATGGAGGCATGTAGAATGCTGCCGCCGAGGGTTTGGCTTAACCGCCCGGCCCAGAGGAAGGACACCTCTAAGATAAAAAACCACCTAATCCCAAGTTTCGGGAGCGCGGCGAGGGGATGAATGGCCGTGGGGGACACGGTCGTTAGCGCTCCCACCTGTTGGGGCCAGCCGCCCCCAACAGTATGTAGGCTTGCCCCGGTATGAGGCCACTGCCGGGGTGGACATGTTTTTGCTCTCATGTTCGTGGGATCTAAATGGACAAATTTTTAAAACCAAAACCAAAAAACGATGATAGTGTGGGTGAAAAGGTACCACTGGTACATGTGGAGAGCGTGGGCGTATTGTCGGACTCCGACAGTGACAGCCTATACAGCATGGCGAGCGTAGCTAGCGTCAGCTCGAGTCGTCTGCGCAAGCGCCCGAGAACAGGCGATGACTCAGGGTCGGATTCGGCCCCAAGTGAAGCAACGGTGCCGGCCAACAGGTCCGGTGCCAAACCAGTTAAGAGGAGAGGCAGGCCAGTGACAACCGGCAAGTATGTCGGTATTGGCCAAGCTCGGCGAGAGGCTGCGGCTGCCGAGAAGGCCGCAGTCGCCGCCGAAAAACAGATGGAGGATGAGCGGCAGATAGCAGCTCTGACAAAGAAAGTGTCAGAAGCAAGAGTCACACGACTCATGGAGTCAGCGTCTACCGCTTCTGAACTGATTACAGGAGTCGAGGATCTACCTGCCTCCAATCTAAATCAGAAAATGGTTGACGCAGTTGCAGCCATAAAACGGGTTGGCTCAGTCTCCAAGGGCCTCAACGGTGTGTGCAAAAAGGCACTCAAAGAGGCTGCGGCCTCGATACTGGAAAGCGCCGAGGTCCTTTTGTCTCGCACTACCACAGAAGAAACAGCATTGTTGCGCATGCAGAATGCGAAATTGGCAGCGCAGATGGACCAGCTGCGCAAGGAACATGAGGAGCTTAAAGCGGAGATGGTGTCCTTCCGCCGCGAGCACCTCAGACGGGAGGTAGGCTTACCAGATCTGCAGTCCCAAACCCAATCAATGGCAGATGAGTCGACATTGACTCGTATAGTGCAGCGGGAGATGGCCAGTCTCAACGCAAGGTTTTCGGTGTTGGAGGGCAGGATATTGCGTCCTCCCCTCGCTGCTAACCAACAAAACTCACCAGTCGCTTCGTACGCGGCAAAAGCCGCAACACCGCGTGCCGATTATCAGGCACAAGCAGCTGCTGCAAACTCTGGGGTGTCTTCCACAAAACCGAAGGGTAAGTCAAACAAGACCAAACAGCCGGGTGAGACGGTTGCTGCAAAAGTACCGCCAAAGCAAGCCATCCAACCGACTCCAAAGAGTAGCTCGCAACAGGACACGGAATGGACAGTGGTGGGAACCAAAAGTCAAAAAAAGAAGGAGCGCCACAGTGCCAAACAAAAAGAAAAAGGTACTGAAGCCAAAAAGCAGGTTACGAGGCTCCGTGCCCCCCGTTCTACGGCTGTAGTAATTACTCTCCAGCCTGGAGCGGTGGAGCGGGGTCTAACTTACGCCGAAGTCCTCACAAAAGCGAAGGAAAACATCTCGCTTAGTGACCTTGGCATCTCGGGCATTCGGTGCAAAACAACTGTTACCGGTGCTCGACTACTGAAGATTTCGGGGGCCACTAGTGGCCCAAGAGCTGACGCCCTAGCTGAAAAAATTAGGGCGTCACTAGGTGCGGAAGACGTCAAAGTGTCCAGGCCCACCAAGAGCGCAGACCTGCGTATCTCGGGCCTGGATGACTCAGTTACCCCGGAAGAAGTCTCTGCTGCGATAGCAAAGGCTGGAAACTGCCCACCAGATCAGATCAAGGTGGGCATGATACGAAGAGACTCATCCGGACTTGGAAAAGTCCTAGTCAGCTGTCCTGTAGCTGCGGCTAACAAAGTTAATAAATCACGCCTCAGATTTTTCTACCTTAATGCCCGAAGCATACGTAAAAGTGGGAAATTCGACGAGCTTAAGTGCATACTACAAGCATTACCCTACACAATTCATGTCATTTTACTGACTGAAACTTGGATTAGAACTGAAACACAAGCCATGGAACTGCAAATTGATAATTACTCACACTACTACAACTACAGAACTGATACAAGAGGCGGCGGCGTTTCAGCATATGTCCATAATGACCTAAAACACAAGCTAACAGAATCCAAATACACAGGCGGAAACAATTACTTATGGATACAGCTAGAGAGATATGCACTAGAAGTAGGCGTTGTCTATAACCCTGGCGATACTAACTACGGTGACTTCCTGGAGGTATACGAGGAACAGCTACAGCAAAGAAAGAGGGCAATCGCGTTCGGAGATTTTAATATCGATTTGTTAAATAAAGACAAAAAAACTAAACAATACAGTGAACTCCTGAAGGGAACTGGGCATAAAATACTAAATAAAATAAACAAAAAATATTGTACGAGAGAATCAAACACTAGAAAGTCAATTTTAGACCATGTCAGCACCAACCTGAAAGACGATTTCTTCCATATGGCAATAGTAGACTCTTCAATGTCCGACCATAAACAAATATATATTGAAATTAAAAAATCTAAGCCCCCGCGAAGAATGACAACCCAATATGAAGCAATTGACTTCATAAAACTTCATAATATTCTAGAAAGCACGAACCAAGAAGAACTGGGTGAAAGCTATGCACAAATGGAAAATATAATCAAATCAGCAGTGGAAGAGAGCAAAACAAGAAAAACCAAAATTTTAAACCTACCCAAGAAAGACTGGATAAACAAAAACATTATTGACGAAATCAACCGAAGAAATGTATTGTGGACAGAATTGAGGAAGAACCCAAATGATACCAATCTGGAGGCAGACTTTATCGCAATAAGGAAACGGGTAGCGGAAAATATGCAAGAAACAAAACACACATACTACTATAACAAATTCAACGCTTGTATTAACAAGCCCAAGAAAATGTGGAATTTAATGAATTTTCTAGCAGCTAATAAAATAAAACAGAACTGTGTTCCTTCAGAACTACTAATCGATTCAAAGAATATCAATGACCCTAAAGAGATTTGCCAAAATTTTAACGAGTACTTTTCGACTATTGCCCCTCTCTTAGCAAATAATATACCCAAATCTTTTCATGTTGATTATACACGTGCTTTACCAAAAACTCCCCCTGAAAACACTCCTGTGCTTTCAAATTTTGAGCCATGTTCTGCCACAGAAATTACAAAGATAATTAATAAACTTGACTCTAATTGCAGTACAGGATTAGATGGTATTAGTACCAAATCAATTAAATGCATAAGTAACATAATAGCGAACAACCTAAGTAAATGTTTCAACAAACTGTTGAATGAAGGAAATTTTCCCGATTCGCTTAAAATGGCAAAAGTAACCCCTATACACAAATCAGGATCGAAGACTGAACCAGGCAACTACCGGCCAATCTCAGTACTACCTGTACTGTCGAAGGTACTAGAAAAAATCTTGCATAGTCGACTAGACAAACATCTACAATCATTCAAATTTCTTTCAGATAGACAATATGGGTTTAGACCAAAAAGCAGTACACTTGCCGCTACGATCGATCTTGTTACTCAAATAAAAAAAAACATAGATAGTAAAAATATAGTCCTTGGAGTCTTTATAGACCTCAAAAAGGCGTTCGATACTGTTAGTCATGAATTGCTTCTTAAAAAGCTGGAAACAATAAAAATCACAGGCAGCGCCTTAAATATGTTCAAATCCTATTTAAAAAACAGGTCACAACTAGTTAAAATTGATAATTACAAAAGTGATGCCTTACCAATAACTTGTGGAGTACCTCAGGGATCCATCCTGGGTCCTCTTCTCTTCTTAATATATATCAATAACTTACAAGAACTACAACTATATGGTCATCTTACCCTATATGCAGATGATACTTGCTTATTCTATTTCGGATCATCTATTCATGATTTAATTTTCCAGGCCCAAGAAGATTTAAATACTTTATTTTATTGGTTTCAGTATAATCTATTAACTATTAATATATCTAAGACATGCTACGTCATATTCAAAGCTAAAAATAAAACAATACCTCAGCACGAACCCTTGAATATCAACAATATTACCTTACAACAAAAGACTTGCGAAAAATATCTAGGATTAAGATTGGACAGTTCGCTATCGTGGAAAAATCACCTAGAACACATTAGAACAAAGCTTGCTTCATTGCTTGGAACTCTTAGAAATATTGTTCGAAGTATTCCGCATAAACTGCGACTAACCATCTACAACGCCCTAGTGAAATCTCATCTACTTTATCTGGTTGAAGTCTGGGGCAGTGCGGCAAAAACGAAGCTGGATCATATACAAGTGGCACAAAATAAATTGATAAAACTGATATTCAATTATCCATATCGAACTTCAACTAAAAAGATATATGAGGAAACGAAAATAATGAACATAAAACAGCTATACATATACAACACGTGCATTTTCATCCATAAAGCTCTCGGTAACAACATACAGACAAACTTATCATTTACCACAGTAAAAAATGTAACCCAACGCAGCACTCGTCGAGCTAGTTTGCTCGTCTTGCCAAAAATAAGAACAAACTTCGGCAAGAAAAATGTAACTTTTGAAGGAGTACAGTTCTACAACAAAATTCCTACTAATATAAAGAGGTTGCCGTCATTTAATGCATTCAAGAATCAGCTGGCCCAACATTTAATAAAGAATAGCAAAGCATTTGACCAAATTATTTGAATGTCTTGAATGAATGCAACACTCAATAGGCTATTATGTAAAGACGAACTCGATGTTTTTTGTATTAGATATAAGTTGTTTATTGTTCTCAAGTAAGTGACTGTGTCTTTTTTGAGAATAAAATATCTTTGAACCTAACAACGGAAGGCGACTACTTGTTGGGTGGGTATCGGCGCAGGTTTCGCTCCAGGCGCCTAAGCCTTACCGGTGCTACCGCTGTCTAGAAGAAGGACACGTGGGCATACAGTGCACCTCGGAGGTCGATCGCAGCCAACTGTGCTTCCGCTGTGGTCAGCCCGAACACAAAGCTGACTCCTGCACTGCCAAACCGCACTGCGTCCTCTGTGCGGCACTTGGTAAACCAGCCGACCATCAGACTGGGGCTAAACGCTGCGCGAGGCCCAAACTCAGCAATGGAGGAACTTCCAGGAGGGCTACTACCACGCAACCGGTTCATCCGCCGGCTAGTAATAGCTCAGTGGAAACAAGGATGGAAACAAGCAGTCTCTCACAGCCAGCTCAACCACCGGCTGCGGTACTAGATCCACCGAGGACTGAGGAGGTTATCATGGACACCCAATAATGGACCTAAGTCATAATTTCCTCCAAGCAAACATCAACCACTGCGCCAGGGCTCAGGATCTATTGCTCCAGAGCATGGCGGAGTGGATGATAGACGTTGCAGTCGTCTCCGAACCGTATTATGTGCCACCCAGGGATGACTGGGTGTGTGACAGCAACGGTTCGGTGACACTCATAACAAGAGTTGCCGCAGACACACCACCCTTTGAAGACGTCACCCGGGGGCGCGGCTATGTTACGGCAGTGTGGGGTGAATTATTAGTCGCGGGAGTGTACTTCGCCCCCAGCCTTTCACTTGCTGACCTCGAGGTGATTTTGTTAGAGCTGGGCGCGGTGGTGAGTCGCAGCCATCCTCGCCCCGTTCTCGTTTTGGGGGACTTCAACGCAAAGTCTATCGCCTGGGGCTCCCCGAGAACAAATGTGCGGGGCGAGTTAGTGGAGGAATGGGCGATCGAGCAAGGCCTACTTCTCCTGAACCGGGGCTGCGCGCAGACGTGCGTGCGACAGTTGGGAGGGTCAATAGTGGACCTCACTTTTGCAAGCCCTGGGCTCGCAAATCGCGTCCAAGGCTGGCACGTGTTGGAGGAGGTGGAGACGCTATCTGACCACAGGTACATTCGCTTCAGTGTCGCCAGTGCTACCTCAATTGGGCCGGTCCTAGCGCCCCCGGGGTCTGTTGGAGAGGGCCCGCGCTGGGCACTTAAACGGCTGGACAGGGAGGCTTTCGTGGAAGCTGCTATCGTGCAGGCCTGGCTGGATCATCCGAACAGACCTGCCAACATCGAAGAGGAAGCGGAATGGCTTCAGGAGAGCATGTCGCAAATCTGCGACAATGCCATGCCCCGAGTCCAGCCAATACCACCCAGGCGCCAGGTATACTGGTGGTCGCAGGAGATCGCACAGCTGCGCATCTCATGCGTGGAAGTGCGACGCCGGTATGCCAGGTGCCGAAGAAGACGCCGTCGGCCCTTTACAGCGTCGGCCGAAGAGGCGGAACTTTACGAGGCGTACAGGGAGGCAAAGAGTGCTCTTCAGCTGGCCATCGTGAAGGCTAAAGCAGAGGCTCAAAGGGAACTGTTGGCGACTCTTGACCGCGACCCGTGGGGTCGGCCCTACCGGATGGTAAGGGGCAAGCTGCGCCAGTGGGCTCCCCCATTGTCCCAGAGTATGCAGCCCCAACTTCTTGAGGATGTAGTCAGCGCGCTTTTCCCCCTGAGGCCGGAGCATAATCCACCTGCCATGGTTCCGCCTTCGAGCGTGCCCAACGCCGAGGTCGACGACGACGATGTGCCTCATGTGACCCGAGTAGAGCTAAAAGCGGCGGTCGCTCGCATGAAAAACACTGCTCCAGGGCCCGATGGCATTCCAGGCCGAGCATGGGCTCTGGCCATTGAGGCTCTCGGGCCCCGACTAGCAGGACTCCTGAGCGCATGTCTGGAGCAGAGTCAATTTCCATACCGGTGGAAGACCGGAAAGCTGATCCTGCTCAGGAAGGACGGACGCCCCGCAGATTCACCATCTGCCTATAGGCCAATTGTGTTGTTGAACGAGGTGGGCAAGATCTTCGAGAGAATCATCGCCGACCGCCTTGTTCAGTACATGTCTACCGAAGGGCCAGATCTGGCGGACAACCAATATGGTTTCCGAAAAGGGCGTTCAACAGTGGACGCGATCATGCGCGTAAGGGTCCTGGCGGAGGAAGCTGTCGCCCGGGGCGAGGTGGTCTTGGCAGTGTCGCTCGACATCGCCAATGCATTCAACACCTTGCCCTGGAATACCATCAAGGAGGCGCTCCGTTATCATGGAGTGCCAGCGTACCTCCGCCACATAGTCGGGGATTACTTGTCGGAAAGAGCTGTCGTGTACCCGGGTCGAGAAGGATGGGGTCGTCGAGAGATGACGTGCGGTGTTCCTCAGGGGTCGGTTCTTGGCCCTCTCCTGTGGAACATTGGATACGATTGGGTCCTGCGCGGTGCGCTTCTCCACGGCGTCAGCATGATATGCTACGCTGACGACACGCTAGTAACAGCACGTGGGAAGACGTACCGGCAGGCGGCCATTCGGGCGACAGCCAGTGTCTCACAGGTTGTGGGCAGAATCCGGCGTCTTGGCCTTGAGGTGGCCCTGCACAAGTCTGAGGCCCTTTGTTTCCATGGGCCGAGGAAGAGGCCACCTCCGGGGTCCAGCATAGTGGTAGGAGGGGTCACCATCGCTGTCGAGTCGACAATGAAATACCTCGGACTCGTTCTCGACAGTCGATGGGACTTCGGGCCGCACTTCCAGCGGCTAACCCCACGTTTGATGGCCGCAGCTTCAGCGCTCTCGCGCTTGCTACCCAATCTCAGGGGGCCCAACAACTCCTGCCGGAGGCTCTATATGGGGGTCGTGAGGGCGATGGCGCTGTACGCCGCGCCAGTGTGGGCGAACACCCTGGCGGCCCGCAACCGCGCAGCGCTACGAAGACCACAGCGAGCGATGGCCATCAGGGTCATAAGGGGTTACCGAACGATCTCGTTCGAAGCGGCATGCCTCCTAGCCGGATCCCCGCCGTGGGACATGGACGGAAGAGTCCTCGCGTCACTCTATACATGGCGCGAGGAAGCAGTGGGGCGGGGCGAGCGTCTCGCGCCTCGACAAGTTGAGGCGCATAGGGCTGAGCTCCGCCAAGTGTTAATGGCGGAGTGGGAGCAGAGGCTTGCACGACCCACGGCAGGGCACGCTGTTATCGCGGCGATAAGGCCCGTAATGAAGGAGTGGCTGGAGAGAAGCCACGGCGCCCTCAGCTTCCGGCTGACACAGGTTCTCACCGGACATGGTTGCTTCGGAAAGTTCCTGTGTCGCATAGGCCGGGAGCCCACGCCCGAATGCCACCATTGTGGCACCAGCAACGAAGATTCGGCGCTGCATACTTTGGCGGAGTGCCCAGCATGGGCAACGCAGCGCCGTGATTTAACTGCGGTACTGGATGCTGCGGGAAATCTTTCGCTGCTGGCCGTCGTGTCTTGCATGGTCAGCAGCGAAGAAGAGTGGAATGCCGTCGCCTCCTTTTGCGAGGAGGTGATGGTTTTAAAGGAGGCGGCGGAAAGGGAGAGAGAATCTGCTACCTCTCTCCCCGCCCGCAGCAGACGTAGGGGGCGTCGCAGGGTGGCTGATCTCCGGCCACCATAGGGCGCGGCCTGCGGACGACAGACTAGGGGCGTCTGTCGTCCGATCAGAAACAGGCCTCGAGACGGTGGCGTTGTGTTGCGCGCGCCTCTCTTAGTGGAGTTACTGTGGCCGCTGGGTGACGGTCACAGAGGTTGACGGGGCCCGCCTTCGAACATCTGGCGGGCCAATACCTGTCGGGGGTGCGGAAGAATGCTTTGGCGATACCCGTGCCCTCGACAACAGGTAATTGGAGGCAACACCAGGTAGGGTTTTTAGCCGGTAAGAGTCCGGCACACCCCTCCACCTACCCCAGGTGGAGTACAGTCCATGAGGATTTTCCCCCCTGACAAAAAAAAAAAAAAAAAAAAAAAAAAAACTCTTTACTAGCTTCTGACTTGATTGCGTTGTTGGTGATGTGCTATCACCCAAAAAAAATCGTATCATAATATTCAGCTGTTCCAAATTTCCCCATGTCACCTTCCACAAAAAATAACGTTACCCCATTAAAATAAACAAACTTAAGTAAATGCAGTACAGGACAAAGAACACGATTCATGTTTAAGTTAAGTTTAAGCCTAACAAACGCGACACGATCAAAATTATAATCAATTCAGTTTATCACTGAATGATAATGCATGCAGTGGAGTGCATGGCATACGGTTATCGGGTGACGACCCGGCAGGGACGGATTTTGTCGATTGGGAGTTGGTATTTTGAGATCTTTTTGAAATGTGTGATTTGCTTGAGTAGCGTATTTTGATTTAAATTAAGTTTTAGTGAAAGTGGTATGTAGGTAACTTGGAATTACACAAATGGAGTCGTAGCTTTTTGCTTTTGCTGAGTCGCAATGACTGTTGAAGACTGATGAAAACCGAGAAAAAACAAATAAGTCGGAAAAATAAGAAACTTCTTGGAAACGAATATATGTAGTTGCCACATAGATAACAACAATTGATTGGGATAACAAGTAAAGGGCGCGTTACAAAAAAATATACACAGATTTAACTTCATAAAACCTCTACAAAATCACCCGGTCCTACATTACCACCGCCATATCAGATAGTCGCTCACACATACACCACGGAGGTCGCATGCACCATGCACCACACCACGCGTGCGACCTCGTCCGTGCCCGCAGCACGAATGATTTATACCGGTCATTAAGCCATGTTGAAGAACAAAAGGCTTTTGAAAAAAGAATTCTGTATTGCGTGTGTTCCGCAGTTCCGAACGATATGATTTTATGTTGTCGTTGAATCGGGATTTTTATTTCGTTATGCAAGTATGTCGTAGTCTGTTTTAGAATATCGGAACATAAGTTACCGGTGCTACTTCGTGCATCCCCATGAAAAGAAGCCCGAGCTCTCTTTGATGAATGAGCTATCTAACGCTGAAAGATTTCCTGAGATTAGCGCATTGAAACAAACATACTTTAAAGTATTGGTATGGAGGTAGATAAGTAGGTACATAAGCTTACATTTACAATGTCTTCAAATCAACTGTTATTTACATTGATAAACACGTGAACAGAATCGCCTCCAACAGGTATCTGTGGAGATCTAAGGAGGAGGCCTATGTTCAGCAGTGGACGTCCTATGGCTGAGATGATGATGATGATGAAACAGAATATCGCAGTAAAAGAACTATGTACATATATTATTATGTCCAATCGATTTATACCAATATAGACCAACCTTTTACTTAAGTTATTTAAACCACACGTGTAGCTAATAACCCATTTAACAAACAGTTAATTTTTAACTAAATCGTTTGAGTCTATTCTAGGAAGGTTATTTCTACCAAATATTAATGTATTCATTCCTTTGTTTCAGGTACAATTGGTTTCTAAGTAAAGCTGAGCCGATCGATGTCTAAGTTAGTGGACAAGCGTAAAAGTAAGCTACTGTATTAGAATCCAGGCAATGTACAGGACTAGTGCTGGAACAAATGATATTTTTTGTAAAAATTATAGGTACATACCTATAAGATATTTTTACAAAAAATATCATTTGTGAACGAAAAGTGCCGTAAAACCAATTTCTTAATAAGAAAAGTGACAAATGATATTTTTTGTAAAAATTATAGGTACATACCTATAAGATATTTTTAGAAATTGGTTTTACGGCACTTTTCGTTCAAGTTTTGCAAAAACCTTTTTGCAACGTTTTTAAGGCGCTATTTGATGTTAAAGACATTAGATAAGATTATGTATGTATACTGAAGTATATATAAAACAGCTACACCAGTGAGACGATTGGATCCAGTTTTTTAAACAAACGATAAGTATTTTTATATGATTCGAACAATAAATACAATAGACATCTCATCATGGCCATCAAGTTATGTTCAGTGGTCATATAATATCAATGTGGTATAATAATGTAGTTTTAACGACATATCTAAACAAAAGATGCACAGGAAATGTATCATGGAGTCATAAAGTGCGTTGCTAAACGAACCTTGAAGTTTGATTCAGAAATTATATTATTGTCATCCGCTCTCTCTGTAGAGCAAGGTTTAAACCATGAACTATTTTATTGACAATCCAAATCATCAGCCTCGCCTTTTCCCAACTATGTTGAGGTCGTCTTCCAGTCTTATCCGACTTACCCAGGATACAGCTGAAGGAGCAGTGGTTCACATCCATCTCAACCCTGTTACCTCTTAGTAAGACTTTTTGTTCGACTTTCTGCTTCTGATTACCCGTAACGACTGTCGAAGATGTTCAAATGGCAATACACAGATGTAGCGATAAATCTTAATTTTCGTTTAACAAGGTTTCACAATTGAAGCACTTAAAACATATTTAAACTATGATTGAAGTTTGTTTTGTCAAAATATCGAATCACCATGTGACATCAAAATATAACACCTTCCGAGTACCTAAGAATGAAATATTAGTTTCAAATAAATAAGAATACAAATCCAAAATAATTTTGTACAAACCAAAGTTCAGTTTATAACATAACAACACTTAATTTCTGCCAACCGCAAATAAAAACAAAAGTCCCCAATCACAAAAACACAAAATACAACCATGTACCGTAAACCAAGTAAACACAAACAAAACACCGTTAAGTTTGACTTAAGTAACCGACACTAACACATAGAAAGGTAACTTAGCACGTGCAAGCGAATTGCGCCCTTTGTCACACCGACAGTACATGGTACATGGTGAATACTTAATTAGTATTATGATGGTTCCCATGACTTGGCTTTGGTGTAAGTCATAGTTGACAGCGGAAGAAAGGGGGGTATTTTATTGACATCTTCTGTAAACCAAAAATTTAAAATTGTCCGCAGGAGAGCTTGTAGACATTTTTGAGTATGTGTAGAAGTTGATTAAAAGCCTGACTATTGTAATTATTGTTATATCTACTCTATCAAAATTTTATGTACTAATTTTACAATGCCGAAGAGTTAATTAGTTTGAATCTCAAGAGTAACTGGACTGATTTGTAAATTTCTTTCCGTGTTAGATAGCCCATTTATAATTGAGGAAGGGTACTTTTAATTCGGGTAGCTACATCAGAATTAATTGCATTTTTCATTGTTTTATTACCATAAATACATTCACACAGTAATAAACGCGGAACGAATGAATAGTTAGAAAATGTCAACGTATATATTAATGAGTTAATTAAAGTTAAGTGAGTTTTCGTGTTGAAGTTTCAAGGGACTCGTGTGTATGTCACGATTATTTCCTTGTTTAGAAACGTTTTCAATAATTATTTGTTATAATGTGTTTGTTTGTTTGTGTTTATCGAGGAATTAAATGAAGAAGTCATGCTTTTTTAAAGGATAGGAATCTGACAGGACAGGTACACTGCATCAATGATTAAATTACTATTGTTTTTTCTATTGCGATGCGTGAGACGAGCATTAGACAGATAAGGTCTCCTGCTATAAAATTCAGACAACAACTCGCATTTCACTTCGCTATTCACTCTCACTTCGCATTCGGTTTAAAACGTTCTAAAAGTCATCTCATACTTTATCTGTCAAAATCTCGAGTTTAATTTAGTTCAACTCGCAAACACGCTCGCAAGAGTAGCGCTAGTGTAGTAACTCACGGCGGATTCAAATGCAAAGTTTAGAGTGAAGTCTTATAGAATCACACTGCTGTTCCGAGTATAATATTGCCATAAGATGACACCAAATGTAGACCTCAAATCATTATGAAATTGGCAGAAAAGCATAACAGAAGAAAGAAAGAAAAACCATTATTTTTTTGCGCACATTAGATAAAAAAGTACTTAAAAACTAAATAGTAATTTGCTGCACCTGATAACTAAAACAATTTGGATCAAAAAGTCGTCAGTATTAAAAGTTTCAAATAACACTGTGAAGAAAGTCTTATAGGATGAATTCAATGGTTTAAAATTTTCGACTTTACAAAGTCTGAGATTTGAAAATTCTTACACTGGTCGAAATATGAAAAAAAAATCGAATGCAACTTAAAAATCGTAATGCAGTCTGAATTGAACTAACAGTACGCGACGTTGATCGATGTGGATATTTTTTTGAGCGCTGCGCGTGAGTGGCTTCTAATATGCGAATCAGGGTCGGTACTGCATAATAGCCTAATTACTGCCTCTTTAGTGACTCTCAATGTATCATTATGGTTTTTATCATTATGTCATGTTAAAGAAGAATGCTTGAGTTCGGTTTTGGTCATTTGCTTTGATATCATAGCGGGTCCAGAAAGAGGCTAATTTATTTGACTTCTGCTTTGCTATTGAAGAAACTCGGTAGATACATAGATACTAGACATTTGTGGTGAAATTACGAAATAAATAAACAGATGTTTGACACAAGTGTTAAAGAAAATTTTGGAATTGAAGTATGGAAATATTTGTACAAACACTCAGCAGGTATTTATTTCTTGTAAAATCACCGTTGAATTCCTAAAGGAGCTCGCATTGACCATCTCCATAATTAAAACGAGTAATCCAGTCGATGTTAGTGATGTAGTAGTTAGTACCTATTACTTTCCTTCCTTTATTTCGTGCTTTATATTCAAACAAATCTGTATAAAACAAGACGTTTACACTTTCCGTTTGATATTTGTAAACAACTTTGATGTTGTAAGCGATGAGTAATCGTTCAAGATCACTAGTGCATTCATTGTTTGCTAAACATAGTGTTTCATGTCAAAACAATAGTTACCTACGTGTTTTGTATAGGTATTGCGTTATATAGTCTGCTATTCGGATATGAAATAATGTTTGAATATCCAAAACGGCTAGCTTGACAAAAACGCAACGATTTTGTCATGATGTAGTGGTTAGAAGACTAATCCGGATTGTCAAAACGTTTAATTATGTAGCAAGCAAGAATCAAGAAAATAGCTAACTTCGAAACTACTTAACCCATTTGAAAAATCTTTATTGCAAAGCAACATTATCCCCGTGTAACATGACATATTTAATCCCCACGGAAAGATTCGCGGTTCACCATTTTAATATAAAACAATTGACGATTTCGTCACTAAATTCGCGTTCGAACAAAAACTGTTCGTGAATTGAGCAAGCCAGTGCCAGGAAATGCAGTCAAGCAAAAAATATAGGCAGGAAGCGAAGTACAGGTGCGTCGCGTCTGTCTGTCTGTCCGTCAGAAACTCGACACGGGGCTACTCACAACAGACATTCTTGGGAAACAGCTCTTCTTATAGGGCTGTGGTTAATAATGGTCATTTTGAAAATACGATTAAGTTCTTTATGTATTTAGTGCCGATAATCAATAGAACCTAGATTTTTTGAGATATCGAAAAGCACGCTTATGTTGTTTAAACTTCATAATAAAGTAGCCCATTTTCTGTAAAAACGCCTGAGGCATCTTTATTTCGAAGCACAGCTGGAATAACCAACCAGCATCTAAACCGCTTCCAAATCCAAATCGGTTCATCCGTGTAAGGAACACATATCGGTCAAACTTACAGCACCCCTCTTCTTGCGTCCGCGTTTAAAAACATAACATTTATTCTTTATTTTATACTGTTTACTACGAGACAAATTAACAAGTTCATATCAATCTCCATCGTTCATGCAGCCTTCGTAGCTTCGTCAGCTTCAGTATTGCATGAGCCTCCAATTGAATCTACCAAGGTCTTTAAAATAACTTCGTAATCCGATCTTGGATAGCCTTCAGCCAGCTGATACGAAGTCACTTAAAACCTCATCAAATTTTTATCTTCATCAAGATAATCAGGGACCATCTGCTCAATTTTAGGGGCTTCCTAAATTCCTCCAAACAAAACATTATACAGCCCTGCAATGTGGTTTCTACTTTTAAAAGGCCAGGATTGGTCACCAGGATTTCTCAAAAGCATTATCGGCTTCTATTTAACAGCAGTGTCCAAGCCTCCAAATTTATATTAGATCAATGATATCGTACTCAACTTCTTCATGTATAAACCTATTTATTACTTTATCAATCCAAACCAGTAGCTGGTTTCGAAACCGCATAGTCGTGCTTAAGATGCGGGCCTAACCGGTGTTCCGCCTCGACAATTTTCTTTCCATACAACCAACTGCCTATCCATTGCTAAATAAAGTACCTACTTGTCTAACTTACGCCACTACCTGATCACAATCACATAATAACCCTCAATTACGTACTTTATCGTTCAAAATCACGATTTTACGATATAATTGGCCATTATCCCTCACGGTAGCCCTGCACGGTACAAGTTTGGCGACATTGCGCGGGAGCATAAATCTCGCGGACCGGCCTGCGATTGTTCTCACATAATCGTCGCATGATAAATTATAGTTTTTCAGTGGATCGATTCAATGAACTTAAACGGGAAGTGCTCGGTTTTTGTTTTAGTACGTAATAAATTGATTGTATCGGTACGAAAACGTTTTGTTCACCGTTATACGTAATTCATTATGACTTAACTTGCGTTTTTTTGTGTTCAACGGTACTTTTATGGTAAGCTTATTAATTTATATGAATGATTGACAGGTTCTTCGTTTTTGCTGTTGGATTATTATTCAGAAAATAAATTAGCCTTTCGAATTTCCTATAATTTTCTAAATGAAAGCTCAATATAACAAACTGTTTCGCAAAACACTTAATCTCTTACGTTTAACAGTTAAACATTTCCAAGTTACAAAGTTGACGTCGTTTCAAATGTAAAAGCTGCTCATTATTGACTTCGAAATTATAGCTTCGCATTGGAAATTAAAGAAAGGACTTATTCAAACAATGCAGCAGGTGTGAGACACGTCCGTTGTCGACAATAATTACAGTTCGACTGAATACCGAGCGGCTGATGTTCGATTCATTTTGAATATGGAACAAAAAGCCGACCAATCGGCAAGCTGGCGTTCGGCTCGTGCGCGTCGTAAGAAGTTTTTTTTTTAAACGTTCCTATTTTGATATTGTGTTTCGAACCTTTTTTGTAGTTTGAGTTAAGTATGCTGGACTTTTTACGGTTGTTCGCAGTTGCTCCTGTCAGTTGATTGATTTTCACGACAGGTGCGTAGCGGAACCGCCTTTTAATTGTTACGAGGTCCGTAATGGCTAGGGGTAGATTTACATCGTCGATTGAAGTATATGATAATTTGATAGAATTTAAAGGGGAACCCTTTATTATTTTTTCTTATTAAAATGTACCTTAAAAGTGCCTGGTACAAATGCCTTCAAACTTTTTATTGCGTTTGGTCAAAGACGGTTACCTGCTCGTATAATAGGTTATTTTAGTAAATAGATCTGTATATGATTCTGTACTCGGTACGCTGTACCTATTTATTTTCACACGACCACACACAAGTATCTTTGTAGGTGTCACAACTTGTAGACAACAGTTGGTCAAACATTTGAACTAGTTCAAAAATGTGGGGAGAAGCCTTACAAATATTTGATCCAACGTGGGAACTGGCAACCGCAATTTAGGGAGCTGCGTTTATTTGGTGGATGCTCTATGGTTGAAGGTATTTTAGATACTTTTTGTATTGTAATTTTAGTTGATAAATACATATGTTTCAGTACACCCTTAGTAACCTTATTATTTTATAGTAATAGGAAAAATCCTACCCATAGCTGTCGATAGGGAGCATTTTTCAATGACAATGCTTTGTCCTATGTCCAAAGTCATATTAGTGTCATATTAGCCCGTGCCACTGCTGGGCACAGACTTCCTCTCACAAGGAGGAGGATCATATTATTAGTTTAAATTAATTTTTATGTTAACTATAGGTACCTAAAAGCACCCAAGTTGTCACCTGTCCCATAACATTATATAATTTAAATAATTTTCCTCCTACAAATACCACAGTTTACTCCTACATTACAATTTGAGATAACAACGTAATAACATTTCCCGGAACTGTTAAATGAGAGCATTATCAATACCTGTTGAGTGGTTCTCGAGATTAGCAGACACATGCGTGCTGGATATTTGGAAGCGTCGGATTTAGTTTGGCGGGGCGCCACTTTATCACTCTTTTTAGTATTTAGTTACTACTATGTAGGTTTTATGGTTATCCGTAACTTAAAGGACTTAATGCAAAATATGCCATGCAATTAAATTTTTAACAACGTACTCTGGCTTGTCTTGCATCATATGCTATGAAACGGTATCCATCAAGATGCATAGTTTATGGTGACTTTTGGTTTATACACAACATTTTGCATATTCAACATTTGGTACATTTGAACAAAATTCATGGAGTCAACTGGTACAGCTATGATAGATATACCTTTCTTCATGTTATAAAACGGGTGAATTACTGTCAGGGTTTTTCTCTGCGAAGAATTTTCACCATTTTAAACACTAGTATATTGTGTCCATTCTGAATTAAACACTAATAATACCTGTATAATTTACAAATCCTGTCGCCCCACGACCAAACGCAATAACAATAATTTACTCTCCTGCTTCTATACTAAATGTATGCTATTAAGTGCATTACAGAATTCACCATTATTTCTCAGTAAACTGCTGTTATCTTAAGGACATAAATCATATTGTTTCGTAAGTAAATTACCGTGTTTGTTATGTAAATTTGGCGACAAGGATTAGCTATGAGGTTTTGTTATTTTGTAATGGTTTGGCGTTTAAGATTGAATGTTAGGCTTATCTTTTTGGAATTATTATTGTAAGTTGTTATTGTTTCCCACGGGTTTGTCTACGTTGTAATACCTTAAGTATCCTAGTTATTTTATATTCTTCCTTATGTTCTACTTAATCCACAAAAAAGTTGGTTTTACGTAATTTTAACATAGGGAAATGTGAACCTACATAGGTAATGTTCGCAATTGTGTCGAGCGAATCATAAGCACGTTTTGTCGTATATAAAAGTTAAAAATTACTTATACAAGACTTCTATATATTTTTTAACATTTTGGTATCCTTTGGTACCTATAACTTGTTTATAACTTCTCTCTTGCTGTTTTCAAGAGTATGGTGAAGAGCTATTATATGAAACTTTAACACTCTCTCTACTTTCTTTATATTTTTTTTTTTCTCCCATCCAACTTTCCTTATATATGTGTATGTATTGTTTATTTGCTTATCTTGTATATATACCTTTTTAATCATTATTTGTACGCCTACTACCCGTAATATATCTATTTAAAATCGACTCCATCCAAAGGTTGTCTTTTTGAGCGATAAGGCCGCCTATTGTACTCACACGTATTTTTTTTTTGTAATGTCCTTCTCTATGTTTGTTTTGGTGTACAATAAAGAAAATTCTAATCTAATCTAATCTAATCTAATAACACGTTGGTTATTTCGTACATCAGCCGACGCTCGTGGGAAATTGATACGTAAGTCTTTAGCCTTATAACATTGGAATATTTGATGTGCTTGAAGTTATTCCCTAAAGATGCCAGTGACTCCAAATAAAACAGCCAGTACTTTAAAATCCATTGCGTTTTTTTTCCTTAACTAACAAACGGTTTTTAATGATCATAAGTTGTGATAGTTCACATATGTACGAGTATATTCCTGACAACAATAGAACAAGGAGGTAGTTACACGGAATGTTGCTAGATGTGGCATGTTACGAAATGTGGTCTAACAGCTTCTGTTATTAAGCCTGTTTGTTAATTAAGTGGATTCATGATTGGCTCGTTATGTTTAGATTTTATGCAGTAATGTGCTGGTAAAATTATACTAGAATCATAACTCCATAAAGTATCGGCTGTTTCTAGCAGTTTCATCTGTGTCACGCAGAAAATACCTACTCGGGATATTCTAGCTTCTCAACAGTCAAAGAATTTTCAAAATCGGTTCAGTAGTTTCGGTCTCTTTCGGGGTAAAAACAAACAAAAAAATGTTTCGGAGGAACGAATCACATTCTGACACTCAAACTTAAAAGTTACTGATCAAGTTTTTTCAAATGGTAAACTTGTATAATTTATACCAGCGATAGCTAAAACTAAGTTTGTACATTCTACCACCATTGTTTCACTATGACACTTGCTAATGTACCAAGCCAAGAACCAATTAAAGCGGTATTACTTTTGGCAATACGCCAAAGTGGTCCGCAGTTTGACTAAAAACTTTTTCTTAGCCCTGCCAAATGCATAAAATGGCCCCAACTGTCTTTAGTCTTCTAATAAACTAAAACTAGGTAACTTTATTTAACGAAATTCTCAAAAAAGGAGGAAGTTGTTAATTCGTTATTTTTTAACCGACTTCCCAAAAAGGAGGAGGTTCTCAATTCGGCCGGTATGTTTTTTTTTTTTTTTTTTTTTTTTTTTTTTTTTCTATGTATGTACATCGATTACTCCGAGGTTTATAGACCGATTTGCGTGATTCTTTTTTTGTTCGACGCGAAATAGCTGCCAGATGGTCCCATAGTCATCAGGTCAGGATCTGATGATGGAAACCCTGAGAAATCGAGGGCAACCTTCGAAAGTTGTAGGCATACATAGTGTAAAAACTTGACACTCAGGTGTATGCCTGAAAGTACTATTCAACAGTGAAGGTTTGGAGCTGACCTGATGATGGAGACCAGAGAGGGTCGAGGGAACTCGACAACTGAATATGTAAACTACCTCGTGTTTGGGCTTATATTATTTGTATTGACGAGACCTTTGCAACAGTGAAGGTTTCGAGCTGACCTGATGATGGAGACCAGAGAGATTCGAGGGAACTCGACAACTGAATATGTAAACTACCTCGTGTTTGGGCTTATATTATTTGTATTGACGAGACCTTTGCAACAGTGAAGGTTTGGAGCTGACCTGATGATGGAGACCAGAGAAGGTCGAGGGGACTCGACAACTGAATATGTAAAATACCTCGTATTTGGACTTATATTCTTTGTATTGATGAGAACTTTCCACTTATATGGATAGTGACAACTATTCGTATCACTGAAAAGCAGTAAATAAAAAACTTTTTTACAAAAAAATTAAACCGACTTCCAAAAACACTAAAAAGCAAAAAAAAAACTAATTTTAGGTGCATCGGCCTACAAGTCGGTGGCAAAATTAACTTAGTAACATCCATTAGACACCGACTTCTAGGCCGATGCACCTAAAATTAGTTTTTTTTTTGCTTTTTAGTGTTTTTGGAAGTCGGTTTAATTTTTGGTCTTTTAGGTACAATTTGTTATTCTTCAGCTAAATTAAATGAAGACTGGAATTTCTTTTTTTGTGAGCAGCGAGAAGTTAAATAAGACAAGAATGGTGTGGAGGTATGAGAGCAGAGAGTAAAGCTCATCATACCTCGCAGTAAAGGGAGGATCCTCCGACCGGACAGGTGTTTTGTCCGGTGGGCTACTGTCCCACAGTTGTTGTCGGGGTGATCTATCTGTATTCAGTGTGCGCGCGAACACTGCATGTGTGATGCAGGTTAGTTGCGTCTCCGAATGTGTAGATGGCAGTGTTGTGAGTTGTAGTACCGCTACAATGGTATAAAGTACATAAGTCTATTTCATAGTAGTAAAAGTAAACTTCTGTTGATCATATAATATTATGGTACAAACAATTTCACCATAGCCACAAACCTTATTTATTGCGTCTACCTATTGTCAAGTTTTTTTTATAAGTAACAAAAACCAATTCCCCAACCAAAACGGAACTAATTCCCCAAGCTCATCCAGAACAGCTAACTTAGCGTGCATGAACGCACGCACTTGACCCTTTCTGACTTGACACTTGAGCACGTGCGGACCTCTGCCGAGCCACAAGGAGGTATGCACCTCCATGGATGACTCTTGTAATTAGACGCACTATATCATAGAGGTTGGTTGAGTAATATTTATAGCTAGTTACCACGTTGTCATTGTAAGCAATCGAAATTTGGAAAAAGCCTTGGATTTTCTGCAGATTATGGAAGGTACATTAGGGAGTAATTACTTTGATAATTTTAGGTTCTGACTTGACACTTGAGCACGTGCGGACCTCTGCCATGCCACAAGGAGGTGTGCACCTCCATGGATGACTCTTGTAATTAGACGCACTACATCATATAGGTTGACCACGTTACGACTATTTAATGCGGCTTACCATGTTGTGATTGTTAGCAACCGAAATTTAAAACAAAAATGGATCATCGAGCAGAATAAAAGGTCTTTATTTGCTTAGAATGCAATGTGATGCAGATTTTAAGGTAAAATCAGGAAAACGTATCTTGTTATTATGATAATTTAAAATAGTCTAATGTCTTCAATTGACATGTTTATAGGTTCTAGCAATTGGCAACTTCATTGGGGTCAGCTTGCGGTTTAACTAGATGCAACTGAAAATCAATAAATTACACTTACAGCAATTGCTTTCAAGAAGCCTGTAACCAACTACTTATTGAACTGATCAATATTGCTTTCAATGTGTCTAAGCCAATCGACCATTTTGAATACTTAAATCTTAAAATTGCTCCAAGATTTTTTTTTAAGATAGGATTTTATGGAATCTATACTAATATTATAAAGCTGAAGAGTTCGTTTGTTTGTTTGTTTGAACGCGCTAATCTCAGGAACTATAGGCTACTTTTTATCCGGGTCCGTGCCGAGGTTCCCACGGGATGCGGGTGAAACCGCTGGCAGAAGCTAGTCTTCTATAAATAAGAAAAACATGTGTCATTTAACGATACTTTCTCGTATTTTAAATAAATTATTATAAAAAATACAACTTTTAAGCAAAATGTTTTATGTTTTAAAATAAATACACCTACGGAAAACTTTAACATTTAATACCACTCCCAAGAACACTTAAATACTTCAATATTTTATTCCATCGCCTCTGAGTTGTTATTCCAAATATTCGACATTTATTTATATTATTTTATTTATTAATCGTGATTCTTTTCAGTTCGTGATTCGAAGTGAAATCGAAGCTTCATCTCACACGACTCGAATAAAACGATCGAATAAAAATATCATTCGAGTCTAAGAGTAGCCACACACTGAAAACTAAACAGTCGGCAAACAGTTGACCCGATGATAGGCAACATTTGTAATGTTAAAGTCAAATCATTTATTTCATTAAGGCCTTTGCCAGCACTTATGAACGTCACAAGTATAACTAAGTTTGATTCTAGTTGCCCATACCAAAAGTAGCTTCCTATGGAGAAAAACGTGCAAGAAACTTCATGGTTACTCTTAAAAAAAAGTGTGGTATTACAGTTTGTATGTATTGATACAAGCAATAACAGCACATATGAGAATAAAATGACAATTAAAATGCTACATGGTATTCACACTTACAAATCAGTGTATACAACATGTAACTTAATTAACGCACATCCTGAAATTAGTTTGTTCAGAATCGTTTACTGAATCGATTTATATCATTTTTAATATAGGTAATTTTTTATCCCAAAAATAATTAAAACTACTGAAATTATTGTCATATTAACCCTGTTCAGTCAAAACAAATTCAAATAGACCGTAACTCAAAGTAATAAGACTTCGTGTATTGTCGGCTTTTTCCGTAGTTTCGTTATGTTGTGTCGAGTCGAGCGGTGCGCGGCGTGATATTTGCGTGCGTAGTAGTATGACCAAAAAGTTCTCCAGGAATTGGTATAACTAATTTAGTAAATAACAATGCATATACATGTTAAATTAAAAATTCAGTGTATGTATTATGATTATAACATAATATTCTAATGATCGTGTTTGAGGGTGTGCGTTAATTACGTTACATGTTGTATATATTTTGACACTTTACAGACAAATAATCAAATGTGCGTACCATCTTCATACTGACTTGTGAGCCCAAACAAACTATCGGGCAACTAAAAGTTTACAGTGTGCGGCTAAGCTAAATGTCGAGACACAATCAAGAGATGATATCGCGAATTTATTTGATACTCGTATTTCCTGCGGTTTTCAATGGAAATATTTTTTCTGGTTATTTATGGGATTTTTATCGTGTATTTTTAGTGTTTGGTCGGTGAAGATTTGATAGGTTTCAGTGAATCGATTTGTTTGTTTCCTCAACCATTATATCGTTATTTATATAAATATTGTTTATTTTATTAAAAAAAATAACTGTTTAAAATTCCCAGTTAAGAACTAGTGAAACTATTTACTGAAGTTCTTTTTTATTTACGTCATTTTGGTATTTTTTAGGACTGCATTAATTTTTAACGACATTCGTGTAAAAACTTTAATATCGAAACCAATGTATGTACATATTTTATAAACTTAAAATATTTACCATATTGACACACTAAAGTCAATAAATACCTATAATAACATAAAGTTACCAATGTGCAACTTTGTATACCACTACCGAATTTAAGTGTGACCAATAACAAAAAAAAAATCCGCAATAAATTTCATTCAACTTCTCGGAAACGGGAATCGATTGGTTTTTTTATAAGAAAAAGTTTGTATTTCCTTATATTTTTAATGCCTCATAATGTTGCCAGATGTAAAATAAAAATAAACATAATTTATTGGCGCTTCGGCTTGTGTAGATTTGGACAATCGATATGCAATCGATTCGAATCTTAAAAGATGAGACTCAGATCTTTATCTCACTTTGAAAGTCTCTTGAACTTTATAGGAGATTAATTTTACTGCGTTCAACTAATCATAGCATTTATAGTCTAGGAACTAATTTCTACATAGGTCGTAACTAACCAATTACTGTACTCATCCTGATTTACAGACATAAAGACTTCGTAGTAAAACCATAAATTTTAAATTTATCATTCGTTTATAGTTCTTGTATTACAAGACGCACTCAAGACTGGCCAGTAATGTATGAATAATAAAAGTGATAATGTAGAAAAAAGCATTAAAACGCATGCGTCCGGGAGGTACCGATAACATCGGGACAGGGACATCGGTGCACGCGCAAGTCTCCGTGTAATTATGTTATTCGTGCAGACGGGGCAGTCGATTGATTTTTTTGCTGTGTAGAAAGCGGTTTGCGTGGAAAGCAATTTCTATTACGAAGAAAGAATTAATTTTCTTTAGATCGTTAATGTTAGGAATGTGTTATATCCAGTTAGAACGTATTGGTGAGTAATTACAGAAGAATCAGATGAATGGTCAAAATGATGCTTGGAACATGTATGTAATAATTATATTGGTAGATGGTAAGGATATACAAACGGGTTACTTAGTTATTTTTTTAACTTTAAAACTAAAGGCTCTCTTAATCATATATATATAAATTAAAGGAATATTTCACGTCTGAAAACACAATATTGTTATTATATAGTTATCGGCACGGATATTGAGCTCTCGGCGGAAGAGTGGGGATCGCTTTGCGCACTGTACACATAAGGCAATAAACCAATAAATCGCTTCTGCGCAGGTGAAGGTCAGGCCTCAATATCCGTGCCGATAACTATACTTAGTTTAAAGACTTGTTTTAAAATCTTCAATCTTACTAGTACCTGTACGTAATAGCCATACACAATATTAGATATCTACGGATAGACGCAAAAAACGTCCGTAAGTACACGTAGGCATAAAAAGCGACCGTGTTACAGTGTCGCGTCTGAAACAATTTCGTAGTAATTGAACATTTTTTCCAGTGCGTTGTCACACTGCGGGTTTATTTTGAGATATTATTCAGATATTTTTACACTGTAACTGCGTTCTTCTTGTATGACGTTTGGTGTACTTTGCAATGTGCTGACGTCTGTGGAGTGTCTTATAATATTACAGATATTATATGTTAGAAGCTTTGATTATATTATTATTTTGAGTTTGTTATGATTATATTTTATTGTATTGTAGTTGAGCATTGAATTTGGTTTATATAATTAGTATCAAAGTTTTTTTAAGCTAGATGGTCTGATTAGAGTGGCATTAATAAAATTAGGAGAGGAATTCATGATATTTTTTAAAAAGTCCTGATTCCGTTTGAACGCTTTGGTATTAAAAAAAATATAAAAAAGTAACGAGGACACTTAACTAAATGCAATCTCTTAACTTTCTAAAACCCAACCATTTTTTAACCCTTATCTCAAGTTTCCCCTCAACCCGCAAACTAACCAGTCGATTTATCTAACGTAACAAAAAAAATCACGACATCAACAAGTTAGTACACAAGTTCACTTTGTTCAGCACTTAGCGTTTATCTCACAAGTGATGCGATAAATTAGACCGCGGTCTTAATGGCCCCGCAAAGGCATTCGCGGTTTAGAGTACACACTGTAGATACTAAACAGTCGGCCGACAGTTGCCCAGATGGTTTTTTTAATCCGAATTGTCTCAGTGCTGGGCAAAAATCTATCGAGTGTTCTCACCAATCAGGGCTGTAGGCGACTGTGGCAATTTTTTTAAAGGTTTGATTTAAATCAAATCAAATTCCAAGGTATGTTGTAATTTTCAATCAATCAAAAAAAATATTTATTTGCTAGAATATGGTACACAAGGTGCTACAGTAGAAGGTGTTTCAGCATTTTCTACCAGAACGTGGTGTGCAAATGTATTCATACACGCAATAAACAATTCATTTCATTTTCAATCACACTTTTCAGTCGGTCTGTCTGATACAGCTAAATACCCTGGTCTTTGCTATGTGCGTACTACCATTCATCTTCATACTGATTTATGAGCCCCAACAAACTATCGGCCGACTAAAAGTTTGCAGTCTGCTTAGGGTTAAAATTGCGAACGCATACGACTTGTACGCATGCGCGTATCTAATGCTCTTACCATTTTATGGGCATTGTAAAATTGTCGTTTAATGACTTTTTTATATGTATCGTGGTGCAGATTACTGAGTTTTAGTCTAGGCACAAAGGAGACGGAATAGAATGATCTTGATACTTTAAATATTTATATACTAGCTTCTGCCAGCGGTTTCACCCGCATCCCGTGGGAATAACTTCCCGTACCGGGATAAAAAGTAGCCTATAGCCTTCCTCGATAAATGGGCTATCTAACACTGAAAGAAATTTTCAAATCGGACCAGTAGTTCCTGAGATTAGCGCGTTCAAACAAACAAACTCTTCAGCTTTATAATAATAGTAGGTATATATTTACTTTCTAAAATTTGATATTCTCCCTCATCATCTGCCTCGACTTTTTCTGAACCATGTTGTGGTTGACATCCAGTCTTAACTGATGCAGCTGAGTACCTGCAAGGAGTCACTGCCTATCTGACCTCCTCAACACAACCCAAACAGCCCGATACCCCTTGGTAAGACTGACTGTTGCAAAAAGTGTGATTTGACACACGAATATGTAAGTTTTGAAAAAAAAGTGTGAGTTGATACACGAATATGTAAGTTTTGAAAAAAAAGTGTGAGTTGATACACGAATATGTAAGTTTTGAAAAAAAAGTGTGAGTTGATACACGAATATGTAAGTTTTGAAAAAAAAGTGTGAGTTGATACACGAATATGTAAGTTTTGAAAAAAAAGTGTGAGTTGATACACGAATATGTAAGTTTTGAAAAAAAAGTACTCTGACTAAAATAGTTTTAATGCTATCTTAGACCAGGCAATTGTAAGATAATACTTAATTAACGCTCATAGCCATCTAAGAGTGTTGGGATAACTTAATCTAGAACTTAGGACTCGTTTCAGATGTAAGCAAGTATTTGCATCAATTACAACTAAGTTTACTGCAAATAGGTTTTGTTAAACTGCTCTATTTTCTTAGTTATATTTACATTTTTATAGATCAGGTTACTTGAAATCTATTCAAGTTACAGTTACAGTTTCGTCATTGGAATACTCTGTCATTCTTAATTAACAAATGTGATTTTTTATACGGGCAAGGGAAGTAGTTCTCCCAAGAACTCAACTGAAACCAAGTTCTTACAAAAGTTCTCAAAAAAAAAACGTATGTATAACCAAATTCCTCCAACCTATTGCTACACTTGCGTTCAAACATATTTACCCAGGTGTTGTGGTTCCCAGTTACTTCATAGTGTCCCGTTACACTACCACCACTTATAATGGGTCACCATATTATTGTTGACCACACTTAATGACTTCTTAGGATTGTGTGCACTTTATAGTCATAGAGTGACCACAATAAAAGGATTTTTTGGAAGGGCTCAATTAAGTTAACATTCTTTGATGTTAGGAGGAATTTATGTGAGGTTTGTTTTTCTATCATTTCTCAACCAAACACCACACTCGTTTTAGGTAACTAATGTACCACAGCTTATACTCAACACTTTTTAGGATGAAGTGTAGACTAACAAAAAATTGACAAACACACAAACTACTTCAAACTAAATTGGTTAGCCATGTCTCAAAATCAACTTATTTCTACTAATTTATTTTGTGCCTCAGATTCTTTCAACTAATTCACAAGCATAAAAAAAAAATACTACCTATAATGCAAGTCCACACCTCATAACACTTGAGACCCAATAACTTATGCATGTCTTCATAACCGGAGCCCCTCAATCCGTAACTTAGCCACTTGTAAGCACAAACGCCCACTTATACCATACTAACCCATTTCTCGGCGTTTACTATGCGTGGGCTAAGGTGTTGATAAGCTCACCTCGTTTTGAAATCACCATAGTTTTGCATAACTGTTGTAAAATTGGTTTAGTTTTATTTCTTAACTATCTTTATGTGTGCTTTCTTTGACTCGACTGCGGAAAGAGAGTAGTGTTTACAAATTAATGTGTTTCGGAATGTTTTCATTTACAGTTGGTAGGGTCTGGATGTGGCAGGTCTATCGAAATGCAATAAATTATTGCTGTGGGGAAATTTCCAAAAACACATTGAACTTTGTGGGTTTCTAAGGCGATGACAATATAGAAACCCTCGTAATTAGGAACATAAAGTAGGTAATACATAATTTGGGCGAAATGCACGCTCACTAATGCCTAATTCCTATTCCTGAAACAATACGATCCGTTGTGCTTAACTTAATTAACTTCTATGTATAAGACGTACGTAAAGAAACTGTATTTTAAGTACAGAGCATAATAAATGCTTCGGTTTTACAAAGTGACAATGAATTAATACTAACACGAGTTTTACGAACACAACAAAAATGATACACCAATGTCATAATAAGGACTTTCACATAAAACAAAGCAGTAAAAATAAAACATAAAGGCGCAAACGATGTCAGAAGCAAAATTACTCGATTAAAATGATTATTACGCTACACCGTTATTTTTTATGAAAGGACCATGGAGGAAGGAAAGGTAGCGGAGATACCATTGGGAAGGTAGGTCAGGCGCGTTCTTTTAGATCAATGTAACGTACGGTAGGTCTGATCTGTTGCTAGAGCTAACGAGGCGTTCGGGGTGATTTTGTTTTGAAAATAATGGGCTGTTTCTATAGAAGGCGCGGAAGGGCGGAGCTAGTAACGTTCCTCATCCTCCGAACGCCCGTATTTTGGCGCGCGCCTTTGCGTTATGACATCTCCGCGTGTCATTTTGTTCTCCATGGAAAGGACAGACAGTTGTAAGCGTATTACAGAATTATTATCGTAATATCACAACGGTGGTGGTGTTATTATTGAAAACATTAGCCTTCTTTTGGTTGTGGTTGGGTAGGGAAACCATTAACATTTCAGGATTATTTTATGTGACTGTGATTTTTGGCTTCAATTTTGGTTGTGAGTTTTGACTTCATATTCATTCGTTATCGTGATTGCTTTAGACTCCGGAAAATCATTATAACGAAAAAGAAGACCCTTTTGACAAAAATGTACATACACATGCAGCGTATAACACATATTGTTATCAAAAGTCACGATGTGAACCAGATTAACGCCATCAATACTTATCTCTTCCCTCTTAATTTAACATACTAGAAACGTGAAAGGAACTCTGTTGGGAATTCGCGCCAAAAATTCTGAACCGACCTGAATTTTTATTTCAAATTCTAGAAAGGGCATGGGTTACTTTTTATTCAGGTGCGGTAAGAAGTTCCCCCGTTACTTACAGCTGGTAAGCACCTCATAATAACTGTATTGTATCTTTAGTTTTACACTTATAACCAACAGATAAGTGTTAACTGACGGAAACAGATAGACCGGCACGTAGTTGAGACGGATGCAATTTGTAAGTTAAACTGCAAATGTGGAGTAAACATGCCTACATTTGCGTAATTGACACTGTTTTAGATAACAGTGTTTTGACGTCTACAATGTTTACTACCGGCTTTTCATATATTATTACAAAATCTAAATAAAATGTCTTCAGAGTTCTCAGAATTTCAGAAACTGATTTTCATATTAATAATCTCCTTCCTCTCTGACCTTCTCAAACCTTCTTTTAGAAAAAGAAATTTTGTTTGTGCAAAATATTTAAGGATGGGTTTTACGAGTTAAGTTTAGTGTTCGTTTTACATAGTTAAATGGTAAAAACCCCCCTTAATCTGAAGTGGACGGTCAGCCATCAATATGACAACAGCGAAGTCTAAGTAGTTTTTACAAGATAAACCACAAGGAGAAACCACCGATGAATTCAGTAAGAAGGTGTTACCAAATTACATTAATACAGTATGTTTTCATCGCATTTCCGTACTACCATGAATTAAAACAACACGCACTCACTACACCGTTAGTCAATCAAAGCTAACTAGAATCGTATTTATAAATGTTTCGGTGAACCCTTTGTTTAGTCATAGTCCGCAAATAATGCTCAACATTGTTCTAACGTGGGCGATATAAATAGCATCGCGTATCTTGTACTACTAAGGTAAATATTTTACACAATCGGGAATAATATAAAGGTTGTATCCATAATCCATATTTTGCTGATTTTAGGGCGGACAAAAGAATGAAAAATTTTTTTTACTGATGATGCAGATATGTTCTGTTAATGATTCTGGACCACCAGTTTTATTTGTGCACTGCTTAAAATTCATTCCAGTGTTATTTTGAAGGTCTGGTAGATCACATCTACAAGTATATCTTAGACACCATTGGCTGTGTTTCGGATGGCACGTTAAACTGTAGGTCCCGGCTGTCATTGAACATCCTTGGCAGTCGTTACGGGTAGTCAGAAGCCAGTAAGTCTGACACCAGTCTAACCAAGGGGTATTGGGTTGCCCGGGTAACTGGGTTGAGGAGGTCAGATAGGCAGTCGCTTCTTGTAAAGCACTTGTACTCAGCTGAATCCGGTTAGACTGGAAGCCGACCCCAACATAGTTGAGAAAAAGGCTCGGAGGATGATGATGGTAGATCACATCATTTTATGGCGTTATACAAAACAACACCAGAATAACATAAGATAGTTACAATTCGTTGATGATCGTGATATGTGTACGGTAACAGTTGCATAAGATTTACTTACGTTATGTATATATGTTACGTGTTAACATTTAGATGCAGCTCAGGCATGTAAACGGGACCAATAACGTAATGTGAAACACTAAGAACCAAGTACTTAGTTAATTTTTTAGTCAGTTTTGTAAAACAACTGTTGAATGAATTTTCAATTTCAATTTTGAAAGTGATCAGTGTTTTGAGAAAGACGGACGTTTGTGTTGTCATGTAATGGACCTATATAGATGATCGCATTCGCGCATGGCGTTTGCATTTTGGGTGAATTTGGGGTAAATATCAGTATCGCGCTATCCTTTTAGGTAAAATACTGTAAGATAGCTGAGAGGTAGCCATCTTTTGCCCCTATTTTCTTACTCAGTTTACGGTCATCAAAGACGGTAAGTAGTAGTAAGTTTCTATACTTAATGCAGCCGTCACATAATTACATCACATTTGCATTTCTTAATGATGCAATATAATTTCTTAATAACTCCATAGCTTAGTGCCAGTGTAACCGATTAGTCGATAATTTTATGTAATATTGACTTAAACACTCGTTTTCCTATTGAGTACGTACCTAGATATTTCTAGTTAATTTATTTGCTGAATGTAATAAAATAGTATTAATTTGAGTGCAAGACACAAGCATTAATGACAAAAGTTATAGCTTATAGCTAAATAACGGAAAAGTAAAGCTTGGTGCAGTCAGTACGTAGATGGGTGACCTAACTACATCTATGTTGATGATTTATGAATATTTCACATTCGATTCACGCGAAATGGACAAGGATTTGGGACTAGTCGTCATAGTAAACATTTTTTGCCTTGCCGAGACCTACGCAATGGTACTATAATCAACACTGTTGGAAAGGGTACCAAAACGCCCATCGTCCTTTCCAATTTACTAGACTAAGAAGCGCAATAAATAAACCAGTAGGTACCTGAACACCTCACAGCCACAAATTTATCAGCTCGATCTTACCAATCATCTGTTCACTCAAGTAAAAATAGTCTCGCTTATCACTGTACCCTACAATCGAGATCGTCCGATCGTCTGTCATCTGTTCCAATACGATCTGACGCAGTCTGACGCGGTCTGACGTGTCTGTTTTATCTTCGATCGGCGAGGTGCGCGCGAGCAACCATTTGCGGAACTGTGAACCCTGTAGGTCAGGGTTGTCGCTGTGGCAATCGAATTTGTATCGGTTTTGTACGTGTGATAGAAGTGATGCTACTTATGGAATGTGTCAATTGATTTTGTGTATCGGTAGACTTGTTGATGGATTTTAATTTATTTTTACATCCTGAAGATCCAATAAATAATAACGATCTTTTAATAAAATCCCTTTAAGTAGCAAAATTACTTTCAACGAGCTATCGCAAAAGTTTTCTCCTAGACGAGGCAGCGATAGGTAGTTACTTTAAGCATCTACACTAAGGTAGGTAAGTATATCATAATTATAATCATCAATATTGATCATCCTCTTTGCATAAAATTAATTAACCAAACATCCTTTTTGCCCTTCATCGACCACTTAACCCCAACCTTTAATAAAACCAAAACCAAACATTACGTCTAATAGATACCTCTATTAAATCATACTTAAAAGTATTAATATCAATAAACCAGATACAGAATATTATCGTACTTAATAGCCGTATAAAAATACTCGACGTACACCTCAATTGCATGTAAGAGCGTTGACCTGCGCACACGCAATTAGTTCGCAGATAAGTTAAACAGAGCGCTGTTAACATCGTGTAGGCAGAAAGAAAGTTTAGACTAGTTTGTCTTTCTAAGTTTATTTTTAGTTGGGTTTACTAACTTATTTATATAAATAATTGATCTTAGACATTTTCAGCCTTACTACAAAAACTTAAGCATCTGTTGAACACTTGGCTAAAAAAGTGTGGCTGCAAAACGGACTTTATTTCAACTTCATAATCTGAATTTTTTTGTAATTTCATAGTCTTCATAATACATTTTTATAACCATTCTGTACAAAAAGAGAAAATAAAGCAGATTTAGATTATAGGTGCTCGATTCTTTCTTCAAAATGCGAAGAAACCTGAGGAAACTACCAAGTTATTAATTAAGTACGTTATAACATAATTAATTAAATTGGATAGGCACTCAAAAATGTTAATCACACGTTGAGATTAATTAACAGACCATTAATGCGATTGAACTTTAAAAATTAAAGGGAAATTAAAATCAAGGAGAAAGTACCTCTGAAGTCAATTAATACAGCCTTATCATAATCGGGAGAGATATCCCGAATTGTTGTTAAATAAGTGAAAGTTTTCATTGAATAATTCATCTTTCACGCCTTCATCTGATTAAGGAGTCATAAATATGTTACTTGCAGATTGGATCCTGATTTGTGGTTTAAAATGAATTTTCAACTATCTTTACAAAAGAGTACCTACACTTTAGTACCTACGGCTGAGTAGGTTCTTTATACCATACTATAGAGTAGCAAGTCTGTTTGTTCAAGTGGCAGAATTGTTAGGCGATGACATAGTTTCTCCTCCATTAGAAAAGTAAAGAATACAGAATAAAATATAACATGCATATGTTACGGCTATAGCTAGGTGAAGCCGGCTATATACGACTAAATTTAGTTGTATGCTCTATCTTCGGTTACAATTCTGTGTAAAAATTGATATTTTTTGTCCCCAAGTCCCTAAGGAATGTTTTTATACGCAAGCTGGAAAAACTCTCGTTTTGCTTAACTTGCTAGAATTACCTGCATATCGTGGCTTATAAAATTTAAATTAAACCTGACATAATAAGGCGTTGTTATCTGATTTGAAAATAAATTGCAATCCATCGTAAAGGTCAGTTGGAAACCTTTTCAAATAACATTTCTTACGCTTAATCGAATTTTGGTACACGCAACATGCAACAACCTTTTCCAAGAAATTATTGGCTATCGTATAGCCGAATTTGCTAGACTACTTTATAAGTAGCTGTTCACTTGTGGTCACACCCGAGGCAATTTTGCCCTCAACCGTATAAAAGTCTATATGTAACTTTGATATACATAATAAGCTGTGTTACTGCCAAGTTTTTTCAAAATTTGCTTTGTAGTTTTTGCGTGATTTTCACGTTTGTAATACCTACTACTTTGTTGTGCGTCTGTGATCTATACTTATTTGGTCTTTAGTTAAATAACGTAACGATAAGTTAGATGAACATTCAGGACACAAAACATGCCACTAAACTAGTGTATACTAGGTTCTTGTATAAAACCCATTACCGAATCACACACCCACTGCAAGGCCGTTTTTCACAGACACGAACTGACGAAACCTAGACACATCCAGTTAAAATCCAGCCCCAACAAAAGAATTCTACATTTTACACATTCAATTGTTATTTCAAAAGGTTATTTCTAACAAATAACCATGATGTGGCTCAGGAAATGAATCGACCGTCATTAGCTATGCTTCATAGAGATTATTTCAGTGGTTAACCATATCCTATGCGGGTCGTTAAAATGAGTTCCGTTGTGTAATTGAAAAAAAAAAACAAGTGAGATTTGAGCCCGCACATGAAGGGATCCAGATCATTTAATCTGTACAGTTTTAGTTGTAGTTTGCAGATCTCGTCAATTAACTTCACAGATCTGGAGTTTACTGACTTCATTCTAGAAGTTATTTAGCCATCTTTAACTAGAAATATCAGTCCCATTTCGTGTTTAAAATACAATTAAGTAATTGCATAGCTACAAATCTAATTTCAGAGGAAAACGATAAATGCAGTATCATCACAAAGATGGTATCGGTTTCGTACTTTTTCACCCGCGTTAAAGAGGACTGGCTAGCTCCCTCCTGCCACGATATAATGTATCTTATGAAATTTTCTATTGGCTAATTGAATTTGAAAATTTTCGACATCAGTTCACCTCACAAACTGCGTCTTCACAATATCAGTAAGATAAAGTACCATAGAGAATTATTATTTGACAAGATTCTTTTATACTAATGCTATGAACATGTCGGATACACTTGATCGAATTAAATGCATGTCTTGTGTTGACAGGCGTGTGTAAATGCATTGGGTATGCAGTGTATTATTATGGATTGAAAGAAATGTTATGACTGTAATAATTATGTCAGAGTCAAAAGACATCAAAGTCGTTTATTAAATTAGGCTAATTAGATTAGCACTTTTTCACGTCAAAATTACAAAAATGGCAGCACCACCAAAACGCCCTCCTATCACCACTTCCTAGTGTGTGTTCCTTGCTTGTGTATGACTACTCAGTCTTTTATTTAAAGAGTAAAACTAGCTTCATTCGTTTATCACTTAGGGATAAAGTAAAGTTTAGTTCATTGGCAAGTACTTATTTATAGTAGATTTTTTTACCGGCGTACCAACGTAGTTGGTACCTACTCATCTATCTATCCTTTGTACCCAAGGATACGTAGTAAGGTTCGTAGGTAAAAAAAACACAAACATATTTCATAAGATATATGGAATTACTTATACTTGAAATATGGTTAATTTGCTGGTCCACTAATTTCATTAATCATGTATTAAAATTAAATTCACAATAAATTGACATCATAAATAAGTAATCGGTTCTTTTATAATTTGAAAACCTACGTCTTAATTACAAATGGAGCCGAAATAATCAAGAATTTAAATTTAAAATGCCTATTAATAAACGATTTACGACATTGATATCAAACCATCAATCTTGGGCTTAATTGGTCTATTTTGCAAAATAAATCGATTACAATTAAGTCGTTTTATATCGATGCTGTTATAAAAAATCGAGAAAACGCTCGCAGCTACAGGCTAAACTGTCAATCAGATTAATGGCGGTTTGTTGGTAAGAATAAAATTATATAGATAGGTATGCAATTTACCTACTTGTAATATATGAATATTTAGATATTTCCGTCTATTTATAGAATACTAGCCGTTTTCCCACGGTTTCACCCGCATCCCGTAGGAAGTACGGCCGGTACGCCTATGTCGGGAAAACTGTAGCTGAACAGTGAAATATTTTTTCACAACGGTAGATTCAGGGCCTTTAGGATGCAAACAAACAAAAAAAAATCGTGTCTTTCATAGTAATAGAAGTATACATAGGTATTCAAAGAAAGGGGTTTAAAATGTAACATTCAAACGCTCTTGGCATTACAGGACAGTAGTTCAATGTAAAACATGATTAAATCGACTGAAAGCGATGCCAATTTTATATGCCGGAAAGGCCAATCAGATAATGCTATTCGGTCGTTTATAGACTGCGACTTTTCAGCTACTTCTACAAAAGCATAAAGTTTTGAATAATCATCTTTAAAAGTCGCAAATCGTGTAGTCGGTCGGCAGACAGACGTTTGCAAAGCTTATATAGGTTTTTATAAGTTTGAGGAATCGTTAAAGGATTTTTCACACTCTGTACATACTTAATAGATAGGGAATCGAGGGACTATAGTGACTAAAACCTATGTCTCCTGATGCCTATACTATACCTCACTTTAATATTCCAGATGACTCTTTCCAGCAATTCCGCAGACTACGCCTAAAGGGTCCAAAGTATTGAATCCCTTTAAAAAACCTCAATATGTTGAATTAAACAACGCGAAATATATTCAAATGTTAGCTCAACTAACTTCAGCAGCAATCAATCGCTCGAGGCTGTTAGTACTTTAAATAGAATAACCTAGATCTTATGAATCACGGGTTCCTGATTTAAAATAAGACAGCGGGGAATTCTAATGTGTTGTTTCGAATAACACATTTACAACTTACATTAGTTTGAATTTAGAATTCGCATATCTTTTTTTTATTGTATTAAGAATGAAACCTACATGCTTCGTTACTGGATTAATTGTTTGAACTAATATTTTTAGTAAAAGGAAAAATTACAGTTTTTTTTTTGCTTATTACATACTAGCCCTTTTTAGCGTGGTTTCACTATGGGAACTACTGTTCGTACCGGGATAAAATAGCCTGTTGCTGGGGAAGACTAACTTTCCAAACTGAAATAATTTTTTATTAGTATATGTAGATTCGTGTACCTACCTAGAAGTAAAAATTATAAAGACTTCATAAATTATACCCAACTATAGTTATATACAATCCTGCATACGAATAACAGTAGACCCATTGCGTGTTTTCAAATGAATTTATAGCAACACTAGTTGAAGCCCGCGGCGTCGTTCATGTATGCCGATGATTAGTACAACGCCAGCTCTAAGGATGCGTCTACACGGTGCAAGTAGCTTGCGCAGGTCATCAGCTCCCATCTCGCGAGCCTTTTCCCAACTATGTCGGCTTCCAGTCTAACCGGACCAGTGTTTTACAAGGAGCGACTGCCTATCTGACCACCTCAACCCAGTGATCCGGGCAACCCATTACCCCTTGGTTAGACTGGTCTCAAACTTACAGACTAGCCGTAATGACTGCCACGGATGTTCAAAGGCAGCCGGGACTTACAGTTTAACGTGCCATCCGTTGGAGTGGGAGTTTAACACAGTCAGTGACTAAGATAAGTATACAACTTAGATCATGCGGAGTTTACTTGCATTAAAAAAAACGTGCGGATCTAGCGACTCGAGCATATACCAAAGCAAAATACCCACCCGAGTGCTCTGTTGCGTGCGCGCGCGTCACCTGCGCATTTTTACTTGCTCCAGCTACATGCACCGTGTAGACGCACCCTAAGATACATAATCCTAATCCCAGATCCTACTATAAGAAAAGGACGGAGCTAGGCAGGTTGTATAGCGCCATTTCTCTCTGGCAATCAATTTTGAAAACTTGGTACCTAGGTATCTGTAAGTACTACAGGAAATACATTGGCAGTTTAGCAATTAAAGTCGTTTAATTTATTTATTCCATTGATTTGTTTTATGGGTATTGTTGTTAATTTACTGCGGTGTTTTTGATTGGGATTAGATATGTTTATAGTTATTGTGTATCTTCTATTCTATAGCTTATAGTTTTAGTATAGGAATTAATGATTGTTTTCAGTATGTAAAGATAAAGATAAAGATAAAAGATATTTATTTTTGCAAATACGGGTTACAATGATGTTGTTACATAAGGGTAAAAAGATCCGCCATATTTTACCAATTGGCATGCAATATAATATTAATAAATCAAAATTATTGAACATAGGATTAAGAAGAACAAGGAAAAATATAATTAGGAATAATAAAGTCTTTTTCATTTATGAAATCTAAAATATTATAATATACTTTACTCGCTAAAAACTTATGCAGTACATTTTTAAAAAGTGGCAATGGCAGCGCTCTCCAGCTCTTTGGCAGTGTATTAAATATAGTTGGAGCCATACAGAACACACTCCTGCGCATAAGGGCTGTCCCTGCAGACTGAAGGCATATCCTTCCATGTTATTTATTTTAAAAGTCTGTCGATTGCATATGTTTAGTCCATTTACACACTTTTCCCTCATTATTTTTTATTCAACGTAATGCTTATTACACTTTTTATTTAAAAAATCTAGACAAAAGTTCAAATCTCAATTTCTCAATCACAGAAACCCACATAATAATTAATTACGTGACCATATAAAATGATTTGTGGTCATTTCTGTAAAATAAATATACACAGAGTATACGCAACTAATTTGTATAAGTTTTTGTATAAAAAGCTGCAATAACTTTGTGGTTAGAAGTGGAAAATGAGATGTTGCGGGTTCTAAGACAGATGAAGTTGGTTTATTTAATTTTTAGTGGTATTACGAATGTGTGTTATGTAAATTGTTACTGAAATAGCAATTATTTTATGTAGTGTTATCCACATGCATCCGTCCGCATTCCCTGGGAATTGCTTAAGTTAGAGCACTCTAATAAAAGTATTCTTGACCATCCCCGATGCACGAAATATCTAAAACAGAAAAAAGTTAAACCACTTCTCGAGTTTCCTAAATACTTAGTTAAATTAATAAAGTCAGCGGTCAGCCACTGCCATAAATATGGTATAGCGAAAAGACCTTAAAACTACGCTTTTTCAGTTCCTGAATTTATAATCTTTTTTCTGTTTAGAGAGTACATTATATGGCGTCTTAAGGAATTTTCAGTAACTCACCTAACACACAGCTTACATTTTTCTTTTTCCACAAGATTCAGAAATAGACTCCAACCTCTTTCAATCTACCTCATTTAAACGTAGATGCCATGCCATAAAACCTCTGCGAACCACATCTGGCTTTCACCGCTTCAAAAGTCTACGTTCACGAAGAACTAGTCCAAGGTCTTCACAAATGAGTTTTCCTTTTGATTTATGTTTTTTTCTTCTGCGTCGTAGAGCCTTTGTTTCTGAAACCAATTTATCAAAAGTTGAGAAGGTTGAAACTTGAAAAATTGCTGTAATTCCGACGCCTGACTTGTGGGGGCTCGTTACTGTTAGTCGGCAAATAGGAGGTAAAACGCTGGATGTATGAGCATGTCGTCTATTTAATGGCGGTCTATAAAGTATGTTGAAGGAGTTGGTAATAAGGAACAGTATATGAGGAAGGTTAGTCTTATTCGTGAATGAATTTTGGGAGGTAGCTTGCCTTAAATTTCAATTTGGGAACATATGTACATAGAACGTACGTAGGTAACTGGTAAACTTTTTGGCAGAGTGTATTAGAATGTTAAATAAATGATTAGATAACTTGGCATTATCAAAATAATTTTATTCGCCAAAAAATCTCAATATACCTAGCTATAGGTACTTACCTAGTTTTGGCAGTGATCCTCAAACTAAGCCTATCGTCAGAAATAGTGATAAACGTCAAAATTTTTGTAAAAAAACTTACCTAATGTGAGTAGAAATAAAATTCACAAAATCGCGTTTATCCGGATGTGTCAATAATTCTTTCTAAGATGCTAATCTACATATACAGTTTGTCCGAAAATGTCAGTACGTAAAATTTGCTGTACAAATTATCACTACGCAATTCACTTTTCCAATCTCAGTCCCTAATCAAAACATAAAAGGCTCTCCAACAACTTAGTTATTACGCAAAACCCTTTAACAGTTATATCGTGACCTCTACGCTGTGGTCTAAGACGTGACCCAATGCTGTTGGGAAACACATCACGGCTTTGATTTCTATAGAAATGCATTAATGTTTGTTTGTGTTGAATTTTGATTTTTGAGATGGCGTGGGGTCTTGTTTTGTGAATTGAGATGTTGGAAGAATCGTGTAGTTAGATAGTTAAAGAATAAACCAAGGTATACCGTGTGATATAAGCCTTCTTATTTTTTTTGTACAAATATAAGCTGAAGAGTTCGTTGTTTTGCTTTAATCTCCTAATAGGATATATTCCATTGCTATAGACTATTCCCCTGGATTTGCGGAGTAGTTCCCACGTGATCCGGTTGAAATCACTGGCAAAAACTAGAAGCTGTCCCTCGGTCGGCTAAAGCTTTCTACACAGCAAATTTTATTTGAACAAACCAGCACAGACTTTTTATCATGCTGGACACTATCCCTGCCACAGCTTTTTTCAATGGGTGGTCGAGATATGTAAATTAACTTTTATAAATATTATCTGCTTCTGTTTTACTTTAAAATGCAATTTAAATTACATGCAGCGGATGAAAAATTAATAAAATAATTAATTTGCCTGCGTAATGAATTCAGTTAAGCTGATGCACCTGCGTTAATTTCCGAGAGGTTTTAAGGCACTATCTGTTATTAAATTGGATGTATTTATGGTGGCTGGTTTCTCATGGATGGTGTTTGGGTAATAGGGTGAGAATTTTTCAGTTTCGTCCGGTTTTTTTCGATCTTCACTACTCTTTTTAAGCGCACTGATCCATACGAATACGAATACTACTACGAATTGATTTCACGCACTAACAGAATATTATTTTTTCAAATCACAGAGCTGTATTATTAAGACATGCAGCACACTGCAGATTTAGCAGTCGGCCGATATTTGACGCGATGGTTGGTGTGTTTCTTGAAAGAAAGTCTTGATTCCAATCTATATTTTCAGTCGGTCTGATACCAACTAAATACCTGATAATGTGCGTACTACTATTCACCTTCATTCTTATTCATAAGCCCAAACAATCGGCCGACTTAAAGTTTGCAGTGCTCTCTCTTCTGCTCCTAAATTATGCACCTATTTTTCTCTTTTCAAAAACGATGACACAAGTCACAAGTTATTAACACCGAAGCTCCATCGTTGGAACCAGTCAGTATAAAAGTCTAAAAATATACCCCGTAATCATGGGCTATGAGTCTGCTGAACGGAGAACAAAATGAATAGCGGAGGTGCCATAACGGAAAATCGCATAAGAAAATAACACGCCAAAATGCGGGAGTGCGGGGGACGAGGAATGCTCCTGTCTTCGCCCTTTACGCCTTCTTTGGACCCTACCATTTTTTGTTACTAAAATTAGTTAACAGATGTCTCAAAGAACCCGAAAGCCTCGTTAGTTCACTCGTAACTGATCGTTTTGTCCATGCCCACCGTACCTTTTAAGCTAGAAGAAGGCACCTGACCTACTTGCATTATAGCATCTCTGCTCATCTTTTCCTTACTCCTTGGTCTGCTGGCACCGCGTTGTCACACCGTGAGGATAACGATGTAATAACGATTATCATTATCATTATGGATAAGCGTCCGATAAACAGTTAGCCGATAAAAATGAACGATGATTTATCGGAAAATATCGGCGCTTTAAAGTTTTTGTGCTTTTTTTGAGGACGACAGTTTTACAGTGATGATTTACGCTATGATTAATATTATTGGGAAAAAGTGTTGGCTTCCGTATTTTCTTGTGAACTTACCTGGGTATGGGGCAATGAAACTCTGCCCACTATATGGGACTTAAAAATGCTTAAATATTTTTTTAGTTACTTACAGTCCACTACAATGAAAGCTATTCTGATGTTGTCTGACGCCTCCTATTTTCTAAAGCTTTGAAAAATCACCTAATCTTTCTTTTAACAAATCTTTAAATACAGTTTTGACACATCACCGAAATAATTTAGCACGGAAGTGACGTAATATCCTGAACGAAAACAATTTGGCTTGTCTTTGATGTGAATGACTTCTTCATCTGTCACTTCTGTTGGTGACAAATCATGCATCGAGCTCTAAGGAGTTTGTCAGTTGTGTAACTTTTCTATGAATAAAAAAAACCTTTGTTTCTTTTGTGCCCGTCCTAGGGTTAAAGTGACTAGTTAGTCGAGTAAAAATCCACTTTAGTAAGTATAATATATCGTATATGAGGACTAAAACTAAGACTACCTATAATAACATTAACTGCAGCTTTGTTTTTCAATTTACCAGACAACTTACGATCCTGATCCTACAATACTTACTTACTAAGCAGGTTAATATTTGGGCCGCTATAAACAAAATAGGCAAATGGTTTTGATAGGTGTCATCTACCTCTGTAAGTTAGTGAACTTAACTCATTGTGTGTCAGATTTATTTTAGTCTCACCCATAATTTACATCGAATCAACATCAAAATATTAAACGTCACCTACACAGTTTAGAGACTACTTTCAATCTTCTAATATCAGTCCGAGTTAACTAAAGCAATGCCTACCCATCAAAGCTATTTACCAACCATGGGTAATTCACCATAGGAATGTCATTCGGAATCGGAAGTTGTCTCGACGGGTCGTTATGTCAATATCCGCACCTCCCGTGTCCCTGTGTCGGCAAATTACAAAGCCATCTGCAATAGATTGGGTACAGAAGGCAGGTGTTTGAAGATGGCTGATTTTATTTGGAATGGAGTGAAGATTAAGATGACTGATGAAGTGAAGAGTTAAAGGTTGATGTCTATGGTGTTGTGTAGTAAAGAGGTGCTTATTTTGGCTGTTGTTTTGTCGATCGACATAGAAATTTTGATAAATTTTATGGTCATGGACATATGGCGACTGGATAGGTATATAAAAAGTTTTCAGCAAAAATGCCTTTTATAACATTTTTTTTTTACCTTTTACATTTGTCAAAGAATCAGCTTTCACGAGTTCTCCGTCCTAACTCATTCTCGAAAAAAAAAGCCGGGAGGAAGCTCGGGAGATGGTGGGTTTTATCCTCAACATCACTTTCGGATTTAAATAAAACTACATTTTGTTGATTATTATTGACAATCCGATTTACGCAAAACATGCTCACTGTATCCTTAGCTTAATGTAGGGTAGCTGTTTGTAACTAATATATCAAGACGACCAACACCTTAGTCTGCCCGTGACCATGGATGCTGTAAAGGATCCGAAACGTCGGGATTAAATAATATTAATATAACCGCGATAAAATCCGTAAAAGTAGTTTTATTTAAATGTCTAATATTCGCGTAAGTGTCAGAAATCAATATCACTTTCGGATACTGACCAATATATCCACGGAAACGACGTCACACCTAGAAAGCAGATGTTTTTAAGCACCTAAAATCTCCTATTCCCATCGAAACGGTATATTCAAAGCCTGCCATAAAACCGTAGAAGGTTCTACATTAACCTGTAAGTTAACCTGCGCCACCTATCGGCTATAACCCGTAAATGAGAAGGAAGTTACGTCAGCGCGGCGAATTGGCGCCTCTTTGATGTCACTGCTCACCGGTTTATCTGTCACCCGGGGTAGAATGCGAAATGTTTAGACGTGGACAAATTATTAATTATTTTGACTTGTTATAATCATTATACATAAAGTGAACATTAATTTAATTGAATATATATCCCTTTTAGTTACAAATCACTCGAAATTGTACTGTAGGTAGGTACAGACTGATTCTTTTCTTCAATATTTATTAAAATTTTGATACCTAAAAGTCTCTAATTCCTCGCAGTTTTTAATTTAGGTAGATACTCAGCAAAGGTCTAGACTGGCTTATGCTAAAATTTTGGCGTAAAATTTACATTTTCAGTATAACCTTAAAGTTGAAGGCTTTTCCCAGTATTTTGTGAAAGGTAATAGCTTAATGAACTGTACCCAGAATTACATAATAAAAATACTATTTTACAACCACTAGGTAATACTGTAAAAAACATAAACAATACAAACAACTTACAACGATGTCATTTTAAGTATGTCTACTTATTAGCACCATATAAGAACAAAAAAAAACTCAAGTCCACATGTTACGTAGTCGCAACAACACTACCTACAAAATAACACAAACGGAGTCATGAAGAAAATATTAGTCGCCACTAACCACATAACCACCCAAACACCACCACAGCACATTACACTTTTTGTTTTATGCTATAGAGTTTAAAATCGCTTGGCAAACTTGAGCTCAAAGGCCGTTTTAAAACTGTTAAGTTAGCTTCCTTCCCGTGGCAGGAGTATTTAGAATGAGCTAAATGGAGTTGTCTAAAAACAAAAGACTGCTGATGAGTCGTTTGGCTTAATTTCACATTCTAAACGTTCTCAATTTGAATATGAATGTCGCGAAGTTTCGACATTGAGATTTAGAACAATTTCTTAGAACGATTATGAGTTTTAACTACTTCGCGCTTGAAGAGTTAATAAGTTGATCGTACCAGAATAACTTCAGAGTAAGTTGTTATTTTTAAACGCACAGTCGCGTTTAGAAATAGAAGATTTTGTTTCAAATAGAAGAACACATGTTCTGAATGTTTTTAAATACTGGATAAGTTAATCCTACTACTTACTATTTGACATTTTAGTTACGCAAAATTGATGTAACAAAACACCGCGTAAAAGATACTTATTAGGTACAATATATATCAGTTGCTCAAATTATCAGGCTACGCCTATTATTATCATAATAACTTGTTTATTTAGGTACAATTGATGTAGGGACCACGTCCTAACAGTAGTGACGATTTCCATTATTTTCATGTAATATGAACTTGAAAATATAAAAACATAACAGAAAAAAATATACGATATTTATAAACACCTGCACAGAACCCGACTTGTATAATCCGTGGTTAGGTACCTTTTTTTTTCCGACGTCAAAAATCATCAAATGACCCCTCCCGCTGTGGGTTAGCAGCGGTGAGGGAGTGTCATGCCCGTTTTCACCAACATCCCCTAAGTTTATGGGATCCCCTAAACATACTTAGGGGGCCGTTAGAAGATGGTTTCTGTTTCACCAGCCGTTAGGGGTCAACTAAACGTTAAAAAGTCCCCTAAATTTAGGGGACCGACATTTTGGCCCATAAACCGGCACATAAGTGAGTGATCCTTTAAGAAACGAAGATGGATAGTGATTTATATGAGTTTTTAGAAAATTTTGACACGGTTTCGATTATATTCGACGTAGATAACCATCGTAGACCAAAAATATAATAATAATAATAGCGTCCACGGCCGATTTCGGCCACGGCGGCTGTTCTCATTTAAGGAGATCAGCCAGCTGCGCAGGACATATTATAGTGCACGAGCATTTGCGCAGACACAGGTGCACTCACTATTCCTTCACTCTCATAACCCGATGGGACGGCAATCCGACACGACCGGAAAGAGATCAGGCGCAGGACCGACATTTACGTGCTCTCCGATGCACGGGTGAATCAATCACCAACTTCCAGACTACGGGCTGCTTTGTGAAAGTTTAAGAAAACCCACAAAGCGATTTCGGCCCGACCCGGGAATCGAACCCGAGACCTCGGGTACAGCGGCCGCGTTGGTCTAGTGGTCGCAAGCGCGGCCACCAAAAATATATATAGAAAACGACCAAATTACTTCGAAAGTTTTGATGAAACTGATTTTTTTCGGAGATATAGGTTAAGTAAATCATCAGTGTTGTATTTATAGGAGAAGATTGAACACGCCTTAGAATTTCCTGATAATAGATGAGTACAATCTACTAATTACAAGCTTTTATAAATAGGTTTGTATCTATGCACATACAATGCCATACCTAATATAGTACCTACCGCTATGATAGTGCGCGTGGTATTTTTATTTGTTTAGTTACGCTACGATTATTTCTTTTAAACTTGTGTAGTTACAAATGCTGTCCTTACCTAAAGGCGATCAAAACAAACATAAATGTCAACCAACTCTCAAATACAAGTTACCACAGATTAAATGCAAGTTTCGTTATGCATATACAGAGTAAGAATGCTAGAAAATATTAAATTAATTAAAAAATGAATGAAATTATATTTATTATTGCTATGAAAACATTATTTATCATAAACTATATCTATTTGTGTAAAAACTTCAGAGAATTTTATAAAAACGATAATATTTAAAAGTATCGATAGGTCTACAAGTGAAACAGTCACTAACATCGAAAAAAAAAACGTCACATAGTTATGTAACCCCTAATTAGGGGATAGAAATGATGGTGAAAAGCAATTTTATTTAGAGGCTGGTTTAGGGGATCTTTTAAGTAAAGGGTCCCATACTTATGTGGTAGTATAGGGGATGTCGGTGAAAACGGGCATCAGACTCTTACTGACTAAAAACCGTCGTGTTCCGTCATAGGCCTTTTATGTACCAGGGCCGCGGTATCTCTTTCGAACAACCCGCAGATCCGTGGTTACCTTATATCTTCAAATATTATTACCTATAACAACTACTGCGCTGTGAACAAAGCCTGGCTGATAAGTGAATAAAATATGTATAACACTTATAAGCATTTACTTTTCCATACATATGTACCAACACTATGTTAAAAATATGTAAACTCATCATTAAGCAATACTCATAACTGTATAGTAAAAGTAGCATACTAAAAAAACATATGTAAAACCTCATGTAAATAAAACAAACGAAACTACAAAATTTTTGTAACCCAACTTCCGCAAAAAACTGGCAATCGAGTGTTCTCGCCGCCATGGTATGGAAGTGCTCAATTTAACCGGAGCTAAGCTAACGAGTTAACTAAAACCGCGTAAGGTTCAGAAGGCAGCCCAAGGAACGTGCGCCACTGGTCCGTCGCAGCCGCGCGGGCGAGCGTCCGCAGCGCACATTACAAGAGGCGTTGCCTGGCAACGAGCGCGTGACGTCACGTGCTGTAGACCTTCTAACGAGAGCTAGTGATCTATAAACAGTTGTAACATCACACTAAAGAACACACTTCCAACCGTTCGAAGCAAAACGAGGACCGTATCTTTATCGTGATAGAAATCTCGCTTGCGCGACTTAGGATTTTTGGTTATAACTCTTTAAGTTACAAGATTATGTTGAATATTTTTGTGTCAAAAAACTGATAATCATTTTATGTATCGTAAATGGTTATTGGATATAAGAAATATTTGTTATTTATCTTGTATTTTGCGGTTTTTTAAATTTTATTTCTAAAACTTACAACAGCGCCATCTACCCGACCATGTTGTAACTAATTTCAAGGTGCAGCGTCACGTCTTGTTGACTTGAGTTGTGTTTAGGTGTTTTGGTGTTTAGGTATAGAATTTAATAGAATATTATGTATGTTTTGTCTTATTTTTAATTTTATTCTTTTCATTTGTTTCAGAATATCAAATAATGAAAGGGATGAAAGTCCAGGGACAGATGGCAACGTCTCCCCAGAGCCACCTGACCGACCGCCCGGGAAAGTACGGCAGGTGCACCCGGAAGACAAGACGCAAGTTCTTGCGTACGACTCCACATATCGCAAGAAAAATAAACCGAAAAACCTCCCTTTAGAAGAGAATCATTATAATCACTTGGCGAATACGAATGTGGCTATGTCGCCAATGTATCCTTTGACACCAAATATTTGCGTGGAGGGTGGTAAGATTGAGTTCATAAAGTCGCCGCCAGGGAGCGCTAGAAACAGTTTGGCGCTAGCGTCGCCGCCGCAGTCTCCTTTGCTAGCGAGGCGCGGGTCGCGCGAGAAACGTGAAGCGCGAATCTATGATGAGCCTACTGAGAAGTTCGACGGTGATAAGGTAGGTGGCGCTAAATAACTTCACACCGTTTTAGTTTTAGGGGTTGGCAGAAATGTAACACTGTAGGTTACCTCACTAATAAAAGGCCGGTAGTGAATGAGATGTCATGGAATAAATACTGAATACACATAAGTATTTTCTTAAAAAAAAAAATAGGAGTTCAGTGTTTAGGATTTCCTTTTAGGCATCCATTGATAGTATCAGAGTAAAAAGTAACTGAAATATATGAGCAAGTATGATCAATTTGCTTTTCTTCCAAAACTATCAAAATTTCTTTAATCTTAAACAAAAAATATTTCCTTAAACCAAAAATCCAACGCATTCAAAATGTTACCTTTTCCGTAAGTTTTCCGTCCAATCCAACTATTACAATCTTTGCGCGAATTCTTCGCGAAACTTGCAAGTTTGGGGCGCATTCAATTTCTGAACTAAAGCGGAAGGTCCAGCTGACCCTTGTCAAAATGTTTTGAAAACTACAATCTTCTGGTCATGTTTCGTTCTTTATGCAATTTGGTTTTTGAAAGCATTTCCTTGTGATTTTGTGGTATGCAGTTACCTACTGATTTTTGGGAAATTACCCCTTTGTGAATATTGGCCCTTATGGTTCAGGGTATTGTAAAAATATTGACCAGTCATAACCAAAGGTACTTAAGTAGTAGTAACGGGGCCGAGGCCGAGACTTATGTACCAACTATTACGTTTTTCAGTTTAAAACTTTGTCTGTTATGTGAACAGAGAACATTTCTCAAACATTTCACATAATACTTAGATATGTACAGGTAGACACTTTTATTTGTATAGGTAATTGAAAATCATCTCGTACTATATCATACAAGCTGTTGATTTGCATCCGTGCTATAGCCAAGGACGTAATTATACTAATGATTCTTAACCCAAATCAACAAAAAATTGGTACGAAAATTTTTGATTTTTTTTTTTTTTCGGAAATTCGTCAATGTCACCTACCCGTTTTCAAACTCTCACACTAACGTAAACACAGAGCATACGCAACGATCACTCATAAATTTCATTCATAAAATTGGGTTATTTCTGAAATACCTACTATGACATTACAATGACAAAAAAAAGCAGCGCATATTAACTATTTCCCGTTTGCTGTAATTCCAATCGATTATTTACATATTTTATGTCAACCTCCTAAAATATGGCACAGATGCAAATCAACACCTTGTATACCTACAGACAAGTACCAAACTACATCTTTTATTTTTTAGCTAACGAAAAAAAAACTTCTTTCATAAAAAAGTTTATTTGAATTACATATAAACTTCACCAGCCATCTTTAAAGTTTTCAATATACCTAAAACTCCATTCATATAAAAAAAATAATAATAACAAAATAAAGACAGTACACCAATACATATTCACCCTCCCTGAAGGGCTGATCACATGTAATTGCCTGGTGCACCGAAATGCGTATTTAGTCGACACTAAATTGTTTTTGAAAGCCTCCAATATCTAAGAGATTGTCTCCAAGATGAGGGGATATACTTCTGATGAAGGCTTTTGGAACTTCCTCTTTAGTTTTGTTTTGATTGAGTTTTTTTATATGTCGTTCTTCATAAAAAGTTTTGGAAGTCTTCCGTGTATTCACTTAATATTCTAAAATTATCATAAAACCGGATAGATATTGAATTTTGTTATTGAAAATGATCCAACTGTGTCATGTTAGCTCAGTAGTTATGATGCTACCATAACTACAAAATGTTGCAAACAATACTCATAACTTTTTGGGGAACCCTAGATTTTTTTTGAATAGATACCCAAATGAAACTTTTGTTTTACAATGCGAATTTTCAAATATCACCACCGATTCTCCAATAACATCTCCGAACAAATATCGAAGTAAGAAAATACCACGAACATTTCGAATTTAATTCAAACACAGACACTAGGGTATCTGCACCAAAACTTATTGCAATCCAGACATGCAAATGCGATAGAGACCGTAAATTGAATTAATTGCACAGATTCTACGAGGAACCGACCTCCTAGGTCTGTGTGGTCCATGAATTCCTATTATCATCTTGCTTTATGGTGGGAAGAAATCGGAGGTCCTAATCGAGAGACCTAAATTAGGAATTGGTAGGAGTGGGATGCGTGTGTTCTAATGCTTAAAAGGGTTCGGAGAAGGTATGTGGTTGTATGTCTTTGGTAGATAAAGCTGTGGGTGGTATTATAATAATGTCTTGAGCATTAAAGGTGGCTGATACGGAGGTACACTTTAAGTGAGTTAAAATTGTTATGATTTAAATGGCAAAAATACCTTATAAATGATAGAAATATGGCCTTGGCTTACAACTAGGTCATTCTTATCTATTCTCACCGAAAATGTTGATAACTATACACAAAGAGTGTAGATACAACACATTCTTCACTTGCTCAGGAAACTAAGAAAGTTCTTGAAAGGTACATAGACACATGTATATAGGTAGTATGAATTTGTAAGACCTCTTTCAACCAACATGCAAGCATCGAGACAAAAACTATAACTTTACATACTAACAACTTTATAGACGAATGCAGCCGATCAGCTATTTAACTATGCAAATCGGTTTCCGATAATGCGTCTCAGACAGTTTGCCGATTTCAACGTGTTACATCGTCAATGACAGCTTTATTCCTATTAATGGACGCTGTAAGGCTAATTTAGGTTCGAGATTGGACTTAGAAGAGAATTTAGGATTCTTAATATCATGATAAGTATCGAACAATGTTATGATTGATATACTTTGTGAAGTATTATTTGAACTAGCTCAATGTGGCATAGGACGTCCACCAACAAGGTGGACAGACGACCTTATAAAGGTCGCCGGAAGACGCTGGATGCAGGTCGCCTCCAACAGGTATCTGTGGAGATCTAAGGGGGAGGCCTATGTTCAGCAGTGGACGTCCTATGGCTGACATGATGATGATGATGATGAAATGTGGTTTGTAATGTAATGTAATGTATTTCTTATGAGATTTGGATCTCCTAGGTAGATGTATGTAGGTACGATGAAGTAAACACGTATGGTACATTATTATGTTTTTCTGTGAGAATGTCGTTCTTTGAATTCTTTATTGCTATTGTTGATGTAGAAGTTATACATTTTCTACGTGCACTACAATTCTTTGATAAATAGAATGTACTTGGGTCCTATTGTATTTGAAGTAGGACATCTCCATTCAGACTTAACTGCATCTTTATAAAGGAACAGTAAGTGTTCTGATAAAGTCGTTCCTTCCATATTGTTAACGTTGCAATTTTAAGACCTATTTTTTGTGCCGAAAGATATTTTCAAGCCAAGAAGAGCATTCAACCTCATTAGGTAAAGCAGTTCTTAATTTATTTTTATTTTTTTAACGTCTAAAAAGTTTCTCACCTCCATTGCTAGCAAAACCATTAAAATATCTATTACGAAAAAGTATAACTGACATTACAATCTGTCATTCGCAAGATTTTGAAAAACCCATATAAACAAAGTACTCTGTGAAAAATAACCTACACATGTCCAATTTCTGGGTAGGACCATAAAAATAAATAATATTAAAAGCAAAATTTCTAATGATAAGTATATAAGCAGTCGTGAGGAACAAAATATTAATTGACGATAAGATGAATCCTGCAAGTTACTTCGTGGCTCAGTTGGAGGAGAACCATCGGTTAATTTACCTGCTACTGTTGGTTATGTTCATAATCTTCATCTTTGTGGATGTGAGAGGCAAGGCTCCAGCCAAGGTGATGATAGTCGAGGAAATAGTGAACGACACTAAAGCCAGTGAGTCTACTACGTCTTCAAAGAAAAAAGCATGTGTTACTGAAGTTAAAGAATCTGTTTTGTTGAAGAAAGCGGAATAAATCATTGTATTCGGTTTAGCATTTTGTTTTATTGTTTTGGCGATGGTAGAGGGGCGCTTAGTTGTCTTTATTTATATTTGGTGTTCCTGCTTCCTTTGAAAAGTTTTCCAGAAAGGCTAGTTATAGTGATGCTAGTTTTTGTTTGTCAATATTTTTCTAATTCCTAGCTAGCTACTCACCTACCTCATTTTAAGAGAAGATTTGTATCAAATGCAGAATGATCACAAACTAAGCAACTGCTAGATTGCACACGTACATTCCCTAACATTATTACTGAAATTAAGTTGTGAACCTGTCTGTTTGCGTCAAACTGAATACTAGAGCTGTTATAAGTACATCTAAATCAATGTTGTTTATTGTAATGTTTATTTTGTTCAAAACAGCAACTATTCCAAACATTTTACCATCCAGCCGTATCAAATACCATAGGTACTGAATTTGCTCCACAATTCCTAACAATTTAGACAGACAACCAGTTCTAAGATTACATTTCCCATTCCCATTTAGAGGCAGCACCATAATGTACCATAACGCCCCATAACACAGGTTATGACAAGCCCATTAGTGCGCACTAGGCTTGTCTCGGTCGTGTGGCATTAGCTTAAGTGGCACATATGTTTTGTGATCATGGTTTAAAGCTGGGAGCTGGGAGGTACTGAATGGAATGAAGGTGCGAATTGGGAAATTGGGTTTTGCGGTGATCATTTTCGAAATTTCGTATTTTCAGTAGCCATCCTCATGATTTTAACTGATGAATGTGATTAAACAATACGCTCATAGAATGTCTATGTCCTTATACACATTTCATTTGAACACAAATATGTACTTATCGATCTACTTAAAATTAATGTCATGAGAAACTTAATTTACTTTCAAATACATAGTAAAATAGATGGTGACTCTGTATTAGGACTTTAGGATTTATAAAAGTAAGCACATATTTGATTTCTCAAGAACTCAATGTACTTTGTTTGTACAGTTATCTTTTTCAACCCAATTACCACCATTACAACCCCAAAAAGTCTAGTAACACTTAATTAAAATACCCTTACAACACAAGTTTAAGTGTTAAACAATTAATTTTGTCCACAAATCGGAACAACTTCAAGCTCCGAACTTGCTTGGCATGCAACCGCTATAGTCCAGAACTTGTCTGTTGCCTTGGCCTGATGCCACGGTTGGCTATAAAGATCGCTATCTACTGGATATCTAGTAGATAGATTTGTTTGTACTGCATTCTCACGGATTTGTAGCTGCGACAGCAGTTTTTGGTCTTAAAAATCCAAAAGTTTCATTGAAAACGGTAACTGAAGAGATTTCCTTTAAATTAAAATTTTAATTGCTATTCGTAATAATCAAGTCTTTAAATTCATATTTACTGAAAAAGGGCTACTAGCTAGGTCTCAAACGTTTACAATTAGCTATTTTAGTCCACTAGATTATATGACTGTGGTAGGTATGTGATTTGGGATTTGCATTGCATGTCTTCCTCTGTGATACTCCTCTATTCGACATTATCTCACTGTAGTAGCTTTAATTCCAGCTTTATCATTCATAGCCCAATCATACAAGATCTAAAACATACTTCCCAAGATCCAAAACCCAGTCACAATACCATCCGAGTTACGAAACACCATGGTTTTACAATCCACCCCATAAGGGTAGTCAAACGAGCGTTTTGAATGAAATCCAATCTTGCAGACTGTTGGCATCTCCTCATGCAATAAAAACTCTTTATTGATTGTAATGTTCGGGCACGGAAGTCTGGTGCAATGACATCCAGTCTGCTATGTGCGTTAAAAACTTATTATATCACTGGTATTATTTTGGTTTATGTGTCTGTCTGTAAATCTGTATTTTTGGTCCACATTTAGAGTACGTTTAGGGCCTTCGCCTTCTGAAAATCCGGTTCCCTGTAGACAAGTGTGGATGGCAGGTACATAGAGGTATATACTCGACAATCTATCTAGTTTAACTAAGCTTTAATCGTATTATTAACAAATACATATAAGACAATTAGGGAATCTTCGGAAAAATAAACTGTTTTACCCACAGACATAGCTTAAAGAAGTTTTAATTTCTTTACATACATAATTACTTATTTCATATTTTAGTTATACATATTGTATACCGAAGCCTCGTGACTTCCTAGATACAAGCATCAGCTATTGTTTCCAAATCAAATGCAAAAACGCTTCAGTTTTAATCAAAACAGTCGACGTCCATCAACAAAACGCTGTCACTCACTTTATCCCGTGCCCTAAAACAAACGAAATAAAAGTTAACTGCCCGTAATCAATAGATAATGCATAAAATACGACCCCGTAACAACTCCATGCATATACGTTTTTATTAGCTACACGACCAATGTAACTTGACCTCATACAAAACATAACTCTTTGACAAATTCCCTTGTGAAACAAAAATGTTAAAGACTTAAGAGGTCAGCTTAAAATTGTCGATCGGGAGTGAGTGTTAGGTGACCAAGAGTACAGTAAAAAATTTAAGGATAGCGAGATTTTTTGGCATCATAATAAAAATACTTGAATTTATTTTATGACAGCTTTTTATATTGTAGCTTTTGGAGTGGAAAAGATAAGCTTTTTGGGTAATGCAGATGTAATGTAAATGTTTATTTGTGGAGTTGTAAAATGCAGTAGGTATTATGATATAAGAAAGTGAATATTTTTTACGAGTGTAAAACGAGACCTCTAAATTTAGGGGTTCATTCATCTTCATTTCATTGAAAAGTTCATGGAGAAGAAAGTCCGTGAAGAAAACCATTTTAAGACGGTGAACTCAATTTTTGAAACTTTGCTACAAGTGCTACAAGTGATGTTACATAAGAACGTGAAAAGCTATATTTAAAATGAAGATTTTGACGATGAATAAAAATACATATTTAAGATTAAATGATTTAATAGTAGGTTAAGATTCTGAAAAAAAAAATTCAACTTCAACGGCACTCACGTAGTCAAAAGGAAGTGGCCACTTCTTTTTTTCATTTCAGGACTGTCCCACTAAAACCCAAAAACATGCTCACTGACCAAACTGTCACCCTGTATAGAGAGGCTTTGATAGATTTTGTCAGAGTTTTTTGCATGCAAATGCAATCAATCACGAAGATAACTGTCATTTAACAGATTGCCCGGGTGATGCGCGCTCTGCCCCGCGGTTTTGATTAAAATATCGATCTAAATGAATAATTGGTTTAGAGATTATGTATTTTTGATTTTGTTGTGACAATTTTGATGGTCAGTTCTAATTCTTTGCCCTTTTTTCATGTCTTTTTGTGTAATAAATGAGTCAGTTGGACCGTTTCATTAATACAGGTTCTAGTTCTTATTCAATTGTTATTAAAACTTTTAAAGAATTAGATTGAGGGAAACATTTGTCGTTCACTGACAAAGAAACAGGCGGTTCTGGTTCAATATGTTTCTTCTTCTGTCGTTTAAATAATTACAGATAAGCTGAAAAAATTGTCAGTCGCGAATTTGTAACTAGTTTTGATGTTTACTAGACGATTTTCCAGTAAACAATGACCCATGATACCTAATCTTGTACTCCCTTAACAGAATCAATATTAAAAAAACCAAGCAAACTTTTCCCTTTAAAATTTACAGCGCATACAATCTAGATGTCATAGGTGCTAGACTCAACTATGATATACGCGAAACACCTGGGTTGCAGCGCCATCTGCCGGTATTCGACGCAGTAATTAAATCCGCCATACGCTGCCCCACGTTGGATGGTGGCCAATGGTGTTTTTCTATGAGATTTATGTTGAAATAATGATAGGCCGCGAATATGGTCGCTGGTAGCTTTATTTTTTAGTTCCGCGAGAATTTATAGGGAGCGAGGATTTTTTCGGGAAAAGAATGCGGGATTTTTTGGAAAATTCTGTGTAACTTTATTTCTCTTTATATTTTTTCAACTTTTATTGTGAGCATATTTTGTGCGTCTGTATTGAATTTAAACACGGAGATTTCTCGTAAATATAAGTAAAAATGCATAAATGAAGTTTACCAGACCGCCTTCAGCTTAGAGTACGGACCGTCATGCAATTTTTTTGCTAGAATGCGCGAATCTCACTATATACTAGACCGATTAGAAAAAATCTTACATAGCCCAGTTATCAACGCAGGCTATGTGTAAGCTGGAACGGAACACGGGTAAAATCTCTTACAGAAGCTGGTGTCAGATATACCTAACATACGACTTATAACTTTTAAAACACGCATCGTCACGTCATCACACTATGCTTACCCCCAAGCGAATCCAATTTGACTAATGGAAAAACGAATTTCGCAAATGGATACGGCTATGCCCTTTGATGCTTACCCTAGGTCTGTTTACCCTATGGCCTTATGCTTTGTGATAATTCGTTTGTAATCTGTTGGAATTACCTAGTACTTTTTTTGGAAGACTTAATTAGCTGATTGTGAGGCTAAAAACAAATGACTGCGAAAGACATGGCAAGTGAGAATCAGTGGCACTGCCATTGCGTTGTAATGAATACATATTTCTATTTTTATGTTATTTTTATTCCTCAAGCGCCATTTTTCCATTGAGTCTGAAGTTATAGAGGTACAGAAAAATTGCTGTTTTTATTTGAACTATTTACCTGCTAGTTTTAGCTGCTCTTTTTCGGTAACCATGAAAGAATACGCCACGATACATCCCCATAGCACTCATGTAGCACCTTAATTGAGAGTTCAATGAGATCTAAATTCATAAATAAAGCATACTTACCTACTTCCTTAATAAGTTCTAATCATCCTCAAATAGGAAACATTATCCTCGACAGTTAAAACAGCATTCATTAAATAGTAATCACATAGCAACTCTCACGGTGTCCAGACATTGACGTCACAATATCTCGTAAAACACAATTTAATTAACTACAAACATAGTAGACAATAGATGAACAGTACACAAACAAACATACATTCAGTAGGTACCTACGTACTTCGTTGTATCAATCATGAACAAGAATAAAATAATCGAACAATACCATCTTGGGACATCAATAGAACGTTATGTTAATATTGTTGTGCACAGAGTAGTGAAAAGACAGAGAGTGCACAGATACTCGTAAAAAATCGTATGTTAAAATGATGTAATTATTTGTCACTTACTGTTTTCCGCGGTCGCACTCTCGTTTCGTTTTGAATACGTTCGGTATAATCATCGGCAGGGATATTGAGCCCTGACCTTCACCTGCGCAGAAGCGATTTATTGGTTTATTGCCTTATGTGTACAGTGCGCAAAGCGATCCCCACTCTTCCGCCGAGAGCTCAATATCCGTGCCGATAACTATACCCGGATCAAATGTAGCTAATATCACTCGGGGATAGTGTAGCTTACCAACAGTCAACGAGGTTTTCAAATGGGTTAGGAGTTTCGGAGCCTTGTAGGTAACTAACAAGCAAACGTTCTTTTCGTCTTTATTATATTTCTATATGTAGATACTATAGATTTGTCATAACATTAAGAACTAAGTAAATAATGGGCCAGGCAGAAATTATTGATAGACAAGCGCCAAGCCGAACACCGAACAATTTATTTAGCAGGCTTCTTACGACTGATCTTTCATGTTATGCCGTGTGATAGTTATAAAGTTATAATTATCTGCTGTTTATAAATAAATCGATCGCTTCCAAGGCCATTATCAATGAGAAACAAGTTTTTTTTGCATACTCACGAACTATGGTAACTTTTGTCCGCGGCGTCACTTGATTTAAAATATCTTCTGTTCTAACTATTTAAAGTCTACCTTATATCTACTTCACAAAAATATTTGTAGGTACCTAGTCTTTAATTGTTATAAGAATTTTCTATTACCTACCCGTCTAAGTAGTTTCAGAGATTAGTTTTCCATTACACACAAACAGACAAACAACTGCTTTATTTACTGTCATTGTATTAAAGTAGGTAAAAATTGAACAAAATCTCGACACATTTTTTGTTCACAAAAACTAATCTGTACACATTAATTGAGAGCTTGTACCATAAGGTGGTTCAGTTGATACGCAACCGTCTCGTGCGCATCGTCAATTGACGATTGTAGCACAATTGTTCAACTCGCGCGCAGCTGCGGTTTTAGTTCAAAATCGTTCTGAAAAACGAGTTGTGTTTTGTTTTAGTGGTATTCAATAATGATAGTGTAGTGTGCATTTAGGTGTTTTTTAGTATATTCATTAAATGATAGTGTTATTATAGTTTGTAGCAGAGGTGTTGTAGATTTTATTTTGTGTTCCCTGAAGGAAAAGTGTTCGAAAGTGATTGTGGTTGTGTATTATTGTGGATGTGATGTACTATAACAATTATAATTCTTCTCAAAATAGTTACAGTAATAATGGACATTATATCAAGGTTTGTGTTTCATTTTAACTATGTAACAGTTTAAAAGATTTTTTATGCTGCTCAGTGAAAATGAGGGGATAGTAGTAAGTGTGGTAATAAGCAGCACTTAAAAGCGAACGATTGTACATACATCATTATCCGAGGCTTCCAGTCTAACCGGATGCAGCTGGGTACCAGTGCTTTACAAGGAGCGACTGCCTATCTGACCTCATCAACCCAGTTACCCGGGCAACCCAATACTCCTTGGTTAGACTGGTATACATACCGTGAATGATTGTACATAGGTACCTTACCTAGTATTTTTCTTAATACTTTACTGTCTGTTGTTAAACAACCTATGTTTGATTTAATACAAAAACAAAACACACACAATTCACCAACAGAAAAAAAAATATATTAATCAACCGCCACGCTCCGTGTAACGTTCTCTCGTAAGATCGCTCCGTATCTCGACCGCGTGATAGCTGAACATTTGTTCGTGACGTCAGCACACCTGTGAGCGGTGCCGTAGCGTAGCCTAAAGATAAATGGACGCGTCAGGTACCTCTGTTTTTGCTATTGTCTGTGCTTTAGGATTTAGTATACAAATGGAGATATGTGAGGTAGTCTGTTTTGTGAACCAGATGTTGAAATGTGTGAAGTGGGCGTGTTTTGGAAGCAAGTTGAGGTTTCGAAGTTTCTTGCTGGTTCTTATCCGTTGGTTGCAATACTTGGAACAGTGCAACTAGCTTTTGACGGTTCATAAGAACCTGAATTTGGAATAAGAACCTTGGTTTGAAATAGAAACTTCCTCCAATAACTAGGTACCTACATAGTAAGTACTTTTTAAGCGGGCTGTTAGTAAGACTGATTATCAGACTTTCTGGCTTCTAACTACCCACAACTGCTGCCGAAAATATACAAATTATGCGTGCTTTCCGAAATACCCGTCGATTCCTCGACATAGTTAGTTCTTACCCACAAGCTCCTACTCTCAAATACTTGACTATTCATAGAAACTATATTCCTACCAGTCTACAACACAAAACAGTGTAACGTAAAACCCCCTCCACACGATCACTTGTTATTAATAAGGGGCACATCAGACACACGACAATGACACCAATTTAGGTTAAACGGTTCTAATGACGCTCGCTTATAACGATCTACGCGAATTAGATAACTACACACTTCCAAACGTTATTTCCTAGGAATATTTGGGAAATAAGCAGGATACTAAATTAAAGGAAATTATAAATAGGATCCTACAATATATCTGTAGTTACTTACTAGTAGCTTTGTTTTAAGTAACTTTCATCATCATCATCATCATCATCATCAGCCTATCGCAGTCCACTGCTGGACATAGGCCTCTCCAAGTGCACGCCACTGAGATCGATTTTCGACTGCTCGCATCCAGCTCCTGCCAGCCGTCTTGCGCAAGTCATCACTCCACCGTGCCTGAGGACGTAGTAACTTTCATATTAAAGCACAATTTACTGACTTAAACAATTATAATGTAGGTCACAATGAAGTTTATAAAATGATTTCTTCAATATTTTCAACAAGTTTATATTAATTGTAAATGTTATCAAGAGTGATGTGATTACGTCATTAAAATTATAAACATGAGTTTTATGTTTAGAGAAGGTGACGGACAGAATGCTACTTTGCCTTTTTAATATTCATAGAAATTCCTAAATACATCAATTGAATGCCTGCTAAAATAAGAGGTAATATCGAAGCAATTAGGCACTAAAACTTTATTGGTATCCATTTTTATATCCACTAGCACGCAACGAAGTGACTTTTGTCCCTTTTTGCGTTCCGGTGCGATACGACATCATAATATATTTGTTTCTTTCTATTACACGGTGTTTTAATACCTTTTCTCTTTTCTACACGATTCTTAATACATTTCTTCATGCTAAAATACGACAATAGTTCCACAATGGTTCATTCGGATTGAAAAAATAATGTCAAAGTCAGTCGTTCGTTGGTTTTCGCGCGTTAGGCGGAAGAACATTTCTTCAGACCAAAATACTCTTCAATTAAATAAAAACAACGCATCAACAAGATTGAGGTCTTAAATTGTCTTCGAAGGTCCACAAGGATAGGCCATCAATCAGCCGACGACAGACGAATGGGTTCCGGGACAAAGGGCTCTTCAGAATTAAAAACAAAAACAACTAAAAAACGCGAAACCTTCTCTAAGTGGTCGTAGATTTACGAGACTAGGGTCTTATTGTGATGGTAATTGATAATTGTATAGTCATGTGATGTGTCATTAGTGGGCAATTAAGTGGGTTTCATTTAGTATTTGTGGAGTTTTAATAGGTTTTCTGTGTCTTAGGGTATGGTCTAATAATACATAGACGTGGAACTATGGTCCTTGATACAGATAATCTTGAAGGTACGTAAAAATCTCTTTTATTCAACTTTATAATTTACTAAGAATGGGAATGAAATGGGAACTTTTTCATTTAACTGGGTAAAAAGTACGCCATCGCCTTCCTCGATGAATGGGCTACCTAACACTTAAAGAATTTCTCAAATCGTACTATTAGTTACTGAGATAAGCACGTTCAAGCATACAAACTCCACTTTATATTATGTCCTAAGTCTAGATGTTAAGTAAATTCCTCAACAAACAGACTCCATCTGTAAACGAAACAGAAAACGCTCCACTACAAACCCCGTACATTGGTTATTCAATTAAAAGGCAGTAATTATTCTCAATTTTAATTTAGCGCCGACCAAAGAGAAATGTAAAACCTACCCGGCTGCAGACCGATTACACCATTTTGAAACGAATCGTTGGAAAAAGTGTAAAAAGGAATGGAAAAAGAAACTACAAACTACAGGCTTTGTATTAATCGGTTGGGAACTGGTAAAGAGTGATCTGTAGTTGATAGCAATTTTTTGTGAAGAATTTTTATCGGTATCTCTTGAATATTGCTTTTATATTTAACGTAGTTTAAAATTCGGTCATCAGAAAAAGGAACTTACTGATGAATGATAAATGAATCAGTAGGTAGTTTTATCGTGAAAATGGGGCAAAAGTTATACATAGTTATAGCTGGATCGGGCTGACTGAAAATACTGCTGGGATTCACCTTCTGACTAAACTGTCGACCAACCACCGAGTGTGCAGGGGTAGGCTCAAAACAGACAGCCATACTTTCATAACAGGACTTCCATACAGGGTCGGTCATAGCAGGTCAAAATCTCCGAAACAAATGACTGTCACCCGGGCTTCCCTGCTGGAATAATAAGCAAACTTTCAGTGTCTCCCGTTAATTATCATCTCGATCTCCGACACGTGATGAAGTGCCCTACACGTTAGATTAGCCATTGTCCGCTAATGATGGATGAAAGAGGGTGAGTTGCGAGTGGTGTATGTCATAAGCGGTTGCGGGAACGAACGAGGGTGTGACAGCAATGGTTGTGAGCTTTTTTTATTGTTTTGGTTGTCATTATTATAAGTTTGATTATAATATTTGTCGCTAAACTTCAGTCTTATTGATTTTGATTGATGGGATAAGATGAACGAGTCGGCATAAACCCCGCAGTTTTCAGAGGTCAATGTTGCAACAGACAGCCCCTGAAACGTCTACCATTTTCTCACCTGGCTGTAAAATCGTTGTTTGGATCGTTTTTTATAACAAGATAGAAAAAAATTGTTGAAAGCTTATTGAAATCTTTCATAAAAGTGTAAAAGCCAGGGTATCAATCATTTGACCGCAAACTTTTTAAATGTTACCAGTACTTTCACTTACCTACAAAATCGCTTTTTCTTATACTTTGTACCACACACCACTCTAAGGTTTCATAGGGTCTCTGTATAATTCGTTCGGGTTAATCTCGCGTTATTGTCTAAAGGTACGGGGGTTCGAGTACGGTCACGGTAGCTTTGTCAAAGATACATGAGTGTGTACTTGTGTTGAGTGACAGTATGTATGTACGTCTATGTAGCGTGTGTGTGTGTGTTTAAATTGGGTTGTGTATTGAAGATTTGGTTAAGTATTTAGTGTTGTTTTGTTAATGATTGGTTTATAGGTGTTAGTTCTGAATGAATAAAGTCAATCTATGTCAGGTATGTATAGGTAGTTTTATCATCATTGCTTAACAATTTGTATGTTTTTACATCGACCTTTTTACATCAACATTTTCGATTTACTTTCTAGATTCAGTCTAGTTGTAAGTTTTAATAAATATAATTTCTAGGTTCGGTCATTTACACATACAATGTATGTAAGTGACTTTTGAAGTCGTGTAAATCAAATAAATAAATAAATAAAATGTAAGGTATGGATGACAATGTATTGTTATGATTAAAAAAAAAAATTAAAATCAATTCCATTACGTCTACCTACTATTACATAGTAAAACAAGGTAAAACCCCCATAAATAATGACAGCGCGATACAATAAGGCTGGTAGACGAATGATACAAGACAATGGTAAGACAGTCGTCCACAATTGCACAATGGCACACTTCTCCGATTGCGGGGAGTGGTATAAAAGCGACAACACAATCTAACGGTTTGTGTACATATTTGAATTGTTTGATGGATTTTTATAGGGGTTTATGGGTGACTCTGCTATGTATATTATGGATTTAGTATAAGATGTGTTGTATGTTATGTTTTACGAGATAACTTGCGTTTTCAGGTATTTTAAATGTTAGTAGTTAAATATCGTGCATCTGGTAAAAAGTAACCTTCAACTTTCCTCAGTAAATGAGCTATACTTTTTCAAATCGGTCTAGTAGTTCTTGAGATTAGCGCGCTTGAGAAAGATTAGATATTCTGAGAAAATATGAATTTGATATTGCCATGTAAATCAATACATACTAGTATAAAACAAAGTCGCTTTCGCTGTATGTCCGTATGTATGCTTAGATCTTTAAAACTACGCAACGGATTTTGATGCTGTTTTTTTTAATAGATAGAGTGATTCTTAAGGAAGGTTTGTATGTATAATACATGTAAGTACCACGGGCGAAGCCGGGGTGGGCAGCTAGTTATAAACAAATGGGAAGTGATATAAAAAATAAACATAAAAATTTTGTATTTTCTCACTCCTAAAATAAAGACAAGTATGTACAATCACAGTTGAGCAATTCTTCCAAGTTGACATCTCGACAGGGGCGGTACGAATTTATTGAGCACGTGAAAAATGATACAAGCGCGGTGACAACCCTACGGGGGGCTGTGAGATATTGATGTACAATGCTTAATTGAAATAAGCTTGTTTTACTTTTATAGCTTACTTGTGCAGGAGTAGACCAGAAAATGTATAAGTCAAGTAGCTCCTACAAGACGCGGGTGAAGCCGCTGGCATATATAGTCTATACTTATAATAAATCTGTAGAGAGGTCAATTCTGTACATTAAATATATTTCCAAAATATCTATCAGGGGGTGATTAGTGATCGATACTGATGCCAAAAATGCAATCAGTAAAATTTTTGTCTGTCTGTCTGTCTTTCTGTCTGTCTGTCTGTCTGTCTGTCTGTCTGTCTGTCTGTCTGTATGTTCGTTATGGAAACAAAAACTACTCGACGGATTTTAATGAAACTTGGCACAAATATTCTTCATACTCCTGGTCAGGTTATAGGATACTTTTCATCACGCTACGATCAATAGGAGCAGAGCAGTGATGGGAAATGTTGTGAAAACGGGAGAAGTTACTCCATTTTTTAAGCTTTCGTGACGTGTGCAGCCTTAGTGGTTAAAGCTAAGTAGTAATAGCCTGGTGATTATTATTACTTCCTCTCTTTGCACAAAGTCCGAATCTAACGCGGACGAAGTCGCTGGCAGAAGCTAGTCTAGAATAAAGGAAGATGTGACCAAAGAATGAATGATTGACATATCATCCTCAATTAATTTATTCACTACATTAATGCTGTATTGAGTCCCACTTAGGGTTACCAGATGAAAAAATCAAAAGTCCGGAGAAAAGGCCTGATTTCCATGGAAAAGTCCTGAGATTTTCTACAGATGAGAATTTTCTCTCAAAAACGTTTTATTATCGTTGTATAGGTACAGTGCGGATCTTGCGCACTTGTTACCAAAAGAAGATTGTTTTTAGTTCGTTTTACTTCGCTAAATAAGTATTGATTTTAACTGCAATTGTTACCAAAAGAAGATTATTTTAAGTTTGTTTTCAATTAATACATTAATACATGTATTAATTGAAAACAAACTTAACATATTAGTTACAATCAATACACGTATTGATTTTAACTACATACAATTTTTACCGAAAGAAGATTATTTTTAGTAGTTTAATAAGAGAGATCTTTAAAATGTAACCTGTTCTTTATTCAAAATCCTGAGCTATCACTAGATTTGCTAAATCCGGCCGGAAACCTGAGAAGAGTCGAAAAATCCTGAAATCTCAGGACAAATCCTGAGATATGGTAACCCTAGTCCCACTAGCGTCCGTCAGCGGTGTCACCTGCATCATACTTACGCACTGAAACAATTTGTCAAATCGGTCCAGTGGTTCTAGATATTAGCTCATTAAATTAAAAAGATATGTAAAAATGATCATTATATAGAAACTTAATGTTCGCATATAGAAACTTAATGTATAACTTAACTTACCTTTTACTTACATACACTAACAAAACAGCATTCCATCAAAGTTATCGAGCAATTACAGGGGATACAGTACCCGTATGCAGTCACATCTCCCCTCGAAGATGTTATCTTGTTGAATGATTAGCTGGACACCGACCTGATCCTGACACTCCTGGCTAATGACCGACAGCGTTGGACGATGGACGATGGACAGTGGATAATAGTGTGCTCCCATACTTAGGTACTAATATTATAAAGAGAATTTGTTTGTTGAACAAGCTGATCTCGCTGATAGGCGGATCTGAGGAATTCTTTCAGCGTTAGATATATAGCTCATTTATTTCCGTTTTAACCACACACTTTATGTAAATTAATTGCGTTCTTCGTTGTTCTCTCTGCGGTTTAAATATTCTATAGGTTAAGTGTTAAAGTTTCAATTCTTACTACTTGTTGGCCTACTGGCCTATTAACCAATTTTGAATTTGGAGTACTTAAAAAGAATAATATATAATAAAAATGGGTTGTCTGTGTTGTGTCATGTCATTGTGCTTTCATGAAAATGTATTTATAAATTTTCTCCTAAATAAATATTATTGTGGATTCTATTGTGTGTTACTCTCTGGAGTGGGAAGAAGCTCCCACTAATATTAAGACCTATAGACAAAGTAAATGCTCTAGTTCTATGTTCCTTTGGTATCTCAAGCACACTCTGACAACCGCATTTTGGAATACATCAAGACGGAATTTATTTAGAAGTCTTTTACTCCTCGCGTATCTCAGTACAAAACTGGCTCAGTAAAAATCTTATTTTTAAAAGCTTGCTTCCCCAGGCATTAAGAATATTTTACTCAGTACTAGAGTTGAACCGAATCCCCTGTAATTCCTATACTTACGTAAAACAAAAGCCGTCTCATAAGAAGTCGGTAATGAAGTCATCCATTAACAAGAAACAAGTGAGAGTAGTTCATGTGTATCAACGTCCAATATTGTTGGACATTAATACTGCGATTATTCCGAAAGATTTCACCCCCTCGGGAACATAACTATTATTTATTAGCGCATGCGTGCTACGTGGCGCCATCTAGCTGAAATTATAGTGTTAGGAAACTTATAGACAGGTTAGTTAGGTTGATTTTTGAGAAGGAAGTTACGTAAGATGATAGAGGATACGGCAAACATTACCAACTATTGATGAGAGGATTTTTCGTTATGATCGACAACGTTTTAATTTTAGGGCCTAGAACAGTTTTAATTACTATAGTTATGATTGTAGGTACCTACATACAGTATATACTTACTGAACTGCATTAATTTTCACTTTAATAAACTGAATAGGTAAGGTGACTTTTGCCTTAGGTTTCTTCAGTTAGTCAATCATATATTTTACAAAAAAAATCCTTGCTCACAATTTATAGAGGGTGTCACACTATCTAACCCTTCCTAACTCTACACAAAATTTCTGTCGCACTTTCCATTGTTCTTATTCATTGAAACGTCTCGCAAAAAACTCATTTGCCGTTCTAATTGCCTCTATCACTTCGACATAAGGTGCATTTTGGCTTAACTAGTTTATATTTATCTTGGTATCGGAGGGTAGAAGCATTGTTCGCGAGATTTCGTTCGGAAACCTGTGCCCTTTGCTAATGAGCCGATGGTGCGGAAGTGGGCTGTGTTCATCATATTTATGTGACAGTTTATGAATGATAATGGCGATCCATTCATGATTATTGACACCTATTGTTTTGCGTCTATGGCGATGGGGTTGATAGACAAAGAAAAGATGAGATAGGTATTTTTTAATGTTTTTAGTAAGGGTTTGAATACAGGTCTGGACAAAATAGCATCTGTTTCTACGTTGCATGCTATTTAGATAAATAGGAATGTCTATTTAGATGAAAGTCATGGTAGTAGTTGGTCAACGTCCGGTATTAGACCCAGTAAATCTTTGATTGGTTTCACGATTTCCATTAGGTACATTGTACCTTTAAAATAACTATCACCGGGCCAATATCGGTCGACAATTGTGTCTGCAGTGTGAAAGCTTACCTTTTCGATCACTATACAGAATAGATAACTAATAATCTTAATCTATATCTATATATATAAAAATGAAACCCGCTTTCCGTTGTCACGACATAACATGAAAACGGCTTGACCAATTTGGCTGAAAAGAGGGGAGGTAACTTAGACCCGGGAGAAGGTTTTAGGATAGTTTTTGTCACCATCCGGCTACGGGACGCGGGTGAAACCGCGGGCGAAAGCTAGTATATTGTAAACAAAAGGTTGACACCAAAATTTTCAAAGCATTATTTATTACCATAACACAAAAGCCTTCATAACATCCTACTAAATAAATTTTCATAAAATTTCGCACGAACTTCGGAACAAAACTTTAAAATTATCAAAATTCCTTACATAACGCTCGCTTTAGATAAATGTAATTCTTCGCATATTTCTGATACTACCCTGTAGGGGGCGCTGAGGGCGCTTCCGGCTAATGACAGTGGATAAACGACGTCACATCCGGTTAGCTTTGTGCTCGATCGCTCCATTTCCTTCGGAGAAGACTTCAGACACGTTTAATGGGTGCATTTGTTAAATAGATGAGTTCACTTTTATTGTGATATTTGTTAATTTTAATTGTGTTATTACTCAATTATGTTACCTATCTGAAGGATTTTTCAAAATGACTATAAAGGCACTAAGCCTGGTTTGAGTATGTTTTCTCATCCAATGGCCATTCTTAATTTAGGCAGCATATGTATAAAAGGTACAGGATAGAAATAAAGAATCTCATATTATTTTAACAAAGATGACTATTTAATAAGAACCATATCATTATATGTTTATAATTCGTTATGTAATAAAATTAAGAACCAACACTTCTACTAATACATGACTTACACCTTCCGTTGCACACAAGCTACTTAGGTGCTTTATGTATCGACTTACACCTTCTTTAGAGTAAAAACCTCGTAAGTCTTAAGGACGTCACTTTTTATGAGAAAGATGTTAAGGTATGCTTTGCCAAGTTATATCTTCCTAGGAACGCAATAGAATGAAACAAAAATGCATTTCCAAGGTTCTCAGTCTAAGACGACCATTTACAAACTCATGACGCCCAAACTCTTCAAATCACAACTTCCATCATTAATCGGAAAGCACCATTAAACTCAGAATTGCCACTCAAACGCTCTAATTATAATAGTCGCATCGTTAATTTCGCGCGAAATCAAGAAAATACCCGTAAGTTACGAGCTTCGAGGGCAAAAATAATTAAAAAAATACAAAATGGCGCCTTTTAATGACCGGTTTTTAAGTAGCTGTAGTGGCCCATCTTTTTATTTTGATGGTGAATGTTTAGGAGTTCTATGTAGGAATTTTGTGTGAAAAAAACTCTGGGTGATTTTCTCATGTAGGGTAGGGTAACATTTGGATACGTGCCATAAAATATTTCTCGTTGGCAAATAAAATCATATAGGTAATTAATTGTTAGGAAAAAACATATTTCAATATTTTACTTTAAGATATTCAAGATATAGATACTCAAGATGCCAATAGGAAATAAAACAAGGAATACGTTAACTTTTCATTTATTTATTCAATAATTTATGGACACAGTAACAAAACCATAGGAACAGAAATAGTAGCAAAAAGAAGCACATAGGCTCTCTTATGTATTATGTAATCTCTTCGTACTCAAAAATGTATATCTTCATTTTCGTAATTCTTCTTATCTTCTTGTTACAGGAACTTTTGGAAAAGCGCATCAAGCAGTTGGAAGCTCAACTGGAAGAAGAGAAGAGAAGGACGCAGAGGGAACGGATGGCCGTCACTAAGTTGCAGAACAAACTTATTAAGGTAAGTTTCAAAGTAACTTGTTTTTAACAATGTTTCTTTGTTTTATAAACTTAACACACTAAACACTAAACAGGTTGTGGAAAAATTGGAGATCAGCTTCAAATAGTCGGGTAGAACTAAAATCTGATGTATGCTGTGCGCTAAGTGATTATATGTTTTGTCGTTATGTACTTAAATTAGCTGTCCCCGCATCTACACCGATAAAACTTATTTTATAAACCATCCATGATCCATTTTTACAAAAGCAAAGGCAACATTTTTCATTTAACAAATAAAAACTTTTTTAGACCATTTTTCGTACACAGAAATATCCAACTGCATCTTTATACCACTTAAAATAAACCCCTTACATTTTCAATAAAATAAACAAAGGTACTCCAATCATCTTCAATCTACAGAAACAATAGACAGCCGGCTGATTGGAACCTTTTAAAGGATTAGGTATGACTGAGAGGAGAATTGATTGAATTTTTCGTTTGCACTCAATCTGAGAGGGTAATCCTGCCGTTAAATATAGCTGTTAGATAGAAACAATTATGTGATGTCGCCGTGTCGGTTGCTATGGTTACCTGGGTAAGAAAGGGGGTTTTGTGATTCGGCGAATCAATTTTGACATGTTACACTTACTTAAACGGTCGTTCAATTGTTGATATTGGTAAATATTTTTTTTTGTATTTTCCATGTTGTACACGTGTGGAAATTGCACATAAAACATATTTCAAAATATAAGTAGTTTCATATCGAAGTAGAAAGAAAGAGTTGATAATTCATTTCATTTCACAAAGTCACAACACGCTAGCTAGCCACTTTATTTGTAATTCACTTTAAAAAGCATTCTGAAACGATGGAATGTTATGTTACACTTATCCCAAGTAAAATTCGTGTTCTTTAAATTACCTACATAAAGAGAACCACAAAATTCCACTATAGTCATTGGCAGGGATATTGAGCCCTGCAACCTTCACCTGCGCAGAAGCGATTTATTGGTTTATTGCCTTAAGTGTACTGTGCGCAAAGCGATCCCCACTCTTCCGCCGAGAGCTCAATATCCGTGCCGATAACCATACAAGCCCTCAGTAATAAAACACCCATCGTCACAATAGCTAATCACGGTATACTGAACCCGTTTACACAAGTACTTCGCTCAACAGACTTCACCTTAACGATCCGACACTTGTCAATATTTGGCTTCTATTAATTAAAGCTCTCCCCTATAGGCGGCCGATTCGAGGAATCTCGAGCTTAACTACATAGACTAAAAATATAATATTGTGCAGATGCGATACAATTCTCATCAACTGAGAGCTCCATAGGTAGCTAATAATAGTAATTTTACCTACAATGTTGTTGAAAAGAATGACAATGAACGCACTTGCTGAAAATCTAATCAAAATTAAATCGGAACGTATCCTTTCGGTTAGGCTTATAAACATCTATACTAATATCATAAAGAGGAAAGCTTTGTTTGTTTGTTTGTTTGGTTGTAATGAATAGGCTCAAAAACTACTGGACCGTTTTTAAAAATTCTTTCACCATTCGAAAGCTACATTATCCACGAGTAACATAGGCTATATTTTATCCCGGTACGGGCAGTAGTTAACACGGGACGCGGGTGAAACCGCGGGAAAACGGCTAGTAATAGACTAAATAGAGTGAGTATTTGTAGGACTTTAAAATATCATAAATATATTTTAAGAATATCTGAGTTTCTAATGAAAGTAAAGAACTGAATATTACTGAATCACAAAGATTCATTAGTCTATTGCTAGACCAGTTTTTTTTAAAGAAAATAAATATTATCTTCTTATTTCATGAGTTTTTCTTCAAATTAACTAAACTCAAAAAAGGGAGGTTCTCAATTCAACTGTATTTTTGTCACAATAAACTGTCCTGTCTCAATTTCTTACTCTATATCCCTGTCTATATCGATTGTTCAATTAAAATGGTGTTCGGAAAAATCAGCAGAAAATGTTTTTTTGCTTGATTCAGCTTCCGTGAGCCAATAAACGATATAATACTTATTTTAACTGACTTTTATTGATGTTTGCCGGGATATTGAACTGGTGTTTAAACATGGTACTGGTTTGCTTACAATACGTAGTCATTCAGGAATATTTGTTTAAGAGTAGCACACTGCAGACTAAACAGTTGGCCTACAGTTAGAAAACGATTGTCTATATATATAAAAGAAAGTCGTGTTAGTTACTCCACTTATAACTCAAGAACGGCTGAACTGATTTAGCTGAAAACAGGCAGGGAGGTAGTTTAGAGCCAGGAGAAGGACATAGGTTAGTTTTTATTACAAAAAATAAAAATAAAAAATACAATTTATTCCGGACATACAGCGCCATCTATTGTTCAAACCAAAAATCTGCCGGATGACACTATTCCACGCGAACGAAGTCGCGGGCAAAAGCTAGTTTTTAAATAAAATCTTGATTCCTATCAAAGTTTTCAGTCGGTTTGATATAGGTACCTGATTTTTATAACGTTCGTACTCCCATTCATCTTCATATTGCTTTATGACCCAAAACTATCGTCCGACTAAAAGTTTGTAGTGTCTGCACACAGCGGGCGCGGCGCGACGGGACGGGACGGCGACGCGACGCTGAGCAGTTGTAATGTACTAGATATTACGGACGACATCACACAGAGCCGTCCCGCTCGGCACGACGATCTAGTACATTGCGTCGCGTCGCCGTCCCGTCCCGCCGCGCCGCGCCCGCTGTGTGCAGAGACCATAAAGCGTGTTTGCAGTTGAAATTTCAATAAATCGATGTTATTCTGGTCAAAGGGATGAAAAAATGCTTCGTTTATAGAGGGTGCTTGCCTCGTATTGTTGTTTTTTTTTGTTTTTAGGTGCTGCTATGACAAAACTGATGTTTTGGAACAATGGGGTTAATGTTTTGAGTGTTCAATGGAAAAGTAGACAAGGGAACTTGCTTTATTCAAACCGATTGGACCCAATCCCGAACTACATGTTAAAAATTGAATTTGTTTTTCATGTAATCACTCTTTTTCAATGACTTCGAACATCACATTGATTACTGACGCAAAAGCCAGCTTGTCCCGTGTCCAGTAGAATCTACTCCGTGCAACTGGATAATAATATGAAGCCTCGCTCTAGAAATGGGCTATCTCTGAAAGATTTTTCCAATTGGTCCTACAGTTTTTCAGATTAGCGCTTTCAAGCAAAGAAACGAACTCATCAGTTTAAAACTATTAGTATAAATGTCTTAACCGGCTTTTACACCACGAATTTGTGTTCTTAAAATACTTTTTAGAATCCCTTACTTAAAAAAAATCTAGTTACTTGACTACAAGATACAGTTACTTACAATAATCTTACAGTAAGTGTCGCCATCTATATCGTCTTGCCGTTTGCCGAAGCTTGCCGCAGTTACAGTAACTTGTAACGATCCAATTAGAGCCGCGGCTGTGTCTGCGGTTTGGGTTCGATTCCCATTTTGATACAGACATTTATTATACGTAGAGAAGAGGTCATTTGTCGATTGTGGTCCTGTTGATCTTAATCAATAATAATTATCTTATTAGTATCTGTTTTGGAAACGAATTCACATATACCAAAATTTATAAGAGAAGCAAAGAAAATTAAATATGTAAGGGAAAAGCACCTATTTCCGTTAAGGTACCCGTACCCGTTAAAAGTCAGTTTTTTGCTTATTGCATTTTTCTACCAACAATTAAGTAAAGTTTGCGTATGGCAATACCTTTTCAGTAATATTTTGTACTATTATAAAGGCAATATTGTCCAATAAGTTTAATATCTTCGAAAATATACGGTGACAAAAGTTTGTTATGTGAAAAATTAAAGTTCTGACAGTGAACTCCGAAGCTACCACGTCGCATTGACGAGCTAGCCATTCTGAGACGGATAGCTTTAAAGTAAGAGTGTTAATTTTTGCAAATATTTGAATATATTATTTTTCGATGTAACCTATAAATTGTGCTGAATCTAACTGAGAAATATTTTTTTTTGCCGTTCACATCTATTGGTACCAACAAACCCCTACTTGACCCAATACCCGTTAAAATCGTAGTTTTTTTACCGGTTATTGGTACACGATGAACCCGGTAGCAGACGTTGTACCGAAACCCGTTATTGTGTACTTAATACCTTGAAATAAGTCTCATTTTCCTTTGAAACCGTCGAATATAATGCCGGATATTGGGACTTGCATTATAAGTTGCATGCAAAACCCGATATCGTCCTTATTGCCTTTTGTTAAGTTCTCTTTTCCTTCGATTCACTACAATTTTGTTTGTATGTGTAATTTCTATCATATAAACTCTTTATTTAATCATTTATCACCGTGTTTCCGATATTTGAGGCATTATTTTTAATTATACTGCCCTAACGGACCCTCAGAGTCAGAAATCCATGGCATACCTCACATTTGTTCAGGTTTCAGGCGACAAAACATTGAAATCGAAAGTTGTCAGTTTCTTTCACACTTGTAATTCTATAGTAAGTATCTTGTGTATAGTGTAAATATTATACATATATGTATACAAATTTCAGTATTATATTTTATTTATTAATTACCTATTTCACCGGTTGCAGTCACAAGAAATATTTTTAAAGTAAGTATTTATATGACAGCCTATTGAAGAACTACAGACCCATCACACTTCTAAGCCATGTTTGTAAGCTGTTTTCAAGGGTTATCACGAACCGTCTCGAACACAGGCTTGATTACTTCCAGCCTCCCGAACAAGGCGGTTTCCGAAGAGGCTATAGTACCATAGACCACATCCATACGCTGCAGCAAGTTATACAGAAGACCGAGGAGTATTGCCATTATGCTTGGCGTTTGTGGATTATGAGAAAGCCTTCGATTCGGTGAAAACATGGCCGGTACTTGAGTCACTTCAACGATGCCATATTGACTATCGGTACATCGAGGTGTTGAAGTGTTTGTATAATAACGCCACCATGTCGGTCCGACTACAGGAGCATAGCACGAAGCCGATTCCATTGAGAAGAGGCGTAAGACAGGGGGACGTTATCTCCCCGAAACTGTTTACCGCCGCAATGGAAGACGCCTTCAAGCTCCTGGAATGGAAAGCCTTCGGTTTGCCGATGCCATCGTAGTCATGGCAAAGTCAATGGAGGAACTCAGTATGATGCTCGATGGCCTCGACCGAGTTTCACAACGGGTGGGCAAATGAACATGGACAAGACGAAAATTGTCAAATGTCCATGATGAGCCCATCCCAGTCTCAGTTGGAAGCTCGGTACTCGAAGTTGTTGACTCATATATCTACCTAGGACAAGTAGTCCAATTAGGTAGGTCCAACTTCGAGAAAGAGGTCAACCGCCGAATCCAACTCGGCTGGGCAGCGTTCGGAAACTACGCAATATCTTTTCGTCCGACATACCTCAGTGCCTCAAGACGAAAGTCTTCAATTAGTGTGTGTTACCAGTGATGACTTACGGCACCGAAACGTGGTCTCTCACTATCGGCCTCATCTCAAAGCTCAAAGTCGCTCAACGAGCTATGGAGAGGGCTATGCTCGGGGTTTCTCTACGTGATCGAATCCGAAATGAGGAGATCAGTAGACGAACTAAAGTCACCGATATAGCCCACTGGATTAGCAAGTTGAAGTGGCAATGGGCAGGCCATATTGCTCGCACAGCGGATGGCCGATGGCCGATCTGCGACATGGCCATGCCCCGAGTCCTGCCAGGACGCGCCCGACGCCAGATGTACTGGTGGTCTAGCGAGCTGGCGTCTCTTCGAGAGGCGTTCGACGTTCGCATCCGCCTTTCGGATGCGGAGGCCAGGGAAGTAGAGCTGTACGAGGGATGTAGAGCTGCGAACACCGCCCTCCAACTAGCCATCATCCAGGCTAAGGAGTTGGCCAATGCGGAGTTGCTGGGTATTCTGGACAGAGATCCGTGGGGGCGCCCATACAAAATGGTGCGGAGCAAGCTCCACCCATGGGCCCCCCGCTGATTTAGAGTCTTCGGCCTTAGATGGTGGAGCAGGAGGTTAGCGCTCTGTTCCCATTGCGCGGGGAACACTGGACCACACACCCGAAAACGACGATATCCCTGAGGTGACTGGGGTGGACCTGAGAGTGGCGGTAGCCAGGCTGAAAACCAAAAATATCGCCCCAAGGCCTGATGGCTTGCCTGGTCAGCGCATGTTTGGAGAGGGGCCAGTTCCCACTTAGTTGGAAGACAGGGAAATTGGTCTTCATTCGGAAGCCGGGGCGCCCTGCGGACTCTCCGTCTGCATACCGGCCCATTGTGCTGCTCGAGGAGATGGGCAAGCTATTTGACAGAGTCGTTGCAATTCGCCTCGTAAAACTTCTTGGGGGGACAGGGCCGAACCTTGCTGGTGTCCACCAACCATGTTAGTGGTCCACCAACATGGTTTCCGCAAGGGGCTCTCAACGATGGACGCCATCATGCACGTGAGCGCTCTTACGACGGGGGACGCTGTTTCCCGGGAGGGGGGGGGGGATGGTCGTCTTGGCGGGATCCAGGGATCGGTTCTGGGGCCGCTCTTGTGGAACATCGGCTACGACTGGGTGCTGCGCGCCGACCTCCCAAGCAGCGTCAGTGTAGTATGCTGACGACACGTTGGTACTGGCACAAAAGAGGTCGCACCAGGAGGCGGTCGACAAAATGACGCGCGGGCTTGCGACAGCCATCGAAAGGATCCAGCTGCTGGGACTGGAGGTGACCTTGCACAAGTCCGAGGCCATATGCTTTCATGGGTCTCGGGATGGGCCACCTTCCCCTTCACTGTCGTCACGGTGGAAGGGGTTCCCATCGGCGTTCAGCGAGTGATGACTCAGTACCTGACGTCAGCAAACCCCAGCGTGGCCCAGCAGGTCCAAGGCCTGCCGGGGCTGATTGTTCGAAAGAGTTACCGCGGCCCTGGTACATAAAAGGCCTGCGAAGGAAAAGTCAGACACTCTCTCGCCGCTGCTAATCCACAGTGGGATATCCTATTGATATGAATTTAGAAGTTTTTTTTTTCAGACAGCCATAACTGATAGGCAGAAGACCATATCTTCGTGGCCTTTACCACGGAGGCAGTGCCTCCATTTGTTTTCAGCGACAATCAGGCAGTACGGTATGCCACGGTCGTCGTTAGATGATAAATTTCGCGGCCGCTATTCTGTAGACTGCTCCATTGTAACGGTTACATCTAAAGGTGAAACCAAAATTATTGTTTTCTTCAAATAGAAACAAATTCGTGATATCAACTATTACTTATAATTTTATCTATCTAATTACATAAAAAAGAAAGAAGTTTTTTTCTTTGCCCTTCTTTATATATTTTACACAGAAACGCAAAAATCATATTTCTGTGAACCTTATCGTAAGCCAGTAGAGTTCAAATTTGCGTTGAAAATTACCGGATTCTGGGACAATTTAACGTTTACTAGTACAAATCTACCGGGTACTGGTACAACTAGCCCTTTTTTTATTATTTTTCTATCTTTGTTAAAGAAAATTCAAAATAAAATTAAAAAAGTATATCACAATAAAACTAGCTTAAATTGTCTCTCTAGTCATGTCATTATTTTTTTTGTAAGACTTCTAGTGTTAGCATAGCATACCAGCAAAGTTGGTGAAGTTCAAAACTTAACGGTTACTGGGACGTTTACCTTAGGTATCATTCTCTCAAAAAGTGTTAACCTATGGTCTGAAAAGCACTTGGGAATATTATGAACTTTTCTTATTAATAAGTCATTTTAGTTCCTTAACAGGACTCATTGATTCAAAAGCATTACAAAAAATTGCAAACAAAGCAATCACAGACGGTTTCCAGCACCATAAAAATCCGCGAATCCCAATAATAATCGCTGGTAAAACAAAACGAGTGTAACAGTACAATTTGACGCAACCAATCAGCGGACGAATTCCCAACAGATTTTATGTACCGGGGTTTGTTCCACAAAGGTAGGGATGTTTTTGTTGATGCGCGTGAAAATACTTTAATGTTGCAGGTAAATAGAGGTAGGGAATAAATAAAGTTCTGATTGTCAATACCACTTTCTTATATGCAAGTATTCAGCTGTTTCCAAATGGAAATATCCAAAAGTTTTCGAGAAACTTGTAACGATTTTCAAAATGACGAATTTCATTTACGGAAGAATCATAATGGCGAATGGAATCGTTGAAAATAGGCTTGCAGTAAAATAATTAGAATCATAGAATGTTTGCCGAATTCTAATGTAATTTGAGAAAAATTGAGAGAAGTATATACCTACATAGGTACTAAGTTTTATTTTATTTTTTTTGTTTATATATCAATACCTTTTTTTTCACCATGTTCCTTCTTAAGCCCTTTCTAATCTCAATACCTACCTAATTCCGAAAATCTGCTGAATCGTTATCTTGATTTTGCTTCCATTATGCGGACATATTACTTTCACATTTATGATATTATCTACCTATGTTAAAGCATTTAAAATAATGCGATTAGCGCTAAATTAACTGCATTTAAACCACCTGCACTTTGTAACCTACCCCCAAACTCCTCCCCACTAGTTTTAACACTAAAACATTTATTCCACATGCAGATTCCATTAGGAGTGTAAAACTTGGCGCTGATGCTCCGGGGTCCAAGTCTTGGCAAACAGCGTCTTTCGTTTGTAGTCTGTCTGTGTTTAGACTTGTGCTGAGACTGTGGACATACGGACATAGTAAATAGAGATAGGTATATTAAATATACTCGTATGTACGGGGATGGTGGCTGTGGGGTGTTGTTGAATGAAATATGGTAGGGTTTTGTTTATGATAAATAGATGTGATAGTGTAGGTACTTAGTGTAATAAAGTTGTATTATAGTGAAATAAATCGGATTTTTGTTTGTGTTTTTGGTGGAGACATAAAGTAGACCATTCATAGATTTTATGAGTTTATGTTTATGATCAACTTATTTTATTATTTAAGCAATTTTATATCTAATAATACACACTTTCGGTACCTAGTAAGTAATTGAATAAAAACGAATCACTAAATAAAACATACTTCCTACTTACATGATCCTAAACATGATCGCCAACTAATTCAAACCACGAACAAACAATAAATCTCATTGTTACAACTCAGATTGTAAGCACAACTTCTGCAAAATGCTCAGACAATACAATGTATATGTGTTGAGTCGATGTAACCAACTGCTGGTTACTTAATCAGTCGATTAAATGAAATCTTTAGTTACGATGTCGTGTATTATAATGTACCTGATTTTTTCTTCAACTCTGATCTGGTAATCAACCTTTTTAGACAAAAATCTAACTTATTGTCTATTAGTTGTTTGACACGCGTCCTTGGAGTACTTCTTCCCGCACCCGAACAAATTATAGCCATTACACGGCAATAATTTAGCTTTTCAACAGTGAAAGAATTTCTGAAATCGATTCGGTAGTTTCGGAGCCGTTTTGGTACAAACAGGAATATGTTTTCTCTTTATTTAGGTACTAGCTGTTGCCCGCAACTTCGTCTGCGTGGGCAATATAGAATAGTCAATTATTACGTATGGTGCGTAAGTAATTTTCACAGGAAATAGCTATAATCTATGTCTATATGCTTTGAGCCTGACAAAGCTGTCATTTGTACATTTTCTGCAGCTGCTGCGACTAAGCAGAAGCCAGAAAGTCTGTCAGTCTTACCATGGATATCGTCTTGTGTAGTTGACTGGATTGAAGATAGATAGATAGGTAGTCGCTCCAAGCAAAATATTGGTACTCAAACAGATTCGGTGACTGGAAGCCCAACACCAACATAGTTGGGGAATAGCTGGATGGATGATAAAATGAGTCATCATCATCAGCAGGCGCATAGGGTAGGATAGTTTCACTACTGGGGAGAAACACTTGTATGACTTGTATGAATTGGGGATTTTCTGTGCACTTACTTACTATGGTAAGGCTGACCCCACATTAGGCGTGCGCGATCCTCGGGCGTGTGAGTAGCGCGGGCGTCGCGAGCGCGCTGCGTGAAAGTCGCGTTTTGCTGCCCTGCGGCATGTGTGAAGAGTGCAAGCGACGCGCTCGCGGCGAGCACGCGGCGCTCGAGTTGCGTTCTTACCGCTACGCCCGCTATCCCCGCCGCCCGCTAAACGCCTTAGCAGTTAAACGTCAAGTCGAGCGCGCTGCAAATGCCGCAGGGCAGCAAAACGCGACGCTCACGCAGCGTGCTCGCGACGCACGCGCTACTCACACGCCCGAGGATCGCGCACGCCTAATGTGGGGTTAGGTCTAAACCGGGAGGGACTCCACCGAAATGTTTGCATTAGTTCACGAATAGGCAAAATGTACGTATCTGTGAGAGTCCACTTCATGTGTTCGTACTTGAAACCTGCAGTTTTGCCAAGATTTTCAAAATGTACGCTCGCAATTTGTCATTTCTTGGTGGAGCCAGCAAATCAAAGGAAACAGAAGTGTTGTATACTGTGCGTCACTACCGCTCACCGGGAAAATTTCGCTCTTGCGGAGGACGTTTATATACCATATTTTGTGTCACACGTAAACAGGACGACAGTAAGTATCCACCGAAACACTTTCAAAGATCTGATGAACGAACAAATCAGACCTCAGTTGGTCACCTGGGGCCAATCAGAGCTCTATGAAGCGATCATACGCTTTGGCTCCTACTGTTATTGTGGTTTCTGAAAATGTATTCACCTCATTCAACGATGAATGTATTCTGATGGTACTATTAAGAACACTTGCTTAGCGCAAAAGCTGACGTTGGCAGGCCGACTCTTTTGACTTCTCGAATAGGATACCATTGGTTTTTGTGCAATGCACACCTGCAATGCATGCTGGATTAGGATAGGATATAGGTGGATAGGATTTGCAGCAGAGAACAATTCTGTCTTTGTAATTGAATGACATCAAACGTAGTTTTATATAAAAGGTGTTTTTTTAGACTTGGCTCGGGTCTTACTGAGACTGTTTGTAATCGTGAACAGTGTATTTGCGATCAGAAGTTGAAAGTAAGCATGTCTCTGGTATGCAACGCGTAATTTGTACGTTTCCAGACGCATAAAGCATTTTACGTGTGTATGGTATTAAATCGAGAAAGCTCCCATTTCTTATCTGCACTTTGTATCTGGGCTTGTTTTTAAAGCTACAGAACCCTACATTACCTACCTCACGCTTAGCAGCGCTTGCGAGAGATAGATCTTCCTTTCTTCTAGGATTAAGTTTACATATTTTGCATCAGAAAAAATAATTAAGGTCTACTTAATACTACTCACTCAAAGTAATTTGTTTTAAGGCCACCACATTAGTGGAAGATAAGCTAAACTATGTTTATGAAAAAATCCTGCTGGCTTATTCGCTAACTTTCTGATTTTCAGATGTCAACTGGCCTCAGTTTTCATCCGAACTTTGATGTCAACCGATAAGTTCAAAACATTGGTATTCTGTATCGCATGAAGTGGATATCGTTACACGGTTGCTGACGCCAAAACTACGATGACAACTTGACAACTCTATTTTTTTATCGACTATTATACTGCTAAGTAGGAAATACCCTATTAGCATTACATTACTACGTTTGAGAGAACGCTTTATTTTCAGCGTGTTATACATTTAAAAATAATCTGTGGCGGTAAAATTCAGTATTTGCTTTCTATTGTGTGTGAACTTGGTGTCTAAAGTTCCGTGTGGATGAACAATATTTTAACTGAGAATATTGTGAGTATTGTAGTTATTGTAAATTTAACAACGTAAATAATATTTTGATACGTAGATTCCTACGTTTTGCATGCAAAATAAAAATTGGTATACTATTTTATTATTATTTAGGTTTAAAATGCTAACATACACTTTCATGATGGATTTTGAGAGGAAGGAAACTTTATGTACTTGAGTAGCTCGTCCCATACACTGAGAGCATCGGTTACCTCATGTAGGCACTTACTAAATAAAAGTTGAGACATGTTGCAAATGAATGAGGAGTTCCTTTGGTATGATCCGTTTGCATAAAAGTTTAGGACTGCCAATATCTATACATAACAAAATTTGATGTTACAAAGTTTATCATCATATTATTATTAGTCATCATCATTTCAGAGTGTTTATGAGTAACATTAATTTATGTAATATTGGTATTTATTTTACTTTTAACGTTATAAATTCTTACTTTTAGCTCAATTGCAACAGCAGTGTTTTGTTGAGCATGTTGCAGAAACGGACGTAACTCTGCCGAAACTTGCTGAAACCCTTATTTGTTGATACGAAAATTTGCCATGAATTCCTTCTCCCGTAAATCCAGAGAATTATTGCAATCCCGCAGACGACGTTTCTGGATTCTGGATAAACTTCGTTTTGTCTCTTATTCCACAAATGCCAGCAAAAATACACGCGACATTTTTATTCCACACAAAAAAAGATAAAACAAATTAAAATAATACAATTAAAAATAACACTATCAAAAAATAAAGGAAACGACTCAGGGTTTGTATTTCTATTGGATTCGCAAAATTAGAGAAATCTTATATGTCTGATGCTACAATATAGTATAGACATCCCAGTGATGAGGCATAAAACACTGCTATTTGTAGTGTATTTCAAAAAATTACAGTGGCCATCAATTTGATGTCCACTAAGCTTACGGAATCGCAATCTAACGTTTATCGATACAGAAACAGCTGTCAAAATGAGTCATGGTGGATATCAGCCTGTGTCGATGCTCATGACGTCATCTTAGATGGTCACTGGCGTTAGCGAATAAGAAAATAGCTGTTTGACAATTTACTGATGTACACTTTACCAAATGATAATATCTGCGAGCTGTCAGTGGAGTTAGCGAATAAGGCTACTGATATGAACTCCATCTGTAAGTTTAAATGATAATTAATTGTTCCACTAAAGTCATCATTTTTGACATAATGTTCAAAAAATAATTTAGATGGCACCGTTTTAAATTTGGCTGAGAACTATTAATTTTCCTTTCATCAAGGTAATAATTATAGTTGGATTTTGATGTGGTACGGCAAACTGACAAACACTATTGAAATGTCTATCGAAAAATTACACTACGTGTTAAAATATGGTGAATTACGGAAAATACACAACTCCATCTGTTGAAATAATAATCCTCTATAAAGAATGTATGGTAATTAATTGTCATTTACCACCTCGCTCTTTTGACAAATTTGATGTATTTTTACCACAGATGGAGCTACTTTAACCTTGGCTAAACAAAATGTTCATATTTTTTTTTCTTCCGAAGTTACTTATAAAGGTGTGATTTTCTGTGTAAAGATTAATAATAGGCCGAACAACTAATATAAATACAACATTCAAATGTACAGTTTTGACAAACAGATTGCGTGTCGTAATATTTTACATCTTGAATTCACAAAATTAATCATATCTTTTGATAGAGTGAATCAATTTCGATGAAACAAAAACTAAGTAATACCCCAAGTTACGTAGAATTTTTGTATATAAGCATTGTCTGCATTGAATTCGTAGATTTTACGTGAATCCCGAACAAACAAACAGATAAACAGACAAACAGACAAACAGACAAAAATGACAAAAATGATGGAAATGGGTTCTGTTAGTTATCCTTTAACATGCTGGCTATTTTTTTTGTCAATTTCTTCTATGTACAAAAATTACTTTTCTACAGATTTATTATATGTATAGATAGACTAGCCGCTTTCCCGCGGTTTCACCCGCGTCCCGTGGGAGATACTGCCCGCACCGGGATAAAATATAGCCTATGTTACTCGCAGATAATATAGCTTTCTAATGGTGAAAGAATATTAAAAATCGGTCCAGTAGTTTTTGAGTTTATCCATTACAACCAAACAAACAAAGTTTTCCTCTTTATAATATTAGTATTGATTAGTATTCTAAAATAATATGGTCTTACTACAAAAACTTAAACATGTGTCAAACACTTGTCTAAAAAAAGTGTGGCTGCAAAATGGACCTTATTTCAACGTCATAATCTGATTTTTTTAGACAAGTGTTAAACTGACGGTTAAAGTTTGAATTTATGGTTAACGAACGGTTTCCCTAAATCGCTCTGCCATTCTATTGGTGAAATCGACCATGAGTTTAGATTTTCCTAACATACTCCATGTACAGAGTTTAGGATTAAAGGCTGGACAAGGATTTAGGTAGACAATATATAGGGAGGGATGAATACACTTATTGCAAAATGTCTGGAGAAGTTCTTAATAGCGTATATGTAGGGGAATATGAATGAGTGTCTGATGAAGAGATTTGAACTGTGTTTAACTGTATGAAAGGTTTGCTATTTAAATGAATGGCTAATATATACAGTGTTTGTTATGTAGTTTTGAAGGCTGTTAAAAAGGAATGAAAGTACTCGTACATAGTAAATTCTTTAGATGAACCGAAGTCAAAATACAGACGACATTATGTAAGTATTTTTGAAGGCAAAAAGCGGTCCCCCGACACGTCAAAATTTAGTTTAGTCTGACATGCTTTAGTGGGTACTTACGTAGTGTTAAAAGTTATTTTTTGCTTTTTATAGGCAATTAGAAACATGAAGAGAACTAGTCAAGACAAATTCAACGAGCCCAAACTCGATGGGTTTACTAAAAGGCAGTTCAGGGTTACGTCTCCTATCTTCGTGACCTAACAGCAGACCAGCTCAATTTCAAATTTCTGATCCCACATAAGTATCCTTGCAAGTAAAATGAGCGTGTAACATTCCTATCACACCTAACAAACGAGCTGATGACCTTGAAGACCTGAACCGATTTCCACCAAACATAGCTAAGAACACTCCCGACTGACATTCCTTTTAAACAAAAATACCGCATTACAATCGGATCATCCGTTTTGTAGCTACAATGCCACATACACACACAGACACGTCAAACTTATAACACCCCGTCGTTTTTGCGTCGGGGGTTAATAAGTCCTAAAATATAACAAAGGAATGTAAGTCAATACCGACATAGTTACATACTAATTAAAGTTTCGATCCTGTCGTGCTGACCGTAACATTGTACAGACAGACAAACAGACGAACTACGTTTTATTACAGTCTTAGCTGAACGGAATTCTGAACATAGGGTTGTGAGTGTTAAGAAGACAATGTTGATTGTAGAATTACGTGACAGTTAACTTTGTAACAATTTTTAAGTGGAACACTAATACTTTTTAACACAAAAACAACACACAATTTTTGACATAAACCTAATTCATGTTTTTTTGTAAAAAAAAAGAAAAATAATGTTAGTCTCATAGTACTGAAAACCGACCCCAACATAGTTGGGAAAATATAAGCCAGATATTAACGACTAGCTTCTGCCAGCGGTTTCACCCGCATCCCTTGGAAACTACTTCCCGTACCGGGATAAAAAGTAGCCTATAGCCTTCCTCGATAAATGGGCTATCTAACACTGAAAGAAATTTTCAAATCGGACCAGTAGTTCCTGAGATAAGCGCGTTCAAACAAACAAACAAACAAACTCTTCAGCTTTATAATATTAGTATAGATAAAATACTGGCCCTGAAAAGTCTCAATCGAGATTTTGATAGTAGAAAAATCTGATGTTATTTTTTTAGAAACCTGAACAATAATTTGCTGTTATTTCATTATAAATTCATTTCCTTTTCATCCCCTTTCAAACATTATCTGTATTAAATAGCATCCTGTCATTACCCTCTGATCCAACAGCCGAGACAAATCGTCAAGGAAACATACAAATGAATCAATCCCTCTTCTAATTAGCCACGAAGCCGGCGCGCGCGCAGCTCAAAAGCAGCCGCGTGCGCAAGAATGCGCGTGACCAATGCAATTAGAGAGTCTTTCAGGCGGATGCCTTACTTGCATTACTTTAGGTATTTCATTCTAAATTCCCTTGTCTAAACACTTCAGTTTTCTATCCTAATTTGAAGGCAATAAGGATTAATTTTGATCAGTAATTGATTTTGCAATTCTTGGCCGCAAAAAGTTTTAAGCACCAAATGTCGGCAAGCTGTTTTGTGTTTTGTTTTTAAGAATGTAAGGTTGGAATTTAAATGACAGGTGGATGGGGAAGTTTCTTTGGCAGATCTCCAGGATGCCATTCCTCACATTCGCAGTCGTATATTTTGATTGCGAAGTTGTGACACCTATGGACATTTATCATTGTTTTTGATGTTATAATACTGCGTGGTTACTTTGTATGGTGAATTATTCTATTGAGTGCGTAAAGTTGTGGGTTTATTTCTGGTTCGGTTATAAAATTAATGGAAATATTCGTGATTGTTTCATTTGACGATCTGAAAGATTCATTTAACATCATAACATTTTTTCAATACAGTAAAAAACATAAAAGTCAATTTTATATTATTATAAAGAAAAGTTATCGATAGTGTTCAATTTTTGGAAAACTACCCAATAATTCATTGACTTCCAAAATTAATTTCAGCCCCCATATCTCGAGATCGAGTATAGCAATCATCATAACATGTCCCTGCTAATCAAACTTAAGGGATTCAATTAAACAGAGCGCCGAGATGACCCGACACCCTTGTTTCAGACAAGATCTTTATGTTTCTCCGACCCTACTGGGTAAAACCCCAGTAGGGTCGGAGTTTCTCCGACCCTACTGGGGTTTTACGCACTAGGTAGGTAACACGCTGCGTTTGCGTTTAGCTTTTGAAGTTAACGTAAATATGAGCATAAATAAGTACCTAACAATAGAAGTTGTGAAAATAATATACTTACGTTATTTAAAGAATTTCGAATCATCAAAATAACTTAATGACAACTAAATCAGGTGTGAACTGAAAAAAAAAAACTGTTATATTATATTAGTCCCAAAAACACCTTACCGTACCTTTGTTTTGAGCCATAAAAAAGAGTAACAGATTCATCTTTATTTTAACTGAAAGTGCGATTGCAAAAAATATATATTGAATTTACAATTCTGCAATTTTATCTTGCATAACTTCTTCACATATGATTTTCTTCTTTTCCTCAGTACAAAACAGCCGCGTTATTCCCACCCAGTGCGTACTTGTCAATTGACGATCTAAAGCACGTCTAGTGATGTAATTGTTTCTTATTCCTGTAACACATCAAGCTGCCCGTTTGTAACAAACAATTATACAGCACCAATATAATGCTGTTATGGATCTATAGGGATTAATTGAATATTTATAGATATTGTCCTGTCGGGGCTCTGAGATGTAGGGACATGAAATATTTTGTTGGATTTGAGTAGCATTTGAAGTCAAGATTTTGGAAGTTGACTCTGATTTTTTGTTTTTAACGTTGAAATAGTGTGTAACTTAGTATGCGTTATTGCCACACGTTGAGAAATTTTATTGAAACAGGTTCCTAAAACAGTTTATTGAATCGCCAATAACTTTTAAAATTATGTTTGTATGTATTTATAACCTTTGTCTTGTTAAGACCAAGTTAGAATTAATAGCCTTTAAAAACCTTTGTAAAAAATACCTATTGCCAGGTAAGATGTCTTATAGTCTTTCTTCTTTAAATGTCACTCCCATAACGAAATCAATTTTCATACCCGCAAATAGCGATAGCATTCATGTCTGAATAAATTCACTTATTCTAGATATAGGTCGCGCCATATTGGATTCAGCTTCCAAGCTTTTAACGAAATTATTTATCGACATAGCACAACACTATTAGGTGTCGATATTTTTTATTCACGTGTTTTGCTCTTGTTTTGTCGATAATTTAGTTACGCTGCTTTTACTATGCTTTTAGTTTGTGTAAAATGTAATTATTTGAAAATGGATTCTATGTAGGAAAAAAACCCCCGACGGTAAAAATCTTATTGAAAAATAATAAAATAACTCAAAACCCCCGACTTAACCCAATTATATAGGAATATCCGTCGGGAGCTGCCATTAAACCAGCTAAAGGATTCTAGTGTCGTGAATACAATTATTGAAGAATTGTAGATGTTTAACGATGACATAAAATACACTCAATTAATTGTTGAAATTTCATATAGAAAAGGCAGCCCCCGACGGTTATTCCTATATAATTGGGTTAAGTCGGGGGTTTTGAGTTATTTTATTATTTTTCAATAAGATTTTTACCGTCGGGGGTTTTTACAAAATTTTTAATTTTGCTTAATTTTATTTCAGACTTTTTAGAGAACATATACGAATTATAGTCTACATAATATGTTATTGCAATATTATTTTGCACCGATATTGTAGCGCCCTCTAGTGAGTTACAGGCGTAATTTTTATTATTTGGGAACATGCATTAAGCACGTACACATTGCTGATGAAAACAGAATTGTAATCGGACGTTTTGATTATATTGTAACATTGTTTGGCACTAATATTGTGGCGCCCCCTAGTGATTAATAGCCATGACACCTATCTAAGAACATGAACTCATCGAACACAAAACCGTTATTGAAAACCGCATCAAAATCGGATCATTAGTTTAGAAGGTAGGTGGGAACATTACTTTGCTCTTTTGCACTAATATTGTGGCGCCCCCTAGTGAGTTACAGCCATGATACCTATCTAAGAACATGAACTCATTGAACACAAAAACGTTATTGAAAACCGCATCAAAATCGGATCATTAGCTTAGAAGGTAGGTGGGAACATTCCTTTGCTGTTTGGACTAATATTGTGGCGCCCCCTAGTGAGTTACAGCCATGACACCTGTCTAAGAACATGAACTCATCAAACACAAACCCTTTATTGAAAACCGCATCAAAATCAGATCATTAGTTTAGAAGATATGTGGGAACATTACTTTGCACAAACGCACACACAAACACACAAACACATAAACACACAAACACACAAACGCACAAACGCACATCTCTCACCCTAAACGCATATACCTGCTCCGTTCCGTCGTGGGTAAAAAAGGGAAACTTAAAAATGAGACAGAAAATGTGTAGCATGAATGTTTTAGTTAAAGACTGTATTGTGTTCAAATATTATGAACATTTCAGAACGTTATTTACCTACCTTTCTTAGCTTGTTGTGAAGTTATGTACCTAAGTTCCTATGTCTAAATTGGCCGGACTTTTATTAACCTTTATGTTTTACTAGCTTTCGCCCGCGGTTTCACCCGCGTCCCGTAGCCGGATGGTGACCAAAAACTATCCTAAAACCTTCTCCCGGGTCTAAGTTACCTTCCCTCTAATTTACAGCCAAATCGGTCAAGCCGTTTTCATGATATGTCGTGACAACGGAAAACGGGTTTCATTTTTATATATATACTAGCTTTCGCCCGCGGTTTCACCCGCTTCCCGTAGCCGGATGGTGACAAAAACTATCCTAAAACCTTTTCCCGGGTCTAAGTTACCTCCCCTCTAATTTTCAGCCAAATCGGTGAAGCCGTTTTCATGTTATGTCGTGACAACGGAAAGCGGGTTTCATTTTTATATATATAGAAGATAAGATAGATAGATGTAGATTCAGATTCATTTGTTTGACTTCCGTAATTGGGTTTACATAATGATCTTAAATGAGACTGAATCCCCTTCATCCCATTCACACTACCAATTATAGTACAATGTCATTACATAAACCTATAAAATTCATCCGTCCGTCCGTATCACTATTTCCGCTCCACATCAAAGTGCGTTCGAAAAGAAGAATCAATAAATACTAGTTATATTATGCGGCGTTGTCTGCACCTGTTTCTCTTAGTTCTAAGAAGTTCTTTTTAAAAGCCAGTAAGATGTAAAGATAATGTCTCACTGTGGTCGCGTGACAGATGTGAACTGTTTTCTTTTTCAGGAAGGAGGAAAGACAATGCTTTGGTTTTTTATTACGTGGAAATGGTAAAGATAATTGTGTAAGACAGACAAATATTATAGAGTTATCTAAGTTCTTTTAGCGTTAGAAAGCTTAATTGTCAAAAGGAGGACGTAGGCTATTTTTATCTTTGTGTTTAAAGTTTATAATTTCAATGAAAAGCGGGTGGGACCGATAGCAAGGATTGTTTTTTTTGAAAGTCAATAAATTATTATCGTATCCCCTTTTAAGTGTGAACTCATGTTTTTTTTTTTGACTTACCTCTGAGAAGAAATATCAAACTTAAGTCAGGGATAGTCAACATAAAGCCCAGACGAAATAAATCACGTAGGTATTCTTTTGTATTACAACAATGCAGCAGTGTCTAGCCTTGAAGAAAGAACTAAATTGAATTGAGTAGGTACACCTGTTCTAACAGACAAAATGCAGCCACCAGTCAATGTGTAAAACCCCTGGCATAGAGAAGTCAATGACCTACGAAATCATATTATTGAACAACATATTGTGAAGAGATTTAGACGTCTTCTATACTAAACCTACAATAAAGACGAAACATTTTTTTGTTTGTTTGTTTGCAAAAGGCCCTGAAACTTCAGAAAAATTCTTTGATTTTAAATATTCTTTCACTATTGAAAAGATACATTCTTGCCTTGTAACATAGGCTATGTTTTATCCCGTTACAAGTAAGTAGTAATACCCACCCACAGGACGCGAGCGACATCGCGGTAAAATGGTTAGTAATCTACATGGAGCTTAACTCTAAATTCTATGTACGTATTTTATTTTATTCTAATATTAAAAAAATCTATCCAAAACTTTCCTATTATAAAAAACTAGCTTTTGCCCGCGACTTCGTTCGCGTGGAATAGTGATTTTTGGTTTGACCAATAGATGGCGCTATATGTCCGAAATAAATTTTATTTTTATTTTTATATTTTTTTGTAATAAAAACTATCCTATGTCCTTTCTCAAGTTCCAAACTATGTCTGTACCAAATTTCACACAAATCGGTTCAGTAGTATAGGCGTGAAGAAAAGACAGACAGACAGACAGAAAGACAGACAGACAGACAGACAGAGTTACTTTCACATTTATAATATTAGTTAGGATAGAATACATAGCCTCTATAACAAAACAAAAGACAACCAACAAAACAAATGACCATCCTATAATCCAAACCCATGAAACAAACGCACATAATCTAGCTGCGGCAATATTCGGACCCTCAATACAAATGGCTGGTCAAGCCTATAAGCGATAGCTGTCATTTATCATACACATTATTGCACCTATGAAGCATCCCATAAGAGGCTAAATTAACCATGTATGGGGAGTGCGAAAAATTGCGTGGTTTTTATGGGGAAATAGTTTTTTGGGTAATGAGCACGTTGGAAGACAAGTGACAATGGTCAAGAATCTCATGTCTGGTGCAAAAATGTTGAAGAAAATGATGCATTCTTAAAGCTACTCTTCCGACTGACTGGGACTGACGCGTGTTTATCTAAAGTTTTTGTACAATATTACCTCTTGCCGAATTTTCACTAATTAAAGGCAAGGCAAAGTAATCTGACGAAATTTTTATTTGTATAGAAATAGCATAGGATAAATCAATACTCTAATTCTTAAAAACTGCAACGAAACTTGCGTTTAATAAAAAAAAACGCTTCCCAAATGCAATTCTATGCCTTAGTTTTCCAAGCAATTCTTGTACAGCATGAATATTTTCATTTTTTTTGCTTTCTAAAAGAAACTTAGCAAAGATTTGTTCACGTACATTCTCGCTACTTAGCTGCAGAAAGCAAGACTAAAATTTATTCAAACAAGCTTCATTTTCAAAGGGAAATGCAAATATTTAGTGTTTATGATCCCCAGTGGTGAGACCGCCATCTCCTTTGCTTCTTAATGCTAGAAGATTATTCTTCTTGTGCTGTTTTGTTTGAAAAGGACGTCAAGTTTCCGTGATATTAAGGCTATTGGTACATAAGCATTGGGTGGACAGACTTTTCGTGATAATAAATATGAAATACCTACGAGTATGTATGTATAGTATAAGTTGTGTACTGTAAGTCGTTTGAACCTGGGGACTTGAATGATAGTGGGCTTCGAAATATGTACGCGTTAATCTGAAGAAGCAGCGTAAGTTTTAGCTTAAAATATACAATTTGAAAATCCATAGAAATACGGGCAAATCAATTACCTTTTCAAAGTCACCAACGACACTTCAGTTCCAAAGCTTTTTTTAAATTACTTACTACCAACCGACTACCAGAAGCAGAAATATAAGTATTTAAAAGCTTTTTCATGAACAAAATCTGCAGCGAGAGAATTTAAATTTTAATTAATAACATTTCCTTGCTCCTTACAAATTCAAAGAAACTTTTCCATTCAATAAAACTTGCGAATACCTTCGAATCTGGGCAAATTAATTGAATTTCTAACGACCTTATGTGCTAAGCAATAAGGTTGATATTTGCTTGTGGTTATAAAATATGTAGTCAAGAGAGGGCAGTAAGAAATTATTAGACGTGTCCCGTCGTTAGAAATCAAAACATTAGAAACTTTGGTAAGAAGGGTAAATACCAGACTGCTGAGAATTGGAACGTGGTATGTGGCGTTTACTGTTGCATCTATTTATAAATTTTACGGCTTTTCTATTTATATAAACGCTGGATCTCATACATATATTATTTAAGTCACTTATTATTCAATAAAATATGATTACTTGATAACTTTATCATATTTTTCTTTCTAATTTACCTCTCGAACGGTCAACTTCTAGTTTGAAATCACACTTTTACCATGCTTCTCATTTAGCATGAAAGAGCTTAATTACATTACAAAGTCGGTACCTATATGAATAAAATAACTAGGGAACAGGGCAGTAAGAAGAAGAAGAAGAAGTACATGTATGAAACAACGCATTTTCATCGTCACTAAAATAAACGTTTCATCCGTATACCCGGTTCTCTCGGTCAGCAACCTCTTCCAAAACATGGAATCTGCTCGTGTATAATTACGAGGTAAATGAGCGTGACCGAGAAGGGGCAGGTTCAACCCTTCACTCCACATTTATTGTTTTAAATAAACTTGTAAACAGATACAACTTATAATTGCAAGGGTTGATTTTGAGTTTTACGATAATAACAAGAAATATTTTGCGGTGAGATTTGAGACGGTATGAAATTCGAATTGCTAATGCTAATTGTAATTTCTCATTGGTAATTTGATCGGTGTTGGTATCATTATTGCAACCTTGCCTCAATTAATTTGTGCTGCAGTATATTCTTCATTACGTGATGTTCGCATGCAAAATATATGGGCAAAACCCCCTAAACTTGGGGTAGGCCTATGTCCAACAGTGGACGTAGTTACACTGTTAAAACGACGTGTAGTTATCGTTTTTGGGATATTTTCCATAGATATTTATGGAATCAGGCATTACTTTGAGAAAATCTATGACATAAAATATTAGAAAAAATATGTAGCGTTAATTCGGCGTGACAGTAAGTCGAGGCTTGGATGTTTGATAGATACCATATTTCAATGGATCACAGTATTGAACTGTTACAGAAAGCTACATGCATGACACAACAAAGTTAAAGTAGATAAGGAAAACTGCCGGTCCCTTATAAACTGTTGCAGTTTGAGCCGAAAATATTCAAAACAAAAATCACAAACATACCTAAAAATGCAAATTCCACAAGAGACATATAAACAGTGACATCCCATGGTGTCCCATAAACGGCAATGGTTGCCATCACGACGAACATAAACAAGGCTAGTCGCGAACCAGCGTAACCAGATTTTGGACAATTAATTTTACGAATTAATGAAGGGGACTCCAGTTAATACGAGGTCATTTTACTTGCTAATACAGTACACATATGTTTGAGAGCAAAATTTTAAGGTCTTCTGAGGTCTGCCGTTTGTAATTTAACGGTTTGTTTTCGGCAAAATGACAGCTGGTGGGAATTAATTTTAAGGGTGTTCTTCTTCGGTTTTGCGAATGGGTGGTACAATTTTAAATGTTACTCGTATATGGTTTAGAGCACAGACTAAATAGTCGGCTGAGAGTCGACAGAAAATATTGATTCCAATCAAAGTTTTCAGTCAGATCTGATACCGACTAAATACCTGATCTTTGTAAATTATATATACTACCATTCATCTTCACACTGATTTATGACCCCATGCAAACATAGCTAAATAATATAGTTTCCATGCATAAAAAAATTTTTTGGTCCATTCATGGATTTGGTAACAAATATTGGATACTTGTTCTAGCAAAATAATTATGCATAGTGTTCGTTCACTGGTTTCAGGGGTCATTCGTTGTAATTTTGGAGTTGAAAAAGTGCTGATTCAAGGCTTAACTTTCAAGCAAACAAAGGTTTTCGAAGCCCTCTTAATCATAGCCACTTAAAACCTATTTCATCCCCAAAACGACACATTCCCGTACATTGACACATCACCGGAGAACCAGGTTAAGCTAAGGTTACACGTGTTGTATCTTTTATTCAAGTGAACAGCTCCCTCGATGTAGCCGTGCCTTAATTAAGGGTGTAGCACCTGCTTTAATCACAACGGCATTATACATACATTTGTATGTCGTTTTAATTAGTGATGCTTTGGTTCTGTAAAGGAGGAGAAGAGAGAAAATAGGGCATTGGATTTGTAGGGTGTAAATTATGTCAAGCTTGTTTTGATCACGGCTCAATACGACTGGTTCCAATAAGTTATGTATTTCTGGGAGTTGAAGAAAACTTAGCATAGATTTTTGCCAGTATCAACCAGAAGTAAGGAATGGAAAATTAAAAATAAGATGTTTTACTGTTATCAATAACACCTGCCTCTCTTTTGTATGTTTTTTTAAGATATTAAAATGTCCCAAAATAAACACAACATGTCCAAAAATTTACACTTTTGCCGTAAAAATATTAAAACAGCGAATTTTAGGCGGCCTAAAATGTTACCGTAAGTAATTTGTTTGCAAAAGTAATAAAGACATAAAATTCCGCCCACATACAAAATTCGAAAATAAAATAATACAATTTTAAGCGTATATGTCGAAACCAAATTATGTTATTACATTTAATATAGCTTTTTATGTAATATTGTCGTAAATTGCGCATCTGAGGTCCGGTCAGTGACCGCTCGAGTAGCTGGGGTGACGCTCCGAGGCCGCTAAGATGCCGCTACAAGGCGAATCGCTAACCCATTGTTTGTGCACGTAGTTCATGGGCAAGCACGTCTGTCGTTTATTGGAAAATAAATGTTTATTTTAACAGTGATTTTGTAAACTATGTATGTATTTAATTACTTTTAGCGATAACTTAAGATAATGGACAGTTGAGGGATGGTCAATGTTTGGCCGGGATTTATTTGCAGTGAGTAATGAAGCGTTTCAGTTTTTATTTTAAGTATGTTTGTTAGCTATCTTTGTTATAAGTTAAGGTTTATTTTCAAAAACCTTAATCATATTCATTACTTAAATCATTATGGTTAATATTTTAATGGCCTTCAAAACACCTTCTTCTCATTTAAGGTGAATGCGTCGACTGGTAAAGGGAAATAGCAAAAGCATTTCATATTTCAATTTCCCGCTAGTTGTTCAAAGTCAAAGTCAAATTATTTATTCCATTTAAAGGCCTTTACAAGCACTTATGAACGTCAAAAATTATAAATAGGTTTTATTCTAGTTGTAGTTCAAGCATTTACTTAAAATAAGCCTTTGGCATTCGCCAGTAAGCAGCATTTTAGGCGTAAATACGGACCCATGATCCAAATATTAATTTATATCGCCCACCTCCGCGGTCAGCGGCCACAGGTGCGAATAATACCTTTACAAATGATCCCCACAATGACAAGTGACGCCGGAGGACATTGTTTGTATAGATCCTGTAAACTGTTTGAACGAGACGAGCTTGCAAATGATTAATTATTGTCCATCTGTGTTTGTGTGAGCTTACGTGGTAAGCAAAAAGTTTTATTTACGGTTCGGGCTGGATATGTCCAAAATCTTGGTGAACAAATATTTCAGCATTTAAAATTAGAATACTTGAGAGGACCGCGTATAACCTATTGTATGTATACTATATGGAGTGACTTAAGTAATCATTAAATGTCTCTAAGTGGGGACGTTTGTCTTTGTTTCAAGAAGCTTTGGTCTACGTTACTATGTTTCCATGTACCTAACTGAATTTATTAAAGACCTATTCATTCATGTCTTTTTTTCTACGGGTGCTTACGATAAGATTATACTTTCACCTAAAACAACCTCCAAAGACCTGCCGATGAGTCGGATTTCTGAGACTATATTGCAAGGAACACATGTTTTTTGACAAGCGTATGAAAAAAAATTTATAATTATGTACCTATCGCTTATCCTAATCCTAACTAATATTATAAATGTGAAAGTACCTAACTCTGTCTGTCTGTCTGTCTTTTCTTCACGCCTAAACTACTGAACCGATTTGTGTGAAATTTGGTACAGACATAGTTTGGAACTTGAGAAAGGACATAGGATAGTTTTTATTTAAAAAAAAAAAAATATTCCGGACATATAGCGCCATCTATTGGTCAAACCAAAAATATGCCGGAAGTCACTATATCATGCGAACGAAGTCGCGGGCAAAAGCCAGTACATTATAAGTAGACTAATGACAACCCATTAACATCTAAGTACAACTTAACTAAATAGCCTCCGTTAAAAGTACAGGTATTTAACAAACATTATCGTTTCGCGTTTAAATCCAAGCGCAGTAACAATTTCATATTTCAGATCCTAATTACAACATTATTAGAGTAAGAACATTGTGTTACCAGAAAATGTGCTCGGTTTGTGTTGTGGTACAAATATAAGTGATTAGCGAGTTGTTAATAACTATCTTCTGCCCGCATCCTGAGAAAGGTGCTTTCCGTAGGCGCATGGTAGCAAAATCTTCTATGTCCTTCTCCCTGGTTTAACGTTTCCTCTAATTTTCAGCTTAAATGGTTCGGCCATTCTTGAGTTTTAGGTAGTGTAACCAACTAAAGGACTTTTTATATACCTCTACATAAGATGTAAACGGATTTTATGTTGATTTGATCGAAAATAATATGTACTACTGTTATTGTTATTGTCATTATGAATTTCATAAAGTAATTTATGCAATTCGTTATCATGCCAAATCTGTAACGACCGTGTATCAAACTGACAGTATACACTCTCAAGTGATACAGTCCAGAGTTTACCTTCATAATCTATTTAACTGTTTAATCTAAGATTCTTATAATAAATACAAAAACAGTTATCAATATTCGACGCTCTATTTTATAACTTGGACCAACAATTTTCCGCAAAATTAAATCTGCGCGGTTGCTCATGGTAGACATTAAAATTACATACAGACATTCAAATTCGTACATTCGTGTTGCGGCAGAAAGTACCCGCGTGCATTATTTTCGTATTTTCAGCGTTTTCAGCACTAAATGTTTCAGCCAATGTAAAGGGTTTTGTATGGAGTTTGTGTTGATCGTAGTAATTTATTATGGGAATTTTGGGAACACGAAAATGTAGGATATATTATGTACCAGCTTTATCTCGTGTAACGGCTCTCGTATGCTATGCCTATTTTCTGCCACAATTAATTTAGAGTACCTCATTGTAGATGAGATATGATGTAGATACTTTTGTCTATCTATATAATTATTATGCAATGTTCTGGGTACCTGCTTAACCATGTAAAACTAGCCTTAAATAAGTTGTGAATAACGCGTGTTTCTTGGAACAATTTTCTTTTTCTTCCATTCTTGCGTGCTTAAATGAATTGACATGTCTGTATTTAAACTAGTTTCCGTGTAAACCAACACTTTCTCTTTTCAGCAAATAAATTAAAATGCAAGTGTGCACCTATACTTAAAGGTACGTATTCCCTGAACGAATATACTTTATAGCCTTATAAATTTAGCTATGAATTTGTTTGGACTCTATTACTTTGGAATAAGGGTGATATTCCTTTGATTCAAAATTAAGTAAATTCGAGCAAGTTAGCGGGCGGGGTAATAAAATGACGCTTAGTTCACTGTAATTGCTTTGCTACGTGAGTTTTATATTATTAACTGAATTAAAATGTGTTTCTTTTTCAAATCGATTGAGTATAGCGAGCCATTATTTTATTAGATGCGGAGTCATGACTTTTTAATAGCTTTCTGAGAAATATATTTTTGCAGCTGCTTTGCTATTAAATTTCTAATTTAGTATTTGTGCAATTAATTCAGAACATAACACATTCTCAAATAATATCGGTCTCTCACTATCGGCCTCATCTCAAAGCTCAAAGTCGCTCAACGAGCTATGGAGTGGGCTATGCTCGGGGTTTCGTAGACGAACTAAAGTCACCGATATAGCCCACCGGATTAGCAAGTTGAAGTGGCAATGGGCAGGCCATATTGCTCGCAGAGCGGATGGCCGATGGGGTCGAAAAGTGCTGGAGTGGAGACCACGGACTAGCAAGCGCAGCGTAGGACGTCCACCAACGAGGTGGACAGATGACCTTATAAAGGTCGCTGGAAGACGCTGGATGCAGGTCGCCTCTAACAGGTATCTGTGGAGATCTAAGGGGGAGGCCTATGTTCAACAGTGGACGTCCTATGGCTAAGATGATGATGATGATGATAACACATTAGTTGATAGACTTTGTACCAAGAAATCTCACCCAATTTTCTCCATCACTACAAAATTCCTTTACTGAAACTCTATTTACAAGCTATCCATCATAACATTATTAACATGAATATTATTAACATTAATAGAGTCGTGTTAGGATACCGCACGTATCGATTTGCAGGCATCCGAGTAAATTGGTCCAGCAGATTGGATGTAATTGGTACAATACATAGATCGTCTGGTACTAGCAGTGGTAGACTGATGAGAAACATCTTTAGGTGGCTAGACTGTGTAGATTGACTTCCTAGAACGTTGTCTTTTTTAGGGTGATAGTGAAAAACAATATATCAAAAATATAATGAATGCAATTTTGTATTTTTTTTTAAGTGATAAAGGTTCGATGTGCTTTTCATTTATTGATCGATTTATTGATGATGATGAATATTGGTGCTGCTAAGTTCGGCAATGTCTAAAAATAAAATGTCAAAAAAACATTGAATTTACTTCCTCCAGCTTTGGCGTTAAAGCATGAATTTTGTTTATTTTGTACTATTATTTTATTATGCTATAAATTATTATTTTGTGTATCCAAATGGATTCAGGCCAAAACTAGGGAAAAACAAAATATACAAAACATTAAAATTAAGGTCCTATGACTCCTATGAACGAACCTTATTTTTTCAAATAAAAGAATTTTCTCTAAAAAGCAATTTCTAGGTAGGCAGCTCGTTTTAGTTCCCAAAAACATGATACCTACTCAAACCACTTACCAAAGCGGGAGTAGACAGATGTCTAAGTTACGTTACACTCGAGTTAGGTTCTGTTAGCGGGTAGTTTAATGCGCTAAGTACTTGTACTGGCGTTAGAATATTAATAGCTTTCCCATTGTTTGTAGACCGTAGTGTAGTTATTGTTGAGGTTTTAGACGTGGTGTGTTTTGGTTTAAATACCATGTTAGCTAATTTGTATTGTAAGGCAAATAGTCTTTATACATAAAAAGTCTTTTTTTTAACAACGTCAAAAATCATCAAATGACCCCTCCTGCTGTGGATTAGCGGTGAGGGAGTGTCAGACTCTTACTGACTAAAAACCGTCGTGTTCCGTCGTAGGCCTTTTATGTACCAGGGCCGCGGTAACTCTTTCGAACAACCCGCAGCTACACAAATAGTCTTAATACTTAAATTTTGCATGCCTGGCAAAATGTACAAGGATACTTTTTTATATAACACCTTTATTACCGTTATTTATGTACCTACATTTTGGACAAATAAACTATTCCTATTATTCTAAATAAACGGTTCCATTTTGAAAATAGTCTAGGTATATGGAATTTCTTGCCGGCTCTTCTCAATGAGACCAACTCCTTGGAACCTATCACTATAGACTATCTTTGTATCTTTAAGAAGATTCGGTAGTTTTTGAGTGAAAGGGTGACAAAAAGAGAGACAGTATTTAGAAAAAAAAAACCGGCCAAGTGCGAGTCGGACTCGCGCACGAAGGGTTCCGTACCATTATTTGTAAAATGAGCAAAATAATCACGTTTGTTGTAAGAGAGCCCCCCAAAATATTTATTTTATTCTAGATTTCAGTATTTGTTGTTATAGCGGCAACAAAAATACATCATCTGTGAAAATTTCAGCTCTCTAACTATCACGGTTCATGAGATTCAGCCTGGTGATAGACGGACGGACGGACAGAGGAGCGAAAACAATAGGGTCCCGTTTTACCCTTTGGGTACGGAACCCAAAAATGAGATAATAATAGTAAGAATTAATGTTTTTACTCAAATGAAAGTCTTTCATAACATAATTTAGACAAGTTAGTGACGTTTTATCTATCATAACATTTACGGTACTATACAGTTTCTCTTATGACCTCCTCAATCTTTGCTAAAGAGGCCATTACGCAACAAAATGACTATATATCATGAAAATTGCTTGTTTGCTTGTAGAATTATTATCAATAAACGTATATCATGAACTCGCTATCACTATTCTTTTTTTATAAGACGAGGGTCTCTATTAAGCATATCCTTGACTACAGTCGAGGGGCTGTGGTTTCACTTGTCACTGGAAGAACTACTCTATGCACCTGGATAACTTTTCCGTGGTAACTACCTACTGATAAAAGTAGCTCATAAACTTGCTAGATAAAACAGTATATTTAACACCAAAATAATGTTTCAATCAGTCTAGTTGTTCCTGAGATTAACACGTTCAAGAAAAATTCTTCGGCTTCTTAATATTAATATCTAGAATTTAAACACTTCCAGATAATCCTAACTAATATTATAAATGTGAAAGTAACTCTGTCTGACTGTCTTTCTGTCTGTCTGTCTGTCTTTTCTTCACGCCTAAACTACTGAACGGGTTTGTGTGAAATTTGGTACAGACATAGTTTTGAACTTGAGGAAGTACATAGGATAGTTTTTATTACAAAGAAATATAAAGATAAAAAATAAAATTTATTCTGGACATGTAGCGCCATCTATTGGTCAAACCAAAAATCTGCCGCAAGTCACTATTCCACGCGAACGAAGTGGCGGGCAAAAGCTAGTTTGATATAAATAAAAAAAAAATAAGTAGGCATGTATGCACTTTCTACGCCATTTTCACTAGCGGTTACAATGCAGTTTACGAAGTATGCGTATGACACTTGAGCTAATGAGTTTATAAACTCGCTCGGCAATGTTCATAAGTAGTTTAATGTTTGCGGTTTCGTTTGTTTAATTAACTGCCTTGTTCTGTGAGGACAGGTCATGTAAGTTACAGAAATAAGTATACACTAGCTTCTGCCAGCGGTTTCACCCGCATCCCGTGGAACTACTTCCCGCACCGGAAAAAAAGTAGCCTATAGCCTTCCTCGATAAATGGGCTATCTAACACTGAAAGAAATTTTCAAATCGGACCAGTAGTTCCTGAGATTAGCGCGTTCAAACAAACAAACAAACTCTTCAGCTTTATAATATTAGTATAGATAAGTAAGGGAATTTGAAAAACGTGGTTTGTCAAATGAAAAATGTAAATTAGTAGGTACCTTTTTATTTATTTTTTTTACAACATGATGAATTTATTAAAACAAAATATTTACATTAATTTTAGAAAGTTAAAATAAACTTACATATATACAACTTAAAACTAATACGGTGCATCAAAAAATTGCTCCTCATCGCTGTCACTGGGTAATGTACCCAAAAGACTGGCAGCATTGCCACGTTGGATGGCAATGCTCAACCTCTGTGCGAAATAACAGCCAGCCTTTGGGTCACGAGAAGTGTCAACAAGGCGCTTAGAAATTTCCTTCGCAAGCGCGTGAGCACTCGGACCCCCACGGCCCGAGAGTTTCAACCCCAAACGGCTCAAACATGTAATTCCCGATAAGGCTACTATATTTGCGCCGTTTGAGGTCCTCTGCTTGTGAAGCGGCGGAGCCAACACAACACGCAGTTCTAGGAAGATGGGATGGCGCAAGAGTGTCGACGCAGGTCGCGTCCCACACTAAAGTCCTACCCATCTTCCACGGAAATAGTAGGTACTTACCTAAGTTTTTGACAGATTTTGGTAGGTAAGTTTCTATGGTAAAATGTTTCTTCAATAGGAACATAGTCCATATTGAGTGGTTTGTTATTTGTACGAAAAGTAGTCTCAGGTCAAAGTAATAAGAGATATTTACACCTTCAGGATGTTACTTATTCTTTATACAATTACTAAAGAGTTCATTAGAAAGTTAACATTAAAAGCCAAAAGTGTGAAAACGATCTAACATTTCAGTACCTATTTTCGCACCTCTTAAAACACAGCTACAAATTCGCTTCAGCAAAAACAAAAAAAAAAAATTATAACCAACCCCATTCATGAACCTAACACATCGTAAATAAAAGTGTTTGAATGCATAATTTCAAGGCATAAAAACATGAAATATTTTGTACTGAAATTACGCGAATTCAGTATGCACGAACATGGAAAACAAGATGAATACCCTTCATACATTTTTTATGTTTTACATTTTAAAATACTGGATTAACGTGGGAAATACAGATTACAAAATTATGACTGGTTTATTTAATATTCACTGTTTCTCCGTATAATTTTTAAGGTTCCGTACCCAAAGGGACCCTATAGTTTTCACTCCTCTGTTCGTCCGTCCGTCTGTCACCAGGCTGTATCTCATGAACTGTGATAGTTAGAGAACTGAAATTTTCACAGAAGATATATTTTTGTTGCCGCTATAACAACAAATACTGAAAACTAGAATTAAATAAATATTTTGGGGGGCTCCAATACAACAAACGTGATTTTTTTGTCCGTTTTATAAATAACTAGCTTTTGCCCGTGACTTCGTTCGCGTGGAATAGTGGCATCCGGCAGATTTTTGGTTTGAACAATAGATGGCGCTGTATGTCCGGAATAAATTGTATTTTTTATTTTTATATGTCCTTCTCCTGGCTCTAAACTATCTCCCTGCCAGTTTTCAGCTAAATCGGTTCAGCCGTTCTTGAGTTATAAGTGGAGTAACTAACACGACTTTCTTTTATATATATATAGATGGTACGGACCCTTTCGTGCACGAGTCCGTCTCGCATTTGGCTGGTTTTTATTTTTGTTCGACCCGGATAAAGTATAGTCTATGTTATTCGCATGGAGCCTTTAGGGGCCAAACAAGCTAACATTGTATAGTGAGATTTTTTCTCATTTTGTGTTGATTTTAAGTGGTTTTTACTGATGACGGCAAGGTTTGTAAGTGACCATTTAAGCCCCAAGACAAGACCAGACCATAATTTGTTTTACTGCCTTATACGAATTATATGCACCTTCACAGCTGTCAATTAAAACCACAGGGTTCAAATTAATCCAAAGCCAACAATACCTTCTAACACGTATGTTGTAAATATATAATGACTATATAAACGAACCCGGCCACACCCGCTAACGAGTTCACAAATTCATTGTTTATTAACTATACAAAATGCGATTAAAGCGAAAGGTGGGCTTTTATGTATAGGGTGTGCTTTTTTGGATATTTTTGGAAATTGGTGGGTTAATATTTTTATACCTAACTAGCTTCTGACAGCGGTTTCACCCGCATTCCGTGGGAACTACTTCCCGTACCGGGATAAAAAGTAGCCTATATAATATAGCCTTCCTCGATAAATTGGGTATCTAACACTGAAAGAAATTTTCAAATCGGACCAGTAGTTCCTGAGATTAACGCGTTCAAACAAACAAACAAACTCTTCAGCTTTATAATATTAGTATAGATGAATCCAAGATATGTTTTTATTTCGATGCTATGACAATTTCGCGAAATGTTTGCACGAATTGAGTGACTTAAATATATGTACGCAGGAAAGTAAAAATATGGAGTTGTATATTTATTATCGTACTTGTCCCTGGAACGTTTTTAGGGTTGTTTAATAAAAATCGCTAAAGCTGTGAAACCGTATAAAACAATACATGAAAAATCATTTCAATATTAGTTATAGTTATAAATACCACTTCTGATACTTAACATTCCTATAAATCACATATAATAACCTCGTCACTTTCACAACATCCTGTATACCAATGCAACGGAAGGGTGGACGGCGTACATTCTTAATGTGACGCTGACAGCGAAATTGAGCTTTGATGTAACCGAATGAATTTTCAGTTAACCAGTTAACTGTGCTCACCTGGATGTGGTTATCGTGTAACTGGTGGTAAAGTTGGGTGATTGACCTGTCAAGCTTGATTATGAGTTACTGGGTCTTGGGTAATTATTTTGAGGATGGTGTTGTCATTGCCGTTTTAATGTTAACGTTATCTTTACTTCATATTCTAAAGCTGAAGAGTTTGAACGCGCTTATCTTAAAGTAAAGGAAAAGGACGTAATCGTTGTATTTAAAAAATCTTTCAGTGTTAGATAGTCCGTTTACCCGTCTGAGAGGAGGCTAAAGTTTACTTTTTAGGGTTCCGTACCCAAAGGGTAAAACGGGACCCTATTGTTTTCGCTCCTCTGTCCGTCCGTCCGTCCGTTCGTCCGTCCGTCCGTCTGTCACCAGGCTGTATCTCATGAACCGTGATAGTTAGAGAGTTGAAATTTTCACAGATGATGTATTTCTGTTGCCGCTATAACAACAAATACTGAAAACTAGAATAAAATAAATATTTCGGGGGGCTCCCATACTCATTTTTGCTCGATATCTATAAATATATGTATGTATATAAAATAATAGTTTGGATGGTACGGAACCCTACGTGCGCGAGTCCGATTCGCACTTGGCCGGTTTTTTATGTTCCCATGGGACGTGGGAAAAAGACTTGTATCAACAACGGGTCTAGCAACTTTTATTTGGAAGTATATAGTAAGAAAATACATAATATTCTGTATAACGGATGCAAAGCTGCATGCTGTAAGTTTCATGCTCACAAAATTTGGAATCCCAAATCTATTTTGTAAAAAAAATGGATAGGCTTATAAAACAGAAATTTTTCATCACATAAGTATCCATAACAAAGAATAATAAATCCAACACCTCACTATATATAATAAATAATTGATAAGTTCCTGACTAATGGTGCAGAAGAGATAATATGAAAGTTGACGGCAAGGGAAGCTCGCTCGAAGTGTAAGATATAGTCTTTGTTAGAAACAACGTGTGAGAAACATAAGTCATTGTGCCGGGTGTGTTCTTGATTAAGATATGTAAGGAAAAGCGCATAAGTTAATGTGTTACCTGATATAGAAAAACCTAATAATATATTTTATCATGCTATCATTGTATAAAATTATTTTCATTACAATATTACAGTGTTAGTCTATTTAATCGTTTGTAACAAAATAACAAAATTGTTTTTTTTTGTTACAGGTAACATTTTTCATAAGCGGCTCTCCGAACGGTAAAGTTCCAGTCCTATTAATCGCAACACTCCTAAAAAGACATTCAGTGTTCACATTCATCTAGGTCTGTTAAATAAAATTACAGAGGCATGTTAGGACAAATTGCTAGCACGCCCACGCATGAATATTTTGTCGCATATGCAAATGTATTTCGGAAGCGTGCACGGCGCCCGCCCAAACCTCGTGGCTGTTTCCGGCACAGTTCGGTGGACAAAGTAAGTCAAGTTGGTTGGGTCGTTGGATGTATTGCGCGAAATATTTTTTACAAATAATGTGAAAGGAGTTTACAATGAAAGAACACAGGAGATGTGTGCACAGTCAATCGGTTCGTCATTATTTTGACGACAAGAATGTCTTCAATTGATGGTAGTTTGTTTTCTATTATAGTAAAATGTGTAGGAATGAACAAGGCTTTTTTCAAGTAAATGGTAGGAAAAGAACAAATGTACCTCAGGCAGTAAAATTTCATTTCAGAAGATCCCTTCACTCCCTGTTTTCCCATTATTTTAAAGTCGAACAGCTTCATTCAAATTCAAATCTTTATTTTAATTATATTACTCGGTAGGTCTGCAAAAATAAGCAACCATCCCAATAAAACAAAACACAACCCTAGATTAAAATTCGATATTTAAAACTTATACTTCTACATTCCTTTTACTACGTATCCGGTCACAGGACATCCGCCGCGCGCATGCGAATTAAGTACGCTTTTGTCGATTTCAATGCTTTATGGCGCTTCTTGAAAGGGTTGCTACAGTAGGGTTAAGTATGGAACGATTTCGACTATTAGGTGTGTTAGTGGTATGTACATATGTGTGAGTAATTGAAGGTGTTGGGTTTTGAGGTCCTTATTTTGATAATATCTAAATATAATCTATTTTTGTTATGTTATATATAGTGTTCGAATGGGATGATTCCTCAAAGTCAAAACATGTATTTCATTTAGACCTTTACAAAAAATATATAAGGTGACTCTAGTGGCCCATTCCAATTGTAGCTTCCTATGGAGAAGAACGGGCAAGAAACTCCATCGTAACTCTTCCTATATATTGACCTATACCTGACTAGATGACTGATGAAACCTAGCGAAAGCTTGATTAAAATGAAAATATGCTTTAAATCAATTAAGTCTATTATTGGCCCTGATAAATAAGTGATATTCATACTCACACTCGACCAACCCACTCAAACTTCCACCATCTTCCAAAAATAATAAGATATTTGAGAAACTACATGGCGTTTATTTATGGCGTGTTTACGATATTGCTAGGGTAGCCTTAATGTATCGACGAGACTATCGATAACTCTTAGCGGGCACTCGCGAGATTGTTCGACTCGTTGGCGCCAAGGAGCTTGGCCACGGAGCATGTTTGGTGGGGGTGTGATAAATATTGGCCAAGATAGTGTTTAAGTGTGTGTTTTACTAGAAAGTGTTCATGGTGCAATGAAAGAGCAAGCATTACGTATAATCATCAAATGACCCCTCCCGTGGAGGGAGTGTCAGGCTTTTGACTGTCCGACTTAAAGCCACCTTTGTTCCTTTTGGAGCCCTTTACGTATTGTGACTGTGACCGCAGTTATTCTCTCGTCTCAAACCTATGGTGACAGTCATCGTCAAATTAAGACATTTCTTACTTCTTTAATATAATAAACGTAGCCATTTTTTACTATCGATTAACATAATGTCTGAAAGTTATATAAGAAAGCAATAAGTGGAATGTTACATTGCTACTTGGTGCACCCAATTTTTCACAATAAGAAGCACATACATACTTACTCCAAAGACCTATTTCTAAAACGTCGGATAGTCTACCAATTTTCTATGCCATATAACTTGCTTCCGTTCATAAAATAGCAATTTCAACCCTCTAACGTTATTTGGAATCAGACGACTATAGTACGTTCACGGGGTGCATAAAAAATGGCATGCCATGACGACGGAATGGCGCCGAAGATGATTTAGCATCACGCGTGCATGGGGTTTAAGGTTTAGTGAAATGGGGTCTAGTTATCCCATATTTAAAAAAGGATTATCTAGAGAAGTATGAAATGTATGAAGAAGTTGTCATGGTAAATAGATGGATCATCGAAATCCTTTGCCATGGATTATAACGAAATAGAATACATAGGCAGGTTGACAATGCGACTTCAGTACCTAATCTATCTGTTCATTTCCTTACTAGATATAAAATTTAGCATGAATCCCATATAGGTAGGTACTGTCTATCTGCACTAAGTAAATTAACAGATATATAGGTTATTAAAATCCGGCGTAAGTGCACCAATCTATAATTTAGGGATGCCTTTCAAAATAATGCTGATATTCACTACGCAAACGATTCAGACGATATCCAAGTCGATAAACCTGATAGTTAAACAAACCAATCCAATAGCCACAGTCCCACAAACGTCATTCAACACAGCCACATAAATCGTTTTCCAATCGAATACTATCGGATGATATACGAGTTTCAACACTTCGAAAAAAACGCCGAATACTGACAAACCTAGCGTGAAATCCACTAGTACGAAAAACCCAACCGTCCGCAAAGATATCAGCAGGTATTCAAAATAACAACAAAATAACAATAAAGCTTTAGAGTAGCACACTGCAAACTTTTAGTCGGCCGATAGTTTGAACTCATAAATCCGTATGAAGATGATTTGTCGTATACATATTCCGAAGATCAGGTACTAAGCCGGTATCAGACCGAATGAAAATATAGATTTTCCACAAGATTATCTTTAAAAAAAATTGCTAATCGGGTTAACTATTTGCCAACTGCTTTGTCTGTGGAACTCTTAGAGAACGCGCACACTACAAACTTTAAGTTGGTGGTCCATTGGTAGGATTTTTTTTTTAGAAAATCGTGCATCCCATCAAAGTTTTATGGTCGCTGCACACAGCGGGCGCGGCGCGACGGGACGGGACGGCGACGCGACGCAATGTACTAGATCGTCGCGTCGCGTCGCGCCGAGCGGGACGGCTCTGTGTGATGTCGTTCGTAATATCTAGTACATTACAACTGCTCAGCGTCGCGTCGCCGTCCCGTCCCGTCGCGCCGCGCCCGCTGTGTGCAGCGACCATTAGTCGGTCTGATACCGAAGAAATACCTGATCGTTCTTACGTGTGTATTTACATTCATCTTCATACAGATTTATGAGCCCAACTATCTGCCGACTAAAAAATTATAGTATACTCGTGCAATAAACTATCGGCCGACTAAAAGTTTGAAGTTTGCACGCTCATATACGAGTATAAACCGCCATAAAATGCAAGGTAAACCCATTATCGTCGGGCGGCCGCGTGCATACGGAAATGCAGTCGACGCCATTTTTCATAGCCACAGGATGTGACGTTGATACGTCATTCCGGGTTTTCGCAAATGTTTTCAAGTAGTTATTATTTAAAGTTAATAATGTTGCTGTTTGTTTGATGTTTTGTTGTTTAAAAAGTTAGAAGTAACAGGTTGTTTGCCTGTTTTTAAATGCGAAATACTGGTTCTGAAATGGTAATGATTAGAACAGTAACTTTTGTTTTTTTTTTTAAGATTTATTGAGATGTTGTTGAGTTGACAGCCGCTCTATGTTAATCTTTGATACTCAGCTGTATTCGGTTAGTAGATTGGATGCACACTCTAATTGGTAGCGATAAGGCTAGGCAGTTGATGATCAAGATCTGCTACTCGCTAGTATCACAAAGTAAACTATTGCCCCTAAATACTGGGTGTTAGTGTGAAGACAGTTATCCTTGAAATCAGAGGTTTGGTTTCACTTATAGAACGTAAATTAACTTAAATTAAGGCAAAAAAAAATAACTTAAATTTTCACTCGTCAAGCTACAGTAGTAGGTATTTTTGCCTGTCCTAAGCCAGAAAAAGTATGAAGGGAAGTTACAACACAGGTTATTTGTATGTGTTTTAAACGGAGTGCTGCAGGTCACCGCCCTTTAACTCGCGCGCATAGTATCCATAAATTTTCGGACAGTGTCGGAAAGAAACTTATTAAAAATTTTAAATGAAAGAATCGTTCATTTATTTTTAAATTCAGATAAATAAAATTATAATCAAGTCAACTACCTATGGTTTCAAGGATAACGGTGTTCACACTAACACCCTGTATATTTTAATATTTACTTACCACCATTACTGTCAATTGTGTTCATGACGATAACGAAAGATGAACCGATCAATATCGATCGATATAAAATATTTGTCTCACTCGAATGTATCAGTATATTAACGTATGAAGGTCAAATTCGTATATCTTTATTGATTTTTTGAGTTGAACAAGTTGTGTAAGTATATGAAACGAGCAATTTAGGTCCGTTTATAAGATAAATATTCAAGTACCTACGTAGCAAGACTTCAAACAAGGACAGAATAATGTATTTTTAGTTAGGAATTCCAAATCAATATCCTCTTCTATTTAGTAGGTAGATTAGACCTATTAAATAATATGGTTCAATGAAACATTATTTTAATAGCTTCTTTCACAAAGTTTATAGTTAATCGCCAATCACCTAACACGACTTGTCGGCAGAACCAACTGTTAGAATTTTTGTTTCTTATAATAACGCAGAGAAATAGATTAAATATGCGTTTTCCTGGTTTTCCTCAAGGAAAATTATTTTCCAAACCAAAACCGTCCCCGGATTTTCCCGGATCATAATTACAGTCAAAATAATTGTCCCTTACCATAAAAGAGGTATTAACGCAGTGTTTTATAATAAAGGATAGTTTATTATAAAGACCAGAGAGATCCAATGTTACCGGCAATAAAGCCTTCCTGTCGCCTCGTCTATGGTAGTACACGCCGGAACATTTCAGCAATAAAAGCATTGTATGCTCGGATTTGAATGCGTTTTATTTGAATAAAAGTATGTATTACTATGTATAATAATACTAATTTCGTTGGATGTTTGTGTTTTAATAGGCTCGTTTGTGGACGTGACTGTTTTAAGGTTATAAGCAATGGATCATAAATGATGCTCAGTAATCGATTTTTTTTACTCTATTTTGTAAGATAGTGTGTTACATAATTCATTAGAAGGTACAAAATAGTGTACACCAGTTTACCTTTGCCTTAGTTATAATTCAAGAACTGATTCTAAACATTCTTTCAGTGTTAAAGCTAGCTAAATTATCGAGTATATAATTGTAGGCAAATTTTTATCGAGTGCGAGGAGTAAAGTTTTTACGGGACGCGGGTGAATCCGCTGGTGGAGTAGAAGCTGAAAATTAGATAGCACATAAACAACCTTATTTAAACCTAAACAACAGCAATTCAATCAATCACACACATCAGAAAATACATCAGAAAATCGATCTATTTTCCTCTCAAAGACATGTTCGTAATAGATCGTTTTCGAGAGTGAAAGCAACCGGCGCCGCGGGGTCTGCAATGCGCAATCTATATCAAGGTCATCTATATCTAGGTACCGTCTAGCCTTCCAAGTTTATTTACAACCTGACCCTGGAATAACGGAAATAAAGTTTGTTTTTCCTGGCCTGAAATTTCGTGGAAAGCGAGATAGATTTGTTGGTTGTTGTGGCTGTTTTGTAGGGTGCTTATGGTAGGTGGTTGCTTTTTAAATGATATTTTATGCTGATTTGGTTTTGTATAACACTCAGTTCAAAAACCTGTAAGTACAGTTAGTGTATGTACTCTCACTGTTTACTCCCTTATGTACTTCCTAAAGTACTTGCTTTATAAATTGCCTTATGTTGGTAATCTATACTAATATTATAAAGCTGAAGAGTTTGTTTGTTTGTTTGAACGCGCTAATCTCAGGAACTACTGGTCCGATTTGAAAATTTCTTTCAGTGTTAGATAGCCCATTTATCGAGGAAGGCTATAAGCTACTTTTTATCCCGGTACGGGAAGTAGTTCCCACGGGATGCGGGCGAAACCGCTGGCAGAAGCTAGTGCCTCATATAGGTACTTCTTTATGTACCTGGATGTTTCTACAACCTACATGACAGAGAGACAGAGTACACCATCCTCAGTATGGAACATTGTTAAGATAGAAGCAACTTCAATATTATACTTAGTTTTAAAAAATAAAAAAAATGCTTAATGTGCCTGCAACAATAATGATGTGCCACAATCCAGCCATTTATTTGAGGTGTTTCTTACAAAGGCAAAAACCTCGAGATAAACAGTAAAATAACTCCTCTATTTGTTATTTCATTGATTCATTCATCAAACAGTTTTCCTTTCAAAATGCCTATTGATATTCTTGGCACTATCAATATTGTTTGCTTTCATAATTATAACCAAAGTCAATGATCGAAGAATTTGGAGAAATAAATCACAGAAACCAAAAACAACATGGTTCTGGCGACCATCCAGGACTATGTTTGTAACCGCCAATGACCTTCCAAGGACATAAAGAATTACTGAACGACCTTCAACTTGTTTGGGATAACTTTTTGTACAAATGACCTTGGAAGGAAGTGTTAGGAAATTAGATAAAAGGTTTCGGTGAAACTTTATAAAGTTCCTGAAGTACTTAGTGTCTCTTAGATAGATTAACGAGTTGGGTGACATAAATTATTGCTTCGAAATTCTCATTGAGCTAATCTTGTATATGTCACCGTAAGATTACAAAAATCGTTAGATTACAATCTATCTCGAGAGATTGTAAACTGTCGAATTATTGTGAACCGTAACATCTGATTGCAATTTAACGTATTATTTTTCGCTATATTATAATCTATCAATGTAAAGCGGTCAAATTGTCAACTGGCGTAGAACGGAATGCATCTTGCGCGCTGATTGGTAGAACGTAATGTGCCCCCGCCCGCCGCTCCGGCATTCGCCATTTTGTTTGTTTATTTCGTTTGTTGTCGATTGTGTAAACAACTGTGTTTTCGTGATTATAAATTGATTTCCTGTTGAAAATAACTTATATCTTTAGAATTAGTTATATAAAAGTGTTGAGGATGTAAAATTTATCAGTGATTAACCAAAGAAAAGCAGTTTTAACGATAAACCAACAAATTAGTGTTAGTCGAACATAACCTAAATTACATTAATTTCTCGTGTTTTAATATTTGTATATGCGTGGAAACTTACGTGTTCTCATTAAATAATATTAGCCATGTCGGATATTGAGCCTGGTCAACAAAATAACTCAGAAAAAAATTATATTGTTAATCCGAACGAATTTACCATAGAGCTACAAAAATATTACAGTGGGCTTTATGAGAGTGATTTTTACATAAATTTATGTCAAATGTTTTTTCTAAGACTGAAATTTGTAACGTTATTTTAATTTGTATTAGAGGACAAAGTAACCGTTTTTATATTTTTCATTTTCATTTGAATTGCAGGATAAAATGATTGTTTATTATTTTAAAGTTTTTTTTATAATTGTCCAATTTAAATTGTTTGAGGACAAAATTAAGTACCCTTTTTATATAAGAGGCTTTTATTTTTTTTTAAATATTTGTTTGTGTTTGAAGACAAACTACCTATTTGTTTTGTTTTTTTTTTTATAAAAGTTTCTTATAATTTTCCAATTTCAATTTGTGTTTGAAGAATAAATATTTCGTTACAATTTGTTCCCTCCATATGTCAGGAATATTGATTACATACTCGTACTAAATAATAAATACTTGAAGAATTTTTGAAGAGCATTTATTTTATTTAACTGACACCTCTATTTCATTCCTAACTCTACGGAAACTCCATGGGAACAGAACGGCTGGTCGCGATTGGTCGATCTTACAAAAAGACTGACCAAATAAAAAAAAAAAAAAAAAATCAAAAATATTTATTTGTCAGAATATGGTACAATAGATGGTACAAATTTCTGGTTCCAACATATCCTGCCATACTATGGCGTACAAAATATTTATAATGAAATTGAAATTACATTATGTTATAGTACCAATCAGGGAGAGCTTTCGGACAGTTGACAGTTTGACAATTTCTCATCGATAGATTATAATATAGCGAAAAATAATGCGTTAAATTGCAATCAGATGTTACGGTTCACAATAATTCGTCAGTTTACAATCTCTCGAGATAGATTGTAATCTAACGATGTTTGTAATCTTACGGTGACATATATATATGTAACTAAAGCTAGTCGTCTACTTATTCACGGATAATCGATAGGTAACTATTGTCTAAAATTAGTTATTGTTTGTTATAAGTAATAGAACTTTTTTTCTTGAAATTAGAAGGGTCGGTAGTGTAGGTGTGTGAAGGGTGTGTGTATAAACGACGTGCTCTTTGTCTGTAGTTTTATTTATAAGACTTGTTTAGAGAAATAGTTCAGTTACTCAAGTTCCTTACAGCTCTACTATCATCTCCTATCAATTTACAAACTGCGTTCCTACGAAAATTACTGACGATATTTAATTTTCCCTTTTCGCCTCCACAGACACCAACAACTGATCTATACTGTTACAGCCTTTTTATCGTCCCACTGCTGGGCTGCGGCCTCCTCTCACACGGAGAAGGATTGAGCACGCTTGCTCAATGCGGATTGGTGATTTCAGACTATATAGTCCAGGTTTCCTCAAGATGTTTTCCTTCACCTTTTTATCAGCCATTGGTGTCCAAGATATACTTAGAAAGTACATACAAACTTAGAAAAGTTGCATTGGTACTTGCCTGAACTGGAATCGAACTCACACCCTCCTACTCGAGAGGTTGGTTCTTTACCCACTAGGCCACCACCGCTATACAACTGATCTATAAAAACATAAATATGTACGTATAGGTAATATTAAATATCGCGAAATGTCACAGAACCTTTCAGTTGGCCCCCTGCCCCCGGCGCCGGTATGGCGAGCGATCGTCGCGATGTCGCAATAGTATGGAAGTGTTTACACTAATGTTACAGGCTTTATTATTTTATTGCGATGTTTTTGAAAGATTACGTAGAAGGAAGAAGACAGTTTGTTACTGTATGTACTCGAAATAAACATGGAGCAGGAAATTATTTAGTGCTATCGAATTTTGATAACCTACCTATGTAGTATTTTGAAAAATAAAACCTCCAGAAAGAGACAATCGTAAAGGATTGTCTCTTTCTGGAGACCTTATTATTTTATGTAGAAATAGAAAATACTCAAGCTGAGCTACGATTTTGACCTTTCAAATCTTTTTGACAGACAAAACAGCTATGCCTCCGGTAATATCTGTACTTATCATAGACGTCTGTGATGCTTATCGTGATAAAGGCCACATGCTTATTTATCTCCATACAGATAAAAACCAGCATGCGTAAAACTTTTGCATAATTCAATGTTTAATAGGTAAAATCCATGCAGTTCGCTAATACAAACACGAATTGCGCTTTCATGTCTATCGGGGAACAGATAGATTTAGAGGTCATGTTTAACCGACCTCCCAGAAAGGAGATTTCAAATTCGTCAGAACCTTTTTATTATGACAGTTGAAGTAGTCTCCCTAAATATATTGCAAAAGCTTCAGTAAATTAATAGGTTTAGTAATATCTGTTTAGCTACGTATTCGTTGTGTAATCGAACACAAAACCGGTACCAACATCGAGAAACAAATGAAACTCGCACACCGCAAACCGCTCCACATTTCGCAGCATCTCATTCCGATTACAGGAAGCGTTGATTGACGCGTCGCCGATAAACAAGCGTGCCGCCCGGCGCCGCCCTCTTTTGTACACCTTATTCACATTTGACACTTCTGACGAAGGGACCGTTTGAAGTTACTGCACGGAGTAAGGAAAAGTTAGCAGAGTTGCCTTGATGCAGGTAGGCCAGGCGCCTACATCTAGGTCACATGGTCAAGATGGCATGACCGAATCGATCAGTTATGAGTGAACTAACTAGGAGTTCTGGTTTTTTGAGGCGATTTTTGGTATAACAAAAAATGGGGGATCTAAAGTCGGCTTGTAAGGGCGGAGACGGAGACAATAACGTTCCTCGTCCACACACCCGCATTTTTGCGCGTAATGAACGCGCAAAAAGGAGATTTTCCGTTGTGACATCTCCGCTAGTCATTTTGTTCCCCATGCCTTATTCACGTTTGACACTTGACGTAGGGACCGTTTGAAGTTAGTCTGACTCGGACGGGAGTGAAATGTTTCGGCACACAATAGGTAATTGGAAACGTTTGATTGCAAATGGGGGGTGTGAAATAGGTTATGAAATATGGAGGCTGAATGGTTTGGTAAAGGGGGAGTATGTGGTGGACTGTATGTAAGCTTTAGTTTTTATGGAATACAAACTCTATAGTCACCTACATGTTCAAAATTTTGCAATAAAAATATGGTACATAGTAGATGACCGTCTGAAAAACATAGGTAGACCGCTTCTAACATGGTCGTGAAAAATAGATAGGTATGATTTAATCAGTAATTATCAGGCAAAGAATATGCATGGTCGGTAATAGAACCGTTATAAATTATTTCAAAACATTCCATATTCGAATCTCATCTATTACTTTGAAATTCAAAACCTATGTTTATGCCCCAGACTCTAGATTGCCTCTAGCAAAACGGTTGCCGACAAAATTACTATCAGAGCCCATACCAGTCTCGGGATGCAAAATTGCATTCTCAATTTCGCCCATAAATCATTTTACATACAAAACACGTCCGTATCTTTGCTTAATATTCATACAATTTAAATAATTTATACTAGAGAGTCGTTTGTCTAGACGCTGATTTTTGGCAAAGTCAAGGCTACGCTTGGGTGTACAGACGATAACAGAAATGTTTTTGAGATTGTGATCTAACTGTATTTTAAAGAGAGATTTTTTTATTTTTCTTTAGTTGGTTATTTTCCAGTGTGTGGGATTTTTTTTGGAAAATGCAATGCTTGTAATATTTGATTGGAATGAAATGTCTTACATACTTTCCTACTTCTGTTCAAATTACTTGTTTGCATGATTGGACGCTTGAAAGTATTTGCAAAGTCGTCACAACTGAGTTTAGAAAGATGCTTACTCTTTATTTTCTAAATATACTTTGAGGAAAATGAAAAAAAAACCCTTTTGGTTAAAGCACTGGTGCTCAGCTACATCCGGTTAGACTGGAAGCAGACCCCAACATAGTTGGGAAAAAGGCTCGGAGGAAGACTTTGAGGAAAATCCGGAAAACTAATATTTTAGACAATTTGGTGTATCAGTTATTTCCAAACAACTTATAGTTTAAAAACATATCTATAAATTAAAATATTCATGAAACGTCTTCTATATTCGACTGTACTTCGCCAATGAATAAAAGTGATCTCGTATCCTCTCTATACTCTTAACGTTGGTTCGCGTCCAAAATAACAAATTTAAAACGACCCAGCAATATTCTGAAAAGCGAGTACTTATTATATGATTTTCAAACGATTTTCGCCTTTATGTCTGTTGATGTAGGGACTAATCCAATTATGCAAGATATGTAATGCCTTTATATTGTGAGAGTGGATTTCTTTATAAAGTACGCTTATTATATTTATTTTCAATAGGACCTTATTATAGCGAAGTTAAAATACAGAAATGTTTAATAACACTGCTGTAGGAAAGTTTACAGTCGTAAATTATTCTTATAGTGTTTTTTTTATAATCGGTCATCAAATTAGTAGGTTTCTTATTTTTCATTGAAGATTTTTTTCAGATAGCCTATTTATCATCGAGAAGGATTCCTTTTTTCAGTATGGTATGCAGAATCTTAGTAGTGACTGATTTGAAACTTCATTTGATTAGTCTTAAAAAGGCCAATATGTTAGTGCCAGTGTAATGTACCAGAAAGATAAAAAAATGCATTTCAGCCTGACAACGCATCATGAATCGAAAAGCCTATGTTTTCAGTACACTTGAAACTTAATCCGTCTTCAAGTGTTTATGTTGACATATCTAAAGCCTGTTTCGTCTATTTAAAGATATTTAGATCACGGCCTTTTCACACTGGTGGATTTTCCGAGCAGGCTGTTCACTCGGTTTTTTACGCGGTTTTTAACACGCTCATATTAGCTACACTTGTAACTATGCATGTAAGAAAATCTTAGAATCTTATTTGACACACTTCCTGGTCTTCGATTAGGATGAAATTTTGCACACGCTCTGAGTTTTGATGACAATACAAGACTATGTTTTTTTCGTTTTTTAAACTAATAATATGTACCGGCTCTTGTCAATTGTTTGAAATACGACGTCGCCCATACAAGCCGTTCAATTTTGCTCTGAAAATCCGCCATCGTGAAAAGAATGAAAAGATTTAGTGATACCAAAAAGTATGAAATTATTACAGTTTTACATATATGTAGGTATGATGTCTTAAATAAAAAGAATGGTCGTATGGTTAAAAAATATTTATTTTCCAGACAATCTTGACACTGAAACAATGATAAGATTAACTGGGCTTTTCCAAAAATATTTCATAGGTAATCTTAAGTCACATTGCTTTCACTCAGTCTGCGGCTAATCCTAAAGTTTATCGTAATCATAGGCTTACACTATCCAAACTCTAGTAACACAAAATGACATCAAACTTTTATCACAAAAACGTGTGACTTGTCACAATACAATCTTATCTTATAATCTTTAGTACGATCATGATATAACAATACTGATACAAATGTTTATTCTTCTGACTATAACTTCCTTGAAGGGTTACTTATCTCTTGGCACACAAACACAAATCAGTTCATAAGTATATCATAGTCAATGATGATTTATATGTTTTTTTTTCCTCCTTCGATTATTTTTATAAAAGCTGTAATGGCCTTTTTTCACAACCTGATCCATTTGGTAACGTTTCAACTCTCAAAGATCACACATCTTTTGGAAAAACATCAGTCAATTCTAAAGGACTTGCAGCATAAACAAACTTAGTATCGAATCTAGAATCGATATCTAAACACAACCTCTTCAATTCGACATTGAAATTCAAGAGCAATATTTGATGTGTCTTATCCAAATCTTTTATGATGGCCATGAGATTGTAAGCTGCTGTATAATCTAGTTTCCTTAAATTAGCTCCGTCTACCACTACTGGTGTGCTGGTACCAATAGAAGATGCCTTCATAACACGCTGGCGGACATGTTCAGCTGCACAGTATGACACGTTCTCACATAGGGATACAACCATCAGTTCTCCCTTCTCACATTTCAGCTTATGCACTTCTACCGTAGGTCTTGCAACGTTATACAACAATAACAAAGCTTCGATTAAAACTCCAGTTATGATTCCATATTCCAATCCAGCAAATAAACACACTATCATAGTAACCAACAGCAACAGGAAATCTTTTAAACTATTCCTCCACAAGTTTGCAAATATTTGGTAGTCAATCATGGAAAACATGGCTGTTATTATGAGACCAGCTAATGATGCCTTTGGTATGTAATAGAAGGTCGAAGTAAGTAGTGTTAGGGCAACGATCAGTAGCAGAACCTTGGTTATTCCACCAGCTGGTGTCTTAACACCAGAAACGTGGTTCAGTGCTGTTCTGGTAAAAGAACCAGTAATGGGCATGCTTTGACCAAAAGATCCAACGATATTACATAGTCCAATGGCAATCATTTCTTGAGTAGCGTCAACCCTTCCAGCTTCTGCAAACGCCTTAGCAATAGCTACAGTTTCCAGAATGGTTACAAAAGGTATCACAAACGACTGTACTCCAAGTACTTCTATCATGTCTACAAAACTATATGTTTGATTGCCAACCATAGTACTAAAAGGTGGCCAGCGAAATTCAGGCAGCCCACTTCCAATATCACCGATTATGAGCAAAGGTTCCGTACCTAAAGTTACTTTTAATGAGTAGACAATTATCATTCCAACGACCACGACGACGGCATTTCTTGACAACGATATGAACCATCTCATTTGTTTGCCAAAGCTGTCAGTACGCTTGCATCCTTCTCCAAGTTTCTTCAGCAATAACAACATTATTATAGTTCCAGTGCTGAGTACAGCTTCCCATAGTCTTGCTGTAGTTATGTTGGTAATAAAGTTCTGTATTGACTCGGAGAAGAAATTCCCTGACGGACCTGCCAATCCGAAGAATGACTTCAGTTGTGATGCGGCAATTTGTAAAGCAGCAGCAGTGGTGAATCCGCTGATGACTGGGATCGATATAAACTCGACGAGAAAGCCGAGGTTAAGGATGCCCAGGATAAATACGAAAGTTCCTGATAAAAATGCGGTGAGGATGGCGAAGTCTGCTGAGTAGTCGGCTACATATTTAGCAGTCATGGCGGCGAGAATGGCAGTAGGTCCAACAGTGACATTGTAACAGCTCCCAAAAATGACGTAGATTATTCCTGAGGTCAATGATGCGTACAATCCATATTCGGGCGACAATCCTGCAACCACTGCATACGCTATACCCTGAGGTATAGCAGTTAATCCCACTGTGATTCCAGCAATGACATCTTGAATGAAATATTCAGCTTTATACTTTGGCAACCATCCTATGATTGGCAGCCTTTTCTTGACAAGATCCATGGTGCATGTTTTTTGGATACATTTTTTTGTTTTTCTGCGATACACTTTACTTCTTGTTTCGTTTTCGGTTAGAACTGTCATTTTGGTGAACGTGTGTCGTCCACTGGAGTTTGAAAGTAACTGAGGACTAAGTACATTTTAAGCCACTCGAGATTTTCTAGTTTATCTGAAGTAAAGACATTATCTTTATCGGTCATGACAGAAATTGTGTAGAAAAGCCACTTATTTTACTTTTGCTATCTTTGGTATCTTTGCTTCCGTAAATCGGACTGAATGACGTGGTTCTTCACATGATTTTATATCCATGTAGGTCATCTAGAAGACAAACTAGTGAGAAAGTACGTTAATAGATAATATTTGATGTAATAGTGATAATATTTGTTGTTTGTCGGTTTTATTCCATGTTTTTTGAGATGTAGTGGCTGTAAGTGACAAATCATAGAAGTGGTGCCGTTCTTTTATTGAACTTCATCGTATTTTTAAATTATCTCGGTATGGTTATCTTGACTACCATAATAATCATAACTCACATAAAGCTGTATACTGAAACTTACATAAACCGTCAAGAACCGTCTTAATTAAATTTCCTCATTTATGATTAACACTAAAACGCCGCCAAAATTGCGAAGGTATCAAATTTGACGTGTGCTCGTAAATCCAGCTATTTCGATTTGTGGGGACAATATTACGTGGTAGGAAACAGTAAAAATCGTTCTAATAAAGTCACCTCACTTTAGTTGAAAATACTTGGGTTTATGATGATGTTTTACGATTACAGATACTTTTTTCTTCAGGTAGATAGTCACTGCAATGTGCATTTGAGACATTCGCGGCGTTTTACGCAGTCATTGGTTTTTTAGGGAAGTTATAGCCTCGTGTCAGATATTAAAGACTAGCTTCTGCCAGCGGTTTCACCCGTATCCCGTGGGAACTACTTCCCGTACCGGGATAAAAAGTAGCCTATAGCCTTCCTCGATAAATGGGCTATCTAACACTGAAAGAAATTTTCAAATCGGACCAGTAGTTCCTGAGATTAGCGCGTTCAAACCAACAAACAAACAAACTCTTCAGCTTTATAATATTAGTAGGTATAGATTGTTTTGGTGCTGTAAATTGACGTTTGCTGTAAATCGTATTTATCTGAATTGAAAAATACAAATTTATTTTGTGAGTACCTACCAAGATCGCCGCAGTATCCATTAAGTGTACGACTTAATGTATAAGTAACCTGTAAGCAAACAGTTCCTACTTAGCGCTAACTTATACACAGGTATATAAATTAAAATTTAAAATCGCTGTACATAATATGCATGTGTACACGTAAATTATAAGCGAACATTCTCAAAGGAGTAAGTGACATTGTCATGCATGACAAAGGATATCACAGCTTATTGTTATAGAGAATACCTTCTCTTTGATCTATAAACGCTTATATTTTAGTAGTAAGTGAAACGCTTATAAATTAATTAACATGTTCAAATTTTTATAAGCCAAAAAAAATTTTACATGTATTTTTAGGGTTCCGTGCCCATAGGGTAAAACGGGACCGTTTCCGTTTTATAAATAATGGTACGGAACCCTTTGTGCGCGAGTCCGACTCGCGCCGGTTTTTTAATATTTACTTTCTTTTACGTAAAGGTATTGGGTTGCCTGGGTAACTGGGTTGAGGAGGTCAGATTGGCAGTCGCTCCTTGTAAAAATCTGTTATTCAGCTGTATCTGGTTAGACTGGAAGCCGACCCCAACACGGTTGGGAAAAATGCTAGACAGACGATGATTTTAAATATATACTTTCAACAAGATATATTCACTCTTAACAAGATTAATTTGTACAACCCTACATCTTATTTATTCAACCAAAACCACCATGTTTAATACCAAATATCAACACGGTAAATAAAGATCTACATTTACCAATACATACAAATAAGTCGGTCTATTCCGCCAAGCTTTAACCCTTAACTAACCGCGGGGGTAGTTCCAACCCACTCGGTTGCCGCAACCAACATAGTATTAATTCTCAAGATATTGTTGGCTAAGGAATTAAGCCTGGTTCAGATGGATTAATGGAACGTGTATGAGATATGCTTGTACGTAATATTTGCCGGATGTGTTGTTAATTTTAGTGGTGGGGATGTTTTGATTACCTGTAAGTTTGGGTACTGTAGGTTGAAGATAGATAGAATGGTTAGATTTGGACTTGAGAAAAATATAATATTTCTCCGAAGATTTATCCGTTTCTTCGTTTTGACTTTCTATTTTTTTAAGTAGTTAATATTGTGATCTTTAACAATATTTTAAATATTCTGTGAAAATTACAATGTGTGAAATTTACAATGGACTTTGAAATCATCTTGAAGATTGCATTTTGATTTTTGTAAGCCACATTATACCTGTTTGGTTTATGACGAAATCGTGGAATAATCTAGAGGTAGAAATTTCTCTAAACTACAATAGCCATAAAAACAATAATTTTCCTTAACTTACCGCTAACAACGTCGCAGTAATAAATTCAGAGGTAACCATTAAGCTAGGCTAGATTTTATTTAGGTTATTTTTTCCTTTCATGAAACAGTTGTACTAATTGTATTTTCTTTTGTTTTCAGGTATGTGAAATAAAAAACAAACAGCACTTAGATCTGACGTAAGTAAAAACAATTTTGTTTTTATATTTGTTTTTAATCCTTTTTTATACTAAAGAAAAGTTCAAATGCGAGTGTAGATAGTGTGGAGAGGCTACGTCTATTTTAGTTAGTAACCGACTTCAAAAACAGATGTTATTCATTTTATAATAGATTAAGTATCTGAATATGATACATTTATTAACATATCAAGAGACCGAGCTCAATCATTGCTCAATCCTTCTCCGTGTGAGAGGAGGCCTGTGCCCAGCAGTGGGGCGATAAAAAGGCTGTAACAGTAACAATAAGAGACCGAGATCTCTCAGAATTAAATACTTAACAATTAGAGGAGCAATCCATAAATTGCTAATTTACAAGAAAATCCTTTCGGTCCATATTGTCACTTCCTTCAAACTTGATATTTCCCTTACAATAGATTCCGAAGACTTAAACTTAAGTAGGTATTAATTCCCCCATATATCAGTTGGGTAGTTTCTTCGGCAGCTGGGTCTTAGCGACCCTTCGCAACAAAGGGTTAATAAGATCGGCGCGCAGTGAACGGTTAACTCGCGTATGATTTAGTCATTAATTTGTTAAGGAATGTAATTGTAAAATAGTTTGTTTGTTAGTTTGTAATTGGTATGTGATTGTATTGTTTTGGTGTTGTTGTATTAATGTGGAATTAATTACTCATCTTTTCCATATCTATAGAGTAAAATTTACATTTATTCACTGAATTGTTCTTTGTACTAGAGTCACACTCGCCAATTCCATTGGCAAAAATAGCATAAGATTCTGCATTTACAAAATCACACTACTTATTTTACTCTTTAAATTACAAGAGCTTCTAAAAATAAATAAAACACCTAAAAATTGTATTACAAATCACTAAAGGGTCAGTAATCAAGGTCGAATGAAATAAATAACACCTTTGTTTCAACTTGGTCACCCATCCAAAAGACTGACCGTAGCACATACTTACGGCCAGTTTCTTCATCAAAAGTTAAAGTTAAAGTAATGTCTAAAGTAAAAGTAACGGTCAAATTCGTTTTTTCAAGGCTAAACTGACAGCAAAATTCATAGAAAAAATTAATCTAGACACACGGCAGTGTGTCCGCCAAGTTCGAGCAAAAAAAGCGACACACCGGCCGTGGGTTATATTACACGAACCATTTCGGGCCAAATTCGACCCCCCTGTAACTCAAAATCTATTTTATTTACGCATATCAAATTTCTAGTATCTGTTGAGACCCCCTCACTTATCTAAAATACAAAATTTCATTAAAATACCTATTGTAGGTCTTGAGATATTGACGTCAGAAAATCGCTATTTTTACTATACACTGATTCACTGATTCACTGATTCACTTATTCACTTATTCACTGACTCACTCATCAAAAACCTAGACCACTTCCAATGGTCGTATTGACTTGAAATTTGGCATGGAGGTAGGTCTTTATGTCAAGGTAAAGAGAAAAATCTGAAAATGGCCAAGTGTGAGTCGGTTTCAAAATAATGAAGGTGTTTTATACCCGGTGTAAATTTATACCCCTAAGGAACTAAAACGAACTAAATTTATCTATATTTATATAATATATCTTCGAATGGTACAAAGGTTTGTATTTAGTCAAAGTAAAGTAAAAATCTGAAAACGGCCAAGTGTGAATCACTTTCGAAAATAACGAATGTGTAACTTTGATTCACGAACATAATATATGATAACATGTCATGTCAGTCAGTTGGTAAATCTAGTCCATTTAGTTAATCTAGTTCATTTCTTTGTAAGAAACATAGTGCATATTAAAAAATCTAAAAGATAGTATAAATGAGACATTTCTTTAACTAACTTCATCATAAGAAAAAAATAAAATAAACAACCTTACAAAAATAAATGAAATCCCACCCAAAACAAAAATGTGAAAGACTGCCAAGTTCGATACTATGGGAATGCTTCGCCTATAAAAGAAGTGAGATCTGAATAAGTACCAAGTTCCATACACATACCTCAGTTAAAAATAGTTACTTTTTAATGATGATTACTTGGCAAGTTTTAATAGAAAATTAAATACTTGATTCATTGCGTTTAGTAGGTTTATAACAAGGTGTATGAAAACTTGCCAAGTAACATCATTAAAAAGTAACTATTTTTAACTGAGGTATGTGTATGGAACTTGGTACTTATTCAGATCTCACTTCTTTTATAGGCGAAGCATTCCCATAGTATCGAACTTGGCAGTCTTTCACATTTTTGTTTTGGGTTTTAACCGTTACTTTTACTTTAGACATTACTTTAGCCATAACTTTAACTTTAACTTTTGATGAAGAAACTGGCCGCTAATCTTTCAGATATGTACTACTAACAGCCAATTTCTTCATCAAAAGTAAAAGCCAAAGTAAAAGTCAAAGTAATGTCTAAAGTAAAAGTAATGATCAAATTCGTTTTTTCTATTAGTTTTGCTGTTACTTTAGCTTTGAAAAAACGAATTTGACCGTTACTTTTACTTTAGACATTACTTTGACTTTTACTTTTGATGAAGAAACTGGCTGTAAATATTTTAACTGCCAATTTGGCATACCTCGCGAGATGTAAATAAACAATATGTACTAAATAAGGTACCTATTAAAAAAAGCATTTTTCCCCCACCCCTGCCTTTCACCAACAGTTGACTCTCATAATGATGATTGATCATCGACAGACCCCAGTAATTATCACTTTATTGACTATTAAGAGCCCCCCTTGTAAATAACGACTATTAAAAATAGTTATTTAGTCAACTAAAGTTCGTGACGCGGAAATGATTTATGGGATGAATATTTTAAAAAAGTTTTTAATGTCGTTTTAATTAAATTTTTAGTTATTTTTTGTTGTTTGTGAAACAAAAGTTTATTATTGTAAGTTAACCGATTTTAATCGACTACTTATATACTCTCAAATAATGTTTGAAGTTTATAATTGTATTCGCTTACATAAGAGGTAATCGAAGTATATAATAGTAACAAGAGAAAATAAAAAAATCTGTAATATTCAACAGCCTATTTCATACTTTTGCACAAAGCTTACATTTTCCATATCTCTCCTCAATGCCTGAAAATAAAAATACTAATATACGAACTTGATATGTACGTAGCTGTCAACTCATACCAGCTGAGAACAATCAACATTAACAAAGAAATTAATTTTCATTACCTTAACCAACCTCTTTCTGAAACCTACCTCAAAATTATGGTCACAGAGCTAAACACTTTTCATGTACTACCAACTTTAATACAAGGTCATAAGGTTGATTTTCGCGTAACAAAAAACTGCATGTTTATTTGTTATCAGTAATGTAGGGAACATATGCGGAGGCACGCGCACCTACATCACCGTGTTATCAGCACAAGTCGGGACTCGAACCCGCTACCCTATCGGACGAACGCAGCTGAAATGTCGATAACATCACGACGTATAGGATGCGAGTTGAATTAAAAAGATGGTTGTTTTTGTTTGTGTGGTGGTTTATTAGTTTTTCCTTAACATAAAACTAGTACAGATTGCAATAACGGTCTATTAACAAAATCAAAATCTCCCAAAACAATCATGACTGCATAATAAAATTACCTAAACATCAGAAAATTACAAAAATCACTGGACGCAGCTTTTGCAGTTATGAGTTTTAGTGTTCATTTATATTGTAACTTTTACACAATTGTCATGGATTTTTATTGCTTCTTCGTGCCCTGTTCCCGGGACTCGCTGTTCTTACTTAGAATACGACTGTCTGTTCGGTGAAAATGTGAAAAAAAAAAAAATTCAACATAAAATAAATTTTTCATCGGAAATATATTTTCCTTAAACATCTACAAAAAGTGTCATAACATCCTCATTCATTGTAAGCATCTGTATTTTTTTCTGTGCGAAAGTATTTTGGAAAACATCTCCTATATTATATTAGTCAGCACTTTTAGAAGAATCGCACGTACTACATATTACAGCCTGCGGCTAAAGGCATCTTCACACGATACACTCGTCACCTTAAACGAAAATCCATACACGGATGAAAAAATAAATCTGTCATATACAAAAGTGCTGATTCACGTTAATAAATTTGGTTGCAAGTGTCCCCATTTGACGCGTTTGGCAATAGAAATATTGGGGGATAAGCGTTCCCTTGTCCTGAAGGGGGAATATTGAATGCTTGTATCAGCACTGATTTGTTTCATCGCGGTGAGATGGTCGTGGATGAGGGCTTTTATGTGACGTCACGTTTTTATGATTTCCTTGACGGTGTGGTGTTCGTCGTTGCTTGATAAAGGAGGTATTATTTACTGCAGTGAGTCATTTCATTGCAAATTCATTAATAGGTAATGTTTATTGTTCTCAGTTTAATCCGCGTCCTGAGGGAAATACTCCCCACTTATAAATAAAAGGTTGTGTATATGTTGTTTTGATATACCTAAAGCAAGCTCTATTATCAAGTCATAATCCGTATGAATGCAAATTTCTCATTTATAATGTCGCCGAGAGATTTCAAATAATATGTCATTTTTTAGTTAATATCAATTAATGACAATTTAAAATTTTCATTTTGCAATTTTAATTTTAAGTAATATTACACAAAAAACTATACTAGCAATAAATCATTTTTTCCAAAATCACATAACATACCAATTTAACTCTCCCCCAAAGCGAACACCATCAAAATTATACTCTTCCCACAAAAAAAACGCCTTCCCTTAACACCAACTAAATTTCCCATAAGAAAATTGTTTTCAAAGATATCACGGCGTATGATAAATGCTGGCATTACTCCTGGCCTGCCACATCCAGGCATGTTAATCTTGGACGTCGTCTGCACGCACCGAGAGAGATATATCATGGGAGCTGAGAGCCATTGGGAATTTTTCACATCATATTTTCCAGTTTTCTAGTAGTTTTTCCAGTAGGAATGTGGTTGGTCTGTCTGGTTACCAGACAGGAATGATGACAGAATTGATGTTTGTTCGTTGAAGCTGTGGGTGGAAGATTTTTATTTTGTAATTTTAGCACATAATAATATGTAAATTGTTTAGGAATGTTCAGTGGGTAATCTTACGTATTATGTGTCTTTTGCACACATTTTTTTATATGTCGTAACGAAATATACCATTACCAAAGTATGATAAAGAATAACCTTCCATTCAACTTTCGCCATAAAAACATAATAGCCCGAATAATATACAATATATTACACCTGACTCCACCTATTTTTAAAAATTATCTCACATCCATGGCATTGACATACCTAATCACGTGGAAATAATGGTTGAGCGGGCACGTCGTTGTTGTCTTTTAAAACCAGTATACCTTGGTCTTCTCACCCTCTTAGAAGACCTCCCATTCGAACCGCAAGGGGAGATCTTGCTACATAGACCAGAGGATCAAGTTAAACTGGTCCTTGGTGGCGCAACGTATCTCCCTAGACCTTTTTTCGTAAAATTTCAAGCTTCTGAATAGAGAATAGTTTCCAGATGATTAAATCGCACCGTTAGGTACCGATTTGTTGCGAAAAAACACGTCATCTGTAAGGAGGTTGCGATAGGAGACGATATTTTTTGCATTTCATTATGATTCGGTTACTAGGTTATCTTGCTATTCTTTGGTTTGTTGACGTTTAGGGACTCCCTCTTTCATTTAAAAGCTTGTACGAGAACTTTTAATTACCCAGACTGAGTGCTGTACTACTTATATAATGGCAAATTAAGCGAAACCTTATTTTTATCGAAAGCTTCACGTTTTAAGTCATCTTTCTTAATATAATCATTAAATTCATCTCATTTTTTTATTCATCATTTTGTATATTTTGAATACAATATTGGCTATCAGATAATTAGAAGTAGGTACTAATGGAATTCTAGTTTCGGAATTGTACGGTCTTAAAAGTTTTGCAACATTTACGTCTGTCATGAAACAACCCTAAGTGACTTGCTCATTCAACAATCAATAAACAAAAACGAGACATGTTACCAAACTATCGTAATATTTCACAAACTGGACCCCAAACATTAATCTCTGTTTCACGTTAAACGCCTGTATAATTGAGGTCACATCAAAAACAAACATATTAATATTAACATTACCTGATGCCTCTCAAAATTTTGCAAACTTATTTTTGCACTTACACTCACTCTTAACGCAACGAGTATAAAATTCAATTTCGAATGGGCGAACTTTAATTTGAATTCGTAACTCTCAAACTGGATCTGCACACTTACAACTACGTGTAACCCAACCCTTTTGTCAAAAGGCATAGTGTCGGTTTTTGCTTGTGTGAATTGTTGCGAAAGTTTGTAACATTTAGGGTCGCTCGGCCCTCGTCAAACGTACTCCGGTACAGACAGAGGTAATGAAATAGCAAGCAAATGAGGCATGCGTAGTTGCCAATAGCAACCTTTCACATCATTCATTTGTGACGGTGTTTGGAAGTTGATATATACCCATATATAGGTACATATATACTGTACTGGGCTTACAGCTGTAGACCGATATACAGAAGTAATTACAAGTATGAGCTTTGGTTAAATCCATGCGTCCTTTGATGATTCGCGCAAGCCTAAAAGCTGGGAGTACAAAGGGTTTCAAAGCTTAGGTTATAGGGCAGTTGCTGTTCAAATTGATAGCTTCTCCAATAATTATTTTGTATAGGAATCGTGGATTTAATCGCTGTGGAGAATCGCTTATGATGATGCGCTTTTGAAGGCATTTTATTGACACAGTTTCGAGCAATCAAAAAATGAGCTGATTAAAAGAGAGAAATTGGTAATGTCTTTCTATCCACTTCAAGATGGTGACTATCATTGTCTGTCAAAAGTGGATACATAAGTATGCTTTAAATAAATAAATATATCGTGTAATAATTGTGTTGTGTAATAGTGTAAACACTTTTTTTCATATTACTCTAAATATGAAAAATGTTGTATGTTTTACTATAACTAACAAGACTATCAAGTTCCTTCGATCGCGGGAAGTATATCGCTTTTTCATTGGCACCCAATTTCCTGCCTAATGCCATGAATATAAATTGAAAGTGTTGCCAACAAACTCGGTGTTGCAAAACAACCAAAGTTTTTCGGAGGTTATCGACTTATAAAATAACATATTTTATCATTAGACTAGCCGTTTTCCCGCGGTTTCACCCGCGTCCAGTGGGAGCTACTGCCCGCACCGGGATAAAATATAGCCTATGTTACTCGCAGATAATATAGCTTTCTAATGGTGAAAGAATATTTAAAATCGGTCCAGTAGTTTTTGAGTTTATCCATTACAACCAAACAAACAAACAAAGTTTTCCTCTTTATAATATTTTATCATTATCATTAGAAAAGCTTAATTTTTGTGACAAGGCAACGCATTAATTCGTAGTTAGTTCTTAATAATCTTTAAAGTTTATATGACTAGATAAATATTATAATGACGGGATATACATTTTCTCACAAAACCAAAAAGGTTTTTACCACACGAAGAAAAAGATTTCGAGCCATATCTCGTACGGATGAGCGGCAGACACTCTTTGCATATGTATCGCTAAAAACGTACACCCGATCCCATTTCACTGACAATAAAACCGATCCATACCCGTCTGCAGTCTATCTCGCCAAGAGGGTATTTTGAAAAATACCCAACATCAACTACGCCCATTAATAACAGCTTTTGTTTACCAACTATTTTTTTCCACTGTATTTTTACCCACTTTTCATAATTTATGTCGACATTTTTAACCTTTGACATACAGCTGAATGCCCACTTTCCCCGCACGGATAGTAATGGAAATTTTACGGTACTTTTTATGGGTTTTTGAGGGCTTCTTCTTCGCGAAAACTGTGTGTTTTGTTAAAAAAAGCGCTTTGAATGAAAATGAGGGACGGTGGGTGACGAAAACGTTTTACGGATATTTTCATGGTGTGGACAAAGGTGCGTTTAATGGTTTTATGTTTGTGAGATTTTATGGTAAATATATTCATGCATTGCGTTTTGGGATACGTCTTTGCGTACGTGTGGCTGAAAAGTTGTTACAAGAAAAAGTTGCAATATACATGAATTTTTTAACAAATTTTATCGCAGTCCTTTTTATATGTTTTAGTCTAGACTGTAGGTTAATTTTTGACATTTAAAGCCATACATAGATTACAAAATCCTGAAAGACTTTCGCAAATTCACTGCTGTGAAACATTCATTACATCAAACGAGTACTTAATACACCCATCTTTAAGATCCACTACAAACCACAAATCTCCATGAAAAACGACGCAACAATTTTAAAAACGCACGATAAATATCCGAGCTAATATTTCCTAACATAAATTGTCCAGGTACGATATTGACGGTACAATAAAAATATTGGACCTACACGCTGTACGGAACCTAGTACATAGACCCTACTACTGGACACCACTGTTGTAAACTCATCATGATAGCCAGATATTAGTTATGTTTTTGAAATATTCGACTCTGGACAATTCACAATCATCAATGTCTTATAACTTTTGCGGTGGTGCGAGATATGAAAGACTCGTATACTAACTTGAATATCACCCATGTTGAGTTCTAGAGTCTTGGTAGACACAATTTTTTTCAAGCATTGTTCTTAGACTGGTCATCAATTTTATAATGAGATGAGAGGCTTACCATCATCACATCATTTCATTGATTAAGGTACCAATAAGTCATTCATAATTCGTCAATGCGAATGATTTCAATTTCAATTTCAAAATTGTAAATCAATAAATGCGAATCGATTAACAACTCGATTTTCGACTTGCAAGCTAATAGTAGTGCCTCGAAACAAACATTAAGTTGGTTCTCTATAACAAATCACGTAGTCTGTGATTTTCACCTGTGTTCGGTAAATAAGTAACCTAGGGGGATATCTACATTGCTCGCATTAGTCTAGTCTAGAAGAACATTATTGATGGACAAACTACTTAGCTGTCTGAATGTTTTATGCTTTGGAGTTAAAACTGCAAAAAGTATGAACAATTTAGAAGAGGTTTGGATGGAGGATTAAGGTTTATTTCGATGTAAATTGGATGGTCAAATCTGATGAAGTGTTCCTTCATAAAAATGGCAAGCTTCTAAAAATGCTATTATAAAAACTTCAGTATAGAAAGAAAAAAGAAAAAACATTTATTAACACAAATATATCGTATCAAGACACTGTTTATCTATTATGAATTTTAGACCTCACCTGTACTTTTCTTCAAGATACCTCACAAAACATTGACCATCACTTCCTTGCATCTACCTCTATCAACTTTTCCACAGCCATTATAAACCGGCCCCATCTTTTCTAAGGCTCGGCCGTTGCCCGTCTGCCGCATATAATAGAGATGAACAGATTTGTATGGCATACCTAAAACTACCCGCTTTGTACCTATACCCCCCCTAACATTCCAACCATCTTTAGTCTAGACTCAATGACGTTTTATATTGGACTTTGATTAAAGGCGCAAATTAGTTTTAATGGGAGATTTCATTGTTTGAGTTTATTAAATTTTCATCGAGTGAGTGATTCTGCTTGTGCGTTCTCAGCGTGCGGTATGTCTAGACTGAGACTGAGGTTCGAAGCGTGGCGTTAATGTTCATTAAGTAAACAGGTGTATTTTGAGTCGATATTTAATTAAATTAAGACAAAGTCATTCTTCTGTCTTAGACGTGAGTAACATCGTAAGACGACATTGTGAGAAGAGCTACACTCAACTCTGCTATTGACGCTAAAATGGTGGTAAATTAAGTAACTGATTGCCATAGAATTTCGCACAGAGATGGGACAGCTACATTTCTACCCTGATTCCTTTAGACAGCTGAATACATCATCATCATCATAATATCCTTGATAGAATAATCATTTACAAAATTACCTGTTTGTAATCAATTTTCCTCTAACACAAAATTACAGGAAGCTTCGAGAACCCTTAACATGAAGTGTCATAGTCGACAGCACCTCACTGACAGCAGGAACCCACTTCACATAGCACACATGAAATGTCATGTTTAATTAAATGCTCATGATAGGGGTAGTACAGGGATGATTTTGTTAAATAAATATGTGGTACCTTGTGGGTTGGTGTTTTTGATTTTTATAAAATAGTCTGTTTATTGGTGTGCGATAGCATATAGGATGAAAATTAAAGACATCGTTTTTTTATTGTTCTTCTTTGATACTCTGACTCAATTATAAGTATGTATTTGCGGACTGGTGTGTTTAATTTTGTAAAATAGTGGATCTATTTAATTAATGAGTGATTTGATTTGATAAAAAAGCTGATACAAAACACCGTTTTTATTTATTTCGTATAAAATTAAATTATTGACGTCTTTTTGTCTTGCCATCTTTAATTATTTTGTGAAAACTGCTCATTCAATAAATAGAGGTAGATTAATATTAAACATTAATATCAATATTTTGGGCTATAAGTTTGATTCAAAGACAACTAATACCTCAAGAGAAGCAAAATGATAATCTTGTTCTACGACAATCTGATATGAGTGATCTTGAATACGATGTGACGAGCGATTCCTCTTGACACGACGTGTATGCTTTAGTCATACGATACGTTTGGTTAACAGCCTGCATTAACACTCTCGTATGTTCAGATTATGTGGCTTATAGTCAGAGATGTAAATAGGGTGCTCTTTGTATAAAACTAGTAAATCAAAAGTATTTACCGCATTTGTATCGCCGTAATGTTGAGCATAAGTCAGAAATTCTTACTAATATAATTAATACCAGGTAAAGTTACTCTGTCCGTCTACTGAACTACTAGACTGATTAAAATGAAAGGTAAATTGAGTCTACTAGAAGTTCAGAAAGGACTTGGCCGCATGGATGGCAGCTCGTATCCCATTAAAATGGAGGCAAGAGCAAAAGTCACAATTGATATAAAATAAACATATTTTTTCATCCGTTTTTAAATGTTAGAAAAAAGGCTAAAATCGATCACTAAAAAAAGCACATTGAACTACAAAGAAACCTGTAATACGTCTTACAGTAACACCTTCAAACTGCCAGTTTCGAACAAAATGGCACGCGCAAAACGATCTCATTACCTTCGACCGTAATGGCAGAGGATTGCCAAGGAAGTGGCAGAATGGCACGTGATGGATTGGCCAGTTTTAGGCCGGGACTCCACCAAAGCAAAAATGTGTGTGCTATGCGAGAAGAGATGTCGACCTCGTTGGTGCAATGGTTACCATGCCGGACTGCCGAACCTGAGTTCCTGGGTTCGATTCTCGGTTGGGTCAACATAACACAATAGGTAGTTGTTGTTGTTGTTGTAGTAGTTGTTGTAGTCGTGGTGGCCTAGTGGGTAAAGAACCAACCTCTCGAGTATGAGGGTTTGGGTTCGATTCCAGGTCAGGCAAGTACCAATGCAACTTTTCTAAGTTTGTATGTACTTTCTAGGTAAATCTTAGACACCAATGGCTGATAAAAAGGTGAAGGAAAACAACTTGAGGAAACCTGGACTATAAAGTCTGAAATCACCAACCCGTATTGAGCAAGCGTGGTGATTAATGCTTAATCCTTCTCCGTGTGAGAGGAGGCCTGTGCCCAGCAGTGGGACGATAAAAAGGCTGTAACAGTAACAGTAACAGTAACAACACAATAGGCATGGCGAATGAAGAAATTAATTCTGTCCGTATTTTAGATAACCCCAAAATAATTGACACGTATTTTTTATTTTCTCTCACGGACCAATAACGAAGGTACAACATGTTTTAATTTTGTGCTACGTCACTTTTAGGTACAAATACACAAACGTGACGTCACAAAAACCCAACCTTTACTCATATCTTAGGGATTTTTTAAATATTTTAGTAAAAGACATACGCATCCAATAATTTTTGCAAATTTTTTATGCGTGCTAATTAGAAGCACCATCTTTAAGCGCTGTCGTCACACCTATTATGTTGGTTGTTTAAAATACATCTTTCCTCTCGTGGAGTCCCAGCCTTACTTACAAGCTAATGAGTGTGATCGGGCTTTATCTGGCAGCTTGATGTTTGATCGATGGCTGCCCATTGCTAGTGAGGGGGGGAGGGGAGATAATGTTGTGCGGAATATGGACCGACACGCCTGTGATCCGGGCCTGGGGTTAGTCAGTTGGCAATTTTTTAGTTTTAAAATGGACGTTTGTAGCTTGGTTATTGTGTAGTGGATCGTAAAAGCTTATAAGTATGTTAAAAGAATTAATTTAGTAAGTAACAGAAACAAAGTACATATTTTATTTATTTATTTACTTAATTAGAACGGCCGCAGGCCAATTACACTAATTAAGGACATGTCTAACACACTGACTTCTACATACCTAAAGATAATTTTACATTTTCCTTATACTTGAAATTATGATACTTTTTACATCTTTTAGAGAAGAGCTTTCAGATTGCAAGTAACTACAGCCAAACAGTGACTGTAGTCACTACACTAACATACTTAATTAATCGACCTTGCCACATGTCAAGTGATATTCACTTGAAGAACTTTTTTCACCCAAGAGACTAGACTAAACAAAACCACTATATTTATTCAGAGGCTAAAAAAAAGTAAGTCAACACGTGATAGTACAGTCGGCCGCATATTCATTGTAAAGAAGCTACAGAATGGAAAGATAAGGAACATTCGTGTGCAATTTGATACAAATCTTAAAAGAATATTGGCCGAAATGTCAGCTTACTTTTTTGTAGAGATGTGCTAATCCTGAGTTGATTGTTAACTAAGGTTATTGATAAGTTGCTCAAAATGTCAATAAAATGTGTAAATGTCAAATGAATAGAAGGTTTAGATGTAATTAACGAATTCTTAAAAATGTGTTAAGAAATTTGCAGTTTACATATGAATGTCATTTCAAATATTATTGTATAGGTAATATGCCCAATTTCATTACTCCCCTCTATAACAATCCGCTCTCATAGTCACCATTGACATGCGTCCGCCTGTACACGCGTATAGATTAACAATAATTAAGTAGCGCGCAATGCGGGGGTCCCACAGACGACTATTCTCGTTCATACATTCGTTCACAGCTGGTGAACTAATTATGTTAGTTCATTCATGAAGTTTTGACTGACTAAGAAACTCTAGCAGAGTTGTAGTACTGATTCTTGAGAGTATTTTGGCTGAAAAACAATGAAAATATTATACAAAAAGATAAGGAGAACCACAGTTCTCGTAAATAACCTGCCCTCTGAATTAGATACGTTTGCCATTTGATGCCTTGCGTTTTATTCACTTTTTGTTCTAACATTATTGTGATGTAGTTAATTGCCTTAACATAACTTCGGATCGGAGAAATCGCTTGACGAGAACTAGAAAAGCAAACAGATAATGAAATGAACAGATTTATAATGCTTTTGTTAAGCGTTTTGTCAAATTGTGATCGTTGCTAACTTTATATTCTTCTTTGTTTCAGGTAACGAATGACAAAGCTACTCAGAACACCTCGTAAGTTAAGTTAAAATTAGAAGTAAGTAGGTACCTAATGATCATATAAGCACTGTCCAAACACACATTCAAAATTCGTACATGCTATATACATAAAAAGCTCAATAACCGAACAAAACATCTTACCACAACCGACGATAAATCCATCCCTATTTACTTCCACACAAAAAGGCATCCCTATCCCCCTAAAACAAAAAATAAACAACATTTTCTCGAGTCTAGAACTTTGGCATTTCCAATTCTATTCAGCAAGTACTAGACTGCATCTTAGCAATATTTAATAGTCTACCTAGACTAGACTAAGTGTTAGTACCGAATTTCATTTAGTTTTCAACTGCTACTTCATTTTAAATTCCACTATAATTGTTTTTGGATATAGGTATGAGTGCAGTGACATTTAAAAGGCTGTGTTTGGGATTCGTTCTCAGCTTTGTATTACATAGAGGTATAGCAAAATGTTTATATTTAGTACAAACACAAGGGCTGAGTGAAAAAAATAGTACGCACTATTTTCCACCCGAAGCTTTCTTTGTCTTTATGTAAATAAACATAATAGGTACTTACTAAAATTAAAGGTAAAACATAATCGACTTTGAACTGCATGACAAATATAATTCTAAATTACCTATGGCATGCAACACTCACAAAACTATATTAAAGTTTCAATACATTGAAATTATAATCATAAGTAAAGATAGAAAGCTAAGTATTTATTCCTAAGTACAGACTTAAGCACTAGAATACATGAACTAAAATTGTTTTGTTCGTCCAAACCTTACTGGAATAAAATTTTCACGATTTATTTCAGCATATTTCATGTTTATTGTACCTACGTATATCTAGCTAGATTTTTATTTTTCGCTAGTCGGCGAGCTCTCCAGCCCTTTTTCATCGTTATTTTATAGACTTATTTATTTTGTGGGACCTTAGTCTAGCCAGTAAAATTAATATCTATGATAATAAAATGCATATTTGTTGATTTTTGGCTAGACTGTACGTTTTTTTTATCTTTATAGTATTAAATTCGGCTCGTAATATTTTAGAAAAATATTCGCTTATTTTCTACGTGTGAGTGAGCTTTTTTGCGTGTTTTAGAGCATTTTTAATACTGATATAAAGTCATATTTAAGAATTTACAATTCCTTCTACTTATTTGTGTTTAACAAATTGATGCCCATCTACTCATCATTTTCCTAAAAAAATGGGCCCAATCAGTGTGCAACTCTTACTCAGCGTATTGATTCGTTTTGGTAGTTACTTGAGCTTTATTCACGCATGACCATTTTCTTTATTCGCTTTTCCTATAAGCCACACTACATAGAGTTTTGAGCCAAAAGATCCAACTTCATCTAAATCTAAATGCCATATCCTTGAACATAAAAAGCTAAGCTAAAACCTTGTTAGTAAACAAATACCAACATTCTAACAGCTGGCACATATCCCTCTCTTTCCCCCCCACGACTTCTTATCACACCATCTTGCGGTACTAAAAATATGAGCCTATTAACGAAAATTCAATATTTAGGTTACACAAAAAACTTATCCTTTCGATTATTTAGTGTAGCATTCTATAATGTTATCGCAAACCGTAATAATTTACCCCTCTTAGGGATAACAAAGAGACCAAATAAGTTTGGCCCTCGTTGGGAGTGAGCGAGAGTTCCCTTCGTCCTACGTTCTTGCCGTCAGTGTGGGGTCGAAACCCGGGCAGAGAGGTTGCGTACTCCGTCGGTATCGTGCTGGAAAAGCGCTGGTTGGATCGCGATAGACAAACGATTTGCAGTGACAAAGTGACCTTGTAAAAACGTTAGTTTATAAACATTTATGTGTTGATTTTTGAAATTTTGATGTGGTAACTGGGCCGAAATTTCGTGCGTCCCGTGTAATTCTTATCAAGTCGCGTGTGCTTTTCAAACGAAAGGAACCGATAAGGAGTCAAAAATTATTTTATATCAATTTTTCAAGGTGATTCTTTTATTTTATTTGTTTTTACGTAAATTCTTATAACATTTACTATATATTTTTTATAATTAATTTATCTTAGATTCTTTAATGTATATATTTAAACTGTGTACATTGACATTTATCTAAGTAAACCATAGTTAATTTCACAGTCATTGATCAGCCACCCACGTTACGCAATTGAATATTATACCGATTTGAGCAGAAACGATTATTATTTCAATTTATAAAGCTATTAAAGAATTTATGGTTTTAATTAAGCACTGTTATTTATTAACCATTCATTTTTGTTATGCATCTGTTTTTGTAAATACAAACCAAATAGACTCACATTTTTCTCTTAGGCTATTCGATGTTTAGCTTGAAAACTTGAAGACATCTATAAATTAATAGGAACGTGGAAAAATAAAGGTAGTATGTTAAAAAAACAACATTGAAATTAACGTAGTTTTTTACATGAACAATGTATTTAATGTAATATAAACAGTAGAATAGGGAATAAACATAATCAGACAAACATTTCCAACAACAGAATACCTATATGAATCTTACCAAAATTTTCCAAAAATACAAAACATACCAAAATTTTCGCAAAACTGCTCGTTCAAAAACCATTCGAACACACATACATCACAGTCAACCAACACATTCATGAACTAAAACTGTTTAGGAACATTCAAACGTTACCAAAAATCACTCAAAAACTTTCAAACGTTCGTTCTAGAACTCATTCATTTATCTCACGTCCTCGTTCACGAAACTAATCTATGTTAGACTGGCGATCTAGGGGACCAACCCTTCGTTTGTCGTATTTAAAACTATCTTTGCATCGATCCGTGTATTGTGGTATGTTTGCAGACACATGTCTGGTAGTGACGTTTTTGTTCGATCTTTTTAGGGAACAAATTTTGATTTTGGAAGTGATCGATATCAGTATTTAAAAAAAATAAGACGTTGCGAAGCGTGTGGCAAAGTTGAGGAACAAATGGCTCTTAGAAAAACGCTGGTAACTGCATCTAGTTAGACCAGAAGCCGACCCTAATGGTGCTGGAAAAATAAAGACAGATGTCAAAACACTGGTTATTCAAAATTTCTCAAAATTAGATTAAATATATCCTTGCTTGGGGTATTGAAAATGCTAAAAGCAACACATGTCCGCAACCTGAAACCATGAAAACAACTCAAATAAATCATTACCGTCCGTATTTAGAGAATCTAAAACAAGCTAAGTTTATCGATTACTAAACTGAATGCAGGTCGGTGCAGCATGACTCACAGGTTTTACTGCCTACCCCACTGCATAATGAGGGGAAACGAGGCCTATTTGGACATGTGTTTTGAGATTGTTTGATTACCATTACTTTTAATTAGTTGTCCGTGTGTCAATTGCAAAAAAAAAACATGATTAGGTAAGTACGATATTTAGGAAAAGGGTGTAATAAAACGTATGTCAAAAAATTTCGGTCAAAAAATAAATAACCTAACAATTTTTGGACGAAGCATATAAATAAAAATATTGAAAAAAAATGTGAAGACGAGTTGATTATAACTGCAACTGTCATTTTTGTTTCTAACAGAATGCACCAAAAAACAGTTGCAAATAACCAAATCTGCATTATATTACAATGATAATATACCCCAAACCAGAATTTCATTCACAAAATCCAGTTTAAATCGCCAAGTGAGAGTGCGGCCATTGATACTTTGATTCATACTTGATCGCCCACTCATACGTGGGCTTCAATGAAACACGAACTGCCCTTTTTAGGACGATTTCGTAACCAACTGATAACGTATTGACACATCTTTACTCTGGTTACATGGTGCAGTGTCATTGTGAAAGATTTATATGACTGGTAATGAGAATTTTACTGGTAATTATTTTGTTGGTAATGATGCTTTTTTAGGACAAAAATTTTACCTTAAAAAATGACTAGGTGAGGAAAGTTCAAAATATGACTGAAGTAGGTTAAAGAATAGGGAGTTAGGATTACGTTAGGTTATATTTGGTGAGTCAGTGTTAGAAGTAATACATTTTATTTAATACGTTTAATTTTCAAGTTTGTTTCTATCTTTACTGGTTTTGACTTTTAGTTTTCTTCTTTGTGCAAATAATTAAAAAAAAATGCTATATAATAAAATTTTCGTTTCAGCTCTTCCGAAAACTGACTGTACCAAAGTGGCTTTTACTAACAATTATTATATAAACTGTGTTCAAAATAAATTAAGACTATTGTGATAGTGATTGTCGAAGACATTTTGTGTCCTAAAACTGTGCCAAATATTTCGTTTTTACAAACGAACTGAGGAATTTAGACTCTATGTGTACGAGGATAAGGTTGAAGTTTGTTTAGAAGTTGTTGGGGAGGACCGGCATTAATGGCTACGAATGGGCACCAACTTATCTAAATTGAACAAGACCAGAGTCTCCGGTGTCAATCATGTTAGTATATTTTGGCATTTTTTACAATTAATTATAGACTTTACGCTTTCGTCGGTTTATTTTGCTTCTGTCATGTGTTCTGCTGCGAGGTTTTATGATGTTTTAGAATAAATACGTTGGTAGAATAAATATTTTTATGTTGCGATGAACGTTTCGATGCGATTTTGCGGGTAGTAACATTTTTTTGTTCATTTATTTATTTTATCAATTACATTTTTAAATATTAAATATAAAAATAAAAAACATTTAAAAATATAAAAAATAGGTTGCCACCGATATCGTAGTAACATTATTTTTACGATTTAGTGTTTATTTGTTTTCGTGTATCCTAGATATGTAGTGATATTTACAGACGATATTATTTTCACATCACATGAATATTCTACTTCTAAAAAAGTTTAGATATAAATCGCCCATATTGTCACACATAACTCATCTACCACAGGATATTTCCAAAATATTTTTACATACGACAATTATCATGAAAACAGGCATATCCCGATAATCCAGGCCGCGGTATAAATCCACTTTATTGCGCACATTTCCGCCTCGATGATACATGTACCATTAAAAAGAGAGTTATACTGACTGCGAAGCTTGTAAATCAGTGTTATTTGTCGTAGAAAAACATTTTTTTTCGCCTCCCAAGAAGATGTATGCTGAAGTTTTTGTTGGTCTGCGAAAATACTTAATTGGATGTAAGAAGTTCTGAATTCTTCGAAATTTCGAAAATTTATAGATTATGTAAAAAGTTCTTAGAAAATGCTTTTATGGAGCCATTATTGTGAACTGCAAAAAAAAGGTTATTTAATGTAGTAATATTTTAATTTTTGGTAGCATATTTCCATTAGGAAAGTTTAGGCTTAAACCTTAATCGTGTACTTTGATGGCTAACTCAGGTATACATTGTGTTTACCTACGAACTTACAATATCTATTTAAAAGATTCCATCTTTACCATATCTAGTTTCATTACTTAACAGTAGTAATTTTCTTCAGCATTTCTTAAACACTTCAGGTGCAGAGTGAGCAAACGGGTTTGAGTATTAAATGGTGTTTGCAGAATTCTTAATTTTTATTGCTTTGCCCATGTTCATTTAAAGCCCTTTTAGTTCATATATTTAGTTTTTCAAGTTGCTATCTGCGTGTGTTTTATGACAATCCATATTCTCGTCTCGTGAGAATCGCATGCAGAATGGTTGCAAAGGTTGACGTCTGAGACGAGGCCTTTATGCTTTAACTTTCTTTGGGACAAATATAACGAAGTTTTTTACCAGACTTACCTATTGCTATTTTTATGTGACTGTCAAAGTAACATAAATAATTAACAGCACATACATAGCTATATGTATATTCGTCAATACGTTCCAAAGAGGACACAAAACAATTTATTGCGAGACCTTTGCCCTATTGCACAAAATTGTAATAGCTATCGGAGAAGGCAGTTTTATCCGTTTTATTCGTCTCGCGGCCATTACTGAGTCCCATAACTCAGATCTGGCAACATTATTATGTGCCACGCTAATCGTGTTGCCATACTTAATAGCAAAAATGGAGATGATGCTGACTTAAAGTTATTTATTATATCTATATATATGGGAATTACTTTTGTTTATGTTTATCTGTGCATAATGTTGGTTGTAAAGTTGTTGTTAATTTTCTTTTTTTGTGGTTGTTAATATAAAGTTCGATTTATGATTCTGGCCAGTATTGACAATATTTTTTGCTTACATAGATTTAATTCATGGCGATATGATATTCCAACTTGCTTCTTATAACTTTCGATAGTTTGTTGTTTTTGTTCGATAGTGTTTGCAAATTATTTTATCGTAATCTTGCAAAGCTTTGGCCATTTTTCTGAAGATTATAAAAATGTTTTTTTTTTCACATGCTCACATATGAAAACCAAAGACGACGTTTAATGTCTCATATGCATAAAGTTTCTAACTTATTAGGAACTTAAATCAAACACACTTCTTCTCACACCATAACAAATAAATAATCCAATCCATGCTGACTCATTTCCCCACTCCACTCATCACAATCATTCATCATAGACGCAGCAATTTGTGAAATTGGTTACGTCATCGGCATCAGATGTGATGTGATAATACATCATGATCATCACGGTAACGTCACATACGTCAATCACGAGTGTGCCACGACGATTTTAAAGATAAGCGGATTAAAAACCGATTATGGTGTGCGGCGTGACGCTTAAAATATTGTATTTAAAAACAAAAATAAAAGTTATAGATGGTTTTTCTCGTTGAGAGATTGCTTGTTTGATAAATTGCTTTTCGAGTCATTTGTTTTTTGTTATAGTTTTGGATTAGCGTTTTTATTTGATATAAAAACTGGGAGTGCTAATGTATTTGCAATTTTCATGTTATAAATTGCATTAACTTCTCTTTTCAAAAGGTTTAATGAAATTTCTTTTGTCCATATACCCACGTGTCTAATAGTAAACGTCCAATTACGTCAACATATGGGTCACAAATGGAAACAATTTTCTTTAATTGAAGCCCTATAATTGATTATTTTTATAAAACTCTTGGAACCACTTCAATAATAGACATAGTTCAAGTTGCACCACTACCAAACTAGCTCAAGTTAGCTATCCAAAATAGATCAAACAGGGTCAAAATCACCAACAAAAGAAAGATAAAGCTCATAAATTCATAAAACAAACTAGAACTTAAGAGATACAGTTGCTAAGTTTGTTTACTGCCAACATAAACAAAGATAAAAAGCATGGCGCCGACCAGCCGACCAATCGGCGACGACTTCCGTGAGCGGGAAAATTCAATATCCGATTCGATATTCGATCAGTCGATTATACGGGCCCGGATTACCCGAGTCTCCCCGGACAGTGGTTTTAAAAAGTCCGGGTTTGTCACCAAAGGAAGTCGGGGTAACGGAGTTTTGTTGCTGTGGTCAGGATTTCGTACGTATGGGGTTGGTTTTATAGATTTTAAGGTTTTATTGTAATAAATGCTTTTTCTTTTATGGCCTTTTGACGTTACGTGGGTGTAACTCAGAATAATCTAATAGATCTTGATAAATAGTATTCCACAAAATTCATCAAGTAATGTCAATAATTACGCAATTTACACTTACAAAATCTTTCTACCTTTAAAAAAAAACATTTTTTTCTGAAGAAAAAAAACTTAGTTCAAACATAAACTCAATCTCTCCTTAGATCTTTCTAAACTACACGCCACATATTTAGAAGAACAAACTTAAAAAACATCTCGTAAACTCTAAAACATCTGTGAACTAATGTGCAGTGGTAAGCTGAAAGTGTTTCAGTAATTTATTTTCAGAGTAACACGATCACGTTGCATCGGGACGCCATTACATACCAGCTGTTTCATTAAAAACCGAGATATTTCTCATTCGATTCATTTGTGGGAAATTATTTGCATGTTTTCTTGTATTTTATTAAAGGCTGGCTTGATCGAGACTGTTAAATATGGATTTAAGTACAGTTAGCGCCAATTAAATTGACATTACTGAAGTTCACTATTTGACGGCTCACGCATGCCTGAAAGCGATTACTTATAAGTTTTTTGACTATTGTGAAGTCAATAATAGCCAACGAACAAAAGCGCAAGAAGTCAATTAGTAATCCATAGAAATAAAAAGTTATTAGTTGCAAATGGTTCTAAAATTAAGCTTAAAAATGGAGACCTATATCTATTTACTCAAGACTAGCCGTTTTCCCGCGGTTTCACCCGCGTCCCGTGGTAGCTACTACCCGCACCGGGATAAAATGCCTATGTTACTCGCAGATAATATAGGTTTCTAATGGTGTAAGAATATTTAAAATCGGTCCAGTAGTTTTTGAGTTTATCCATTACAACCAAACAAACAAAGTTTTCCTCTTTATAATATTAGTATAGACAAGGCATATGTTTTGCTTGCAATAATTTTAGTATTCCAAGACCATATAATTACATAACATAATATTCCTACAACCACATGAAGTACGACATAATAATAAATTATATTGACCGTAACATTCGGCTTCAAATAACATTTATTGTGCATTGGCACCAAGCTAAACAGGGTTTCCAAGGGTCATTTTCATTATTTTTACCATGAACCCAATGAGTACACAATTATTTTATATGTCTCAATACCTTTACATGTACCCAAATAACATAAGCCATCACACAGTAGATAATCAGAGATTTCAATACATAAAATAAAAACTCGATAGCAAAAACCAAACCAATGATAATAAAAAATGTGCAGGATCAGTCATAAAATTTAGAAAAAGTTTATATTTACATTAAATATTTGACCATGGCCGGCTGACTAAACTTTTCACATCAACATCCCTCCACGCTTCGGAGAGCACGTTAAACATTGGACTCCAATCACATAAACATATTATGATATCTAAAATTCGGAAGTCAGAAAGTTTAACCCCTTGTTTTTTAGGAGGTCTGATATCTAGTGGTCTAATACCTCCTGTACCCGGACGAATCACAGCTAAGCTGAAAAAAACCTCTTTTTAATATTAGTTTACAGATATTATTAATAACATATTTCGCACTATATCAAAACGGGGTCTTCATGAGTCGACATCAATGTACCCATTTAGTATTGAAACCCAACACAGTTGCCAAATTCAGATACAACTGCATCAAACACGCATTGTAGTCAAACTGCCAACCCTGGAACGTATGCACGTATCGTACGCCTCATCTAATTGGTAATTGAAAACGGCCGCGGCGAGATCAAAGCGTCGCTCGACCAATAAAATGTCAGGATGGCTCGCTGACGTCACTATCGGATTAGGGCTGTCACTCGCGTCTTATTTCATTAGCAGTGGAGAGTAGTAAGTTTATTGGAGACTAATTTAGCTATTGGTTTTAGCTTAGCTTCAGTGTGTCTTTTGTAAGTTCGGAATTTAGTTTTAGGGGCTTAGCTTTAAGCTTTTTGCTGCTGCCAACTAGTTTAAGCCTACAGAACGACGAAGGTTCTCACTAAGCTTAATATTATGTTAGCCTTTCAAAAGTTCGTAAGTTCTGTCTTACATATTCATCTGTATGAATAAAAATGTTAAGCAAACGTGTGACCGTCCTTCATTTTAAAACGTTACTTGCAACAATATCAGTAAGTGAATAAGACCGAACATGAAAAGCACACAAATTAAATAATCTTGAGCCCCATTCTATAATTCATGTCATCCATAACACTCCAACACAATTTCTACCATAAGATCAGCTACATAAAGTTTAATTTCCATTGTGGTATTCTAGTATTTGTAGACCAACGGCCACTGGAATCCAGTGCATGATGTATAAATCGAATGAATTGCATTTGTACAAACAGAAAGGGTGACTTCAGCCGCCATTGCAAATATTGATTTATTACGTTAGATTTATGTGCGCGGGCGACTGAATAATACGACGTGGTCAGATTTTATGCGTAAACGCACAATTGTGTGTCTGTAATTTATGAATGTTTTATTTCGTGGTATGTACGATTGGACTCGGTGTGTGCTAGGGTATGTGCTGTGAAATAATTCGATAACAGTTGCAAATGAGCTCAAATAAATAACTATTGTGGTTATATCCAATGACACAAAAAAAGTAGAAGTAAACAAGGTCTACACATACATAAAACTTCTTAGGTTGTTGAGGAGACTTATAAACCACAAAGATCTCTTCGGGACCCTACCACAATTCACTGACACTTCCAAAAGCCACCAAATCACCTCCAATAATATAACATCTTCATACAATCAAAATTGACAAAAACTTTCGCCCCACGCTCAAATAATGCTCTGCGGAAAAATCGCTGTCTCCGAAAAAAATCCAATAGATTTAACGCCATTTCTATGTCCAGTATAAGGTGCACTTTTTTATTTAATTCTGCAAATCCACCCTTGTTTTTGTGGGGTGCCATCGTTTGCTGTCAAGTTATAAGCGGTCAGCGACTTTTTGGAATTAAGTAACGCACTGCTACAAATATTTTGTGGAAGTTTATGTCACAAAAATTTGCCACCGCCGCACCTAAAAACAGTCTTTGCACATTTTTTACATAAGTGAAATGATCGTCCAAAAATTATGTTTAATTTTCAATTGCGTTTGTCAAGAATTTACACTAAAACCACTGATTCAGTTCTCTCGGAAAGTTTGTACTAAAGCAAACATTGAGGCAGTCAAAGCACTGCCAAGTGTGTCCAGCAACCCGCTGATCACTTGTAACTCCAACCACTTTAGAGCTCGAGGGTACTAGAAATCAATACTCGACAACTGTCGGTTTTGAGGCGTTTAGTTGGAAATTATTCAATTAATTCCCTCGACAACTAATTCATTTTGATCCTCTCTCGAGTATTTGTCAAACTTTCCACTGTAATGGACACAATGTTTGGATACCTGGGTGGCAGGATTATTGTTCGTAACTTAGTTTTGGGCTTTTGGGCCGAGGAATACCACACCTTTTGAAATTGTCAGCTATTGTTGTATTTTCAACTGTTGTAGTAATATTTTGGGTGAAGTTTGAAGTGGAAATAGTGTAGGGCTGTTTTCAACTGTGAACGTTATATGGGTATTTGCGTCAAATGTCCTATTGTAGTACAAAATACGTACATGAAAACTTTAGAAACACGCTACAAACGACCTTCGCACTTTCTAGTAATAACACATTCACGTATTTTTTTACGTTCCTATTTCTTTTTGTGTAATCTAAGAAACGGTAAAAAACAACGTCATTTCTAAAAAAAATATATGAAACACTAAACCGTCTTACCACAAAACCTTTTAAACGTCAGTTTAAGACTTGTCTAAAAAAATGTCAAATTATGACGTTGACATATGGTTCATTTTGCAGCCACAATTTTTTTAGACAAGTGTAAAACAGGTAGTTAAGTTTTTGTAGTAAGGCCATTAATTTCTAACTTCTGGCTATACCTAATTGTCAATAGGCTGTCAATAAGCCATAAATTATTTGCTAATAATCAGCCGCATATTCCAAATGATTGGTACTCTCTGAATTATGGGTATACCCCCACAGGATTGCTCATTGTACCGACCAATAGGGATGGACTGTTCGTATCGAACATTTACCATTGCGGTTAGTAATATTGCTATTAGTATTCAAAACGGCTCGGCAATTTAGTTCTCTATGATTATGATATTCAGTATCATCATGGTTTTGAAATTTTCGGTAGGGCTCGCTCGGCAGCCAATTGCAAATACATTTTAGTTTTTAAGCACGCCTGTTTTTAGTACATTTTTTAACACGCATATTATAACAATGTAAGTACTTACATTATGCGTTTTTTTTTAAATCTCTATATTAGCAGCGTAGATTGTAGGAGCATTATTTTCCATAGTAAATTATGATTTAAATAAGAAAATGTACACTATATTTACAAACTTTAACTATTTTACTAAAAATAAAATACTACATACAAAAATAAAAACATTTAGAGCTATATTAGTACCTAGAATTTTTCTTTGCCTAAACCATTTTAAAATGACATCTGAAAATCGATGTCACCCTACAAAAAGTGTCTAATTTAAAAGTACCAACAGACTTCCCAGTTTTGTCTGAAGCTGTAGCGCCCTGATAAAAACCTTCTTTTTGGACACTTTAACGACGATCCGAGGGTAGGCAAAAAACGTAGTCTTAAAGAAAAAGTCGCTCGACCGTTGAAAGCTTCGGTAGCAAAACAAAGGATTCACTTGTTTTTTAGGTAACTTGGTTATACTGCGGTTATATGTACTTAACAATTTTTTTTCAGAACACACAGATTAGTAAAAGATTAGGATAATGGGTCAACTGAAGCTTCCGCTTTTTTGATACGTATTATTTTTCATCAGTGACATGTCTGATCGTTTCTTACGTTTCTCTACATCTCTTTTTTATGAAGAACAAAAACCATCCGTATACTCCTAAGTAGTTTGGTATCAAGATAGTGTTTCAGTGGCAAGAAAACTGTAACACTTCTGAAAAACACCTATTTCTCAATCTTTCAACCAAAGTATTAAATACACTTTATGTACCTTTAAAGACAAAAATAAGATAAAAAGCTAACATTTCACATTCATGTATTACAATAAAATGGACTATTCGTCTCTCTGTCAGCACATTAGATATATCGGTGACAGTTTTATGCTTGTCCACTATGTAAATCGCTGGCCACCCTAGTGATGCGCCGTGCGAAGATTTATATCGATAGTGCGGCCACCGTGAGCTAGAGATGTGATTGTTTAGCTTGTTTTGATTTGTGACGCTTTTTGAAAGGGTTATAGTGTACCTACATATATTTACGATGAACAGAAGCTCCTGGCTGTCATTTGAACATCTTTAACAGTCGTTACGGGTAGTTAGAAGCCAGAAAGTGTGACAACCAGTCTTACATAGGCCTATAGAGTTGCTCGCGTAACTGGGTTGACGAGGTCAGATAGGTAGTCGCTCCTTGTAAAACACTGGTTAGACTGGAAGCCGACTCCAACATAGTTGGGAAAAGGCTCTGGAGATGATGGTGACAGTTTTATGTTTGTCCACTATGTAAATCGCTGGCCACCCTAGTGATGCGTCGTGCGAAGATTTATATCGATAGTGCGGCCACCGTGAGCTAGGGATGTGATTGTTTAGCTTTGCTTTAGCTTGTTTTGATTTGTGAGGGTTTTTGAAAGGGTTGCAGTGTAAATATATTTTCCGTTTTTGTTTTTATTTACTTCTTATGGAAGTTCCACTAAAGCCACGAGTCCTATAGCTGGCTGTGAGCATGTAACCTTCAATTCTCCAAAACTACTTTTGGGTCAACACAACATGAATCTAATAGGAATTGTAACTGTAATTAGTCCACAAATACTAATGTACATTTATATTTATTGGCCATTTTATATTTATTAAAAAAAAAAAGACATCACACAAAACCTATTCCAATTAAGTACATTGAAAAAAAAAAAACTTAATTATGATTTGTCAACACAAAATGTCTAAAATAAACAAGCAAAACACCTTCTAAAACAACAATTTTCCTGTCTTTTTATTCTAAGAAAAACATGTAAAAAAACAAGGTAAAATCATCAATTAGTATCCAAACGGTATTGTCCCGGAGTTTGTCCCTCTCGTTAAAAAAGCGCATCGGAGCGCGAACGTCTCGCAAAGACCAACTCCGCTTGTTTAAGCCACTCACTAAACTTTGGATTATGTAGCGTTGGCAAAATGTTTATTTTTTAAGTAGTTTTTTTTTTTGTATATATTTTGTAGTTTTTGGTGAAGATTTAGATTACAGGGTAGTTTGCTTGAGATGAGTAAAAAAAATATGTATGTTTGTGTGACATGTTGAAATCTCAATCAGAATACCTAGTCTGGCACCATTGAAATTATTATGCTTGAATATTATTATTTTTGAAACTGCAAATGAAAATAAACACGCCTACAAATAACGTTAGAAAATATTCTCGTTATTGTAATGTAGTATTTATTTCGGGTACAATTTTTTTGGATATTATTTTTCTTGTAGCTTAAATTAGCCTAACTATAAATTATTACTCTACTAACGACTGCATAAATTCAACAATTAATTATCCCCCATAACCATAATTTAGCAACAAAAACATAACTACTGCATTATATTCGTGAAATCTTTCTGCGATCCCTACCCCATGGGATTATGGCCCTCTGGTCTGTGGATTCTTAGTAAATAGTGTTGCCTCCCTCCACTTCTTCCCCTTAAACCGATGGTATTCGGCTACAAAGGATTTACTATAAGGGTATGTCTGGTGAATGAATAAATGCCTTGGTTGAAGGAATTATTTTTTATTTTCCTGGCAACATAATGGGCAGCTTATTTTTGTGTAGTTTGATGGAAAGGGATTCAGTCATATTTGCTTGTTTGTTTTTATTTTTAGGCAAATTCTATTTTATTCTCTGATTAAGCTTTGAAGCGTTTTTGGATTATCGTGACTAGTTCACTTATATTGAGAACTAGCCGTTTTCCCGCGGTTTCACCCGCGTCCCGTGGGAGCTACTGCCCGCACCTGGATAAAATATAGCCTATGTTACTCGCTGATAATATAGCTTTCTAATGGTGAAAGAATATTTAAAATCGGTCCAGTAGTTTTTGAGTTTATCCATTACAACCAAACAAACAAACAAACAAAGTTTTCCTCTTTATAATATTAGTATAGATGATAAATTGCGTCTTTCAAGACGGTTTTGAAGTCAAAGTTCCGATCGAGTACCTATGCGAAAAAAATTGCGTAGCGATATTTTATACCCGGCAACATTACACTACCAATTAATAACCGTTAATACCAACGCTATTAAAAGCTAAAAAAAACAAATGAAAACGCAGAATGCTCCTTATTTTCCTGCACCACATTTCTTTTTAACCATAAATTAGTTCTTTAAATTAAAGCAGAATTCTCGATGTTTTAAAAACTATCTCGCCCTACGTAAACGCTTTGGATTCCAGCATAATTTACGTGTTTACACCGCCCGATAAGGCTTTAGTTGCATAATCATAAAACTGGGTTTTTATACCCATTGATAGTGGAAAAGTAACTGAATAGTGAATGAACACGCATTTTGGGCCTTTTCCCCGAAGTTTCTATTGGTTGGTAGACTTTTTGGGCCAGTTCGTGATTGGAACTGCATTTTTTTCTGTTACTGGCCTTTGTGGTTAGAAAAAAATGCTACACTATGTCAGTAACTAAATGATATGGCGTTCTTTCTGTGCTATCGGGTAGCTAGTGATAAAATATTTAAATACCATATTATTAATAGAATTTTATTGCAATTGAAAATTACAGATTGCATTATAAAAACCAAAGTCGACATACTTTATTTATTTTTTGTTTTTATCAAATCATAAATCAACAGGGTCTTTACCATAGATTATACACTAATACTGGTATTCTTTACATTATCAAATCATCAATTTTGTAACTATAACTTAATATCTCGACTTTATTTAAACTACAAACTTTGGGTTAGTGGTTAAACCTAATTGAATTTAACCGTGGATAGGTTTTCATTAGATCAAACCTGTCTTCGAAGGTATGCTGTTGTGAATTAATCCAATTTGCCTGACGGAGAGGCGTATTATCTTACATATTAAGAGGTAGTGTTGTAGACTATATCGATTTCCATATACATTTTGATACACGTGTCAAACTGTCGATAATATGTGATGTATACAGAAACTATGTATTTAGTGGTCGTGTAAACAAATATTTATGAAGTAAAAATAGTTTATGTTCAACGTGAACTTTGAATATGACACTTGGTTTAAAAATAATTTGGAATATATCGATAAAAGTACTTTTGTTACCATTCTCTTTAATTCTCTTCCAACCATATTAAACACGAAATCTGATACAAAAATATTGGAGCATCTAAATAAGTATGTATGTAGCAGCTTTAAAACCACAAGAAAACTATCGATACTTTTCCCCACTCAAACATCGATACCTCAATCTCTACAACACTAGTACCTTAACTAGTTTTCCACTAGAAATTCCACGATAATTAGTCGCAGGTTCAATTGAGGGTCAGACCTGACACATCAGTTGGCCCAAAACCATTTCATATAAAAGGACTTCAGTACATAAAGGACTGACGATTCAAAACCTTTCCTATTTTCATGTGGATTAGGTATAGTTTTGTTTAATTTAGTTTTGCAAAGGTTAATTTTAATTAAATGACGGACGGTGGCAATTTGTAACTTAATTTGAACTTCGGTTAATATGATTTTCTGTGTATATTGGCACTGTTTGAAGGCTTCTATGGTTGAATTGTATTTATATGTACATATAGTATCTTAGTATCTACTATTAGTAGTGAGTCTGAAGTCCTCTTAAAAGACGAAAGATGATCCTACATATTTCTCATATTTTAACTGTGTATTTTACACGAAGTCGTGGTGGCCTAGTGGGTAAAGGACCAGCCTCTCAAGTATGAGGGCGCGGGTTCGATCCCAGGTCAGGCAAGTACCAATGCAACTTTTCTAAGTTTGTATGTACTTTCTAAGTATGTATATCTTAGACACCATTGACTGTGTTTCGGATGGCACGTTAAACTGTAGGTCCCGGCTGTCATTGAACATCCTTGGCAGTCGTTACGGGTAGTCAGAAGCCAGTAAGTTTGACACCAGTCTAACCAAGGGGTATCGGGTTGCCCGAGTAACTGGGTTGAGGAGGTCAGATAGGCAGTCGCTTCTTGTAAAGCACTGGTACTCAGCTGAATCCGGTTAGACTGGAAGCCGACCCCAACATAGTTGGGAAAAAGGCTCGGAGGAGGAGGATTTTACACACGCAATCACAAAGAAATAAACACCATCTTCGGTAAAATTAACTACTAACACCTAACTTCTAAAACTGCCATTTCCAACATCTTACAAAAGACTAAACTACTCGATTCCTACCAACATTCAACCAACTACGTCTTCCAAACTTAGTTCATAAGCTATTCACCACTTTGGCACAGAACCCGGTACCGTACGTGCATACAATTGCACACCTCATTTGGTTCAGCAATGCATTCGCATTGTTGGTCGAGTTTGCCTCGAGCGGCTTCGAACCTGCACCGAACAGCCTTTGAATGTTTACCATCGATTAGAAGTTCAATTAATTTATGGTGTTTTCGTGTAGTTGTAGTTTTAATTATAAAATTAATACTCGGTTGATGGGTGCATGTGAGTTTAAACCTTATTCGTAAGACGTAGAGTTGTTTTTTCAGAATCAATCGATGGCTAGTGAAAATTTTCATGTCTATTATTTTTAGAACTGTAGCCATTTTTTCCTTCATTCAATACTTTAGCGCGCATATGAGATCATATTTCTGCACTATAAACGCATCAGCAAAACGAAACAAACCAATATTTTGTGTGTTTTTTCTATGCTTAGGTACTGTTGGGGTTGTTTTTTATGATACCGTACCTACTATGAAAATGATCTTTGTCTTTTAGGATCAGTGCACATCTATATTCTTACTTTTTTACGTTGACCTGCCGATCCTATTTTTTTTACACTTAATTGTATTTATACCGAGGCCAGTCCAGCCAAATCCCTTTACCACGACTTTTAGCTACTTTAACACAATTTCTCAAATCCTAAATCCCTGATATTGGATTACAGTAAGCAGATTACAAACTAAGTGTAGACATCGATTCTACAACATGATACGAAATTGCTTATTGAATTATTTATAACAATAATCTGCGCTTTGAATCATCGTAGGGTCGTGTACTATGGGGCGATGACTCATTTTAGGGGTGGGGGGATTTAAGACCAGATAATTGGGAGTGTACCTTATTGATTTTGGCAGCTCTAATAACTAACAACAACTCTAATAGGACGTAGGACGTCCACCAACGAGGTGGACAGACGACCTTATAAAGGTCGCCGGAAGACGCTGGATGCAGGTCGCTTCCAACAGGTATCTGTGGAGATCAAAGGAGGAGGCCTATGTTCAGCAGTGGACGTCCTATAGCTGAGATGATGATGATGATGATGGTCTAATAGATTTTTTTTCTGGAGATTACTTGAACCCATCAAGTGCGTGGGTGCTGTATAGAAAAGGTATCAGCATTCATTAAGTCGACACAAGTTACGGCCATTGACTAATATAGATAACAAGGGGGGGGATTTTCATGCAAACATTTGATCATGTTACGTTCTTGGCATTGGATCTTTTAACCGATTTCCCAAGAAGACGGAGGTTTTCAAATCGGAGGTTTGATACTTAATGTATGTAGGTACTTTAATAATCCGATTTGGTTTTTCTCAAAGGGGACAGTTGCTTACAAGGCTTACAGCTATAGTATTGACACAAAAGTAAACACAATCAAACGTAATTAAATATCGAAACCAGTCACATAGACGGTCAACTTCATCACCCTTTATATTACAGTAAATGGGCAAAAATACGGCACACTCCGAGGGTCAAAAATATAGACCCAATACAAAACATAATTACCATCTATTGTAACCTATCGTAAATCATACTCTCACGGACTGGCCGTTGATGACGTCATGCCAAACAGAGCCCCTCATTGGTCGACGCGTGGTCACGTGATCGGCGCGTGCCAACTCTTTCACGAAATTAGACGGGGACGAACGTCATTCAATGTCATTCATTACAGACGATTTTGAAAAAAGAATTTGCATATTTTTTTCATTTCTACTGCTGCTGATTGGGCAATCAAAGAGTTTTATGGTAATTGTTACTTGTAGGATTAAGCGGGTCATTTTGTGATACGAAAAATGGCAGTTTAATTGTGTTGGAGCGCTAAATGGCGAATAATTTTATTGTGACGACGGCCTTTTATGTTGTTGGCGCCTTTGTATTGTTATTTAGTATGGTCTATTGCCATATTAAGAAAACTTTACTGATAAATGTGAAATCTATTGTCATTAAAGTTTTATTTAGATTTTTTCCTACCTCTCATCTCACTGTCTTATCCAATTGTTTTTTTTAATCTAAAATTTACTTTCTTCTTTCCATAAATATTTTATCAGCCACTACTAAACGCTCCTACCAAGATAACACCAAACCCGATGCAAAACAGTAGGCCCACAATTTGCAATATCGAACAAATATTGGACTACACTATTTATTTGTGTACTTCCCCTTCTAAAGACCCTCCGAAGGGTTTACTTAATACCTAACGCCTAAGCAAACTCTGATAGTACAGGGATGCTGTCAATAAGGGATGTTTGGCGACGAATTAAAGGATGCAAGGGTCTTGGAAAAACGAAAATGTTTTTTCGGGAGTGACAAGTTGAGGGGAAAGTTCTGGGTAATCGAATGACTCAGTTTTTTATGAGTAACTGTTCATTTTGTTTTGTTAGCCAATGTTTAAGGCTTTTTTTTTCATGATAGTTCCAAGTTCCAAGGCGAACATCCCCGGGCAGGCAAACTAGAACTTACTCCATAGTAACTCCATAGGGTAAATGATGAGTTAAGAATAAAAAGTAATGTTCTCGATGCCGATTTATTTATAAATGTAATGGCGTCCACGGCCGATTTCGGCCACGGCGGCTGTTATCATTTAAGGAGATCTGCCAGCTGCGCAGGACATATTATAGTGCACGAGCATTTGCGCAGATACAGGTGCACTCCCTATTCCTTCACTCTCATAACCCGATGGGACGGCAGTCCGACACGACCGGAAAGAGATCAGGCGCAGGACCGACATTTACGTGCTCTCCGATGCACGGGTGAATCAATCACCAACTTCCAGACCACGGGCTGCTTTGTGAAAGTTCAAGAAAACCCACAAAGCGATTTCGGCCCGACCCGGGAATCGAACCCGAAACCTCGAGAACAGCAGCCGCGCTTGCGACCACTAGACCAACGAGGCAGTCAAAATAAATGTAAACTTATGTGGAATAAAGAGATACAGAAAAATAAAGTAAAAGCTGATACAAATATCATAAACAAGTCAACAGTACTTACACTGCCTGTCACAAAAAAGTACCAATCTACCAATACCATCTAATATCCCCACAACAATCATTCAAAACCAGATGATAGCTAAACCATTTCAAAACCTCTTTATTAAAAAACTGGAGCTTTTTATAATTTCATAAGAAACTTCATCAATCAACGTCTGACTGAAGATCCGTCGGTTACCAACGAGTTATATTTAACCGCCTCTTTAGGTTACTGACCTAATTTAAAAAGATAATATTGTTTTTTTATAAACTCCACTTGAACTGTCTTTGTTTCGAATGGAAGGAAAAAACAAAAGAACAGCTTTATAAATTTTCGTTCTACTATTAACTTTTTTTTGTCGGAACAGGAAAAATCATTGTAAGAGTATTTCTTTCGGATTCAAGCCCAATTTATGTGCAAAATAATTTTTAAGTTTATAACAGCTAGTCGACATATCGACGGTTAACCACCAAGAACTCCTAACTCAATATGTCAAAACTTTTCAGTAAAGGCACAAAAAGACCACCAAAGTCCGCGCTCGTAAAGTCAGTAGATAATTCCATGATTGTAAAAATACCCGAAATATTACGAATTATAAATAGAAGATTTTTCTATTAGATGAGATACAATATTTTTGAATAGAATCCGCGAAAAAACCAATTGGTCAAAATATGTCAGTTAGGAGGTCTTGGTAGTTAACCGTCGATATGAATATAATACATATACTACATAACATACCTACATGTTCATTTTATGAATATTTTATGCAGTTGACAGCTGTAATTTTCTAGGGAAAAGAGATCGAAAATTGCATTAGTTGTACAAACTAACAGTACTCACAATTGCACAAAAAAACGGTCAGACGATACTTCTCAAAGCAAGCTAAATAATATCTTGAAATTAACTTTGTATTTAACAATAATTTCTCGCTCTCGCTGATGTTACTTTTGATCACTGAATCTGTTTCATTGCAATGTAGTGTAAAGTGCAAAAAACCCCTATGACCATTTTAGAAAACTCACAAAATCACAGTATTAATTCTCTATATAAAATAAAATAGTGCCAAAACAACCTTTCGTGGCAGTCGGGTAAGTAGCTATCGAAAAAGGTTCGGTGACTGTCAATGCGTGGTTACCTAGACACATAAATGTTTCTACCCACTACTGCTATTTGTAATCTAATGTTTTGGCACAAATAAGGAACGGTAGACCATAAGTGATTGCTTATTTCAGATGTTCCTTGTATATTATCTAGATTTACTTTAATTTAATGTCTTCTTGCCTATTTTGAGTAAGGTGCTCCTAATGATTAGTTTGCAAAATAATTACAATTCCTGCTAAGTCTTTGTATCCTGTTGAAAGCTGAGTATACAATAATGATGAAATGTGACCAAAAAAACTAAGACTTCCTGAACCACTTCAGGCAAAATATTCGACATCTTGATGCTATCAACTTGGTAATTAAACTGTACTGTATAAATTGTCATGTTCATTTTACGATGTATTATAAAGACAAGCGACATTTCACCACCTCCACCAGCGTCACTACTCCGCGCACCCAAATAAAAAATACCCTATAAATCTTCGTTGAAAAATGTGCAATCTAAAACTAAAATAACTTTCAGCTTTGTAGGTAGATAATATTAGTATGATTGGTCATAGAAATACCAACATACTCTTTATGATCGCGTCAAATACACTTATTTCGAGACATAAAACCCTAGCTCAGCTCTACACTTATTTCCTCATTTCTGCGCGGCAGAAAGTGCATTGGGTGGCCATTAAGGCCGGCGCACACTGAAGACTTTCGCAGCCACGCTCTTGTACGTGGATCGCAGTGTAATGTGCAGTACCTGAATATAATGTGAAAGTTAGTGGTTATACTTTGAAATTGAATTAGAGAATGTTATATGAATTATACATTGTGTTAAGGTAGTTTTGTGGGAGTGAACCATTTCAAATGTATTTTTTTGTTTAGGTAGAATTATTGTCATTGTCTTATTTTTTGGCGTTTTCATAAATCAGTCAGGATTAGATGACAATTAAAACATCTCTCCCTATAGCTTGGGTAATCTGAACAGCAAATGTTATCGTGTCCAACGAATACATGATTATCATCCTCTTACCCTTATCCCAATTTTTATTTGGGGTCGAATACGATTCTTTTTAAAGGATTTTTTTGAATTTCTCGTTTTAATTCAAAACACAATATTTAACGAATCGTCTTTATGCGCAATAGTATGCGCCACCCGTTAGCCACATCGCAATACGAAAGGCTTGATTGATCGACGCCACAGCAATGAGCTTTAAATTACTGGTTACCGTTCAAATGGAGACGTATGATACGATTTGCTGCAGTTTCGTTAATATATGTGAGCTTTGTGAAGCATGCAGGAATCGCACAGAATAGCGCAGTTTATTCTGTTTCTGTTTCAAGTCGTAAAGGCCAAAAATTTTATCAACCTTCTTGAATGTTTGTTAAAAAAAAAAAAAACGTTGTATACCTATAAAACGTTTATCTTTCTGCAATCTTGTAGCAAACATAATACATTTTAATCTTCTAAGTGCTGGTTGAACTAAAATCACTTCTCCCAAGAAGGTTTATCAAAACCAAAAACTTATTTAACTCTGTCCCTTAAACCCACATCCTAAACACAATAAACTTTTCCCTCCAATTAATCACCAAAAACTTTACCATACGACAACAAATTAAACATTTTGTTTGCTTTACCACTTACTAAAGTGTTACAATGTATAAACATTTACCAAAGTTGACTCAAGGGCGCGCCACTTCCCTAGCCAATGCCATATAGCTGTCAAACTGACAGCTGTCAAGATGACAGTTGACAAGTTGACAGGTGTAAACGGTGGTGTTTCGACATTTATTGGATGCTAAGGGTATGTGGTGGAAATAAGTATTTTTTGAGAATTTTTTCTTTGTGAATATAAATAAAGTATGAGTTACATGTGCTCGCAGCGTTGAATTCTTGACGAGGCCTTTTACCTATTACGTTTGCTCAACTGTCCTCTGCAGCTTTCCATGTAGGTTATTTTATTAGTTTTAACCTAATGTAATCTACGACAACACTTAAAGGAAGAGCAAAGACAGATTTTATTGCAGCAACATAAAAATTTCCAGTATAAACTTTGGTAAACATTGCCATCAAAACTAAACAGCTATGTCACTTTTACCTTCCCATAATCGTCTCGCCAACATTTCCAAACCGTCTTCAGCTATAAAAATATATGTTGAAACTGCGTTAGCCAATGAGCCGAGCGTTAACGGAAACAGACGAAAATAGCCGAAACCATTTCCTTCTAGACCTTTTTTTATTTTGTCTTTCAGAGACTTGTGTACTTTGCACGGATGGGTTGCCATACTAATTTGTGGTTTTCTTTGCTAATAGACGACCATTTTTAATTTGTTTTCAGGGTTTATTTTTGTGTTTAGTAAAAAGAGATAGGAGTTATGGGGCGTGTTAAATGTTTAGGATCGAGTTTTGAGTGTCATTATTTATTTAGTTCATTTGAGTTTTTCGTAAACTTTGTTTTTAATGGCAACCATCAAAGTTTGATATTTTGTTGAATAATTTCGCAATTCTCGTGCACCGATGGATCTTTAAATACAAATAACTGTTTCTGTCATTTATCATCATTATCTTCTAAAACTCACCATTTGGAAAGAAAAACGACATTTCATTCAACACTATTCTCATATCGGTGTCATTTGTATAATCTGTGAACGGTATACCAAAAATGAATGCGTTCCTATTTACGGACGAATTTCTTGCTTCTCCCTTTTCGGTCTATTTTGGTATGGCAAGAATACGGATTGAAAAGATCGGTGCATTAACTACCACTTAATTTTAATGTAACTTTGACTGTAAACTTATGCTATTGTTTGTTTCATTTGTTAACGATTTTACGAGTTAGAGAAAAAGTTTTAATCATGTTTTTAGTTTTGAATATTCTTTTTAGATACTTAGCTTTTAGTATTCTGGGATTCTTACAATTGAGAAATTGCCTGATTTGGTTTCAGATGACTTGCCAATAAAATGCAAAAAATTAACGCTGTACTATCAAGTCTGTTACGTAAGACTTATTATAAACTTCAATTAAAAAATAACCAACCTATTTCCTCATTCCCATTCAAAAATAGAACTTTACAGCACCCAACCAATCTTGAGACTTTTCTCTTTGCAAGGTTTCGATAAGTATCTTATCTTCAAGAGCAGATTTTTGTGGCCATTAATACAAACTTGGCTTGGTCTGCTGAGCCCAAATGAACTGGAGCCTCCAAGATACGGCCAAGACTAATTTTCAATTAAAACTTCATCAAAGTTTAAGTTCGTTGGAGTTTGGCCGTGGCTCAAGGTGGGAAAACAATGGGTCTTGTTTTTAAGATGGCGGCGTTGTTTTGATAAGTTTTTATTTTTGGAATGTATTTTGATTGCTATTTTAATAACTGTTCAATTGACTCTCGAGGATAAATAAATTATACGAAAATCGAACAATAGTAGCCTAAAATTTTACGATTTCCCATGTTTACATACGTTTTTAGCTTCAAGGACTATCCTTTATCTAGTCAAATCTTATTGTTTTGTCGCAAAAACTTCTCTTAACCTCTTCGGTCTGCTTAAATGCTAGATTCCTGGTACTATCTGATTCTGCTGAAAGTTTATAACTTGCACCACAATCAAGATAAGATCTTCGTAAACTAACTACAGGTAACTTTGAACTACGGTTAGTGGCAAACGTTTATGTTTATATACATCTTGCCATTAATCGCTGGAGTTTGTTTAATACTTTATTATAGTTTTAATGAACTTCGCCGACGTGTGCCGCATTATTATTTTAATAGCTTGCCTCAGGTTTAACTTTCATCTCGTAAGAGTTAGATCATTAGACAGAGTAAGTTTTGCATATATGTACAATACTTGGAACCATATAAGTAAGACTGCTATTTTTTAGTTTTGTTAGGTGAGAAGAAGCTATCGTTATTTTTTAGTATTGACTAAATAGTGTCACTTGTCACCTACATTTAAGTGTTACCCTTTGCCAAAAATGTACCAAAATAGTAACATTTAAAAAGCTCCCAAAATTTTTCAATATCAAACGTTATCTATCGTCACGTGCAGTACCCGGATCCGATACGTCATGTCGTGCCACGTGACGTCACAACCGGACGGCCGATCCAAATTGGATTTTTATCCGATCCTCCAACGTCGATGCTGAGAATAAATTGTTTTTGTTCTGAAGATGTCTTTGTTTTTAAGTTTTTCTTTGATAAAAGTCTTTTATGGAGTGTCGGGCTAAAGGAGAGTGATGTTGCCAGCTTTGTGGAGCTTGTACTTTTTGCTAAAAGGCTGGAGCTAAGAATAAAGTTAAGTCGAATGTTGCATCACAGTCTAGATGGATTTTGCTTTGTTATGTATGTTTGTTGTGAAAGTAAAAAAGAAAATGTTTTCTCGATTTTTTTTAAGTTGACCAAACATTACAAGACACGCAGGTAAATGTTAGGTTTATCACAGTCAAATAGAATTTTCTTTTAAGATGCATTAACTCTAATAAAACAAACCAAAGATACCTCGTTAAAATCCACAAAAAAAATAAATAAACTGAAGTAAACAAAAGCACTTAAAGGCAAACTTATTTCCTTTTAAAACTGCTTCCGTGTAACACTATAAATCATCTTCAATAGTTCTACAAGTTTCACGTTGAATATTATAAAATTTTCTTCAAAGGAAATTGAAATTGTTTCTCGAAGAGGTCCTGACAGGCTCCGGTGCCTTTATACGAGATAAATGAACATCTTGGTACTGTAGACTGCACATCAGTGGTAACTGTCATGCACCTCAACTCAATAGTAATAAGTACGATTTTCCTATAAAACTGTTACCACTGACCTGCAGTTGACTGTACTTTGGTACTTCTCGGTACTTTGATGGCAGTTTGACACTTAAGTTGGTTCTCATTGGATAGTACGAAGTTTTGGAGTATTTCGGTAACTATCTTAGCGTGCCTTGTTACGATTAAGACTAGTTTGAGGTAGTTTATGTAAAGGTTCATGTAGTTTGGAGATAATCTTAATTGACAACATGTATCACAGGTTTGTGTATAAGATGAATTTGTGTTCCTATAAACAGATAAATGGTATTCATATAAAAAAAAAATATCTTGAAAAAAAGGATCTTCATACTTTTTTATTCTTTAGCAGTATAAGATACGTAACATATTTATAGGTTTGTAGGCTAGTCGGTATAGGCGATAAAGGTCCACTTCTGGACAATGGCCCCCCACAATCTGCAGGGACTTGCACTTACTCACCCGCACTGGCCAATAAGCATGTTAGTGAGCATTTGACACGTTCTCATCGACTTTCCGTACTCTTGACCCAAGCTGTATAAAATCTCTCAATTTTTTGTTTCACGAGAAGAATACCCAAATCTTACGAAACCATACTCCACTTTAATTACCTCATATTGATTACCTTTTCTTGTTCCAGCGTGAGGGTGCTGCCCGCAGCGATGCGGAGCGCGAGAGACGCGCGCGCGGCGACTGGGAGGCGCGGGCGCGAGTCGCTGAGGCAGACGCGGCGAGGCTCGCTGCGAAGCTCCATGCTGCCCAGCGCGAGATTACCAGGTAACATCTGCCAAAAAAAATATTTGAATATTTTATGAGTGACTTTATGTCTTGGCCACTGTCAAAAAGCTTCCACTGCTGGACAAGGGCCTCAAGCTGCGATAGAATTTGCCTATACATCGGATATGTGTGTTTGCGACCGCAGTGTGAGATTTGAGATACTTTTAGAGTGACTTGTCTGCCATTCAGCAGGTTATACCACGGGTTGGTGAGGTTGGTCATTGGGGAAGGACTATGTTGATTTATCGTGAAATTAATAAAAGATAGTAAGTGCAAGACTTCATCAGAATCTTAAAATCTTGTGCTGTGCAAAGTTTACAGGTCTTTTTGGCCAAACTCACGACGTCTCTTAAGTGCGTCTGCACAGTAAGATACGTAGACGAGAAAAATGTCTAGACTTGTTTATCAGAGTCTTCACTGAAATATGGTTTATGTTACTCTCGAAACAGTGTACCTAAGCTACAACTCTGTGCAAACTGCAAACGTTGCATTGCAGTACCCAAGCCTATTCAGTCTAGACACAAATAAAAATCGCATTTCCATCTTGCAAAAATGACAAAAATCTCCACCAGCTCGTAATTCTTTTTTAAAAAACGAACATCAAAAATAACACCAAAAATATTGAAGTGCAAAAAGCAGAGACGAAAAGCCGACAATAATTCGCTGAACAGTAAACAACCACTAACGAGATTGCGGACACACCAGTTGATAATTATACAGAATACCAATTAAAATATTGCCTTGTGCAAACAATTCGACGAATATATCTGAATTCTGAATATTAGGTTCGTTACTAGCAGTAACGAGGTTGTACCTACTCAGTGATACTGGCAACTTTCGTGATTTCTGCCAGGGACGGGCTTGGGGCACCAAGTTTTAATTAGTACGTACATGTTTTAAAAAAAGTTATCCCTTTGTGAAGTTATCTGGTTAAATGTGGGTTGTTTAATTCAGTGTTACCAGTAAAATGTTTTAATGCATTTATTTTGGGATTTAAACATTTTTATTTTGAGGATCTTTGATAATTTTTTGTAAAAATGTAATTTGTCTGTGACATTGTTGCTATCTTTTTTGTTACGTTTCAAATAGCCTAATTACGACCCTGTACACGTCGTGTAAATTGATGAAGCCATACCAATTTCACGTTTACGAATCGATGCTATATCGATAACCGATGTTATGGCACTGTTCGAATTAATGAGCCGTTTAAATCGAGAACTACTGTCGATTTTATTGCCAAATTATTATCGAGTCACATTGATGGTACTTAGGCGTTATCTGACTGAATTACAATGGCATTTAAATAATGTTACGATTGTTTAATTGAATGTTTGTTATGCAAACTACCCTTTAAAATATCTATTGATGACGGGCAATCCTGATTATTCGAGTTGCAATACAAATGCGTGAGCACTCTCGATTTTACTCTAACAGGAAAATGCTTAATAAATAAGAGCCTAATCGCGCTTTGTAAGCAAAATTTTACATTTGATCCCATCGAGATAAAACTCGCCAACAATGCAGAAGTTCAAACGAAAAAATACATAATTCTTATGTCGATAATTTAATATCGGAAATTAGAATCGGGAGAATCCGTCGAGCGATGCCTATCGAGCTCACTTCGGTAATTAACGAAGTTGAGTTCCAATTTCGAATTTACGGTACGGCACGGTAATCGGCCGGTGTCATTGGATGGCGATAAGCGTTCGTCCGATTGGCCGATCGACCGTAACTTTTCGGAATACGAACTTCGGGATTTACGGTCCAAAGTCCGTTATGGATTTGACCCAATTTGTTCGGGACTCGAATTGAAATTGGATTTTTTGGACCGTACCGTCCATCTATTTATTGGTTATGAGGTTCTTTGTTGACTAAAAGGTACTTTGCACGACGCTTATTTTGCGTCTTTTGTATTTGGGATAAAAGCGGGTAGTGTCAGTGTCAATTGTTTTATATTGGGAAAGCCTTTCGTTTGGTCCTTTTTCCTTATGTGCCAAATGGTATTGGTCCTTCGCTACTCAGCATTATGGATGAGCTCATATTACTTTAAGAGGAAACTGAAATCTACTGTTAGATTCTACATGTTTATTCAATTTAAAGACTATTTGATTATTATTGACTATTCATTTAAGCTTGTTTGCAATCACATTCAAAAAAACATAAAACCTTTTTAGTACAAATTACTGAAATACGATCCCCGTAAATTTTCCAATTTTCCTTTACCATGGTATACCGTATCTTGTAACAATTGAACCGTACGGGAAGCATATCCGATGTCAATCAAAAAACGTGGGAACCAACATCTGGTTCCGCATAAAGACCTCACAGGAAAACGAATTTGTTTGGCAATGTACAGTCAGATATAAAAATGAGAAAGATGCTTTAATACTGGAATTCATTTAATATACATAGTAGGATGCTTGTTTTTATAGATTTTATTGGATTTGAAATTGAATAGATTGATTTAATATAGTGGGATGATTGTTCTTAGAAAACTTTTTGGGTTATAAAATATGCTATAGTAGAATCTACTGTTACATAAATTCTAGACTAGTAGATAATATGGGTCTACTGGGAGATAGTGCCGACCTCATAATATTTTTCCCTAAAAGGGTTTACAAATATATATATTATCTATAGCCAAGATGGATTGGAAATATATAAATACTATAAAATATCTATTAAGCCTTAAAAAATAAAATCCTAACTAATACAATTTAAACAGTAGGTACTACTACAATTCACTAAAATACTTAAATGTAAATAAATAACCCCAGTTCATGTAAACAAACTTACGTTACCGACTGTACTAGGGTTCCGTAATAGGATTATTGCGGTCTAAAAAACACTGATACAGTCTGCATGTCTGTGTGTTTAGTTCCTGAGGTACAGCTAATGTTATTGTGAAACATACAGAAATAAGAGGAGCAGAGCGAAATAAGTAGCGATCAAATGTTTGAAGGGGGATTTGTTTTGGAAATGAGTGTGTAATTATTTTGGAGTGCGATGAGAATAAGCTCTCAGAAGTATCAGTAATGTATTATTTGTTTGTAGTATTAATGTGAATTTGAGATTTTTTGTGATGCTTCTACATAATGATAAAATGGCTGACCCGATTGAGATAGACCTGTGGAATTAGGTGGAAATACTCAGAACCTTTTTCTAAAGTAAATCCTTAGAGATTCTGTTGAAACAGCGGAAAATAGTAGTCTATACTCGTATTATAAAGAGGAAATATTTTTTTGTTCGGTTGTTTGTAAGTACTCTAAAAGTTACTGAATTGATATGAAAAATTATTTCATTCTCAGGAAGTCATACTATCTCTGAATGACATAGGCAAAAACATATTTTATCCGACTACGGCATGAAGATTCCCCAGGACGCGGGCGAAACTGCGAAAAGAGACTAAGTTTATAGTTGTTAAATAAAACTATGTGATTCTTAAAAAAATGCACCATGTACCATACATGCTTTTCATTTTCTTTGTTGTACTTTTGAACCCTAACTTCAAAATCTGCCTACCTCACAAACTAGTGTTAAGATTCAAGCCACGTAGCGTGCGGTAGGCTCGACCCTATCCGATTTGTATGAGAGTGATGTTGTTACATCGATTTATAAAACACCATGATGGTATGCCATGATACATCACTATGGGGTCTACTGGGAGATAGTGTTGATGCTCTGAATTTGAGTGGGTTATGTTATATGTATGGTGATTTAAATAATAGAGGTAGGTATTAGCTTCCGCTAGCAGTTTCACCCGCGTCCTATGGTTACTTCTCTATGTACCCAGATGAGAAGTGGTCTATAGACTTTCTTTAGAAGTTGACTGTCTAACACTGAAGTAATCTTTTAATCGGTTTAGTAATTATTGAGTTAAGTTCAATATTAGTTAGTATAAACCTATAGATTGATACATAACTGTCTGATCGTATGATTGCTGCTGATTCCCAAACTAGATGGTATTAAATCTGAAATACTGTTACTGTCTGGATAATTTTAGTGGACAAGAGATAATTACATACAAATGAAACATTTAAATAAAAATGTGTAGGTACTAGAAACAGCAAACTATTAAAATTTTGAGAAAATCACAGCATAAAAGTAGAGAAAAGTTTGTAAGTACAAGAAAAAGATAGAGCGAATAACAAACTATCATATTGCACCCACGTTCACAACAATTAAATAGAAAAACCTAAAGCTTAATAAAACACCACACACGATCTCATATTTCACGGACAATATCGATACGTATCGATTACGAATCAAGTTCTCGGCACGTGCGCTTTACGCAAACACCGCACGTTGCACCATCAATATTCATAATCGGTAATCTTATATCGATTCATCGGTACTCGTCTTATATTGACTTCACAAGTGCTTAAATTGCTGTGAAGACATTTTTATTTCTTTGGTATTTTATGGATCAGATGATCAAAGAAAATATAAAGGTTTGCGAACTCAAAATTGATGGTTACCCAACTTACTGAAAATAACGTTATTCAAAAATAAAAACAAGTTTTGTGGCTGACTGTACAAAAAAGAACCATCAGATAATAGATAAATGAAACCCTAGAACTTCGCGTAGTAGTTATACAGACGAATTAACCACCATCACTGCATTTATGATTGTTAAATACTTTCCCAATCATATTTATTGTGTGCAGAAATCGCGAACAATATCAGGTATCGATTACAGGACTCGAGTCACGTGCTCGATTCACAAACACCGCACCTCGCGCCATCAATATTCATAATCGCTAATCTTATATCGATTCATCGGTTTTCATATCGAGTAGAATTTGTAAGCGTATATTTGCAAGTCTATGCCGCTTAGACTTAATCATGTCTAGGTGTCTTGAATTATGAAATACCTTAGGTACTCATCTTTGTATAATTTAGAAATATTTTTTTGTGGAATATGAGCTTTCAAAAATTTTCTAAGTATCAAAAAACTTCCTGGAAAAAGTTGATCTTACTGACAAGAGTCAGTCATAGAATAAGCATTATGAATTATCGAAACACTCTCTTTTGTTTCTCGATTCTTTGTTGTGTTGTAAAAATACCTGCCTATAAAAAGTAACACCAGTACCCCATTATAACCAAGAAAAGAAAAACATATATCAAAGTCGAAAACCAAACAAATTAATCCTAAACATCTTTCATCGCCTCTCTATTAACACAGCATCCATCAGATTTAATAACACTATTAGTTTTTAAAACAACTTGTTCTAATCTTACAAACTATAATTGAAAGGGACCATGAACTTCGTCTGGGTATGATCCACGTATCTATTTACGTAGTCCCCTTGCATCGTAAAACTTATAAATAATAAACTTACGAACATCCAAACTGGGGTCGGGTTCAGGAGAAAGAATTGACTGGATCATCTATAAGTTTTGGTGTAAAGAATTTTTGCTGTGATCCGTCTTAAGGCGACGAATTGGTCAACAATAATTTCATAACCGGCACGCGCATCTAAGGCGCCAAAAGGGGTCGGAGCGTCTGAGCGGGGCGAGGATAACAATACGCACGCTAGCTTATAACTAAAAGTCGTAAGCGACAAAATGGTTTTGTAATTTTATTATTTAGAAATGATAATTTGATAAAAATTCCTTCTACAATTTTAAAGAGTATGTATATACTCAACTACTAAAAAAGTTAAGAGGCTTAAATCGGTCCCGTTTGCCCATAATATGTGAATCTCTTTTTAAAAAGAGGTATGTTTGATATATTTTTCTCTGTTATAAAAGTTACCTAATCATGTTTCTACGTCTAACAAAATAAGGTTTATATCATGAACTTTCAGGTAACCAAGTTGTATTTTGATCCGTTTTGTATTTACTGAGAAAAATTGACATCCTTGGCGCCAAAAATTCCAATTCGTCCTCTTAAATGGCGTGACTCGTCAATGAGTTTCAAATATGTTATGTCAATGCTGAATACAACCTAGCAGTTTTTTTTTATATATATAAAGGACGTTTGTAATCACAGAACGTTAAAAAAACTTTTTGATTTTTAAACATAATTTAAATATATGTATTGGCGATTATGAATAATAATGACCTAAGAAATCAAGCTTATTCGTGGTCTTATTTACTGTTTACTTGAAACACAAAATAATTCCACATAAAAAATATCCTTTCACTTTTTGAAGTTTTACAACCCTAAAATGTTGAGGCAAACAGCTGTACAAGGGAGATATCAGTTTATGAGATACTATCACATAGATCATTAGACATGTGTTCGTTTGATGGTCGTGATAGCCCAGCTTTGTCCCACCCTTATCGGGCACCATAAAAATATTATGTGTTCCGAGCTTAGCTTGAAGAAAAAACCATGATTTTATGGCTGTATTAAGTGTCACGTTCTGAGGCGATTTTATTGAGGAATGCACGGAAATACACGGTTTTGGGTGCTGAAGAACAACATTGTCTGCCGATAGTGAGTTTTGGTATATTGTAAACTGAATTTAATTTAAACTTTGATAGCAGATAGGGAGAAAAAGCAGTTTGCGATATCAAAGCTGTTGCCTTTTTTAAACGACTTCCAAAAAGAAGAAAGATTTCAATTTTTTATAATCATCATCTCCTGCCTGTACCTAGACTATTTTAACTTTTAATTTTATGTTCCTATGCATTTCCCTTCAATCTTTATTGACCATCTAGAAAACCGGTCCCTCTGTCCGGATACCAATAATGACTACTTATTCAGCTGTACTGACTTCGTCCACAAACGTCTCGTCTTTCCTTCATTAATCATCAATTTCCGTTAATTGTAAACAATTGAGAACCATTTGTCAATCGATTTCATATCCTATCAACTGTGTACAGTCATTGTGTAGACGTAGAATGGTTACTAACAGATAACAGACTCATTAAGACACGCAACTTTTTGGATCTATTCTTATAAGTTTTACATTTAAAACTGGCTTTTAAATGTAATATACGAAAGAAAAAATCTAATGATAGGGTCAACAGTATTTCATAACCGTGTATTTCAACAAATGGTTCAGATTTTGACAAACAATATAGACTTAGTAACAAAATAGAGTTATCGAACACTGAGCACCCAATCCCAAAATTCAAAACCAAAATCATAACGATTTGAAACCCTGTCCCTCAATAGGTAACCCACACTGCTCACACAATTAATTCCAAGTGAAAATCAATAATATTCCAAGTGCTATACGATATTCCTAGTAAAATATTGAGGCAGCTGTCGCGTCGTTTGACGGCTGGTGAGCTCTCGCCTAAAAATAATAAGACACCCGAAACCCTCTTTGAGAGAATATACCCTAGAGGTAAAATAACACCATGGGTATTTTGATTTTAGACACTGAAGTTTACTTTTGAACGAGTTTTGAGTGACAAGTTGACAATTATTGGAGAAGATGATCGGTTACCCAGAAAATTGTCTGTTAATTCTTTTGAATCCTTTTTGCAGCTGTTTATGAAGTCATTCAACAACAGAACCGTTATGTGGATTCATTATTTTCTGATTTTATGTTTTTTTTTTTTTAAGAATAAAATTTAAATATGGAACTGATATACATGTGATATAATCGGATCTCATACTTTGGGTTCACAACAAGACCTAGATACGAAAAATATAATCAGCAGAATCGCGTTCTGAAAAAAACTCTACGCAACTTCTCATATAGAACTCCTCAATCCAAAAAAACGACACCTCTCTCCCCAATTATTTTTTCCTACTACCCTCACTCGCATTCCTCTACTTTAATTTCACGCCTACAAGAGAATTAAGATGTCATTGCAACTCGATACCGTCACATAATGACACCCCCCCATCCTAGACATTCTCTAATTGTCTGTTTTATTTGTCACCCGACACTGAGGACTTGGCCCTTGTTTTTTCATCAGAAAAATAAAATTTTAGGGTAACTTTAGACAGAACACTTGGTGGACGTATAATTATATCCATTCTTGGAATGGAAGACTTCGGGGGTGGAGTCTTGTCAAGGACTGTAGTGAAAAGCTTGTCATGATAAAATGCTTTTAGAGACCTTGTAGACGGCTAAAGAAAAAGATACAAGGTTTGTCTCCAAAAGACTAGAATCTAGTTCAAATTAGGTAATATTCTCACAAAATTATACCATAACTAAGTCAACCTTGAAGTAAAGACCTACAAAAATAAAAGTGAGCTACAAGAAGCACAAAAAATTAAAGACCTTTCATCATATACAAGAGAGATACAAACAATAATAAACTTATCAAAAATCCTTAACAAACAAAACCACAGGTAAAACTACAACTCACCAGGGTAACATAACCATTAAGATAATAGAAGAGGATTTATACCAGGCCAGATAAAACACCACTCAAGTACGTGAGCAACATGTACGCGTACCGAAGATATTAATGACGAACATGTGTTCTGTACTGTACCTAATGGATAATAGTTTGAATTGCTATTAGGTGGAGTAGATTGTGCTCTGTTTGTAGGAGTATGTTTTGTTGGGATTAAGTTGGGAAAGGATGATGTTGAAGAAACTTTGGTAGATGGAAACTTTCGGATGGATTGTAGCTGCTCGGTAACCAAAAATTAAACTAAAATAAGTAAACAATTTAGGTCAAAAAACAAGCCAAGTTCATGCTACAGAATTTTGCCCATCTAAAATCATCATTGCTACTCATACAGAAAAAGTATTTATTTACAAATCGTCTTAATGTCTATGTAGTAACGGTATACGTCCCCCATTTATTTCCATTCCATTTTACAATCTAGCCATCATGTTTGTAATTATTTATCCATAATTAGAAACATATTCTACGCAACTTGTGTTGAGCTGCCTATTTCTGTAATGAGTGAAGTTGTGTTCGCTTATTTTTAGACTAGTCTACGCCTTCTGTTCCTACCACAAAATGATCTATTTATTATTTGGTGTCATGAAGCAGCCCATTCAAGGTAGTCCTTGGTTTTCAGAATTTTTATTTTAAAATATCAGTGTTTTAAGTTTTTTCCTAGTTTCAGAGTCAATTTTATATCTATCTCATCTTCATTGTCTCATTCAAATTTTATATTGGTTCTATTTACGATAGTTGACGAAAAATATATAACTCTTTAAACTTTGACCTACACGTTGTACTTACGCACATGCGGATATGTTCATGAATTAGAGAACACATACAATCGTTACTAGTCAGTACTACATGCCTGACCTTTTCGAAGGACCACAAAACGGTCTGTATTTGTCCTTACAAGGTTTCTTTAACCTACTTCTTCCTAGTAGAAAATACATGTTATTCGACCTTCATTTATTCTTTCAAGCTGGCTAGCTTCACCGACTCTTATATGTTGCCAAATAATTTGAGTGTATCCAGAAGTCATATCAGTCAGAAAGGAGACCTTCAAATTGATTCTTTTGGTCCTAAAAACATCATTATCTTTACTAACAGCCATGTATCTCCAAACAAAAACAGCACGACATACTCGCACATCGTCATACTCTCTCAATGAGACTTGTGGACCGTGAACACGAGGGGGGTAAGCAGACATGGTGCTAACATCTGCAGCTCTTTTATTAACAACTGTTTACGATATGGCAGCACAGGGGAGGGTTTTATTTTTAATTTTTGTGCTGTGAAAGTAGCTGTCATAGTGGTCTGTGTTTGTGGAATATTATTCAATTATTGTTGTTTTGTTTTTATACTTGTGTCTTCTTTCGTTCTTGTATTGGATGTTGGTGTAGTAGTGTCTCATAAAATAACTGTATTTACGGTTATTGTGTGATTTAGCTTGGTTTTCATATATAGTCTGTCTTGTCTTCTTGTGAATAATTGCCTTCTTTTTTAATGTCTAAATAGACTTGACAAAACTCTACTCGAAAAATAACAATGTCGTCTAAATAACCTATGCCCTGCAACGCGGCACCACTTGTCAATGAAAATTAAACGGAACAACCCCTCATCTTTGTCACATCTCAGCTACCAACATGCTTTGCAGTTCACATCCATCTGATACAAGAACATCAACCTTATTTCCTTGCAATAAGGCATCAATCATCCCTTGCGTTAGTTTCAGAACTGAAAAATTAACTTTGTCTAAAACGCTCTGACATTACCGCTTGAAACTGTTACCGAATTCTAAAATGGACTTTATTACTATGTGTTAAGGTTTGAATTTGAGGACTTTGCTTAGGTACAGGTCTTTCATTTCTATGTTTGTGAGAACGTTTGCAATTAGCTCTCGGAGTGGAAAGGAACGTTTTTAATAGATGACGTGTTTTGGAGGCATTCCTTTTGTTTCAATGTCTTGTGACGTTACAAATTCCTTTGCTCCTTTTGCTGTACGAAGATAGTTGAGAAAGCTAATAAGAAAAAGATTTTTCTGAGAAAGCAACATTACACGAAGACATGTAATAACATACCTTCAAACCTGGACTATAAAAGTCTGAAATCACCAACCCGCATTGAGCAAGCGTGGTGATTAATGCTCAATCCTTCTTCGTGTGAGAGGAGGCCTGTGCCCAGCAGTGGGACGATAAAAAAAGGCTGTAACAGTAACAGTATGTAATAACATTAATCTTTAATATTATATAATATGTGTAAGTTACTAAGTGTGCTAAACAATTACGTCTAAACTGATTGAGATTTTTGGCACAGATGTGTGATACTTACTTTTTATCCGGGCGATGTGAGTTATTCTCCTGAGATGCGGGTGAAACCTCGGAGAAAACCTATTATGTATTTAAATATGTATGATAGAACTTTCAATAAAATAAGATAATTTTCTGCAGTTCAGCTATTAAATTCATTGAGGAACCTGTGACAACAAACACATTTGACACGGGAAAAACCTCTAATGGTACTAGCAAATAATTTACTAGCATTTGTAATCGTAATTGGCAGGCTAATAATAACCTGACACATAATATTTTTCCATAGGGTAGAAATACCCTAGATATTACCTCAGTCCTACAAACGCGGAGTAAACACTATAAACTTCCCCTATTGAGGGGTGAACTGCATTTGCATACAATGTAATTTAAATTTAAACTGATTCGCAAAGTAAATAAACAACGGCCAATTTTATTTTATTTAGTTTTTTATTGGAATTGGTTTAAACAATAAAATCAAATTACATACATAAGCGACGCTAATTTCCTAAGTGTCATAATTCACCAACACCCTTTTCTTGTCAAAAATGTAAGAGATATCAATTACTTTGTATATAATACGTACTGTATTTTGTACAGAATGAGATATGAACAAATTAATGGAAAAAACTAGAGTTTCAACAATAATGTTTATCATCATATTTACAACGGAGGACAACGGCATGGTTTAACTAGAATCCATTCCATTTACAAATAATTTACTTCTACACAAACTAGCAAACCAAGTAGACTTACTTACAATATCAGCTGATGTTTTCCAGGCAGTGCCTATAATGGCCGGTCTAATGACCGCTAATTCACCTTGCCACAAATACTCTTGGTCAGTCGTTCTTTGCTTCAAGTATCGATTGGCGCAGCAGTTATATGTGTTGTATTAGCGGATACGGTAAGCAGGTTCTATTGCTTTCTCGTCTGTAGAATATTCCAGAAGGTCACCAAACGAACGAAAAGCTTCATATTTCTAATTATGAAGATGAATTTTTGCTATATTTACTCGATAGGTTTAGAGATTAATCCTTATTTGATATAGCTATAAAACGGTCTCGGAATCTTTCGCGTAAAAATACTCGATCACTCGTCTAACAGACTGTTCAAATTGCTTTTATTCTAAGTGAAACTTGTGGCCATAAACTGGTTTTAGGACCAAAGATTTTAGCTGAAACATCTAATTTCTTATACCACCTACACCAAACAATTTAGCAGAGTACTATCACCTAAAAATAGGACTCCAATACGACACTTTAACCTCACTTCGCAGCCAAACAGACTGATATATTATAGCCCACCCCTCATTCGTATTCCGTCCGCGCCCTCCGCGACCTACCCTGTATCGATCGTACGTTTTATACTTTTTGCGGGAATCCCTCACGATGACCTTCGTAGAGTTCGACTTTGTTTTGGTAAAGGTATTTTTGGATGCTCCTAATATATTGGTAGGTGTTGGAGTAAGGTTACATGGTGAAGTATGAAGAATGATTATGGAGTTTGTTCCATTTGATAACAGCGCTCAAGGTGAAACGTAGAAAGAGGGTGGTCATAAAGTCATAACTCGTAACTGTGTTGAGGGAAACCCAAACATTTTGTGGATTATTTGTGGGGTGTAATAGAAGAGTTTACTATTTGTGTATGTAAAAAATTGCCTTCAATGACGGTATTAATAACGTTAAAAGTATTTTAAACGAAATTGAGTCTCTCAATGCTGAAAATAAACTAGACAAGAGTGCTTTTATTCTTAAACAAAACATCAATAGAGAATATGAAGTCAAATTCTTTCTTCCACACTTTCTTGATGTACCCACTGAAGTAAAAAGTCATATAACGAAGTGAGCTTGTAGGGGATATAACGCGAACATTCCTTATAAGTTTCCGATAAAAGTAGGAATTTTTCCGAAGTACGAACATTGTCAGTTCATAAAGTGAGAGGCTTCATGTCGGCCAGATGCTGCTCCAACGATATTGCTAACTTGTTCGCCCGTTTTTTACTTGTACCTTATGCTCTAACTTGATTTTAATTCTGAATAATTTTAGGGTTAGTATGGTGGCTTTTGGTGATTTATATCTTTGGTTGTAGGTTCTTGTCGTATTGATGTTTTCACATTTGTTAAGATTCTTGATGCAACGTGAAAATTTTACGTAATATTTTTACATTATAATGTTACATTATATGCTGCATTTTGTTTCAAACCTAGGTACCTACTAATAGCTCTCAAAGGAATCTTCTATCTGATAAATAAATAATATTATGATCCTTGTCTTTTGTAATAACTTTCTTCATATCATTCACATTTTCGTAGCTCCTTATAATATTTATCATTTTAAAGTAATGATCTCAATTGTCCTTTATGAAACAAAATTAAACTAAAAATATTACGTAAAATTTTAATGACCTAAAACTCAAGCAGCAAGAAAATCTTAAAACCTCAAACAAAAAAATGTCATACTTGTGAGTAATAGCAGCTCGCATACCAGGGTCGCATGAACGCGAGGCGTCTCGAGATTGCAGTGCTGCATAACGAGCAACGTGACCCTTTGTAAGAGATGTATGAAGATTGTTGCTTAATAGCTGCCTGTGTGTTTTGGTTCGTTAACGTCTGTCATTTATGAGTGTGTGGGTTTTGAGAAGATGTGTGCTGTGGTCAAAATGTGGGACATTTGTTGTGAGATAAGTAAGTCGTCTATGTACATAAGTTAGTGAGAAAAATCTGCTAAAAAGCATATCGAAGATCGACTCTAATGAAATATTATTTTTACTGTTTTCAATATAACAATGTGTACAACGTTCATATTAAGGCTGTACTAAACTATGCTTAATGTTACTAAGATTTTGGACTGCTATTATGGCAATAATCCTCAAACCAATCTAAGACTCAGATTACACACAACAGATTGATAACTACTCAGTTTCAAATTGCACCTCGCACTACTCAAGCGTAATATGGCAGGAGATAGAACCACTACATCTAATACCGTCGCTCGACAGCTTTAGAAAGAGGCTTTGTATTGCTCCGAAGGTGTGAGGGTATTTGAAGAAATTGCTTTTGAGGATTTGAGGCAACACCTATTTCTTACATGGATATAATAAAACCGCAATCTTTCCTATAATCCTGGCTGGATTCCATCAGCTGAAACATAACTTAAAAAAAAAATATTCAGTGCCAACATATTTCATGGAAAACAGCGTGAAAGGCTTTCTAACTTCATAAAAAAACGAGGAAGAAAAGAGTTAAAGCGTTTATAAATATCAAGCTTACAAGAATTCCACGCAATTTTTCTCTATTTTCCTACAAGATATTTCACCGGCATTTTGCCAAATATTTCCTGAAAAAAAGTCGGAAGTTCAGAGATAATCTCACGAATGCTCGTTTTTCTTATCTGCGAGGAATGAGTGAATGATAATGAGCGGCGAATGAGAGTGAAGGAAGGAATGAAGGCGGGTAGGAATAATATTGTGACGGGTCGCGTGCTTTCACTATATCACGTACTGGTGGATGAAAGATGCGAGAGTGAGTTATTTTGATATATCTTCTGGATTAATATTGAGATCGCAAGGTATATTTTTGTGTTTTTAGTAAAAAACAAAAGAATGTGTTTGTGGTAACGCTCTAAGTAAATAGAATAACAGTAATGACAGGTATTGCTAAAATGTACGAACCATTTTAAAACAAATTCTTTTAAGCCTTACCTCAGGTAAACAAAGAGCACATAAAACAAATGCCAACATAAGCACAAACACCACCAACAATACATAAATAAAGATTAGCAATCATTTTTACGACGTCACTCATAAATAAACATAGCATCTATGCATAAAACAGGCACACAGCAAGATGCACCCTTAAGAAATCAGGGTGCATTCCCCCAGCCTTTTTCCAAAGATATATGATTTTAATAATCGCCAAGATTACGGTAAGGAGGGACGGGAGACCTCTATGTCCCTCTGAGTGCTGTCTGTCTTGAGAAATTGTCCCCGTAGCTATTTCATTTGTGAGGGCCACTTGATATATGCCAACTCTTGTGTTGTATTCAAAGGAGGCTTGAAGGTCCTTTTTTCTTGTCGGAATTTCTTTTATTTGATTTTTGAGTTTTAGATCTTAAGATTTCTGTTGTAAGTTTAAAGGGATTTTGTGGTGAATTTTAGGCTTGAGTACGCTTTGTTTGATTTTTTTTGCGGATGAAAGGACTATACACAATACTTAGATATTTTGAGATATTTTGTGACAGAAATCAAAAAGCATACCTTTTGTTTTAAATTGTCGAAAAACATGAAATTACATGACGTCTTAATCAAAAGCTCAGCGAAAATGTGCACGACGCATACAAGCAAAATCTTAGCTACCTTCTACACGAGAACAAATCAAAAACAGCTGTTTACGAAAACTTGATGCTCAAGTAGTAATTAAAGTGCGCGTTAATCTCACGTCATGCGAAAGACTTTCTCATTCGAAGAGCGAGGAACGAGAAGGCGGTAGACTGGGGAAAATGTCGCCATCGCGAATTGAAATTTTGCAATTTTTAGGCGTATAAACATTCACAATGATGTAAAGTTGTAAGTATTATAAGTATGTGAAATGTTGTAGAAGTTGTATTTTTTCAATTTAAATATTTCTCACTGTTGGTCTAAGAGGTTAAACAGTTCTCTCTCTGCTTTTGTTGTCAGTCAAGCGCCTTAAGAGATCCTTATTATTTATTTGATTCAATCTGTGATCGCTATGTGACATAAACCATATACCATGCCGGAGGACAGAAATATAGAATAACATGCTTAAGGTGATCGTGATTTGTCTAGCAGACTAAAAACCCCTCCAAAATAAGCACAGCAATTTTTAAAATAAAAAGGTTCACAATTTTCGCAACATCTCAGCAAATTGCTAGCAAAGTGTGAACTAAACGCAAGATGACAGGGCGCGAAGAAGCTTCAATTCCAAGATGGCGACACAATATGGCGACGACCACGCTACTGACAGGCATTATTGAGACTGCAACGGGTGCAGTGGTTTCTTAATAAACGACGCCGGGGGAAGTTATTAGTCGTCATACGTGAGCACAGTTTAATTTTAGATGACAGGTGTTTGTTACAAATTTTGTGAGATGATTAATTTAGCGAATTAAAATTAATTTTAGGGGTAAGACAAGAGCCTGTTAGCCTTTTAAGACATCACAAATCAAACTGTTCTTCTTCTGTCAGTAGATGCATTTCTAAACATGGACAAAAGTTTCTTACTTTTCTGTTCAAGACTAAAGAAAAGTGTGAACCTTTAAATAAACACAAACGTGGCGATGAGATGCAACATTTATTGAGTGAATTTCAGAACATTGCAGCCATTATTATGCCAACATAACTCTGTTAACCCAAGCTTCGTAACACGTCTGCATTTTTGTCCATAGATCACAATATTGAATACACGATTCATTTGCTATTCTTTTTGATCGTTATTTTCCCTTTGTCCTGGATAATAAGCAGGGACAGCGCAAGTTTAATTGAATTAATGATAGAACGTCCAAGTCCTTGTCCTGCTGGAAGGAGCTTCCGGAAGGACAAACTAACGGACGTGCGTCCTGCCAGCAGTACGCAATTTTTTGTAGACTTAGTATGAAAATTAGACGTTGTCCTTCTAGCAGTACTTGATTTTCATGCATAATAAAATTAGGCAGGGGTGACAAACATTCTCTTTGTAGGTATCCAGAAATAGACGCGGGCACTTCTAGAGATTACAGAAGCAGTTTCTTCCTGTCTGCGGAGAGCATAAAATACATCGTGGTCCACATGGCTTGCAAAAATAGCTCGCTTTCTGCTGTTTCTTGTGGACTCTTTTGAGCAAACTTTACATTTGCGTTGAACTCTCTTTCTGTCATCTGATTTTGACAAGGCTTCGAAAATGTGTTCTTCGCTATGAACGATATTCTGATGTGGTGGCAGCACATTCTCTTGTAGATTATCAGCGTCATTGTTAGTCAGAGCTAAAACCAGGTTGGTAGTAAACCACCTGTGAGACACCTGGTCATATTCGAAGCGAAAGAAATTATTAAAAACCAAATACGTAGTTGTTTGTTTGGTCAGTAGCGCGGCGGTCACCGCCGGTGCCGGACGTGTGCGAGAGCAGGCTCTCCACAGTACCTGGCGTGTCCGCTGGAGGGCGCCACAATGTCGTGCACAGTGTCGAGCACGGCGGCGAGCGCCGTCAGTAGAGCGGCGGTTACCGCCCCGACCCCGACTACTCGAGCTTCTGTTGTCACACTCCTCTCCGTTCCGTGGCAGCAGTATCCTACCCTCCTCTCCCTCAATCTCAAATTCCAAGCAGATGCCTCCTGCTAAGATCCACTGGCGATCCCGGCCAGGCACAGCCCTTCTCATGGCTCATGGTTCGCGTTAGAGGCCATGCTAACGCCTAGGGACGTCTCTACCTTTCTCCAATTGTGGCGGTTTACCGTTCCATTGGATACAGGGAGGTAGAGATAAGAGTGCACCTGTGTATGCGCACACACTGTCGTTGCTACGTTTCGTGCACTTTAATATCTCCTGCGCAATTGACTTGGTCTGCCAAATGGACTCCGATTTAGCCCTGCGGCGATGGGCAGAGGTAGAGAGGTCCGGTTGTGATGCCAACTTGGCTTTGTCTGATGTCTACACGCAGGCGACCTAGGGTAGATGGTCGCTTTGCACTGCATTGGGTTAACAGTGCAATTCGGCAGCTCCCTGGGTGACGAAGCAGCTCTATTTAGAGAGGCCCTGCTTCCCCCAATCCGGGGAGGGGACTAGAAAAGGTGTCCTAAAAAAGGCTTAACCCTGTATAAAAAGAGAGAGTAACCACGGCTGTCTCTGCATCAATAACTCGTGGTCGAAAGATACATAATAATCTCAGACGGAAACCCGTTAAAATTAATAATATGACCTTTGCAGCGTGGAATGTGCGAACCCTCCTTGATCGCGAAAGTAGCCTGTGTCCTCCTCGTAAAACCGCTCTCGTATCGAGAGAACTCCGACGCTACGGTGTGCACATCGCTGCTCTTAGTGAGACTCACTTGGCAGACGAGGGGGAGAGATTGGAGCGCTTGGGCGGATATACTTTCTTTTGGAAAGGTACTCCATCCTCAGAGCCTAGAAGATCCGGGGTTGGATTCGCGATCAGCAACCATATAGCAGCTAAATTAGAGGATTATCCTATCCACATCTCGGACCGCGTCACCACGCTGCGCCTACACCTCGATAATGGCAATCACCTTAATATCATCAGTGTTTATGCACCAACGCTCGACAAGGATGATGAAACCAAGGCCAAGTTTTACGAAGAAGTTACGCAAACCCTATCAAAAATTCCCCAAAGGGAACAGATACTTCTGATGGGTGACTTCAATTCGCGAGTCGGACGTGACTTTGAAGCTTGGCCAAAGGTCTTGGGAAGACATGGTGTCGGTAACATGAATAGTAATGGACAACTCCTGCTATCTCTCTGTGCCGAATTCGAACTGGCCATCACCAACACCATGTTCAGACTCCCGGCTAAATATAAAACTACCTGGATGCATCCGAGATCAAAGCATTGGCACCTGATTGATTTCATAATCGTTCGGCAAAGAGACATTTCCCAAGTACAGATTACACGTGTTATGCGTGATGCTAATGCAATGTGCTCCACGGACCACCGTCTTGTTGTCACCAAGATGAAGCTTCGTTTATATCCTCCTCGCAGATCTCATGGAGTGAAGCCTAAGTGCCTAGATTTGGAAAAATTTCAAAGTTTGGAGGTACGCGACAACTATATACAGGCAATTAGTGATGCGATCCAGCTAATAGACGTTGAGCATGGTGATTCTGTAGCTAACTGGCATACCCTCTCGACCGGATTAATCGCTAGTGCTTCGCAGACACTGGGTGTCAAACCTGGTAGACACGAAGACTGGTTTGATGAAAATGATAAAATACTAACAAAAGCTATCCAGAATCACCGCTCCATACTACGTCAATTTAGGGACGATCAACAAGCGGAGCGTGTTAAGCAAAGTGGAGCCGAGTTGCGGAGATATGTACGGGAAATAAAAGACAAGTGGTGGCGTCAAAAGGCCGAACGTATGCAGTGGCTCTCTGACACGAAACAGCTAGGTGCGTTTTATGATGAGGTTCGCAAACTGGTCGGTAAAACCAGTCGTACAAGAGTACCCTTAAGATCTCATGACGGCACACAGCTAATGACCAACAAGCAGGACGTACTTAAGAGATGGGCAGAGCATTTCGACGACTTGCTCAATGTCGATAGAGCTGTGGACATGTCGTTTATCTGCTCGATGGCATCACTGCCCACTGTCAAGCAGCTAGACGATCCACTGACCCTGCGTGAGGTCATCGTTGCCGTTCAACAACAACAGAACAAAAAAGCGGTCGGCATTGATAATGTTCCTGGAGAGTTGCTGAAATATGGGGGTGCGGAGTTGCATGAGACCATTTGGAAACTCTTTGCAAAGATGTGGAACGAGGAGCGAGTACCTGATGAGTTTCAAGTCTCTCGGGTGTGCTCCTTGTACAAGAACAAAGGCGACAAATCTGACTGCAACTCCTATAGAGGTATCTCTCTCCTGACCTCTCCAGGCAAAACCTTTGCACGAATTTTACTGAACCGCTTGATGCCCTTGTCTGAAGACATACTGCCTGAAACCCAATTTGGCTTCCGGCCGAATCGAGGTACGTGTGAGGCCATCTTCTCTATCCGTCAACTTCTAGAGAAGAGTCGTGAGCAGAGTCAACCATTGTTTCTTTGCTTTGTTGACTTGGAGAAAGCTTTCGACTCGGTGCCGCGCAAAGCCTTATGGGTGGTACTAGCGAAACTTGGATGCACGGACAAGTTTATAAGAATGATACGACTTCTGCATGATGACATGCGCTGTTGTGTCAGTGTGCAGGGCGAGGACTCGGAGTTCTTTAAAGTGAGCTGCGGTGTGAAACAGGGCTGCGTGCTCGCTCCAACTCTCTTTGCCCTGTACTTTGCAGTTGTCGTTCGGGAAGCCTTGCAGACTCTGTCCGAAGGTATCCGTATTTGTTTTCGTACCGATGGCGGTGGTGTCTTCAACCTAAATAGACTCAAGGCTCGCACAAGAGTGTCTCGCGCGACTGTCACTGAGATGATGTATGCAGATGACTTATGTTTTGTGGCGGAATCCCCAGATGGGCTGCAGAGGCTTATGTCGAGACTACTGCAGGCATGCAGCAGATTTGGCCTGAAGATAAATGTCAAGAAAACCGAAGTCATGGCACTTGATACTGTGAACAGTGCCCCAGTTGACATTAGACTCGGAGATGTCTCGCTTAAGCAAGTAAACCAATTCAAATATCTTGGCAGCACCATAACATCCAGGTGTCTCCTTGATAACGAAGTCAACAGCCGAATAGGAGCAGCTGCTGCAGCTTTTGGTAGACTTCGTGCCAAGGTGTTCCGCTCACATGACATAAAGCTCTCTACAAAAGTAGCTGTGTACATGGCAATAGTTCTGCCAAATCTCCTATATGCCTCTGAGACTTGGTGTCTATACCGCGAGCATATTCGGACATTAGATAGATTCCATCTAAAATGCCTACGTGACATTATGTGCATCCAGTGGTCGGACCGTGTTCGTAACACGGAAGTACTTAGACGCGCTAATGTCAGCGGTATTGAGGCCTATCTAATGCGTCGACAGCTGCGCTGGGCTGGTCATGTCTCCCGGATGTCAGATGCCCGAGTAGCAAAGCGCGTCTTCTACTCAGAGCTGGAGACTGGCAAGCGTAAGCAGGGTGGTCAGCGTCTGCGGTACAAAGATGTGCTGAAACGCCACATGAAGAGATGTGACTTAGATCCGTCACACTGGGAAGCTATGGCGGCAGATAGGACCAAATGGAGGCGGACTATTAAGGACAAGGTGTGCGAGTTTGAGAGCCGGCGGAGAGAACAGCTCGACGCTAAGCGAGATGAGCTGAAGGCCCGACCACCCGCGGCCATACAATACACCTATATCGGAGGAGTGCTGACTTGCAGTGAATGTGGACGGACATTCACTGCAAAAATTGGCTTTGTCAGTCACTGGAGAGCACACCAGCGAAGCTCTCAAAATTAAGCGCAGATCCAAGTCGCTGTGGCCGAAATCGGCCAGGATCAATATATATATATATATATACGTAGTTGTTTTCTATCTTTCTTACAATACCCCAACAATAACTAGTATCATCATAATCACCAAAATGCTTGCGACTCCAGGTGTTTAGGCCATCATTTTCGTCGAAATATGTAGCTTTGGCGCGAACGCGGACACCACGTCTTATACTCGGCGCCATTTTGGCCAGACTGACCGCAGAAACACGATTCAAAAACTCGCTGAATCAGAAAGAGACGCACTATGCATTAGAGTTCACTGCGTCCTGCTGGTAGGCTCAGAAAGCCTCATATAACTAAAACCATTCCGTCCTACTGGTAGTACGCAAAGTCCTGCTAGCAGGACTCTGGACGTTCTATCATTAAATATTGTCTGGCTCCCAACTTCGTTCTCTGCAAGTTTCCTTTTATTTGTTACAAGACTATAAGAGAGCAAATAATAATTATGTTAGTAACAGTAGACTACAAAGTTGAATATTGTAATTTTGTTTAAAATTAATGGCGGTGGCGTTATTTAAGTTCTTGTTTTATTCGAGTTTTTGTTTGCTGTGATTTTGATGTTTTACTTTTTAGTGGCCCGTTGAACATAATTGGGAATGGTTTAATCTTCCTTTTATTACCACTCACATCGTTACAGCGAATAAAATCTTTGATCAAATCATCTGATTATTATCAGTATTCATTATAAACGGTTTTTCCGCTAGCAGCCGAAATCTATCTATAAAATGATACCAAAGTACAAAACATATACATAATGTACCCAAAATTCAGCTATCAGATTCTAAAAAGCTCAGATTTGCGTTAGAAATAATCGTATTCAATATTTGTTTGCAACATAAACAAAAACAGACCAAAAATCTCTTACAACACCACAAACAGACAACACACCACGTAACATCATAAAACCCCTACACACGTGTTCCCAACTTCTGCACTTATCATTTATTTCGCGTTTTCCTTCCAGACACCAAATACAATCATCTTACGTACATATATTTGTGTTATTATAAATTATGGTTGCCTCGGCTAGAACAACGCAGCGCCTTATGAAATTAGTACGACTATGAAACAGACAGACGGACAAATTAGTTTAGTTGCAAGGAGAGTGGTAATTCGATGTAAACTATACGGGATTTGATGCCTCTGTGGTTAATTGGGATGGTAAAATTTTGTTAGAGGTATCCTTGGGTTTTGTAACTACATGTAGTTTGCCATTTGAACACTGTGTAATGTTCCCCGGAAAATAATTATTTCCTCAGGTATTTGTAATTTTAGGAAAATTATACTAGCGTGCAACACATTTTATCATCAAAACATATACTCACAGCATGATAAAATGTCGTCAACTTTTTCACGAAAGGACAATGCTATTCTTTGTATGGAAGTTGGGCTCAAGAGTTGTCCACGGTAACTGCATAGTGTATTATGTTCCATAGGCTTATAATAGGTCCCAGTCCGAAATATTTCGAAATCTATCCCAGGAGTCCTGAGAAAAACTGGATTGACTCTTATTCAATATTACGAAAAATATGCTTACGAACTCTTAACTATTCCACTTTTATTATCTTAATTGAAATGCATTATAATATTAATCGACAAATACGAGGTATTGAACGAGAATTTTTTTTACCGACTTCAAAAAATGGAGGAGTTTCTCAGTTACTTTGTATTCTTTTTACGTTTGTACGTGCATAGCTCCGTCGTTTACCAACCGATTTAAACAATCATTTTATTGTTTGAAAGGATCTACTTTCCAAATGGTTCCTTTGTTATTCGGTCCAGGGTCTGGTGATAGAAACCTTAAAACAATAGGGAACTCTCGGAAATTGTAAGCACATATCGAATAAAAACTTGTCATTCGGGTATATGTCTCCGACACCACAAAACAGTGGAGGTTAAAACCTGACCTGACGATGGAGACGACAGTGAGACGAGGGAACTCCTCAACGGTATCTATTTACTACCTCGTGTTCGAGCTTATTTTATTCGTCTTGATAAGATTTTTCCATTGCCATTACGGATATTAATTGCATGACGCTACACGAACTTAGGACTGATTGTGGTAGATAGAGACTGAAAAGCAAGAGAAACAACAATTTCCTTTAAACGTCTATTCCTGTTTTTTTTATCCTATTAACAGTGAAACCACTAACTATCTGAATGTTATTTCAAGAAAAGAGGTTGTTAGGTTTGTGGCTGCTTATAATGGCTAGCTAACAATGGCTGGCTAACATTAGAACCGGTTTTTCTCGGGACCTCTGTGACCGATTTCCAAAATATTTGGATTTCGTGATAACAGTGAAGTAAAAAACCTATTCTAACCATTCCCACTACTCGGCAAATGGCTTGGGCTTTATAAAGTGACTGTTCAAGATTAACATTAGAACCGGTTTTTCTCGGGACCTCTGCGACCGATTTCCAAAATATTTGGATTTCGTGATAACAATGAAGTTAAGAACCTATTCTAACCATTCCCACTACTGGGCAAATGGCTTGGGCTTTGTAGAGGTAAAGTGACTGTTCAAGTTTAACTTTAGAACCAGTTTTTCTCGGGACCTCTGGGACCGATTTCCAAAATATTTGGATTTCGTGTTAACAGTGTAGTAAAGAACCAATTTCGACCACTTTCACTACTGGGCAAATGGCTCAGTCTTTGTTAAGTGACTATCTATGGAGAACATTTGAACCGGTTTTTTTCGGGACCTCTGGGACCGATTTCAAAAATATTTGGATTTCGTGTTCAGAGTGCACTATGGAACCAGCTGGAACTACTCCCACTGCTGGACAAACTTTGAGCCCAGACCCTGGCATTGTCCTTTTCTCAAAAGCGCACAGTGTTTCGAACAACCATATTGTTTGGAAAAAAATTACCAACAAAACACTTTCAATCGCGTTTGTCTGTCTAGTTCTTGAATACAAGTGGTCTACAAACTATATTAGCTAACCCTGCCCTATCTGACAGCTGTTCCCAAATTCTATCTATCTATTGCTTTGTTACTTAAGATGGATATATTGACATTAGCTTCATACAGGTAATCTGAAATTCCTATCTCTAGTAAGGGAAACAACAGATGGAATATTGGGACCACCGTAGGGATTCGACTAAAAACTGCATAGGGTTCGCTATACCTCTAATTTGTCACGGAGTGGTTTCAACGCAAACGAGTCTATTGCGTGTGTTTATATTCCAGCGGATTTTTATGTTCTCAAGTTAATTGTGATTTAGAAGTTTTCTACTTTTGTTGAGGAATGAATTGGAATAGTCGTGGGTGTGTTTACTTTATTGTGCGTTATTTGTTGTGTGTATTAGTTTTGATTGATTGAGCAGGCGAAGTTTGTGTTGAGGGAATATGGGCGTATATGTGCTGTGTTTTATGCAATTTGCTTTATCGCTGTTGATCTGAACATATGCAGTGGATAAATATTTCAATAGTGTTAACTAGGCGCCTAATTTATAGAGAGAGTGTAGTAGGTAAATATTATTTTCATAAGGAATTCGAACATTTTCAGTTAAATAAAAAAAAATATCTAGGAGTTCCAAATAATGACAGTTTTTTTTATACCCTACTTCCTACTTTATACCAAATAACTCAGGACGTCCCCACATCCTATATGAATAAAAAATACATTAAATACCTAAAACGGATACCATTAAAGACACCATTTATGCAATGAAATTAGGAAATATTCCGAATGAAATCAACGGCAAATACTAAGGGGACGATGTGAGGGTTCAAACGGAACTACGCCCTCTACCGGCGGTTTGTTTTAATGCAATTGTCATGCAAATTTCAGAATTAATCGCACCCGCTTAGAGTTTTAGAAGTTTTATGACCTCTATTACCATCGGCATAAGTGCTATTTTATTAAAATTCAAATTTCCTTTTGTTTGAAAATGATAATTGTTAAAATGCAGGGAAAATCCTGCGTCGTGCTTCGGATGTGGAAACCGGAATTTTATGGTGGGATTTTATAAATAGACTAAACGTAGGTATCTTGAATGAATGAAAAATGTAGGTTTTTAACAAAACCAGCTTTCATTTGGCAGCTAAATCTACAAATATGTACGAAATGGCGGTCTTTTATATCTATTATTCATAAACAAATGACAGAAAATCAATAAATAATAATCCAACAAAATTCCATACCTTCGTCCATCTAATTTGATGCCATGGCCATAAAAAGGGAATCAGAGCAAACAATAAATACATCACGATTGACAAATATCAAAATGAAAATTAATAAAAAAGGGCACAAACGCCCGAAGCGACATCTACCAAAGAGTTCAAATTTGATCCAATTACACATTTTTCTTTTTTCTCGGGCTACGTGTGTCCCCTAGGCGTTTGATTAACAGCCAAATTTATCATAGCCCAGCTCTAAATTAAAAAAGTAATAAGGATAATTCGCGTATATTACCTTCACAGGTTCAAGTACCTTTTAGTATTCGTCATTTGTTTTTATTAGGTACGTATTTTTATGTTTTATGTACGTTGAAAGAGATTTTTCAACAGAATTTTCGCTTTTTTGTTATGCAGCCATTTTCCGTGTCAAATAAGGGACGCTAATTGATTTCGTAGATTTAATTAATTTTCTAATGTTTTGGTTCTAGAAAAGTAAAAATCTTTTCCATCATTTACTCATAAAATATACAAAAAAAAAACGTTTAAACTACATAAAGCAGGTACCAACTTTTCAATGCGTATCTATGCCTCATTAAAATATTAATATTCATACAGTATCCATAAAAATATTCAAATACGAGCTTCGGAGATCGAATAGGGTGACCATACGACGCCAGGTGTTCAGAACTGCGTCCCTAGCTACTGTTTATTACCGTCATATTTCAGCCCCTGAAAAAGACGGAACCCTACTTGATTTGCATCTGACAACGACTTGTGCGTAATAACCGATGGAACCCTAATTTTGGGGGAAATATAGGTATTACGTTCAAGGTATGTTTTACGTGGGACCTTGGACTCTACAATAAGAAAAGGTTTAGTTTATAACATACAAGATAAAAATTGCTTTTTATTTAATTGCTTATATCTTTATGAAAAGGTGCTACAACCACACTTTTTCAACCAACGTTACCTAATTAAATACTCCCATTACCATATACAAAAAAAATATAACCATTTACAAAAAAAAATACTACCATTTACAAAAAAAAACGCACACATAAGCTCAGACACACCCAATTACCTAACCAAATACTTAATCTTCAAACAAACCACAAGCCGTACAGGACCAAAAAACCCCACGGTCCTTTCCGAACTAGGTACCACTTAAAGCCCAAAGGACCGAGATCCCCCACAGTACTTCCTATAGAACAATTTGCGATCATTGAAGACCACCCGCGGACCAATTGGTCACTTTAACGCTGCACCGAGTGTCATTACCACTTCCTGACACAATTATCGATAGAATTAGGAAGTTGGGGTATTGTGGGAAGTCATCTTAGAGTTGATGGTAATTTTTCTGTTTAGGGGGACATTATTTTTTTCTTTTTAATTTAAGTATAGGCAGGTATTCAGGTAACAGAGTGTCGAAATTCGCTAAGTGCCTAAAGCCAGGGGACAGTAGACAAAAATATGCTACAACAGCGTTAAATAAAAACACAAAATGTTTCAATGATGTAGCCTTTTAATTTCACACATGTCCTTTAAAAGCCAGTTTCACCAAACTCCAATTCAAAATTGAATGGCTCACAAAATTCATCGGGTTTCCATTCGATAGCCTTTGATACCCAGACAGCCGTCGGCGGATCAACACTGCGTCATATAATGCAGCTCTCACAATCGAAAATGAACTTTAATATAACCATATAAAAGTTGACTTAACAGCAGACGTATGTTTGGTAATAAAAAGCTTTGTGTTTGCTGAATTTTTAAGCTAATTTGTACTCTATGACGTTGAGATAAGAGTGTGAATGATAGAAAAATAGATTTGTTTGCAATGAAAGGTGGTCACAGCATACGATGTAACGCCTCGAAATTAAGCGTGAATTGATAATATTTATTTCACATGCTACTGTGTTTTAAAGCCTTTGAGTGGCCAGTGTTATTTCATTCCAATTTTAAATGCTTTTTAAGTAATGAGGCGTCTGTTGATTTTAAATTACGAACTTCGTTTGAGTTTCAGATCAGCCGTCGAAAGTTGTTTTATTTATATTTTATCTGTTAAATATTTCAACTGCGAAGTTTCCAACTATATTTTGAGAGTCAAGTTTTGTGTTCCTTGGAATTTCAAATGCTAACAATTTTTCTTTTACTTTCAGGTAAATATTTCATCAGTCTAGTGCTTCGTTGGAGAAATTATTGTAAGTTAAATACCATGATTTATCTTCGTCTGTAAAGTAATAAGATTAAGACACATCCATATCTTTCAAATATAATTAAGTTATTTATAAGCATGTATCGTGGTTGTACTAAAACAACAAACTTAATTCACTCATGCAGTTTTCACATCTGCACAACACAAACTTTGTAACCAGCTCGCCTGAAATCTCGACACAAAGCCTTACTTCAGGCATGAGCTAAAAAACCGTTTTCTTCACCTAACCCTCAAGAACTACGTAACAAACCCACTTAAAAAGTTTTGGCGACAAACTGAGCCCCCATCTCGTCTAGACTTCAGGTGTCCGGCAAAAAAGTCCATGTCCCCAACTTGCCCAACTCACCCCCATTAAAAACATTTTCCCCCATTTTCCCCTAATACTTAGCTATTGAAACTTTTCTAAACTCTAGCAGACGGTTATTTCGGTATAACCTGTTTATTGCTCTTTCAATATTGTTCGATGTAAATTAGTGGGAAATTGGGAAAAGTTGCACGCTATTTTGTGTGCTTTTCAATTTTTTTTGTTTGTTTAATGATTAGGGGTAAAGTTTTTTAAGATGCTCTTTAGAGTAATGACGTCCAATTAGGTATTTAGAAGACTACACTCTTTTAAGTAAAAAACTTCGCAACTATTTCATTATTTGTACAATAACAAACTATAATAAGTCTTAAAAACATTGAATAAGAATTACATTAACAATTACATAAAGAGCTTTATACAAAATATGTATAACTAGCTTCTGCCAGCGGTTTCACCCGCATCCCGTGGGAACTACTTCCCGTACCGGGATAAAAAGTAGCCTATAGCCTTCCTCGATAAATGGGCTATCTACTCGTAACACTGAAAGAAATTTTCAAATTGGACCAGTAGTTCCTGAGTTTAGCGCGTTCAAACAAACAAACAAACTCTTCAGCTTTATAATATTAGTATAGATATATACAACGCATCCGAATAAAACGCTCGGACAAATTCAAGATGGACGCCACTGGGGCGGGAATATTTAGATCGCAAAGTTTTCCAAGTAAATACAGCTCGCTTTGCATTCCAAAAGCCTAAACATTATTGTTTAGTTAATTGTTTCGTCCGTACGATTCAATTTACGCTTTATTAATTTTAAGCGGTACCAAAGAGGTTGGAGTTGGGCAAAAAGTTTGCAAATTGCAATGTGGTTAATGTGTGCTGTAACTGAAGTTTAAACGTGTTAACATGTTAATGGAACGGTTAGAAGTTACGGGTGATTGTTTTTTGTGAATGTTTTGATTTAATTTTGAATTCAATTAAAAGCTTTTTGAATTTAATTAATAACTTAGCTACCTGCCGAGAGCTTTATTCTGCAAATATGGTTTTAAATCCTTGTTAAAAGACTCTAATTTCGTTCTTTTTTTTCATCGTCAAAAATACACCCAACCACCTACTCCAACCCAAAAACCCTAATCCCATAATCATTTCAAAGTAGTCGAGTCAACTATATCAAGGACTTTTGTATTTTCAATGAAAAAAATTGCCATTGTAACAATTACAAGATTTGAGCATTGTGTTTGGGCACAACATCTTAATTCACCAAACAAAAACCCATCTTATCCTTCCACTCCTTTAAACACCAATAACTAATTCAAACCACGCCGTTAAACTCCAAGTACCTACAGTTAAAAACAAAATCCAAATGATTTATTCAAGTTTACACACGAATCGTAATAAACAGCGTTCTGTTGCAGGCTGCAACTTGTTATCATTTGCACCCTTCCATTGTTTGCATAAGTCACTAAACGCACCCCTGCTAATGAAAACCTGGGGAAAATTGGGGAAAACTCGCAATAATAGAGGGGACCATTCGCTTAGATATAGGCTGTTTGGTCGAGATGGTGAAAAAGTTATGTGACTTTAAAAAGGTTATCACATGCCAGAGCTTGATAGAATTGCTTTAGATCTAGGCAATGTAAATTGTGACTATCAAAAATGGTGATAGCTTACTAAATGAGACATCAGGAATTAACATGGTTCAATGGTAGATTCATAGGAATTTCGTTAAAGCAGCCATTATGGTGATTACAGAAAGATAGTATTCCAGAATAAATAATGAATTAAACGCTTACAAAGTTTTTTTTTTTAGAAAATGATACTAGTTCTTTTGCCATGCCAACATTTAGCTTCATTTCTATAAAATATTTATCTACAATACTTCTCAGTTACAAAACAGCAAAACAGCCTGTATAAAACAAACCGATAAATCCAAAAGGCCAGTGCAACTGAAATTGTGCGAAACTCAAACTTATGCAGATCTACGACAGATGTCGCTTCCCCCTCTGATTATCGTATGCAGATTAAGTGGGAATACCCCTCTATGTTCACCGTAACGTAGTTTGGGTCCACCTGTTTTAAAAATGGAATTTTGGCAATTTTATTTTTCTTAGGAAATGTGGTTGTGGCCATGATTTTTTCTGATAGGTTGTTAAAGTTTTATAGGTATGTTGTAAACTTTTTATGAACAAATTTTTAGTATATTTACCATCTATGTTTAACGCCTTGACTTTTAATTAACTAAAAAAGAATTAAAATAAGTCATATCACCATTTTTTTGCTGTAAAATTGCTTTAATTTTCAAATATACCAAAACACAAATGAAAAGAAAATGTCAGTGTGTAAACATGTTTGTTCTTATCTTTCCATTACCCTTCATTAAAAGTACACTTAAACTTTTACTTCTACGCAAAACCGTTACAAAGATATGGCTAGTAAAAAGGCCCTTGACTTTCCAACTCTCCCCCTTCTCCCCTCTATTTATTTGCACTAAAACCTCGCGTACATTATTAACTCCTGTATGTCCGTAACAAGCATCAAAACCAAGTTTATAATCTCCTGGGCTATGAATAACTTAGGAATGTATAAACATTCACGAGTAGGGCTATCTTGTCTTCGAAACTGAATATATCGAGAAATGCAGAGTAATTTTATAGATAAATTCCAAATTGAAGGAATGTATTTATTGACAGTTATCGAATAAATAAGATCCAAACTAATATTATAAATGCGAAAGTAACTCTGTCTGTCTGTCTGTCTGTCTTTCTGTCTGTCTGTCTGTCTTTTCTTCACGCCTAAACTACTGAACCGATTCGTGTGAAATTTGGTACAGACATAGTTTGAAACTTGAGAAAGGACATAGGATAGTTTTTATTACAAAAAATAAAAATAAAAAATAAAATTTATTACGGACATACAGTGCCATCTATTGGTCAAATGTCGAAATGCTGTTCCTATGCTCCGTAGATAGATGGCGTTAATCGCGCAATGGTGTCATTACACGTGTTCGGTTCATGTTATTGTTTTAATTCATCGGAAAATCCATCAGAAAAATGTAAATAAACAGTAAAAAGGTGTAAAAAAATTAATATAATAAAAGTTTTACTACAAAGAAAATGCTCTAACGGAGTATAGATAATTCTATTAGTACTACGCGCAATTGTGTCGATCGTTACACGAGTTCGGTTCATGTTGTTTTAATTCATCGGAAAAAAGTAAATAAATAGTAAAAAGGTATGAAAAAAATAATAACAATATAATACTACTTTTAGTACAAAGAAAATGCCCGAACGGAGTATAGATAAATAATCCGAGTTGTCACTATGCTCGATAGATGGCGTTGGGATCGAAATAGATCGCGCTATGGTTTCGTTACACGCATTTGGTTGGGTATCGGCCGAGCGCTTCGGTACCGTCGTGGAAAAATTGTATTGTCGGTTGTATGGTCGTTAATGTGGATTGGTCCTGTCTGTTTCGTAAATTCTAATTTGGTTCCGTTGTATTTGTCGATTTGGTACAGACATAGTTTGGAACTCGAGAAAGTATGTCCTTTCTCGAGTTATAGGATAGTTTTTATCCCAAAAATCCTGCGGGAGCGGGAACGTCTCAAAACTCCCGCGAGATCGGGAACTATGTGGGTAAAACCAAAAATCTGCCGGAAGTCACTATTCCACGCGAACGAAGTCGCGGGCAAAAGCTAGTATTATTATACTTCTTAATTTTTTCTGGTATTTCCCAAGGAGATACAAATGGTAACTCCATTCAATCGACGCTTTTGGTATTAAATATTTATCATACGTTTTTTACTCTTAGTCAAAGGGATTACATAATACACCCAGTTCAAATTGGGTAAATTACCAAGGCTTCTAAAGGCCCCTAAGGTACTCCATCCTCAAACAAAATCTTTAAAACGCTTTCAAAATTAACCAAGCAAAGACTCGATGTCAATCATAACTTTGAACATAAACCTCATGTTTCACCACCTCCTTAAAGACTTACACATCTTTGTGAAACTTCCTAATATTCAGCTTTTATTTATCTTGCAACCCTACGCAGCAGGTAAGTTCTCTCATCATTTATTTACGCGTGCGTAAAACTCCCCCTAATTTGGGTAATTATTTGAGTAGGGAATCTGCTATTCAAATATTGAAAACGTGGGCACATCCCTTTGAAGTTGGCTCAAGTTTCGGCCAAAATAATGAGTTATAAACTGTATAGGTTTCGGTTTGACATTGTGTGTTTTTCTCTTCCCCTTATTAGTAATAAGAGCTTTGATATTCAAAGCTTGGAGATAGAACGCTGGGATTTTAAGTATCGTAATGATTTAATTGGGATTATTTCGTTCAGTTAGCAAAAGAGTTGAAATCTGGCGAGGACGTCTCTTTAGTCCTACATAAAATTCTTGTATAAGAAGAAGAATATAAAAAAATAATATAAAGAAGAACAAGAAGACAGATTGCGAAAGACATCCATAGAAATTATTTGAAGTTAGCTGCACTAAAATTTTTATTTTGTTCCCACCATACATTGGGTTGGGTTGTTGAAAAAAAACGTATTTACACACAGGAAAATAATTCCATACTACAATTTCCTATAGGATTCAGTAAGCTCCAACCAAAACTTGTCACCCATTTCCTATACGATGTAACAATATTGAGAATGGTCCCAAAAAACTACTAAACACACACCTTCATTGCTGTTAACCCTTCAAACGAATAGTAAAATGGTAAAATTTCCATTTCACTGGAATACCTGTTACTTCAAACAGTCAATGTATAACGTGCTAAGTCCAAAATAAACACCTTCAACCCTTTAATACGGACGGGGTACAAACGACCCGATTTCACGCTCCTGTAAATGGTGACGGTTTCAAAGTATCGCTAAGGAAAATTCGTTTTAAATATTGTTTTTTGAGTGTTCTGTGTTTATTGAATTACAATTTGTTTGTCGTTGTTTTTGTTTAGATTTGAGAGAGGAAAGTAATTTGCATCTTTCTTGATGAAATATTTTGTTGTTAAAAAAAAGTGCAGATAAAATGAATTTGATTTTGATAGATGAAAAAGCAAATTGATAGTGTTAAGCCAAAATCCGCGTACACAAAATTGCATTTGCATAAATCATGAATGTAAATTCAGATAGTGCATTTTTACCATTACTTCTCGCATTTTGTCAGTCTCTAATCGAATATAAATATGTACAGGGGCTGTGTACCTAACTATGTACATATGTGTTTAATCGCTACCCAACCCTATTGTTGCCTTATAAACAACACTATTTATGTCTATTGCTCACCAAATCGATTAACACTAGCACGTTTAACCGTAGAATCTTAACCTTTCCTAAACAAACCGGTCCATCAGACCCGAGTGAGATGTATTGTGTTCTTTGTACGTTGGGGTATATGGTACCCCATTAGCATTTAAGGGTTATAGCCTTTTGTAGGCTTTAACTTAATCGGTTTGTGGCCGCGCTCTGAATGGATTTGAAGGTACGTGCCATCGATACATTTTATGTTGCAAAGACTTGACTTCGGTGCAGATGGTGTAAGTCATAAGCAGAAGCGACTTAGTAAAGCTTTTCGTCTTCTTCTTTCGTGTCGATGACATGTCTTATAGTGAGACTACACTTTGTCAGCCCAATATGCCGCCACAGCGAGAGTAAAGCTTTTTAAAAGTAGGTATTGTTGTCACCAGCTTAAAAATGTTTGTGTGTTAGGTAAAAATATATTGAAGAGAGAGTGATAGTCGGTATTGTATTTGGAGTTTACAGAAACAGTAAAACAACGGGAACAAAATGAACAACAAAAACCAAAACCATCTTTTCCAAATGAAACAAATCACATTGTTCCAAAATTTAAAGCAAAAAGTACACAAATACATTGCGACATCAATACAAGGCTTTGTCAAAAAGTCAAGGATGTATGAAAGCGTTGCTTAGTTAGCGTAGGTATCACTCGACTTCTTTAAAACCGCTACGTTCTATGGCACCTACCAAACCAAAGATCTTTTTATTACTTCACAGCGTTTCTGGAACAATAGACGTGAACACTATATTAAACTCTGGCGAGGTAAGATGGCGACCGATACACCATTGTTCTGTCCATCTTTTGTTGCCAGAAGTGTACGTCTTCATATTACACCTTCGGGTTGTATGGCTTTAGAGTTTGTGCAGTGACCCGGTTTTTTTGAACGCGAGTTTTGGTCATGATTGGAAATTAAGAGTAACCGAATGCCATGAAAAGATTGCTAATATTAGATCGTTGAAAAATATTTTTTAAAATAAAAATATGAAAGCTTTATAGTTTTTACAATGCACATGATCGGAAATGCATATTGGATTTTTTTACAAATTGGTGTGAACGCGACATTTAGGATGCTAACGATGGTGGTGGTGATTTTTGTTCATTTTATTATCTCGTATGACTGAGCGTAAAATTGGCACGCGTATTTTAACTCTACACGTCATTTTTGTATCCATACAGCCACGGAGGAGAAAAGACTCTTTTGTCCTCCGTGCATACAGCTCTTAAAACTTAACTCTAAAATTCGAAACAAATGAAATGTGAAACTGTCTGCACACACATCGAATTGTACCTACAAAATCGGTCCCGGTTCAAAACAATTGCCATACACACCACATCTTGACACACCCCAAGACACACACATTGACACATCTATCATAGTACATCTCCCCATTGTTTATAGCAAATTAAAACGAGACTAGAAGCAGGTGTCAACTGTTCACCCAACCCATCACTGGACCCTCGCCATAAATACAGCATCAGGTGTATTTTGGAACACAACGATATGCTGTTGTTTTTTTACAGTGATTTTCGTAACAGTTGCTTTGGGAGCTGAAGTTATTGTAGGCGTGTGAGGTAATGTTACGGGGTGAAAGCAGATGTGGCTTAGGGGTAGGCGTTTTCGGGTTGCAAAAATGTATGTGGGTGGTAAAGTTACTGGTAATCGTACGTTTTAAAAGTAATGTTTTTAACGATGACAGCAGTATAACAACCATAGCAAAGTAAACTTGTGAGAACCGATGGTGACGCAAATCTTCTCGCTAAGGATCTTTATAACACTTTTTTCCTGTCTTTAGTAGACAAGTGACCTTCTAATAACTTCTAATAATACTTCTCAAAGCCAAAAAGTAAGCACATACTAATCTTTTTTTGTTAAAACTTTACTCAATATCAGGCTGAATATCGATTAGTAATGGAGTTGACTTTCCTGTTTCATAATCTTCCATACATAAACAACTATAAAAATAATAGTTTGCATTACAACCCTGAACCTCCTCTAACAAATGATTTCTTCCCTCAAGGGTCCTTCCAAGCAAATATAAAATTTCCAAAAATCACTTCAAACTACGAAAATGTAGTGTCGCGTTACCGCCAGTTTGTTTACTCTATTCTTGGCGGTATAAAGTCTAACTCGGGCGTGTTAATGGCCGCGGTGAAGACCGGAGGGTTCCGCGATTTATGGATGCTTCTAGCAGCTGGCTTGAGGTGTAGACGTGTGTGGTTTTGGGTGTTTACAATTTTTGGAGAAAAAAAATTGAGGTTTTTTTTGTAAGTTGAAGTATAAGTTAGTAATTACTCTGTTGTTAAGATGATAACTTGAAAGGCAAAAATAATGAGAATAGATGCATTCTATGACAGTTGGGCAAATTTATTAAAAATATTGAACAGGAATGTGATGGAATGACCTACAAAGTAACTGAAACCGCAGAAATCGGTTAGGTATTTTGCATACAATACCCTGAAATGGCAAATGGTTATGTGGTAGCCCACTCGAATTTAACAACCTAAACTTTTGAACATATTATTCCTGAAGTGTACAAATATTAAAGACACTACATTTACATGTAAAACTCAAGATTAAATATACAAATGTTTAAGCATAGATTCATTCATTTATGTAATTCTTCATAGTACCTACTTTATTTATCTATTTCGAAAAATCGCGTAAAGACTATGACTTGGACCACAAACCAAGTGCAGCACTAGGGTTCCTCAGGCGGCAGTATAAAACGCACCTGTTATACAGTGGGCGAGTGTGATTGCTCCGTATAATTGAATTACGCACTGAAAGATATACGATTTCATTATGGTAGGTGCCGCTTTATGGCTAACTACGGAACCCGCACCAATTTATTTTTGAATATATTGAAAGGGAGATTTTTTTATTTTATTGGTGTTTTTATTTTTCTGTTATATGGTAATGTAAAAGTGGGATTCGTAATGAAAGGTATATGATTCAATATTTTATATACTTCTCTGTTTGAACAAAGTCTTATTTTTTTGTGAGCAAAAACGTTTCATCTCATAGCATAGTAAAACTCAAACCGCTCTCGTCAACAAAGAGAACATATTTTGTTTGTTTTTTTTACCCTAAAGGCTCCGACACTTTAAAAAAATGTTTAATTACTGTACTATTATACATAATTTACTGTTGGAAAGCTACACTCTTCCTGAGAAACATAGGCTATATTTTATCCCAGTACGGGCAGTAGGACCCACTGTACACGGGTGAAACCGAAATCGGCTAGTATCTAATTTTACATACGTACCAAAGCTATCCTTCTAATTGTAATTACTAAATTACACATAACCTTATCAATTATTCCATCCCCTACAATAGACAGAAAGCTATCAATCCACCCATACAATAACAACAATATCCGTCACAATACACGAACGAGGTAATCAGACAGCAAATACAGCTAAATGTAGTCAGAAATTCTAATCAAATGCACACAAATACTAACTGGAATAACCATGTGCAATCAACGTGTTTGCCGAAGACAATAGGGTGTATACATATCTTATGTCTCAGCTTGATTGTGAAGTGAGATAATATTGATAGACTTCTGGGCATAATGTATAATAATATTATAAAGCTGGAGAGTCTGTTTCTTGCTTGAACGCGCTAATCTTAGTAACTTTTTGAAGTAAGTGTTTTGAATCTTTTTTTCAGTGTTAGGTAGCCCATTGATCGAAAAAGTTTTAGCCGGGTGTGCAGAGCAGTTTCGACACGATAGGAAACCACTAACGGAAGGTTGTCTGTGTTTGAAACCAGAGTTCGTATATTTGCTTTAACGCGCCTACTGGAACTTAATTTAACTGGTACTTAAAATCTACTGGAGAAAATCTATATAATCTAATATATAGATTTGAAATAATATTTCAAATCGTTCCAGTAGGTTTTAGACATACCCCATTTATCGACAAAGACTATATAGATTTTCTTATCCAGGTGCTCGAATTTTTTCAAGTAGGGATGTAGGAGAAACCGCTGGCGGAAGCTAGTCTATTTTTACACATAGGTCTCATGTTTAACTTTGATTACTTTCATGTTTCACTTCTACCTACCTCTGAATTTCAGACAATAATATTCCAGAAAGCTCTCATTAAGATGGTGTAGATTTGGACAAATGTTTGCCATACGCATTACGAGCATGTAGCTCGTTAATATTAACCCTTCGTGTGCCGGGAAGAAAATTAGCGCCGATGTTAACAAGCGGTTTTAATTTTTAATTTGAATTTGCATTGTTCGTTTGCTTAAGAGACTTGTACAAAATCGCACAAGAAGAAAGTTGGTTTATTTTTTAATAAAAAAAATCATAATAATGAAAATGTTATATCCCATAGACAGTTTAAAATGTGGTACATATATTAAGCAATTTTTTGGCAAGATTATTTCGCAATTGCATGTCTGACACTTAACATTTTTTTTAGCCGCCCCCTCTAAAATGATAATCATAAAAAATAATAACGCTTTTAAGAATATTCTTTTACCTTTAAAAAGTTCGCTGTTATGTAGACAAAGCCGCACGTAAAAGCCAGTGTCAGTCAACACGAGACGCGTTGCTTCACTCGCGTCATATCGTTACAGCACTTTGCAAATTGCCTGTTATGGCAAGACGTATCAAAGTTAGCTAAGTTTAGTGGTTTTAGACGTTTTCCTAAATAATATTACCTTACATATTTTACATTATTATATGTATATTTTAAACAGTGTTAAAATACTATATAAATACCTAATCTACCAAAAAATAACGTTTCTTGAAGGAAATATTCTGCTACATAAATCTGTGCCTTAAATCAACAAATTAGGCCATACATTAAAACTTGCAAGCCTGTCACTTTATAAAATAATAACTCATCTAATATCCCATTCTAAAAGGAAAATAGTTTCCACTACTTTCAACTGTAAAATCCAACGTCGCGAGTACAGAGCGCCTAACAAGCGCACTCTGCAAATTGGCCCCAACCCTGCAACTGCGACGCGCCGTCGTTAAGCGAATTTAGCGCTAATTGTGTTTGACAGACCATGCAGAGTGAGTGCATTGTCGTGTGCGACGTTTTGTCCGCGCCGCCTAACTTTTGTGATTCTGTTCCTCGTACAACAGTCAGATGTAAAGAGAATGTCGGACGCTCGTCACATTCTTTTGTTTTTATAAAAATGCGATGATAAAGGGATTAGGTTTGTTCGTGTACCTAATTGTTGCACTCTGAGTTGTGCGGACATTAATGGATAAGCTGATTAGAAAAATGGTCTTTATTTTTATACAATGCAGTTTTCGCTTGTGGTAGCTCATTTTGGATTGTGTTGATATAACACGATATTTTGACAAAAAAATGGCTCACAAAAATAGTTCCAAAAGCGAATAAGGAAGGAACTTGATCTCAAACATATTTGTACAACATTTTCCTACATCCCCAAATCCAACAAAAATATTTACCGTAACACAACACCTTAAACCAAAAAAAAAACAAGTGCACAATCAAAATCCAATAATATCGGCTATTTTCGCTCACTTTCTCTTAACCCTTGCGTAACCGCTTGCGACCACTTTGTATTCTGGTCGCGGCGACCAAATGCCGTGATTCTGAAGTAAATAACACTTCAGGAGGCTTCCATTGTTTGCAATTTTACGAACACTAAGATGAACTGAGGCGGGAAATTGATTGTTTGGCCAGATTATTTAGGTATAAACCTGTTTTATTTCGTTTTAAGGGTTGGCTTAGTGTAATGCTAATTTTAAGGTTTATGGTTTGGTGCGGTTTGGTTGTAAAGTTTTCGTGAACTGTGGGTCACTCTTATTTTTTTATGTTTTTTTTTACAAATGAACGGATTCTGTCCTTTATTGTTTCCTTACAAATCGACGATTAACTGCGCAGACGGTTGCTAAGTGTATTTAAGTACATAAATTGCTACTGGCCCTTAACCTGTTATTTGAAAATACTAATCAATTCTAACTGTCTGAATACGACAAGAATTTCTTTACTAGATAGTTAATTAACTACTACATTTAATCAAGAAAATATACTTTCTACAATCACTGCTATAAACTTTAACAGCTTGAGCGTTAAGATTTTATTACATAACAAAGACAGTCTACTGATTTCCATTTGTTCTTAGACATAAAACAATAAACTACACTTATTAAGTACCTAATAAAATAACGAATTCTTAGACAAGACTTTGCAATCATCATTACAACAGACATGTGACTATTTGGCTTGTTCCCACCAGCTCCATAAACTTCTTTCCAAAGGGTCCAAAGCGAAAAAAACAATCCTTTAGAAACAAAAAATGCGTTCCCTCGAGCTCCAAAAGATTTTAAGAACAGAAAAGAATTTTTATATTTTGATGACGATACACAAAATTTTCTGAGGTTATATGGAAAGAATTTGAAGGTATTTTAAAATATATTTATTTTGTATTACAACATTTTGGACCCAAGTCGAAGAAATGTATGAAAACTTTGCTAACAGGAAACAATGGATATTGGAGTAAATGGGAACAAGTCGACTATTTCGCCCTAACCCTTCTTATCTGAGTCTAAATTTCCAGCTTAGCTGTCTGTCTGTCTATCCTTCTGTCTCGGGCGCTCACGATCTCAGACTTAGGATTAGCTTAGTTACCATTACTGGATCCCTTCGGGCTTAAGTAGAAATCAAGGGAACTAGCGCTTTGGTAAATATTGGCTGTGTTTGTTCTAGCTTGTTGTGGGTACGGGGTGGTGTGTTAAACTTTAAAGATGCATCTGAATATCGTATGTTGTTGCCAAATTAGTTTTGAACTAAATACTATTAATTATTGAGAAGATTGAGAGAAGTTAATTATTGAGAGTAGTAAATATTTAAATGTGCAATTATGCATAATCTTTTTTGTTGTTCCAAAGTGCAATAAAGCAACATTTCTTTTATTTTGCATAAAAAATAGTTGTGTACCGTTATAAGACAAAAATATGGCAACTCAAAAACTACACCAATCGCCTTCAAAAAATCAATCCACCGACCTACAAATATTTTCAAAATTTTTGTTCTTTAGACAAAGGTGAAATGTCGCGCGACATTCGAGTCACGTCGTCGCAAGAGATTACGCGGTGAGCTCGCTCGCAGCGATCACGCACGACCGGCCGCCATTTTAATTTGCAACTGTCGAAAACTTGTGCCGTCGACATAGACCGCCGCGGCGTGTAAAGGGTTAACTAGTTTTTTTTTCGTGTATTTTTTTGTTTTGGTATTGGTATTTTTTTTTATTGTTTTCTGATATTGAGTTAAAAAATAACAAAAGCTTTTAGCAACAGGTACGACACTTTATTTAGGTATCTGTCAATAATTCGAGCTCAATAAAGAAACTTATCAGTAACGGTGCTGGTTCATAATAATAGAAAAAAATACACATAAAAATGTTGGTGAACAATTTGTTTCCCAGCCGACAGAATCTTACAAAATCAACCTTCCATCGAAATCAAACGTGTCCTCACAATTTTAATCAAAAATCACTGAAAACATCGTGTTACCAGAACATTAGTACCACCTAATTTAGATGGTAGATATTGCCGAGTCAAAAGTTAATGGTTTTTGGAAACCCCTAGAACCCATAACTGTCACGACCTGATATATTTTGTTAATTATCTCGCTTATTAGAACCCCGTACCTAGCTTTTAAAATTGCGTCGCCTTAAAAACAACAAAAATGTGGGCAAGTAGCATTTTGAGCGCTTCCACACCAGCTTTTTTGCCGCGCGTTTTATGCCACGCAAATACTCTTTAAGTGCGGTAGTGTTTCAGAGATATGTCCTTAGGGAAATAGCATAGTAAAGAGTACTCACCTAATAATTTAGTCGAGCTTTAAGCTCAGGGGGGAAAATGAACTCTACAAAAATATTCCAAATCTATCTTCAGCAAAAAACTCAGTGTAATTACAAATTTAAAAAAAGGTTGATCAACCGAACCAACCATAGCTCTTAATTTAAGCCATTAAGCCCCCCCATCCATGGTCGCGTGACAATATCAATAACATTGTCCAAATAATAGGTGTGTTGAAAATCTATGAGACGATACATCATCGTTACTGTGTACTATAATTATTTATAATGGAGTGAGAATTTGTGGAAATATAATTGTAATGAGAAGTTAATTGAGTCGGAATGTTGTTTGTAAATAAAGTTAAGTCATCCTTTTGGTATTTTGTCTATCGCTATATAGAGGTACTGAATATTAATAAATCAACTGCTTATTAATAAAGAAAAAAATATTGTCAAACAAAAGAGTAAACAAAAACTAAGCAGAGCACGTATCTTGTAAACTCTCAATTTGTATTGTAACTGCATAGGGTTTTAGAACACGAATTTTAAATCGTTTCATTAGTTCATCTTTTCTATTCATGAATACTAGTGTAAATAATTACATTTACTTGTTCATAAACCTCTTTCTGGCACAAAACTATAGCTCAATTTCCAACACATTTTCCAATACAATTCAATTACCACTAACAGACATGTAATTTAAATGTATCAATTGAGAAATTCTAAGTCCACGTCGGAGTTAATGAAAGCCATCAACGCTGTCGTAATGGTAATGACAGTTGTAGCCGCTAGGTGTCGCCACCGTCGCCCTCACATTACAGCGTCTAGACAACGATTATTGAAAAATTGTTTACCGTTCATGCGTTCATGTGAGGCTACCTTAATGTGAGGTGAATGGTAACAATTTGTTCTTTGATTAAAATATTATGTGTCTTTGGATTTTTATTATATCTATTTTTTTAGTTTTATCGTATTGTGTGGGCTTTTGATAGTTTTTCAATAATCCTTTATATGTACAGTTATGTTTTTCAATTTTTGACTTTATCAAGATGAAGTTAGAAACTTTATTAATACTAAAACATGTTACCCAAAGTGACTCGCAACTCGCTACTTTATCATCGCGTCATCATGACATATTTACCTAAATACATTTCACATTTAAATATTATATTACAAATTAGCCAAATGCTGTCATTCCGTTTAGTTAAACCTGACGATAAAAAAGCTCCAACAAATTAAAAATTAAATGACCTTAAAAACTAGACATTTCTCCTACTCAGTACTTACAAACAAGCGACCCTTTTCAGAGGGACTCAATAAAATCCTGTTCATTTAATACTATTTAATGATGGCAATTATTTTAGTCAAGCTGACTCATCTATTCTTAAAACAAAAGGTCTTGGAGCACCACTCGTTTGTTTTTAACATCTGAAAGAAATTGTTTTATTGTTCAGGCTGCTTAATTTTCTTTAGAAAAAAAATGGGGCGTTTTTTTAACTTATATTTGGTTTATGATCAAGTTAAGTTCATTGATTTCAAACTGGCTGCCGTCTATGGAACGTCGTTACTACTTCACGCACCTGGATTTAGCCCTCTTCGATAATTAGGCTACCTAACACTGAAATATTGTTTCTAATCGCTCCAATATGTTCTTGACAATACCGTTTTCGAACAAATATACAAGCAAACTTAAAAGTTTTATGTTATTAGAAGATTTGAAGAAATATTAAATAAAACAAAGAGTAAAAAAAAAATGTCTAGACTTAAAGTCACAATTGCGTAGTAAACTGTAAAAGGTACCTATAAAAACTAAAATAACTAGATATCAAGTAACACGTTTGTAATTAACTTGTTTACCCTAAATGCTACGACTAATAACTCCGCCGGATTAAAACGACACATAAATTAGATAGCTAACAGAAAATTACACATGCAAATAGCTCCAACGCTAAACTAGGACTTTCCGTCACAAATAGTTTTCAGGGAACCCTACAATCAGCTTAAACCTATGCACACACTGAAGACTAAACAATCGGCCGACAGTTGCCGCGATGGTTGGCAAAAATTATTTTAGAAAATCATGTACTCAATCAAAGTTTCAAGTCGGTCTAATACCGGGCAAATACCTGATCGTGGTTGCGTGTGTACTTCCATTCATCTTCATACTCATTTATGAGCCCAAACCAACTATCGGCCGACTAAAAGTTTGTAGTATGCGCGTACTCTTACAGCGAAACTGACAAAACTAAACCCATCCCTTTTACTCGCCTTTATTTTATTCTAGGATAAAATATAGCTGTCTCGTTCACTCTCCATAAATTGTTTGAGATCGAGGTCAGTTTTGCGTAATAGATAGAATTGACGTGGTAATCCGAAGCTTAGTTAAATAGAGAGGAACATCAGTTCAAATAACAGTAGCTTTTGCTCCTGTTGAGTGCTGAAAATAGTTTAATATTGATTTTAGGAGTTATTCTACTGACGCAGCTAAAGATTTAATTGGAGTACCGGGGTAGGAAGATATCAAGTCATCCTATGTATTTGAGGGACGAGTCAGGCTGTACCAAAGTATATATTTTCTTAAGTCTCGCTCCTAAAACAATACGGCCTCGATATCCTATTCCAATCTTCGAAAAAAAAAAACAAACAGGAAACTTAGACCCTTCTCGAATTTTACGTCGGAATATTTATGACCAACTTAACAGATTAAATATTTTACGGGCCCTTTTAAGTGGCTTCGCAGTCATTCGATATGCGTTAAACCAATTGCTACTGTTTTTACATTAACTAAAGAAACAGAAAATCTACTTCTAATAATGTGAGAACGAGAAAAGGAAGAGGAGCTTATGGCTAAGTTACAGCAGCATGGGCCGAATGACCATAAAGTTAAGGAATGTTTGGCGCAGTCGTTTCGTCGATGGGTGACCATGATCGATGGGTATGTTATGAGGAGTTCTTTCGTGTGAGAAAATCCGTTGAATTAGTGGATCCCAGCTGTTGTTTATGCATCTTTAGCACTCATTGCGCGTAGTCAGAAGCCAGAGAGTCCGACAACATAGAACACTGGGTTAAGGAAATCAGATAAGCAGTTGCCTCATGTAAAATGCTGGTATTCTGCTGCATCTAGTTAGACTGGAAGCCGTCCCCAACATAATTAGGAAAAGGCAGATGTTGATCTCTTTTTTAAATCCTGAATTTCTCGATAAGGTCTCGATGAACTTGATCCTTGTCACAAACGTGCTCATATTAAGATTTATGGCACATAAGAATTGGACCTTCTGCAGTTTTTTTCTTCAGAAGTATTAAACGTCAAAATGAAATATATCCGTTGTGGCTATTGTATGGAATGTAACACTTATTTCCCTGCGCCCTTTGGATCGTAAATCATGTTTCAGGTTTTTGATTTTGTTTGAGTAGTTTGATTCCTTTGAGGTTTTGTTTTGTGGGCGAATTTGATCCGGAGTGGGCGTAACCTTTTACTTAATGTTGTGTAGCTCTGAAACAGATTTGTTTGTTTTTAAACCCATTAAGCAGTTTTTTACAGATTATGTCATAGCGAAAATATAAAACATTCTTTAAAATAATTATTAAAATCCAAGTCTTTCCACCAACAAGGTGAACAGACGACCTTATAAAGGTCGGCGGAAGACGCTGGATGCAAGTCGCCTCCAACAAGTATCTGTGGAAATCAAAGGGGGAGGCCTATGTTCAGCAGTGGACGTCCCATGGTTGAGATGATGATGATGATGATTAAAATTATAGGTACCTACAGAATTTAATTTAATATTAATAATATTAGGTATATTTTTCGTATTTATAGTAGACGTTATCTTTAAACGTCAAAATGCGTACTTGCGATAAAATGTACGCTCATTTTCATTTTAATCCACCAATCACGTTTAAAGGTATCGCCAGATAAAAGCCGACATATCCATTACCCAAAAAACGGAATTCACACGTCAATCAGTCCTTTTCAAAATCAAGTGTCAAAGTGAACTAACGAAACTGGATATAACTAGATATTGGCAGCCAAATCCGGTTTAAACCGGACTGGGCGCGAACATTCGTTCATGGCACGCTCAAACTGAGTTTGACTACATGGCTGAAATTCAGGTGTCGACAGTTATACCAATTAGAGCCTTCAGCCCAATTTGCATGTCAAAAGAATGTCCTTTTAAAATTAACTTTGACTTAATGAAGTTTGAAAAAGGGGAAATTAACGCTTGAATGTAAATTGAGGTAAATTCTTCAGATGTGGTTCCGCCTTTGACTTGCCTTTTCGATGGTCGATACTCACGGTTATTAGCACTTTTTAGGTTACAAGTCAAATTACTTACGTTAAATGGTTAATACATAATTAGTAAATACTTACAGTTCGTTATAATTCAAATGTATGTATGTATTTTAAAGCAACGATTACCATTCTACCATAAAATAACCTATAAATCACAGCACACACCATTAAACTCGTATTTACACAAAGCAAATCAAAAACAATAAACAAAATCCCGAAATGTGTTCAACACAGTTTATTTATTAAATTCCAATCAAACATACAAACAGAACCACAAAGCTTTGTTTACTATCGATTATGTTTTGCATTAAATCGATATATATGTATATCGAATATTCGATTTATGCCCTCATCATCGGCCTAGCCTTTTTCGTGTTGTATGTTTGGGTCGGCTTCCAGTCTAACCAAATGCAGCTGAGTAAAAGTGTTTTGCAAGGGACGAACCAATACCTATATACCCAATACCCAAGGTAAGACTGGCTGACTTATTGGCTTCTGACTCACGTTGCCAAAGATTATGTTCAAATGACAGCCGGGACCTACAGTTTATTATGCCTTCCAAAATACAGAAGAACTCGTTATCACAAAATAGACAACCATCCACGGATCGACCGCACCTAGTGTTGCTTAACCTTAAGACCAATCGATCCACACGATTTTGACATCCCACAGCCACAAATCATCTCATAAAATCGATCTATATCGAGTATTCGATTATTCGTTTTGTGCCCTACACACGAGCATTTCATAAAATATTGGAATGCGACTATAGCGTGATATAGTTAGTTAAGTGTCTGCTTATGCTCGTAAAGTGGATGCGTTATAGCATAGAATAGCTTCAAATGTTGATTTATGGTAATGCAGTAATATCGCCCTATGATATGGATCTGATCTTAATCTGTACTGTTTTAAATGGGAAGTTTATGGGTGTGTTTTAATACAAAGTTTTATGAGTAACGCTGCGGCTTTAATATTTTAACGCTCTTACAAAAAGTTTGTATCTTCATTTTACTTACCCAAGATTCCTTTTGTTTGTTACAGGTACGTCCAGAAAACCACCTCACATCGAATTACCAGTTGTACACCGAACTGACAAAACAGGTTTTTATAAAAATAAATCACAATAGAACGTGAATGACAAAACACGGGATTACACCACTGCCCTCATTCAATACTGCTCCACATTCAAAATAAAGATTCCAAACAAAAGACATGCGGTTTATCCCCTCTGTATATAACGGTCACTACACATAAGCAAACAGCCGAAATACCCAACAAATCTCAATCCTAGCAAAGAGGCGAAATGTCAAATGCCATTCGAAAGGCACCGCAAGATTAATGCGCCATTACAGGCGGAGCGAAATAAATATATGATATAAATCCGCTACCCCAACCGAGTATTTTCGACTCAGACTACAGTAATAATGTGGTGAAATATGAAAACTGAATTTGCTTCACGTTTAACGTTAGCTCCTCGAATAAGGTTAGGTATTAAACTAGCATTTTTCTTGTGTGTAGTTTTGAAAGAATGATGTAAATATTGTTGTGCGTTTAAAGCCTGAAGATAAAAGAACTATAGCTGATTTGACAAATGATATACAAACTGTTTCGCTTCAAGCCCTTGAGACGCTCTCGACAATTTATTTAACAAATATTTTGTAGAAAATAGGAAATCTAGAGCCCAAGATGGCATCCGCTGAGCAAGCAATCCCCCAGACAGATGACAAAACCTTGCCGACAGAAACTAATAGGAGCTTGTCTTAGGTATTGCAACTTTAAAATAAAAATTGCAGACACAACTCAGTTTTCTAGGTGAACACAAAAACATGAGAAGAAAATATGTATGTATCAGTCAATAACGCTAGAGCTATAAAAAAACTTTGTTATATTTGCAATATTTAATTAACTTAATGAGCTACATCATAACCCTAAATTAAACGAAATAATCTTACACAAAAGAAGTCCACAAAGTCGTAACTCCAAATATAAAAAATTTGCATACTTAGATGGAAACTCAAAAGCTGTGAATCTCTTCATTAAAGCAAGAGCGAGCAAAGCGGACTCCGAGAGATCCATTTCACAGACTGAGAAGTTTATTTACACTCTTTCTTTAACACCGACATTAAAGTTGATGTTAGCTTGTGAAAGTGTTTCTTGAATATGAAAGGGTTGAGGGTAATGTGTATCTGTACGTAGATTTCTGATGTTGGAAATTTAGCATTGAATGAAAGTTGTAACACAAGTATAACTAGATATTTAAGACCTATTCGTCTTTTGAATCAAAATGCCTTAAATAAGATTAATGGGTTGCAGTAGAGGCAATTACTGGAAAATATAAATATTTTTGTAAACAATTTTATTCAACATCATTTGAAATTCAAACGCGTTCGTTATACTTTTCAAAGTTCCAAAGCAGCAATTCTTAATAAACAATAACCCGTTCACAATGAGCGACCAAAATCAAATTCCAATCATTTGCATCCTTAAGCCGGTGCAATAAAAGCAAACACGGATTTGGGAGCAGCATCAGTAACTTTGTATGAACAGCTACCAAAGCACCGAGTCATTGTATGGCGAAAATTTAAATCAGTTTAGCCGAGTTTCGGATTATGACAGTGTGAAGCCCCGGGCCGTCGCTCCGGCGCCATCTCCATGCAAATTGGGCCTCGGATATGTAGGCCGTATTTCCAGTCCGGATATTCCGGGGTGGATTTAAAAATTGTTTTTTGCTGCCTTAGCATAATTCGCAATTTGTTAGCTTTATCACTACTCCCTTATTTGGGAGTTGCTTTGTTTGTTTATTTGATTTGATTGTACCTCATACGGTTGAGACTGCTCTCTTCACATGCTCTAAGAAATAGTTATGAAGTTCAGAATCGTATGCATAACTTTTTGCTTTTAACTTCCATCTCTTACATAAACATCCCTTTCTCATTAAATCAGCCACAGCAAAAACATTTCCACAATTTTATTCCTCAGCAAATATTTTCATAGCACTATTAAAAATATGAATCTTTACTTTGCTGTCACTAGCAGTGCTAACAAACAGTACTAAAAGCTGAATAAACATCCTTGTCTGCCAGTATCCCCCTATTTATTTTTAATGTTCCTCGCCTTTTGAACTCAGATTTATACCTAAATCTTTGCTGTCACAGCCAGATATGGCAAATTATATTATATTTCCTTCTGCTTCTGTGTGTTTTAGATGTTGATTGAGACTTATCGGATCAATCCCGTTATTGATTTGTCAAATGTCATTACAAGGAAGGAATTGGAACAGTATTCGTCTCAACTCAGTGGTTTATCAAAGGGAAAACGGTCTTAATGAGTCTTGTAAGGCTTTTCTTTGGTGTTCGAAGTGGAAGTGGTTGCCTTGGTGATTGTTTCATTTGCTGTTGTTTTATTCGACTTTACTAGTAAATATACCATCATTTGTGCCAAAACAGCAAATTACATGGTTCTTCACAAACTTCATCTTCCTTAGGAATAGTTTGCCAATTCTTCAAAAGTATCGACACCCGAAAAACTAAATCGATTAGGCATACAACACAAGAAGTTCCTAACATTGATGTTTTCCCATAAATCAGATGTAATTTCGAGGAAATCTGCCCACTGAACTTGTTTCTACGAACTATAATAGTGGAGAATGTAGTTATAGTGTTATAACAAGGTACATTTACTTGGTAGTAGAGGCCAAGTGTGATTGGGAAAGTTTTTTTATGTGCATACACTGGGTTGTTGCGTTCAGTAGTTCCTTCATGATTTATTTTATTGCAGTGTAAATTGGTTTTGGATGGTAACTCTGTTGTATATTCTGTGGTATTAGATCTATTACTTCTCGTGTGTCTATAGTTAGATCATCTTTTTTGTTCTAATTCTTGTTTGTAAAATCTCCTTTATTTACTGCACTAATTAATGTGTTGATTCTTTTTTTAATTGTCTTACAAATGTTTCCTATTGTTTTTCTTCCGTGCCTTTTCAATTTTTTGAAATTTTCAAGTTCTAACAAACATTACGTTGAAAGCATAATATTTTTTTTGTTATAAGCATTTTCCTTGAAATTATCAAAGCTGTTATAATTGGTTTCATTTTAATGAGAAACGGAATAGAAAATACAATATTTTGTTTCAAATTACTGCGTTATTTGTTTGCCCTGACCTGACCCGCTAACGTTTCTTTAATTCGTATCGAGTTTGAGCACATTTTATTTTCTTAGAACATGTGAACTTTCATGATGATTATTATTAGCCTACTGAACAAAGCACTGGAACTGGTTATTTCTATTATGTTTTTACTGTAGAGGTAATTTTTAACCATATAACCTTTGAAATTAGACTTATTTCGGTAACAGCACATGCGTTTTAGCATGCAAAGGTTTAAAAATCTTTTTTTTCTCCTTTAATTTTTTTGAACTACTAACAAAATATTACAATTTTATGACACCTAATGGTAACTTTGAACCTTTAAAAAAGAAATAACGACACTCGTTACAGTCACAAAATGCGTACAGATCAAGTTCCCATTCAAACAAGAAGTTGGTTCTTGCTAAAACTTCGTGCTGTCTTGCTTGTAGTTGCTTTGTGCAAGGAAAGCCAACACCAGTGTCTGGGCACGCCTTTTTGCGATGTCTGCTGGCAAAGTTGCTCTACTTAGAATATTCTCGCTGAATATGTTTGTTTTGATGTTGTTTTGTATTGTATGTTAGTTTTATTTTTTACTTTTTAGGTGGAATAGTTTAAACTGCAAGAACTTACAATTGGTTTCTAGAAAATACACAAACACTAACAATATTAGAGTTAAATAAAATATACATGTAAGTGGGTCGTTTTCAAAAAAAATGTAAAAAACAGATAGGAAACAGATAGGAAAGCTATATTATTATAACGGAAAAGTAACAGAGACGAATTATTAGGGTCAGTATATAACGACGTACTTTTAAAAGAAAATAAGTAGATAGTAGTATTCGAATTGTTCTCTATAATTTCGCTGTCGTTCACCTGGTGTTAGTGGCATATTGCCTGTGACGAAAAGAAAACCTTAATACATAAATATTAAATATTCTAAAACAAACCCCACAGCAATTCTTATATCCCAACTAAAGCCATCCGTAGGTAGGTAAGTAGGTATAATTATTTTTCTCAACTATCCCAAACTTATCCCATTATAATACATGATGTTACCTGCAAATATCGATTGTTTAGATGTATATCGATAGAAAACATTTTCGAGTTTTATATTTTATTAGTGGATTGATTTTTATTTAATCTGTTCATGTCGACTTTTCGTAAAGATACCTTTATAAAATTATAAAATAAAAAGAAAAGTGGTAGGTTTGATTAAATACGTTTTTATCTCGGTACGTACACTGTGAACAAACCTTAAACGTTCATATCTGTTACGTCACACAAAAAAGTAATCGATATGATAACCGATATGAATAAATTGCTTGTGTCTAATCTAAAAAAATCTCTTTTTCAATGCTAATTTTTACTTTAAACGAAACTTGTATAGTACAGTGATAATGTCAATATACATTTATTCTAAGCTGAGTTATAAAACAGTAAAAGTACTTACCGATACTTTAAAAGTCTCACAGTAATAAGTAACTTTTAATTGTCGAATAATCACTGCACCACAATATTTCGTGCTTGTTGCGCTTAACAAAATTACCGAACATTTTTGATTCGTCGATTCTTATGACAGTTCAGTTGCTAATGTTTTAGGTAAAATAATTTTGATAACTACTACAAAAAGATTAAAATTACTAATGTAACAGACAGGAATAACAGAAATGAAGTGAAATCAAGACATGCTTTAATTAATTATTCCTGAATTCTGCGTGTTATATTTCATGATAATTTTAGCAAATTCCTTCAGGTTCCACAATGCTCTGCTAAGAAATAAATTATTTGTCAGTTAAAATACTAATATTGAATAATAAAATGTTTTTTAAATGTCGCGCCAAGAATGTGGACACGCATTGCTTATATGAAAACAAATGTTCTACGTTGTAGTTTTCTTTTAAAATTAATCATTCATTGAGGATTATGGAGCGTTATTTTTGTTTTTCATAATGCTGAAATAAATGTTTATTCTGTTTTAAGAATAATTTGCCAGTAGCTATTCTTTAAAAAAGAATAACTCTGTTGGACGTTTTAATATACAATTTTTTTGAATATGGCCCAAGTATGAATTAAAATGTTTGACGTTTTCTACAAAAAGTCTACACTTTTATAATCACTCAATTCGCGGGTAGTACTTATTCCTTTTTGATGAAACTAATAAAAATTATATCATTTAAAACAAATGATTAATTTCAAAACAAATGCACGCACAATCAAACTTTATTTCAATCATCAAAAAAATATCAACTTTTATTCACACCCCTAATGACAACACACCAACACAGTTATTATTGTCAATTAATAAAGACAAACAATGTAAAATGAAAACAGATCTTTATTGATATGTATCGCGATAGTAATTAGCGCGCTCTCGCACCGATGATCACAACCCCCCAGTTTGCTTTCCACGTTAGTTACCTTACTAATTGCGTTGTAGTCTTAGGTATTTTTTTCATATGTACATATACTACATATATGACGTCATATAAAATATCGTATTAAAAAGCAAAATCTTCCATCAACTGTCTGTTTACTGTTACAGCCTTTTTATCGTCCCACTGCTGGGCACAGGCCTCCTCTCACACGGAGAAGGTTTGAGCATTAATCACCACGCTTGCTCAATGCGGGTTGGTGATTTCAGACTTTATAGTCCAGGTTTCCTCAAGATGTTTTCCTTCACCTTTTTATCAGCCATTGGTGTCTAAGATTTACCTAAAAAGTACATACAAACTTAAAAAAGTTGCATTGGTACTTGCCTGACCTGGAATCGAACCCACACCCTCATACTCGAGAGGTTGGTTCTGTACCCACTAGGCCACCACGACTTTTCTTTCTTTTCTTTTCACGACTGTCTGTTTGTTGACAATAAACTCAATATGTACTGAACAGCTTTTCAAACTAGAGATAAACTCAGAAACCGCCCAATGGTTTACGTTTGATGAATGACGACATAAATAAGTGATAGTGGTTTTATGTTATAAGATGTGTTATTTATCAATACTCTAGAAAAATGCTGCACTTTCGTGAAAAAAGTCGTCTAAACTGTGGGCTTACTCGATACATGGACTATCACCACTGGAAGAAATATTTTAATAGGTCCTGCGATTAGCCCGTTCAAGCATAATGTTAATATAGATTAACCATCCCAATGCACTTTATATAATTTTATGTTATCAATATCAATTAAATTACCCAAATTAATCAATGAACTATCATACGATCACAACTGTTATCACATCTCAACAATGGCCGACCGATGGTTATCGAACTCAAAGCGTGTGTCAACCACAGAGGCTGTAACACGAATAGTATGCATACAAACATGTATGTCTGTCTGTATGTATGCATGCGTGATTGTTGCGGTAACGGTAATTGTACTATACATGATGGTAACAGTAGGTTGGATCTCCCTTTATGCCTCAAATTTTGTTTGATGGGATTGCTTTGGATATCACTAGAAAATTTTGTTAGGTACGTCAAATAGAACGTTTAGATATAGGTACTCGTATTTTCACCCCTTGTAAGAATTGAATTTCGCAATTTAATACCAATCCGAGCACTTAAAATTTCTGATATATTGTCCTGAACGAATAAGCAGTGTTTCAATTTTATAGATTTGAAACTTAATCCCTAGTGCCTAGAGGCCTAGTGGGTAAAGAACCATCCTCTCGAGTATGCGGGCGTGGGTTCGATTCCAGTTCAGGCAAGTACCAATGCAACTTTTCTAAGTTTGTATGTACTTTCTAAGTATATCTTGGACACCAATGGCTGATAAAAAGGTGAAGGAAAACATCTTGAGGAAACCTGGACTATTTAGTCTGAAATCACCAACCCGCATTGAGCAAGCGTGGTGATTAATGCTCAATCCTTCTCCGTGTGAGAGGAGGCCTGTGCCCAGCAGTGTGACGATAAAAAAAAAAAGGCTGTGACAGAAACTTAATGGAAAAGAGTATTATAACGTTTTAAAATTGATTTGTCGCCTCACCGAAAATATAGAGTTACGGTACAGCACAATAAAGTAACTGGCCGTTTGTGCATCTGACATGCAATTAAAAAAAATCTTTATTTATTTGCATGTTGCAGAAAGTTTGTTGTGTTGTTTTTTTTTATTGAGCATTATCACTACATAGTATAAAACAAAGTCGCTTTTTCTGTCCCTATGTCCCTTTGTACGCTTAAATTTTTAAAACTACGCAACCGTTTTTCATGCGTTTTTTTTAAATAGATACAGTGATTAAAGGAACGTTTATATGTATAATAACATACATTAAATAGTAGGGAAATACTGTTATCCCGTGCGAAGCCGGAGCGGGTTGCTAGTTTTAAAATAAAAAAATGCTAACACATAAAATTCAAAATCACTCCTACGTATACCCATTACGTACCGCTAACATTTTCATAACTTTCCATCAAAAATATCATACGTATTCAAATGCTAACATTTGCTACATTCAAATATACCAAATATACGCGTATTTACGAAATTCCTCAAGTTATTTCGTTGACAATTGTCAGTGGTTTGCATAAAGAGATCTCATTCCACGATCGGGCTCGTCATTTCTAAAAGATATCCAAATAGGGTATTTTGTGAGGTCTCGGCCTCGTGCCCGAACATCAAAAGATCCTTCTTATTACTGAATTAAAGTGAAATAGTTTGCTTCTGTAAATATGCGGGGTTTATTTTGGCTTTTGCGAATGTAAATATTCCTAATAGGATTTTCAGCCTTTTTTGTATGCGAGACTTCTTTTTTTTTATAATTTAGTAAATTAAATTACACTTAACTAGTACTCTCTAAAATAACCCTTCTTGGCAGTAGAGTAAAAATTGCTATAAAGTATTCTCCTAGAACACACATTTTGCTTTAAATTCATATTAAGTAGAAACCAAGTGTAGCCTAGTTAAGTTTTCAATGTTACTCATATACTTATACTATCTTATTTATTTCCACACACACTATTTTCATAAAAATACATTCACAATAGAGTGTAAAAGTCATGTCATACATTGCTTACAGGCGTGATACTGAGAGCTTAAAGTCTTAGCGTATCAGCATACATTGCGTAGGTAAGTACTTTGTATATTTTGGGCGCGTCATTACCTTCGCGTATCGACTTCGTTTCATTAGTTGTGTGGTACAAGCACATTGGAGATTATATTTTTCAGTATAAAATCTTCTACCCAATATAAAAACTTACAGTATCAAGTAATTAAGACTCGTACTTTTGCGTGTTTTGCTCTTCTGAGTTATATAGGTGCACCATGATTTTCCATTTTTCCACTTCTCCTGAATAAATGTAATTTTGCGCCACACACCTAGGTATGTAATATCTACATGTAAGTAGGTCGCGAACTTCACTCGGTATCTTATCAGCCGTTACACGTGACGTCACGATCTACATAATGTTAACATGTAGTATTATAATACAACCAATATATTTAAATGGTTGAAACTCTTTTCTAGGAACTCCTAAGTTATTGTGTGAAAGAGATTGTAAAAGTTCTGTAGTCAGTAAATTAATACTTCAGGACTGTAAATAGTATTATTTATTAGTAAAACTGCCTTGTAGTCCTTGAGAAAGACGAATGTTGAAATCAATAATCAGAAAAGTTTCAAGCTCTACTTTAAGCTTGTCTTATTAGAAGTCTTCCAGAATTTGCACAGTTTCTGTACCTATGTGAACAACTTATGATAGTAGGGTCGTTGTCTTAGTCAACATAGCTAGCGAAATAGGGCTGGGTTCTGGCACTGCCTAACCCTTCCGATAAAACAGGCGTAAGATACAGGTGTATTTGTTTAGGTAAATATTAATTTAGTTCCCGTGTACACACATGCAAATTCAATATCGTACACCGCAATATCATTGAAATTATTAATGTTGACTTTACCTTAATTTCTCAGAACGATGATCTAACGAAAGCCAGCGAAGGACTATCAGAACCTTGCCATATTTTCCGAGTTACCTTCTAAAGGTTTAATAAGGGTCCAAAATTATAACTAATTATCCCAGATTAAGGTTGGAACTTCAGTCCCAGTGCAGCGGCCCAAACAAACAAAGTTAAGCTGACTTTCAAAGCATTATCATGGATTTTGCAGGTATTTGCAAAAATTTGCCGCCATAGCGGGAGCTACGTGACTTTGCATTGAGCGAAAATTTTTGCTGTGTGCATATTCTCAATGATTATTTTGTTGAACACCCTTTTGGGGTAACGTTTTTAAATATTTAAGGGTAATTAGAAAGGGATTGACTTGTTACTTTTGGTTACAAGGGTTAAATGGTGTATTTGTTTAGGTTGCCAAAATTAGGTGTGTTTAATTTGACATCACAATTGATCGATTTCTCATTGAATTATGAAGTCGTGTATTCTAGTTTCTTTCTTTGTTTTATCATATTCTTTTATTTTTAAACAATTGACCTCTCCAACAAACAATATCGCTATATCCACTACATTATCATATGAAGTGTGTTCCAGCCCTTAACATCACAATACCCATTCCCTTTGTTGTCATTCGTGTTATTGCATTAATGTCCAATTCCTAATGTAAGCTCTCTGGACGTTCCATGTTGATATTACCAACGGCCAACAGGTTCTTTTATTGTATTTTTATTTTTATGTACATTGTTATTGGCATTGAAAAAATACATTAAATAGTCTGACTACAATTTCGCTTCATGTTTAGGTTCTTTTTTAACAGCACGGCAGATTTTTGGTTTTGCTTTTTTGTCTTCAATTTCTTCAAGATTCAAATTTTACTCTAATGTGTTTCCTATAACATCTTCGCTAGAGTTTCTGAAAGTTAATAATCTGTTCTGTTATTATCTGCTTTCCTTTGTTTAAATTCTTCTTTAGTCAAGGAATGTACACTATTTTCTTCATTTCGTCCGCTGACAACTATTTTATGATTACGAGCATTTCCACGAACCGTATAGTTTTCTTCTTAGAACGCTACTTATCGTAAACTGGTGAAGCAATTAATTTTAATGGTTCTCCCACAAGTGGCCTGGTTTCTACTGGCACTAATGCATTTAGTTTAGAAACTGTTCCTTGGTAACTGATATGCAGGTTAACAACGAACTTGGTTACTCAAATACCTGGGATGACTGGCTTGTGACGCTGGGGTACAATCAGTTGTCTGGTTGTAGCAATTAGAACAGTTCTGGGTTCTATAAATATCTATCTGTATATATACATATAGGCTTTGTCTTGAAGCATTTAATGTAACTATTCTAACTAAAATGACAAACGGGCACAAATACCCAGCACAGAGATAAGACAAGGCAGCTAGCTTTAATTCTTATAAGCTAACATTTGAGTTATATGAGTTCTCTAAAGGCCTTTTTCACGATGACCCAAATAAAAGTGTTACCAAAAATTTGCTAAATATTACATTTCCTAACAACATTTGTTTCGGAATCGGAAAAGAAAAATCAAACTTCAGTGTATTGCCGACGGCCTCTCAACCATTTATCGATCGTACTATTTACCATTTACAAAAGACCATCAACCATCATCATTGTCTCCGCAACAGTGGCTTTTCCCAAAAAATATCGTCCCATAAGAAATTTCTTACCATCCAATAACCATAAACTCAATTTTTTCGCCCGTCTACCAAACACCCTGGGAAGACAGAGATAGCGAGATAAGTTCTGAAGGAGAAAAAGAGAAAGAAGACTAGAATTTCCTCTCGAGCCATGGAGAACAAAATGACTAGCGGAGATGTCATAACGCAAAATCTCGTAAGATGGTAGCGCGCCAAAATACGGGTTTTCGGGGGATGAGCAACGTTACAGTGTACGTGCTCATATGCCTTTTTTGGAACACATTATGCCCATTTTATGTAATAACCAAATTTGTGACTGATGTCTCAAAGAACCCGAACGCCTCGCTACTTCACTCGTAACTGATCATTTGGATCATGCCCACCGTACGTATTTGACATAGAAGAAAGGGCCGACCAATCTGCATTGTGGCATCTCCACTCATCTTTCCTTACTCTGTACAATTTTCGCTGAAGCTTTCAGCACTCGTTGCTAGTTATTTATGGTGACCTTCGTAGCTGAGTTTAAATACTGGGACGTTTAGCACTTTTTGCTTACATTATGTTTGAAGTAACGAGGTTTATTTTTATTTAAGATGGTTTTATTTAAGTTTGAATTGAGTCTCTATTTAAAATGATAAGTAAATATTACGTGGTCTTTTTGAATGTTTGTGTCTCTTTTACTACAAATAAGACCTGTATCGATGTGCTGGCAAATACTTGTTTTTGAGCAAAGATGGATTGATTTTATTCATCAAATCTCATTTTGAGTCGTTCTTGATTCAGCCGCAGTAATTCCTTTAGGTACAACTTTAAAGACGTAATACTATCTCAAGTCATAAGTTACAAGATAAAACGAATCACAGGTTTTTCAACACTATATTTTAATAAAATATTCTAAAAGCTTACACTCTTTACATCATCCTCCGAGCCTTTTTCCCAATCATGTTGGGGTCGGCTTCCAGTCTAACCGGATTCAGCTGAGTACCAGTGCTTTACAAGAAGCGACTGCCTATCTGACCTCCTCAACCCAGTTACCCGGGCAACCCGATACCCCTTGGTTAGACTGGTGTCAGACTTACTGGCTTCTGACTACACTCTTTACAATACAGTATTAATTTTCGGGAGAAACTTTAAAATTCCGCTACAACTGGCGACTGGAAGTGTCGACTCGTAATTCTGTAGACATCTTGAGCAGCCGTCCAGACGTTGCGAGTACTCTTGTAGCTAAATACATATTATATAGCGCAGTTTTTATATAAATTGCGACGTAGTTTAGTCACTTTTAGGTATTTGTATTTGAATGCTTAGAAGGATTTTTTGGTGGAGATTGGCTCGCTTTATGTTTGTCAGGTTATTGAGGTCTTCGAAAATTTTATTGCCTGATATCCAATCTACTTATACTAATATTATAAAGCTGAAGAGTTTGTTTGTTTGTTTGTTTGAACGCGCTAATCTCAGGAACTACTGGTCCGATTTGAAAATTTCTTTCATTGTTAGATAGCACATTTATCGAAGAAGGCTATAGGCTACTTTTTATCCCGGTACGGGAAGTAGTTCCCACGGGATGCGGGTGAAACCGCTGGCAGAAGCTAGTGTCTTTATAACTCCTATATTTTTCTGAGACCCCTCATTGTGTCATTCGTCATTTTAGCAAAAACGTTGCGTTACGTCTGCTTCTGGACAAAGGCATCCCCCAACGTTCACAGTTTTTCGTGGTTTTAAACAACCCACATGCATTGTAATACAGTGACATTACATTTTGTACAGCCAAACAGAGCATACACTTGAGAGGAATTTGTTTACGTTGAGGACATTAAAAAACCTTTCTTTTGATCGTATTCTTTACATTATTTTTCGTTCACACATTCCGCAGTTACACATGCTATAATAAAGCTAAATCATCGACATTAAAATAATAACATCACATACTACACACTACAATTACTACCCTCAATTTGAACAGAACTCAGCTTCACGCGCACCCCATAACTTCGATCAGACAGTAATTTGACAGGCGATGTCGGGTGCAAAACAATAGGTTTTCAGCATACGTCATAAGCAGAAACATGATGGGCTTGTATCATAATATTTGGTTGTCCATGCATGTGGTAGTGAGTGTGCTATTGACGGCTTATAGTCAATCGGACGGGAATTGGATATTGGGAGTTAGAATAATAGTTGAGTGGATGATTAATTAATTGGCGATGCTAAAATTATAGTCGGGATTATTAGGATACAAAGATGTGGTTCAGTTAACCTTGCATCAGGAAAAAATTTGGCATGGTAAGAAGTGTCATGATAAAACGGTCTGCAACAAGAAATCTTTAGTTCAATAGCAACTATTTTTAGCTATATCGTAAAAATTACAATGTAGCAGCAACACTATCAAAGCTAGGTGACATTCTTAAAACAATGTGCAAGCAATGAACCCTGGAGGCCGAAAGCCGAATGCCGAGCGCCGAATTTACGAGCAAGCTTATCGTTTGGCCCTTCTCTAATTTGATGATTCGCTATTTTTACTGACTCGGTCTCCGGTGTTCATGTGTAAAAACATAGTATTTATACTCAGAAATGGACAATGGTATATTGAAGATAAGAAAAAAACTCTTTATTGACGTTTTGGGAAGTTTTAAGGAGATATGTTGGCATAAAATTATAACTTTTTATGCATTTCGCCTGTATGGTTGTCAACGTATTCAGTTGTTGAAATTAATTATGACGTATTTTATACATACGTATTTTGTACATACGTTGCTATATCGGTATTACCATATACGTAGTAAAACAACGTAAATCGAAGAGTTGTTTGTGCCTGTGAATTTGAATATATCCCAGACACAATCTGTTATAATTTTACTCCATACGAGAAATGTTCACATGTCTACATATTTCATCCCGTTTGCGATTTGAGACCCAACTCAAAAGGACCATACCGCTATATACTTACCACTTCAATATCCTCAAAAAACGCAATTCAAATAAAAGTCCACAGAACGTCAAATCGAAGAAAAGTGCAACAATTTCACACCTGAATAAAATCACTATCTACCCTCCAACAAATTCGTTTTCAAATCCGCGAATACCCGCAAAGTCGCCAGCAAATTGGCAAAACATATCGTCGGCTTTGCCAGACGGACTGGCGGTCTGGCGGTCTGACGGTCTGACGGTCTGACTGAAGAAATCGATTGAAGTATTGGTGCCATACAATCTGGTTGAGCTCTTGAAGACTGCCTGGAGCAACAGTTCTGAAAGGGTGATTCTCAATAGTTTGGGCGGGGCTTTGAAGTTCGCGAACGTTGATATAAAGAAATGATGATGCGAGAAAGTATTTAAGGTATTTTATTACTTGTGTTGCACATATCCTGATCTTAATATGTTAAATTTTACTGAATGTGCGTGTTTTTATATTGTTATTTCTTTATCAATTCACAACATTCGGTATAGCAAGAAATCGTTTAATATCATGGGCTAAAGTTTACAAAAGTTTGTTCTTACTTTTGTGAACGATTTTAACCCGAAAAGAACTTGCTACAAATCACTAAACCGCTTGTGAATCCCCGCTCACTTCGTGGCCACAACACTAAAGCTGAAGCGGTCGCGGCTTCAGATAAAGGCTTTCAGTGTTTTACAGAGAGCGAGCGATGTGAGCGCTGGGAGCGGAGAGAGCGGTTAGAGCAGACGGCTAGTACAAATGGAGCGATAAATTCTCTATCTATTTTGTGGTTTTGTTTTAATTTGATGACTACTAGGTATGTTTAGTTTTAAACTGGAAATGTGTGTCCAGCTTTCGTATCTACATTTTTTTCTAATGACAGTACCTATAGATTCTAAGACTTGTTGAGCTTTATTGCTTCTCTGGGGATCTTTGTTGTCTACGGCTTCAGTTATAAATAACAATTACTTATTTTTGCAAATAGGTTGGAAAACAATACTTTGTTTCAGTTCGAATACAGAAAAAAAAAATCTGCATGATTCTGGGTAACATGTAGTTATACTTAAATAATGGTTACTTATATAAATCTCATCTGCGCAGCCTTTTCCTAAACTACGTTAGAGTCGGCTTCCAGTCTTAACGCCTGAGTAACGTATTATTGTCGTACCTTTCTGAATTACTGCCTAATCCATATCTACGATGGATGTATTCGGACTATTTCAAAGCTGATAAAACCCCCTTTGTCAAGCAATGGCAACATAGTAGCCAATTCCCGTGTTCACTGAATAATAGAGAGATAAATTAATTAGTGCCACTATCAACTATCACAATACCGTGGGTTTGATTGGTCATTTATATTAAACAGATCAGCTGAATAGCGTGACGATTAAAATATTAATGGGTTATATAAATTAATTTCCCATTTGTAATAACCAGTCAACATTTAAATAGGAAATTTATGCTTTCAAAATTCGATATACGTAGATTCTTTTTAGCGACTTCTCTTAGTAACGGAAAGTTTAAAAAAAAATATATCATAGAGAGTAATCTTAAATGATTTTAGATCGGTTTTAAGAATACATTTTCTAAGAATGGAAAACCTCAAATTGTATGCTTTTTAAGCTATTGAAATAACACGGTATTTATCTTCAAAATAACCAGAAAACATCTAAAAGTAAAATAACAAAACATGTTAAAAGAATACGATCACAAAGACAACATGAAAACATTTCAGCCGGAGATGGAATGTAGGGAGAAACCACGATTCGTGAATACTGCTATATCTTGATGAAATTGTTCAATGAACAATGGCTTAGATTAGTATGGAGGGAGATATTTTGACTAAGAAGCATAGGAAAGTCAAATAATATAGAACTGAATAAGTGGAAAAATTAATCGAGGGTTTCAGATGGACTAAACTCATGCTAAGATTTGAATAAAATGTACTTTTTGTATAAATTGTACAATTATACTTACATACATATAATGAAACGATTATTGTACCTATACAAAACACTTCGTAAAAGTTTTTAGTATCAAGATTTTCTGAGTATCCTATAAATCGAACAAAAAGTAATTTACTTTCTGAAACTTACCACAATATTTTTTCACTGACTGTACTGTGCCTCTAACATAGATGCTACAAGCAATATGTGGAATCATTACAGCGTGTACCTACAAGTACTTATGTGTAAGCAACACCTACAATATGCTCGCAGATAAATATTGACTGTCACATTACTGACACACGGCCAGTAAGATTGGCAAACTACCTGGGTGTGAAATGATTACATTTCTGTAGTGTCTAATTTAATTTGTAAAGATCAGAGATAAAGAATCGAAGGTCGTGTTCGACTTTATGCAGATGTTCTTTTGTTTTATTAGATTTGTATATTCAACTGTGTATTTTATTGTGTATACTGTGTATACAACATAAAATACACCTGTGTATACAGTCTGTTAAGTAATTTTATTTTTATTAATTAACAACTATTGTGACCTATCTATCTTTTGTTGTTAATGTATTAATTCTTATTAATGCGCCAAGTTATTAAAAATACTTTGTTTGTTCCATAACACATATCAAATCATTATTCAACTTCGTAACAAACTTAATTCAGTCCGTCAAACAACAACCCCGTATGTCTAATCAGACGTGCGAACAGTAGGCTCGTCTCCGCAAACATTAGTCAGACAGCGCAACGTGTGCACAACACTACTCGACCGCAGACCGTTGTAATTGTTGTAGGTACAACACTAGCTGTTCAATTAATAGCTGAGCTTTGAATCAATATGTCTGGGGAACAGGTGACGACCTTTAAACTTGCGTAGATGTAGTTATAGCACTTTTTCTTCGTGTCTGAGAACCTTTTGAGCATAGAAATAGTATGAAAGTCGTGTATGAACCTCTACATTTTATAACACCTATGTATCATTCATGATCGCAATATTTGAAGTTTGAAGTTACAATAAAGATGTACGATTATGAAGCTACGAACTAATGTTTGTTCACACACTCATGTCACTCACACACGCTTGTGCATTGACGAGTTCTTACCGGCGCTATCGGTGCTGTCAGTACTGAGTGTCGTGCATCGAGCACATGCGTGTGTGAGTGACATTGTTACGTACGTTATTACGTAGCTTCACAACTGTTTACAATATACTATAATTAAACTATTCTCTAGGCGTACATAGGTCTTTTAGAACTCAATTTAAAGAATGCTTTTGGGAGTAATAAATTGGAAAAAAGTGGTACTGCTATGAAACAAAATGGCTATTAAGACTGCGAATAGAGATACAAACTTAAAAGTAACTGTTATTGAGCAAAATTGGCAACTACACTTCTGTAAATGGTTGGTTAAGTCAATTATTTTTATTCGTTTTCTGGTCCTTTTGCTATATTTTATGAGCTTGTTCCGGGAAGTAATGGTGGATAGTTATATGCATGTAACATAACGTCTTATTTTATGTCTGAACACAGACTTTTTCGCTATCCATGTGTATATGATTGTAGCTTACAGATTCAGAGTAAAAATCTGGATTGAGGTGAACAATTTAAAATTTCAATTTACTTAACGCCTTTAGGTAATGACTAATTAATTAATAATATTATAATTAATAAGTTGCCTAGAGATCAGTAACCGCGTCGAAGTGGTGTGAAAACCAAATTGGAATCTAAAGCAACCTTTACTTTAAAAAGCGAACACATTACCCCTTAAAATCCCAACACACAAATCGTATCTTATCAATCCTCATTTCTCCAAAACTCGAACCTTTCACCTTCGGAATCCTGGAAAATCTAATAAAACCAAAAGATACGGGAGATAGGTCCAAAATTACGAGGTCACTCGCGTCCGAGATCCGTAAATCTGTCGCCGGGTCCGTTTAGGGTCCTATCGGACGATAAGAAGTCCGGGCCGCAGATGTAAACCTGCCTTTTGTTCGTGTTTATACGTTTATGGACGTAAATGTGATTATGGGTTGGGATGATAAAAAAGGGAAATATATGTAAGTAGCAATAAATATGAATGGAACTGTTGATAATGAAATAGAACTTTAGTCAGAATACATAAAATATGATAAAGCAAACAACAGCAGATTGCGAGCAAGATATTACTTCAAATTGATTCGAAGAGTGTAGAAGTCTCTAGATTATAGTAAAAGATTACCTAATTAATAATGGTTCGTAAGGAGCATGCTTAGATCATATACAAATCGTACCAAGATTCTTAGACCTAAAATTCATCATACAGGACTAACAATGTTACAAATACCTATAGACAGACTACAGCCAAATTGCTCTTTTTAATCAAGTCCTACCAAAGACAAATCCTCGTAACAATAGAAGCGAACACTAAAGTCCGAAATCCCAATAAAACCGTGTAACAAATTGCTACACTACTTCTCAAGTTTTTATTTGCAGCAAATAAAACCCTTTCCTACACGTTACGTTTGGATATCTTCCAACATCGTAATGAAAAGCTAAGATCAAGTTCAGGGCCAAGTTTTGGGCCAAGCGTTAATATTCTATCCAAGTTCAGTGAAAACGCCAAAACGGAGGTGTTTTATGACCGCAACGATGAAGGAATTTTTAACAATGATAACTTGCGAAGTCAGGAGTCGTGTTTTTCTCATTTTACGAAAGATAGACGACTTTAGAGAGATTACGTGGATGCTTACTATTATAATTATAAGTCAAATAACTAATAGGCTGATGATTTGCATAGCTGTTTTTCTACGATAACATTCAGCTATGACTCTACCTAGAAAAATGGCATGTGGCATCCTAAAAAGATTACATTATTATTTTTGCTTCTGATGACTCCCAACATTTTTACAGTGTTGCCATTTTGTTCACTGATAGTTCGTATTTAATAAAAATTACTACGCCAGAATAAATCATGAGATACCATGATCAAAACAAAACACTAACTGGTTCTCACTTAAGATAGACAGGCCCAGAGCAGATTACCAATTCTCCCCCGGGACGATTCCGCACCATAGCACCGTTTAACGGGTATCCAATACACCGAGTATAAAACTTAATAGAAGACGAAGATGATTATTACACTCTTGTTAACTTTAACTTTTATTTAGGCTTAGCAATGATGTTTATGTTTTATCATTGGTAATTAATTTAAAGCATCAGTTAGATTAATCCATCCAGATCCCTGTCGCCTCCAACAGGTATCTATGTAGATCTAAGGGGAAGGCCTATGTTCAGCAGTGGACGTCCTATGGCTGAGATGATGATGATGATGAACAGTTAGATATAAAGTGAAAAAATACCTATTATAAAAACTATTACTCAAATCGCAAAAGAACCTAGTACACAGCAATAAACCCCACAATATCTTTCAACAGAATTATGTTTTATACAGTCAAGACAAAAATATTTAATAATAAACAAAACTAGAAACAAATTCTTTCGTCTGGCACTACCAGCTACTAGTCTGGAACCAGACGTCGCAATTTCCTTTCACAGAACGTTCAGCAGCCGGAATTGCTTCCTTATCTCAAATCAATTTCTGAATTATACCCATGTCCTCTTCATGCCTTATATTTTCTAAAACAAGTATCAAGATTTCTCCTGTATGGAAACTACAGTTTTTAGCAACTAACTGAATTTCTATAACCAACCTTTCAGTTGATTTGGGATCAGAGATTGAATTTGAACATTAGCTCCATGTAAACTTTATTAACCTCAATATTTCATCTCAAAACCATGTATAGATAGGATGTAAAATGGCAGTAATACTATACACGATTATCAATCATGTTGCTTCATAAACCAGTGATTACAATAATTATTAATTCCAAATTGAATACCAATATCTATTCAGAGAGGGAGTCGTATCAAAATAGTAATTAAACTATGTATGTTAATATTATAACTTCGTAATTAGATTCAGAACTGGGATTGAGTAGAGTTAGCTTTTATGACAACGTTATAGAATTCCAATCGTTATAGAATTCCAATTCTGGAACTAACTATAGACTACATAATATGGTATTCGAAGGAGTACCTACAAGCACATTCATACTTACATAGTACAAAGGTACCTGATATTATGTTTAAGGTACCTATATCATAATACACGAAATGAAAAACAACCAACATAAACATAAACCTTCCATACCATCATCATTCGAATTAAATATTCAAAGAAAATAACGAACCGTAGAAATTTTGCCCTCCCCTACTTTCCCAGCGAATTGTTTTACTATGTATACCGGTCGGCAATAAAAAAGTATACGCAATAAGTGCTCCAGCTTTGTCGTTTATAGCGCAACTTTTTATTGGCGTCGTTTAAGACGTAATATAAAGTTGGTTAGATCGTAAATCAGGATTTTCTACCAACTGATGGATAGAAAGTAATGGGACCTAGGGGTTGCCTTGGGGAAGCTCATAATTGTTACTTGCATAAAGTTAATATTATGCTATACTTGAAATGAACTGTCTAAGTTATTAGAAAATGCATATACATATATGGATTTATTTTAAAAATATGCATCCCACAATAACTATGTAAAAAATAAATTCTATTCCAATATCACTAAATGCTTTGTTACATTGTATCAGACGCTTCACCAAGATCAAAAAAAGCCGATTTAAAACAGAGATATATCTCAAAATCAAATCTCATCCAAACGAGAACGCATCTCTTGCATTTTTATTGCGTCCACGATCACCAAACACATCACTGCACTCTGCATGCATGGAATGTTCTGATGTGGTCCCACTGCACCCATTGTTTACGTCACATCTCCACAACAAAACAAAAAAAAATGTCTGCCTCCTACAAAAACACTCTTACATTCATAGCAGGCAGGACCAACCAGCCATCTGTTTGGCCGACCATCACGTATATCGCACGTGCTCCCCCCTACTGCTTCAGGAAATGAATTAATTCGACCACCGAACTGATTTACACGGCCCTGAGATTCAAGGTTTGCCTTTTATTTGATTTTCCTTGTGAAGTGGCTTTTTTATTGTTTTGTTAGGCTTTTTTAAGTGGGTGTTCTATTGGGTTTGTTTTTGTGAATTCTCGCGAAAGGTTTCACAAATTGTGTTACATTACTTGCAGTACAATGCGTGCGTGTATTCACTTACTGTCGTTTTAATCGAACACCATATCCTATCATTTCTCAGCTTAGCTACTTAGCTTTTAAAAAATATTTTCTCACCCAATACATTTTCCATCTTTTTCCTAACAACAGTATCATTATCGTCTACACCAATAACTATTGCTTCGTATAATACAGATTTAACACCTAACCCACTTGGCACTTGTAACTAGCTCGGGATAGCAAAAAGCGGATTGCCACTTAGAGTGCTAATTAACTCGTGCAGTTCAAAGTGCCGTCAAGCGTCGAGTGCGTCTGGCCTTCACCCTCACGGGATTTGTTACGTTCAAGGTAAAACTAGCGATAGTAAAACTGGCTGGTAATCGTATGTGAATTTGAAATGCAGTTCAGTCGCAAGAGATTTGAGGATTGCATTGAAAGTTTGTGGGTGTTGGTCGTCATAATTATGAAAGTTTGTGGGTGTTGGTCATCATAATTATGAAGATTTTGTTCACTTACTACAGTCCTGGGTTTTGAGGATTATTTTTATGGATTGCATTATCAATCTGCTGTTTTGTTCAGGTCACTTAAGTGAAAAAATCCATATGACATTTTTTCTGATTCAATAAATTTTGTCAAGACTCAAAATAAAGAAATTCCACTTCCGTTTCTACAACGAGCTCATCCATAAAACAAACTCAACAACAAAGAGTCGAACACTTCACTTCACTGTCGTCAAAAATAAATATATTCCATCAGCTCCATACGAACCCTGTGCACCAGACACGGAGCTCGTCGCGTCGGTTTCAATTACAAACTCCATGCAGTAGTTATTTCGTAATTATCATGGAGAGAGCTCTGTGTAAAGCTTAATTTCACTCGGCTCCAACAGCCGTGTGTTCGCTGGTTGCTCTATTGTTAAATGTAATTAAACTCTATTTAAAACTAGTCATATTGCCCTGTCTATATTTTGGTTAAGTAGTTCAGTTTAGGTTTTGGGTGTAGACGAGAGATACGTAAAGGGAAATGTACTTATATATTTTGTTATTGATATCGCCTTGTACAAGCTCAAGATTTCTATCATTATCATTTTCTCCTCAAAAATACCTTTAATAACCTTAAATGCTTTTCAATACACGATCTATTAATTTACCTCACACTACATTATGTATATCAAGGAACTACATTGGTCGCATGGAAAGATCACCCATTAATTCCAGAATATTTACAAACACCACATCCTCACAAAAGCTTTTCACCCATTAATTATAAAATCCACCGGTAATTAATATAGGCAAACAACATTACACAACGTGACTAATTAATGTAGTAACACTCCGATTCAACCCAAATTCCACCATAATCGGCTCAAATGAAGCTCCACCATCATTCAGACATAATACTAATGCTACTTATTTATTGACGGTAATCCATTATGCCACAACCATGCTACAAGAACTCCCAAACACACTATTCTATTCCCAGTTACAGCTCCCACAACACTGGATAGATAAAATTCGCTAACCATTGTAAAAGGAGACTTCGAAACCTTAGATTTGCATGAGACGGGGGATCTTGATTAAACGGTTGCTACTTGAGCTTCAAATAAGGATCGTTCAAGTGGTCATGTCTTCGATATAGCTAGTATAAATTGGTCTCCTCCGCCTCCCTTAGGAAGTTAATTTAGTAAAGGGTTGATGGAGACTGTTTGGCGGATATGGGTCTTGTTATAATGGTTGGTGAGAAGAGCTCTCAAGTTGGGTGTGCCATGACCGCAACTTTGCTCGGCGTCTTAGCATTCTCTTCTCGTGTAACAATATTGGGTTATGTATCCCGTGTGTGATACATCCTTACATGAGATACGATCTTATGTTTATATTTACCATGGATTTTATCGCTCGCTATCAATCTTACTATAACGTGTTGGCTTTGGTCCAGTTTTCATAAAAGCTCCTTTGCTAAAGACATATTGTTACTTCCGCACAATAAACAGATTTGGCTCCAATATACTATTTCTGAATAAGGTCAAATTAGTAGCTAGTCATTCTGCGTCTTCAACAAATATTGTTCTTGAATGAAACATCTTCATCAAAACTACCTAACTATACTATTTTTTTTTTACTTTAATGCGGATTATCATCAGTCAAATAATTGTGGGGAGACACCCAACTCTCTTTCTTTAACTTGTCTCAATGCACTCATCTTTAAGAGCCCATACTCTTAGCAACTCGCCTACTTCGTTCCTGTCTCTAATTAACCCAACCTTATACACAAGAACTTTTACACGATCCAGGAAATAGTCCTAAAGATCCATTGTCTTCTAATGCTTTACTTGCTCACCCATCACTATATACAACGGTACGTTTCTCCCAAAAACACTCGATCCAAAGTACTCCGCCCTTTCCGTGTCTATGGACCCCTGAATTACGTACATTTAATGTCGTGGATGATCTGGTAGGGGCATTAAGCCGTCTTGGACTTAAGAGGGAATGCCTAAGAACCTGTGGTCATTAAATTGGCGGGGCATTGCGATTGGTGGTACTTTTTGGGTAGTGTGAGTGACGTTTGGCTGTTTGAAGTCCTTTGTTGAGATCTTTAGAAGTGGTTTTCTACTTTTCTTTTATGTTTGTTGCTAATTTGAGTAGATTTTTTTTTGCTTTATTTTTGCAATTAATTCTGCTTGGATAATATAAAAAACTCATTACAAATTTTTATGTGAAGATCTATTTTTGTGAACCATCGACAGACATATAATTCATAAAATCGCTTGACAATTTCAATACTTTTTACCGTGCAAATAAACACAGAAAAAATCCACCCATTTGAACCATTTCACTCATTGGAAACTACAAAAAATCCGAACAATTCAAATGAACTGAAATCACGCGCGAAAAAACAGAAACGAAAGAATTTAATTTCACATACATACGAGAATCCGTAGAATCATCATACACTCGAATTCACATTATTTACAATCCCATTCCAGGCCGGTACACTGGCGAGCAGAAAATTACCCCATTCACAACGTAATAGAATTAAAAAATATAAATAAATGAAGCACTTTATCGTGAGGCGAGGCGACTCAAATTGGGTTTTTTACCCTCACTTTAGAAATACATGTGTTGGTCGGAAACAATGTTGTAATCTAGTTGGACAAATTAAATCTTCAGCAGAAAACTGAACAGTTGCCTTCTTTGCATTTAAGACTTTATTCTACATGTCTTAAGGTTCATATTCCTGTGTAAGTGAACCGTGTGTGTTCAGTTTGACGGTGTGTCTTTTAAAAATAGATGGTAGTGAATTTATCTGTAGAGCTGGCTTTTTCATTTGGGTTCACGCTTGGCTGGACTTTCACTACGTTGATGCGGGTGTAAAATTGTATGCCTCAATATCGCTTGGAAACGCTAGTTCTTAAGAACCAACACTTCTATTAAATACATAGATGATAACATATTTTATTAAAAAAAATCATTTTCTATGCCCAATTAATGAAACCAATAATAAAATATTCACTGTATAATAGAAACAGTTAAGTACCAAAGTTTAGTTTCATTTATATAAACATCGTTAATTCTCTTTGCAAACAATAAAAAAAAAACATTTTTGTGCACAAAGCATATAAAAAAACATTCCTTCAGCATCTTGAGTGCTATAGCCAGTAGACACGACTGCCCGCTTATGTGGAAATTAGTGCAGAGGACTAAGTCCCTGCTTACTATTGTGTATTAATTATATTGTTTGTCTACCTAACTACTGTATGGATCTCAGTTATCTGAATAAATAAAATTTATTATTATTATTATAAATGTGTGTCTCTACCAGACCTCGGGACTATAGAGTCCCGGATTTTTGGGAGGCGAACGTGGGGCCGAAGCCAACACGCTGAAGCCCTTTTGAGACAACTTTAATGAAATTATTATTATTATTATTTGCAAGCGATCTAATTAGCAACAATGTAACTATTTTACGTTCAAGTATAATACCCTCTTGAAAGAGATTTCATTATGTAGCAACTCTTGTTACGATAATAATCGAGACTCAAGCACACGTGTATCGATATAATTGGAATTACACTCGATACCTAAGTGAGCTATTATGAGGATTTCCTTTGAAGTGTACGCTCTATACGCCTGGTATGAAATAATCAAAAAATAAGTAAGTCGAGTCATTCACAAATCATTATATATATTATTGTTATTTAACGTGAAGACTGTTATTTCTTATGAATGGTTTCAGTCTTGGAAAATAGGACTTAAATCATAAAAATATAAAATTTTATGAAAATCTTCACATTTATGAAAATTTTCTTCACAGAAACTGTTAGTAAATCTTTAATTAATAAATAAATCTTAAACACTTGTCGAACGACGGTTTACCTTTATTTACCTAAAGTTACTGAAATAAGTAATCTATTAAATAATACCTAAACCTACATACAGAAACAATATTTTAATAAGACACTCCATCTTCTACATTGGGGATACAAAATATTTCCCTGAAAATTGTTTCCTTGAAGCCATTGTCTTCGCTTTGCAGAATTTCATTCAAGGCAAAAAATATATCATTCATATCTTGGATTTTGAACTCTGTCTTTAAAGTCATAGGGTAGATTTTCGTATGGCAAAAGTTTGATCTTTAAATGAGGTTTTTTCTACGTAGTTTGGATACATCTTAAACATGAATATCTTTTGCAGTTATTTGGAGTTCTTTTGTCTTGGGAATGTTTTGTTGTGTTATAATAATTCCTTTCGATGTTTTGTAATGTGCTTTGCGAGACTTTTTGTACGGAGGTCTTTGGTCCTTATGAGAGGACTTATGTGAAGAAGGAAGCACTTTTGAAGAATTAATTTTGTTCTCAAACTCGTAAAGAAATTCCTTAGAAAAGAATATTAAATTAAATTCGCAAGACCTTGGAAACACGTTGGAGTGTTCATATAATTCGTAAAAAATCACAAACGCTTATATTTAACCTAAGAAAAACATACAAACATGCTATCACATATCTAAAACACTTCAAAACAATATTAAATCTCTATACCCTGTACACCCAACCCCGCGGCGCCATACCCCATAAGATACCATGACGGAAAAACTGACGATTTCGCGAAAAACACCGGCATGGGAGTCGAAACTCCATAAAACGCCATATCTGAGAAGTTTGACATGTTACAATATTATGGGTATTAGATAGCCATGATATGTATACTTTTCCCCTTAGGCAGTTTCTTGTTTTCCCTTGCTATGGAATTTTAATATGTTTTTTTTGTAATCTTTGCTTGCCTGAGGCTGTTTTGGGTATCATTATAAGATTAACAATGGATCCGAGTTTTTATGGTATATATATTTGGGTTGTTACTTCTTTTTCATTGTGTTAGTTAGCATTTTTTAGAAGTGCCTTTGAGAATAAGTTTAACTTTTTTGTATGGGTTTTATCACCCTAATAATAAAGAAAAATACCTGATATTTTCTGACAAATGCTATTGAGATAAATACTGAAGAGTTTAATGATTTGTTTGATTGAATGTGCTAATCTCAGAAAAAAGTTCCTTATTTATCGAGGCTGACTATAAGCTACTTTTTATCGCACAAAATGAAGTTGTTCTAAGGGCTCGAGTAAAACTACTGATATACTAAACTACTGAAATAATAAAATACTAAATAATAAAATATGTGTATTGTATAGCTAGTCTATACAATACACATATTTTATTATTTAGTAATAGATCTATATATATAAAAATGAAACCCGCATTCCGTTGTCATGACATAACATGAAAACGGCTTGACCGATTTGGCTGAAAATTAGTGAGGAGGTAACTTAGACCCGGGAGAAGGTTTTAGGATAGGAGTTTTTGTCACCATCCGGCTACGGGACACGGGTGAACTCGCGGGCGAAAGCTAGTACTTAATATTTGTCAAACCTAATAAATAAATTCTCTTGTTTCAGGTAAGCACCACCCATCATCCCTCAGAACCACACAACATATTGTAAGTCCTACAAAATACCATCGATACTAAAGACCAGTTTCCAATACATTGCGTGTTTACCATCGGCGTGTTTTATGCTCATTGCAGTTCGAGCGTCGATGTTCAGTCGTTTAGTCATTGGTTTTCCATTGAATATTTGGCTTTTGAATGTTAGAGGTCCAATTGGTCTTGTATCTGTACTATAATATCATATTTATTCTTCCAGGAGCCTTATAGTTAAATAGTTCGTTTTGAAAATAATTTGTTACTATGTTTCACCAACACTTAAAATACACATGCCAGATATCTATACTAATATTATAAAGCTGAAGAGTTTGTTTGTTTGACGCGCTAATCTCAGGAACTACTGGTCCGATTTGAAAATTTCTTTCAGTATTAGATAGTCCATTTATCGAGGAAGGCTATAGGCTACTTTTTATCCCGGTACGGGAAGTAGTTCCCACGGGATGCGGGTGAAACCGCTGGCAGAAGCTAGTCTAGATATATTTTTAGAAATACAACGTATGTAGTATCCAGCCGTAGGTTGTAAGTACTTGTGTTTTAAAACCAAACAAATTACGGTGAGAATTGCATCATTTAACTATGACTAGAACTGAATTATTTTTGGTTTCGCCAATGGGACGCAAGTATACGGCTGGTTATGGTTTGGTTATCATTATAGTTAAATGGTGCAACTCACCCTTAATGATTTAAAACCCCACAAGGCAAGAATTCTAAGCAATGAAAAATGAAATCATAGCTAACCCATCATTTTCTTATCACAATTCCACTCAGTTGACGCCGATGTCACCCGAACACTTCCGAAGTTTTCCGATCTCTCCCGAATGACTTTATTGTACGATTTTTTGTTTATGTGGTATAAAAGCTTCGTTTTTATTATCTAAGCTGAATTATTGCATCGCGATAAAACGTCTGTGGTAAATCTTAAGTAGTCCCTTCTGCTTTTATCGTTTGTTTTTGAAATAAATGATTAGATTATTATTGTTGATCTCAACTTTAAGAAGCTCGTAGTTAAGGAAGGGTCGGTTAAGCAACGCTTGACGCGGTTAGTTCGTGAATGGGAACACACAGTGATATAATAATGGTCAAACTTGATAAAACAGCTTAAGTTACTTAGGTACCTACATCGTTGTCCATGACACAAGTTATAAATGGCCACTAGAAAGACGCCATCACCAAGATTCTGTAACAACAAAAATTAAACGGGTCTAAAGTACCCCCGCACTTAACCGTCCCCGTAATATGGCGAAGACAGAGCTCCCCACAAGTCCCTACTTGCTATCTTTGTGAACAAGTCCAGTTTGGCCCATTAACCCTCTGCCTGCAGATAATGGCCCGATTGTCCCGGCTCGCTTCATACTAAATATATGGTGGGGCAACGTTTCACGGTTTTTGTTGGCATTTTGTTTCTTCAAACAATTTGGTGTATTTTTTCCGCAATTATCATGAAAAAACGTAATTTTACCACTTCTATTTCACCACCACCCTGAGGTAGACTGGCAGAGAACGCCTAAGGCGTTAAGTCCGCCGTTGTACAATGTGCATAAAGTATTTTAAATAAATAAATAAATAAAATAATTTTCACAGTTAAAAAAAAAACTTTTGGTATTCCATCACATACCACCAGTAGGTACTACTTATCTACTGAAACGCAACAGAATATTAACTAAGATAGATTACACAAAACACCACCCAACGACCAAAAAAAATCACAAACAACACAACATTTATCAACGTACACACTCACACACCAATTCCTCAACTCACACACATAAACTACAAACTCACACACCAATTTCTCAACTCACACAACACGTGTTCTCACACTCACGTGATGACTAGCCGAAATGCACGAATCACCTCGATCCATTACCTTGATGAGAGAAAGTATTTACGGCACAAACTTGCGCATTGCGACTTTCCTAATTACGTCTAAGTGTGGGTGAAAAATAGTGGCGGTCGTTAGACGGCTTTAAATGGTAGATGCTTTGTAGACTGTCTTTTGTTTTTCTTGTCCTTCTTTAGTCTTATTGTCTGAAGTATGTTTTTTGTTTTATAATGTAGGTAGTTATCTGATCCGATTCTTTTCTACATTTAAACTAAATATTTTTGTCTTTTTAATTACAATGCTTGTTTTTTAGTCAAACGTATTCAGAGAACTTGCTGTATGTCATTTCACATAATAGGTGTAACAATTATCAATTCTTTCAAAAATAACAGCGATGTGTAATTGCATAAGCATAATATCCAATCAAAATCAATTCGAATGTAACAACCGACCGTATCATATAAGTGATTGAATACGCTGCATTGGTCGCACGCACTATTTCCGGTCAGACCAATAGTACCAACCCTCACGCGCCATTCGTTTCCGGAAGACAATGGCCGGCCCACCCGTTCCGATCGCAGATTTCCCGTCACTTCCGTCCTATCGGGTGGAAATTCGAAATTCAATTTTAAACTTCGAAAATATATTTTTGAATTCAGAATGTCCTGGCCATTTTAATAACTGCCATTCATTTTAGGGTTATTTATTGAGTGTCATCAAAGGACGCCTGGAGTCTGTTGTTTTTCGAATTCAATATTATTTGTTGTTATAACAATACGGTATGATTAAATACAAAAAAAAATAAGAACACAACAGCGTTTAGAGGATGAAAGTGAACATAGATACATACGAGAGCACATCAACCTAGCTCAATCTGTCTAATTTCTTCAATAGATTTTTAACCTCATCACAATAGTGGTTTTCGTGAAAAAATGGTGTCAAATCAAATACCACTATTTATATTTGAAATACAGCAATCAGCAATCAATACAATAAAACAGAAACAGTATCAAAACTAGTCTAAAAAACTAAAAACGTATAGGAGCATTCGTTTAAAAATTCAAACGCAAGTTTCGAACGGCGAAGTTTTTTTCTTTGCGTCGCCGCAACCGTTCTGAAATGGAATCGTTGGAAATATTGACGATAAAGTGACACTCCATGTACTCAAAGCCAAAGTTTCCACTGCAAAAAGCCATTTTCTTATCCTTGAAACGGGTTTCAAGTTAAATATTTTCGATATTTTAATATTCTGTGTGCGTGTATGTTTGGAGAACAGTTTTTTTTTTGTAGGTAGTTTAATTCGAATTGGATTTTCAAGTGATACTTTGGAGAACAAAGTTATCCACTTAAAAGGATAACTAATTTTAAGGAGAATCAACCCCTAAACCTGAAAATAAAGTTAATAGGTACAGTTACTACGATAAAATATAAAAAACGACCCCGACCGCGTTATTTATTTATTTATTTATGCTTACCAAATAAGACACATACAGACAATCTTAAAAATAAAGGAAACACCAGTTAGTGTATGCTCACTTTATTTACTTTCAAAAAAATGGCACAGTGCGATGAAGCCCAATTTCATACAAATAATGCCAATAGAACGAAAAACTTCTGAAATAACAATAAAAATGTCAGCGTTATCGACCAAAAAGTTCGAGTTTCACAGAGAATTTTAAAAACCATGTTCGGAGTTCGGAGTTTGAACAATTAGCATTTTTTTGGATACTTTTATCGTGATAAATGTTTGTTTACTGTTTGTAAATAGGTCATGCCATTTGAAAAGCATAAAAACAATTGCTACGTTCAGCGGTTAGAAACACAATTTTTGAGCACAAGTCGCCTTATTCAATTACAATTATTTTCTTTATTTCTTATTTTTGCTATTATCTTATTTTTGCGTTTGTATTCGGCTAAGAATAACTAAAAACACAGAAGATAAATTCACTTAAGGTAAAACACAAGACGACAAAAATCCTTGACTCCTAAATTCGCAAGAAAGAGACACGTGACCTTTACACGACCTCCTTTTCCCTCCTTTTCACTATCTCGGCAAGTTTCCCGCGAAAATTTATGTGCATATCAAACGACTATTAAAAACTTGGCTAAGCTCCGAACTTGAAGAATCCAATTGATTCTTATCCATTCATGGATTTTTCAAATTCATTTGGCACTTGTAAGTATATGGAATTGGTACATTAACCTAAATATGAAGAAATAGGATTGTGTTTTGGATAAGCAATGATGCAGTACTTTGCTTGACCAATTGTTATCTCTGTATACTACTTCTATACTTATCATCATCATTATGTCAGGCATCAATATTTTCTATTGTATTACAGACATTCTAATAGAAATAAACAGGAGCCAATAAAAATAATCTTGATATTACGAAGCATATACCAATTAAGTAACATGTATTTCATTATCCATGTAATAAGTTGCAATACATATGCAAACTTGCCTTTGCTTCAGTCGAGAAAAAACTTTCTCAAGCAGTCTCCTTTTTCTTTAAGTCTTCTGTTTATAAGTTTCAACGAAGCACGAAGAAAAAAGTAAGAAATATTGCTCAGTTTCTTAAGAATTTTATGAGAAAAACTATTTATTATAACGCTTATGTAGCTTTAATATTTCAGATACACTACTAGGCCTTTTTATCAAAGACTCCATTTTGTTTCTCAATTGAAACTGACATATTCTGAATTTAAATTCGACTATCAAGCACGCCCCTAATTTCCCTCCATCTAAAACATACAAATTACAAACCATTAAAAAGGTCTCTTTTAAACACTTCAAATAAACCACTAAACACGCTTCGAACTTTCTAGAATTTTCCTAAAAAGAAACAAGCTAATAGAGACGATACGAACACCAGACAATCTGCAAACATTATCTGGAAGCCTGAACCGAGAGCTTTCAGTAAAGGTTTCGTCACAAAACTGTGGATACTGAACTTATTTTCAGTATCGCATGCTGATGTACCCGATAGCCTTAGGGTGTGTAGGGTGACCAGTATTTTGTAATGATAGGTTTATTTTAGGAGGGTGGGACAGGTTTGATTGGAATTTTCTGTGATTAATTCTCATGTGAGACATGGATTAAAAAAAAATGCATTTAAGTTTTAAACTTTTACTGTTATACAAATATTTTGATGATTGATTGATCTTTTTAATTACGTTTTATACCGGCTTTCATGCGAAGTTCAGTTGACATTATGTTATCCAACAGACCATTTTAACAGCTACATCTACTATATTAAATAACTTGTTAATTGTATATGTCCTACAATGCCATAATGCATTTAAAAGCTTCAAGATATAACCTGTACCTGATTAATACGTCCTTAACGTCAAGATGCAGCCTTTTTTAAAGTACTTTTCAAGACTGTCCACACTCATCCATATCGCCTGGTCTTCCCACTCGGAGGCAGATTCCCAACATTACTGCGGACTAAGATCTCGGGTTGCGCAACAATTTAAGTTGGATTCCGCCCTCGGAGCCCGGCCTTCATGGCTCTGAGCACTGATTATTCGGATAAGGCTCATACAGTGTAAAAGTATCTTATTCGACGTAGAGTGAGTTCTAGGATGTAAATATAAACATTGAAAATGTTTTCATTTAAGTTTTCTGTAGACCTTGCAATATGTACGTAGAAACTTTGATAAGATGGCATGATCTCATAGTATTTACTAGTGAACTGTAGCCTCCGCCATCTGTTAAACCCACGTCCCGAAGTAAGTACTCCGCATGGCCGGTTAAAGCTCTCCCCGATAAATAGGCTATCTAACGCAGATATACCTAAGTAATTTTTCAAATCGGTCCAGCAGTTCATGTTAATAAATCGTTCAAACAAATTCTACAACTTTTGATATTACTAACAATAGTCAATAATAAAGTCTAAATCGCGACATATCCAAACTACAGGATAATCAGTGGCGTATCACAAAGTTGGTCGGCGACGCTTAAGGCGACGCGACTGTACCGACTAAACGCAACGACTCGCTACTTATTAGTTTGTTTCTTAACTCCCATCTTAGTCGCTGCGATTTGTGGCTGAATTTAACTGTAAACTGAAAGAGTTGGTTGTGTGAGCGAAAGAAATGTAAATGTTGAATTTTTTGTGCTCTGTACTGATTGAATATAATACAACATAGAACATAATGTCAGCTGAATTAATAGTGTCACCATCAAAAAGTTCTTAAATTACTTACATAATATAAAAACATAACACGCCATCTGTCACATTCGTTCGACGATTCTGTATTACAATTTATTGTAAAGCATAAGCACGACCTCGATGGCGCAATGGTCGCCATGCCGGACTGCCGATCCTGAGGTCCCGGGTTCGATTCTCGGTTCGGTCGACATTTGTGTGATGAGCATGTTTGTTGGCCGTGGTCTGGGTGTTATAATATGTATTTATAAATATGTATATATGTAGCTATATGTAGTTTATCAGTTGTGTTAGCACCCATAACACAAGTTAATTAATAACTTACCATGGGGCTAACCGACCGTGTGTGAAAAATGTCCCGGCATTATGTCCCGGCATTATTATATATTTTTATCCATAACAATTTTTTTATTTTCAAATCACAGCAAAATCTGAAAACAAAATAAATCTCAAACAAAAACAGGTTTGAACTTTTCCTTCCTAATTTAATCAGCAAATAGAGAGCTGTCCAATAAATCTTGTGAGTCAGGCTTCCACTAACAAAAGGACATAACTCATTTGTGCTGAAAAACATCCTGAAACTGGGTGCTGACCTAGAAACTTACAATGTACCTACCGGGTGGAAGTTCCTTATCTATAGCTGTGGGGCAAAGTAGGAGAGTGCTGAAAATTTTGTAGATAGAGAATATAATAATAAAAAAAGAAATATCTTTGTACTAGAAGATTACATAAATAATTTAAAAATTCTACACATCACTTTTCAAATTATACCATAACTCGCTCTTGCCTCTTTCAGTAAAAACTACCGAACCTAAATTTAAACATTTATTACAAAGAAAACGCATAGACTATTTTCTTATTTTAATTAATTAATCAAACACAAGTATTTGATTTTGAAAGAAACTTGCTAAAAAATACCGTTAAAAGTAAATACAACAATACTAAACTGTGTTATATTTACAAACTAGCTTCTGCCCGCGACTTCGTACGCGGATCCTGTCCCGTATGCCAGCGACTACGGGGTCAGCAAAATCAAAGATCTGAATCGTCTGATATGTTGACTTGAAAACAACGGAATACGCAGAGCCATTAGAAATGTTCTATAATTTAATTTTTGTGCGGCAAAAGCACAGCAGACTAAATAAAACGCTGAGAACTGAACCGCAAAAGACGTGACCATAGGGATAAAAGTAGTGATTCTAATTAGTCCGCATTTAAGTTGTGTGTGGCAAAAATATTACACACGTATTATTACGTTAAAAAACATTAAATGTTACTGAGATGACAAAGTCGTGATGACTTAGTGGAAGTCGTGGTGGTTTAGTGGGTAGAGAACCAATCTCTCAAGTATGAGCGTACGTCCTGCCAATGCAACTTTTCTAAGTTCGTATGTACTTTCTACGTATATTTTGGATACCAATGACCGTTATTTGGAGGGGATGTTAAAATGTAGGTTCCGGCTGTCATTGAACATTCTTGGCAGTCAGATGCCAGTAAGTCTGACCAGTTTTACCAAGGGGTGTTGGGTTGAGCGGGTAACCGGGTTGTGGAGGTCAGATAGGCAGTCGCTCCTTGTAAAACACTGGTACTCAGTTGCATCGTGACTGGAAGTCGACTCTACACATAATTGGGACAAAGGCTCTTGAGATATTAACGACAATAATAATGAGATATAAGCACCGCAGGACATCTGAGGCTGATGACGGGGAGTAGCGACCCCGCGGGGCTATATATACTGAGTTCTCCAGGGAGAGTATACTGTCCCCCATCTCCGGCCGGTCGGAGTGAACCATGACGGGGGTAGGTCTCACGCCTCTGGCTTGGTTTGGCCGTCCAGAGTGGAGTCGCTAGAGCAGGGTTAGTAGCTCTGCTCGGATGATAGGTGCCTCGTGGTAAGTGACCCACAGGGAGAGCGTAATCTGCGTTTAAAATCCGCCGAGGTATCCTCACACTTCAGCCGCTCATGTCCCTGTTGCCCTCTTGTTGCTATTCAGTGACTGATTCCCGGGGGCCCAGTAAGTGAGCTGGCGAGTCTCCACCTGCCATTTTTACCATTTCACCATTTTTACATGTACCTATCTAATACATTGTCATCGGCAGGTGCCATAGTTCCCGTAGTTTCCCCATTCCTAGTCCATTAGCATCCCATCACAATAGCCCAAGTAGTTTTCATCGACAGTTAGCAATGGTATAGCACAGAACCGGGGATTGTCTTTTTTTAACGACGTCCACCGGGGATTGTCCTTGGGTTCATTTCTATAGTGTATAAAGGGGTAATCGTTGGTTTTGTGTCACAATTTCATTAAAGTTGTCTCAAAAGGGCTTCAGCGTGTTGGCTTCGGCCCCACGTTTGCCTCCCAAAAATTCGGAACTCTGTAGTCCCGAGGTCTGAAAGAGACATACAAAATAATAATGAGATATAACGCAACAAATTCGGAGAGTGGGGGCTCTTGCCGCCACGTCTAGGTATGTAAAATTTGTACTAAGCAGTGACTTAACACAAAATTCAAGCGTGTTATATCTTCGCTATTATTTGTTTGTGAGAAGGAGAAAAGAAAAAATACGTGTCCATTATTTCAGGGTTATCTAAAAGACGGACTAATTACTTTTTTGATTCACCATACCTATTTCATAACATTCATTTCTATACATTTCAAGTGTAGTATTGCTCTTGAAGTTCCACATCAGGTGTTCCAGATCTTCGATGTTTATACGTCAATAGAGAGTGCTTATCAGATTGAACCACTTTTGCTAAAACGTCACACCTCTATATGCTATAGTCTAGCTGGGCTCCTGGGGTTCCACATCAGGTGTTTTACATCTTCAATTTTTATAAGTCAACAGAGAGTGCTTATCAGATTGAACAACTTTTGCTAAAACGTCACACCTCTATATGCTATAGTCTAGCTGGGCTCCTGGAGTTCTACATCAGGTGTTTTAGATCTTCAATTTGTATAAGTCAATAGAAAGTGCTAATCAAATTGAACAACTTTTGCTAAAACGTCATACCTGTATATGGTACAGAGAAGCTGGGCTCTTGGGGTTCCACATCAGGTATTCCAGATCTTAAAATTTATTATCTCAGCTGAAAATGCTCATCACATGAAACAATTTTTGCCATGGCACCATTTTTGTATCTCTTATAGTTTTGTTGGTCTGTTGGTGTTCTGCATCAGGTCTTCAAGTTTCGAAGATAAATTATAGCCTATATGTTGACCAGGCTTAATACTGATACAACAAAGAAAAAATCATTGAAATCCGTTCAGTAGTTCGGAAGATTAGCGTGTACAAACAAACAGACATACAGACATACAGACATACAGACATACAGACATACAGACAAACAGACAGAAATTTTTTTTTGGATTTGTGCTCCATTACTCTTTCTAAACCCCACCCAATTATTATTTTTTTAATATATTCAATGTACAGACACAGTTTTTTTACAGATTTATTATATGTATAGATATTTTAAACAGGTCAGTAAAAACCCTCAACAATTAGCCAATTGCGATTGTTCATGAATTCACCCTAATTCCTCCCAGTAGAAAAATACATTTTATTTATTTGTCCCTATGAACTAGTAATCCACTTATTTTACTTAACAATGGCGGCTGTCCTAATATTTGTTTTTTGGATGGAACTGTAAAGTTAATTATTGTGACACGGATTATCGGCGTTTGACACGGAAACCCCTAAGGACATGTTATTTTAGAAGCCTACTTTTTTTGTAAATGTGATTATTGTTTAAGGTTCTATTCTGATAAATAAATACCTAATCAAACGATTATGAGAAGGTAAATATAGTATATAGTTTGGATAAGATCAATGACAAGGACGAAGATAAATAGAGCTACGTAGTATAGATAAGACCAGTGTCAATAGTGTCATTTTTATGTGACCCAAGCACAGCCAATTTATGCTATATTTTTGAGACTAACTTTCGAAAGGCATCCTTTAACTTTTTATGAAAACTATACCTGAAAAAGTCAGCCAGCCTTCACTATCTGACCTACATAGGACAAAGCGCAATGACCTTTCGTTCCCAGTTTTCGGGCAAGCATTATTTTAAGGCACGGCCCGAATTCCCACGTCACAAACACGCAACTTTAAGTTATAACGCCATAAAAATAAAGTCCAAATTAGATTGCGTGTTCAAAAATTTAATTTACGAATTTATCTAACGGAATCATACACGTATAGTGTTGCCAAGTAAATTAGTTGGACGACCACGTGTCGTTTAGATATATTTTTATGGCAACATTGTCGTAAACATTTGATGAATTAATTGCAATGTTTGTTTTGACATGTCGTTTTTTTTTTAATTAGTGTGAATGTGGTAACAATTAGGTCAATACATGTGGAATTTTATGACAGACATTAAGTTGATTATAGAGGGTGTTTCCTTGAATTACTTTCCTTGTTAACAGAATGAGAAGAAAGGAAAAAGTCGTGTAAGTGTTAATTACTTTTCCCTTTTTCTTGTAGCTAATCGGCGTAAATCTGTCTTTTATGAAATGGCTCTTTGAATTTTCGAAAACAAACAAAAGCTTTTAAGATGTTTTATTTGTTTGTTTTAATCAAGTTGTTAATAAGTATAATGAAATACTGGGATTTGCGATCGTTCTTATTCCAGTTTTATGTTATAAAATAATTTTGTATTCTCGTAAAACTTTTTTCGTACAAAAAGCAAAAATCATAAACAAAGCACTGCGACTAAAAAGTCGTCGTTAAGTGAATATAAGTCGCGTTTAGTCGTATCTAATGAGATCGAGCAGAATTAGACGTCGTCAGCGTCTCACATAAATTGTCACCATTGCGACTTCCAGTACGGAATGGGGATGTCCAGGGCTGGGCTTTGTGTGAAAAAAAAATAATTGAAAATAGTACGAGTACGAGAGATTTACAGACTGACAATTCCAATTAAATAATATTTTGTCTAGCGCCAAAGCTACAATGCTCAAGAAAATGCATCTACTTTAATCAATGAAACATCACTTATATAAAACCTTAATACTATGTTACTGCATAAGTTAAAGGGTCTTCATATTTTTTGAAGTGGTATAATATTATGACATTGGTTCAATACAAACACGAATAAAATACACACTTACATACAACTTAGTTACCTGCATAAATTATCCACTGTAAAACTTAGCTACCTATCCAACATAAGTATCTACATACAACCTTGTTTTGTAATCAACTCCTTCGACCCCGTTAACAAAAGACCGTCTCAAAATTTCCATCATTAAAAAACTTCTTAAAAGAATAATCCCAACTCTTGGCAGCCCTACAAAGAGACAAAGGGTCCAGTAAAAAGTCTTTGGGGAAGTCGCAACGACCTATAAGGGACTTTCGATACTTTAGCCGACTTTTTTTGATTGCTAACGTCTTGGCTTCGAAGGAAAATCGGTTTCTATTCGCACAGTTAGCTGAGCGCCTCGAATTTATGGGTGTTTTTTATTTTATATACATGGTATTGATTTGGTAAAATAATGTGGATATTTTTGTATTTTTTACTACGTAGATTTCGCCCCTTCAACATACTGCCCATCATCGTAGAATATTTACAATTAATTAGCAGTCGAGTTTCTATAAACATTTGTTCAAAGAGTTTTATAGAAACACGTTCATATAATTTCACACGGACACCTTTGATTTCTCCCAAAATATTAATTACAACCATCTCAAAACCACAACATCTTTCTCAAAAGAGCCAATTCAATAGCACCATAGACCTGCAGATATATAGATAGGTACAACTCAAAGACAATACGAGGAAACAAAGATATCTTCAAACAATACTGAAATTGGGCTTCCATTAACATTCCGAATCTGCGAGCACCGATTGAAACAAAAAACATTCCTGCAGATGAATATTCAAAGCTATGGAAATGATTTATCATGTTAAACAAACCAATGGGTTTATGCTCCTCCCATTTTGTTTATTGTCCGAACCGTGATGTGTTTCAATAAATTATTTGGCTACCATTAAAATTTGTAAAGCATTCGTGATCTGTGAAAATTGTGTAAATTCATTTCGGTTTACGCACGCACTGATTCATAATTTTCTAGTGAATAACGCAAACGTTAATTATGTTTGGAAACTCATTATACTCGATTTCATATTACAATCCAAAAATTTGATTAACAACTTCAGGTAACCAAGAATTTGCACCAAATACTCTGCATTTGAACAACCTGTGATCTAAAAATATGTCCAACAAAACATCACAGCAGTCGTCAAAGAAAATCTAATACTACCTACTTCCTCAAAAGCTACAGAAAAACTCCAAAAATACTGTTGAATCCAGTTCTAGATCCAGTATCTCATAAAGCGAGATACATCCCCTCATCCTCAGCCACATTTAAATCAGTCGGCAGTAAGCTTCGGCCAAATCCTGGCGTGACCTAGTTCTGGGAGACTAGCGCCGGGGAAGTAAAGCGAGGTCCTACTGATAGCGAAGAGATAAGCCTTTGCGATGAGAAGCGGATAGGCGTAGAAGCGTTTTTGTATCGAGCAAAAGGTCCCTTGAATATATAATTTTCTATTAGGAAACTTAAAAATACAGTTAATAACCATAATCATGTAAATATGTGGATAAGGTAGAATATGTAGAATATATGTGTATAAATAGGATATATTATTTACTTATGTGAAAATCTATACTAATATTATAAAGCTGAAGAGTTTGTTTGTTTGTTTGAACGCGCTAATCTCAGGAACTACTGGTCCGATTTGAAGATTTGAAAATTTCTTTCAGTGTTAGATAGCCCATTTATCGAGGAAGGCTATAGGCTACTTTTTATCCCGGTACGGGAAGTAGTTTCCACGGGATGCGGGTGAAACCGCTGGCAGAAGCTAGTAATAAATAAAAATTAAACCATAATCATGTACTTTTATTAGATAATATCATACGAATTGTAGTTGGCGTTGTATTTTCCAGTTCTTTGGTTGAGATTGGAAATTAATGTCCTATTTTCCGTATTCATTCTTTATTAAGTTAAACCACGACATGCTTCAGATTGTGTCATAGCTTGCAACCACGGCATACATCAAGTTGATACGACATACCTTGTACTCTTAGAAAATACATCATTCAATCAAAGCTAACGTCTTATGACGCAACTGCAATCGCAATATCAGCGAATCGCTAATCGCTACCATTAGGACCTCCAAAATCTTACTCCAGTTACGCAATACCTACCCAACTGTAAAAAAAATAATAATAACACTTTGCATAAGCATTTTTTCGTCGCTCCACTTCAAAAGGAGTCGTTTTACATTCAAATGCTCTGAAGTAGACCAACAATTGTGCGAAAAATAGGTTAAGTGGGTACATGCATTGTGCCTGAATCTTTTTAGTGCATTGCGAGATTATTTTGTGATGTGTATGTGTGTGTATGTGTTTGGATGGAGTCATTTGCGCTGCGCTTAATGGACGTACGTTCTTTTGTTAAATATTTTGAAATGGAATCTAAAAGAAACAGTTTTAAGTGTTTTAAAAGTTAAGGGCAATAAAGTTACAAAACGAGTTAGCATGTTACTAAAACACTGTTGCATAATGAAAAAAATTGAAATTAATAATTCTCCAATTGATTTGTATTTTGTTTGTAATTGGGATAGAAAAAAACAACAAACTATTTTATTATATTTTATTAAATTAAGCTAGTTTTACTTTTATTTATCTATATTTTGTGATCTTTAAGGAGACCAGTCAACCCAATCGTAACTCCATAGACCTTCAATCAAAAACAAAAATAAAGCTCACTCTGAAACAGAGCGCATATAAACAAAGATTCACTTTCACTAGATGAGCAATATCATGAATAAACATAACAAGCTATGGCGGAAGGTCGCTGGCGCCTCGCTCTGATTTACTGGCGTTCCGCTGGCTTTTAGAGCCGTGGTTTTAAGGGATAGGCGGTAGCGAGAGCGGTCTCAAAATATTTTTATTTAACATTTTATGTAGGTAAATACAAAGCCAATTGATTTCCTTGTCGATCTTTTTGAAGTAGTTTTTCTTTCTTACATTATCTTAAACACTTTTTCTTCTTTCCTGGTCTTTCAATGATTTTGTCACCTTCTTGGGAAATCTTTCTTTCTCCCGTAGAAAGTTAAATTTTACAGTACAATTTTGAAACGTTGTATTCTGACGCTTTGCGTTGCCTGCTCCCAAAGTACCTAGTGCAAATAGAAGAGGTAACGTTGTGCAAATAAAAAGAAGTACGAAGAAGAAACAAGTGGCTTTTAAAAACATAATTTAAATATTTGTGATCGTAGCAAGATAATTAATTGAAAAAAAATTGAATAAAGCAAACTTATCCAAATCCAAGCAAGGGAGATTCCTCCTCGCTTCCTCTTGTAACTTGACTCACTTAAATCTGTGTACATAAAACTGAGCTGGTATGAGTAGACACAATTCGTTCTGTGCTCATTGTGCAAACGGCGATGTTAGGCTGCTCACATACGACAATACACTACTACACTACATACGTACGTTTACGTACATCCGCACTTGTGCAGCCTTCCTTATTGTCGGGTGTACTTGAATACATTTGTTTTATTTGGCAATTTATTGTACTGCATATAGAGTATAGATGTTATTTTGTTTATTTGTTAAAGGTCCCTTTTAGTTTAGTAGTCGATAAAATAGTTTACTTAAAAGGCGCAGTTTCTTTTGCAGTAAAAACAGCCAAAAAGTGAGAAAACTAACTAACCTTGTTTGTAGTTTTCGTAGATTAGAAAATATATACAGATGTAGAATTTCTATATTCAGTCATTATTCTATCAAAATCAAATCAGTTAAAATTAAATTCGAATTCGTTCAAGTCTACTCCAGCAAAATTCATTAGAAATAAAATAAGATAAAAACCTCAAACTTTAACATCTACATTATTCAGTTACTCTCGTTGCTGTCTGCGCATTCGAACCACCGTCTAATTGAATCACGCCGTCTTATAAAATATTCATGCGATATGATAATCCGTCTAGCCTGAGCCCCTGCCCATCGTATTATGGTGACGGATTCATAGTTTAGGCAAATTGTGAAGTTTAGTGTATATGAGCAATAATGCACGGAAGGGGTGAGGGATGAATGCTTTGCATATTGGGGAAAGCAATTGATTTCAATGAACGAGTAATTTGATTTGCAATTGAAGTTCGAGTGTTGACTGATTAGTTTTGAGTGGTAGTGAATCCCTGTTTTATGTCTATTTATGTTCATTGCATGATAATATATGTGAAAGATAGCATGGTTTTTTTTTTTATTGCTACAAAAATACTTTTCTTAAGACTAAAAATAATGCAGATCAAAGAAAGCAACATTAAAAACAATTCCTCTCACATTTCTTAACACAATACACAAATATGAGACTAAGTAGCTTACCCTCTTAAAAAAGTTAAAAATGGAACCCCCAAGTCAAAGACAAGAAAAAAAAATATACAACCTACAGAAAAAAGTACGTAACACCGCACAGGCGCTTCCAAATTCGTTATCCTTCAATTTCTTCCTCATAAAACGTAATCTTGTTACAAAAAAACTTATTTCATAAAGACGAAGGGAAACTGGGGTAGAAATTAAAAGAAAGCAGCTGAAATTTCAGTGAGGACGAACAAAAAATATATATTAATGCTCTTTGTCGTAATGGAGAGCACGATTGTAACTGCTTTTGTAGGTTTAACAATTATTACTTGCTCTAAGCCTTGAAGGGAGTTTCCAGTTTCGTCGTTAAAACTTTTTTTTATTCTCATGCTATGCCAGTATTCTGGGGGATTTTTCTTTGTGTAAAAACTTATAGGTTGTTTGTATGTCAAAAGCAATGTAAGTATTGTTCCGTTTATCGTTGAATATTTTTCGGGGATAAAACGTTGTTTGTTGATTGACCAATTTACTTATATTGGGTCAACTGTAATAGAATTATTTATTGATGAACTCATCGGTTATTTACTCAAAAACAAGGCGTGTTTACTGAATAATATTTACGTTATTTGTTTGCTTGTTAAAATTATTCCGTGAAACTGTAATTGCTGTTGAATGTAAACGTATCAAATTAAATTTAAATTAATAATAGTTAAATATTGATTAAGTTATGTTTACATCTTAAAACATGTAATGTAGTCATTATCGAAAATATTTGCTTATGTTTAAAATATAGCTCAATTTCCAATTTATAAAATGTCAACACAAAAAAAAACATTTTTCTCATATTTTTGCAGTCAATGATTAAACGTCAAAACCAAGCACACATTGAGGCACCAACAAAGTATCGAAATGAGATCAAAAAAGCAAATACTACCCCCAACAGCGAAAGAAAATTTAATAACACCAAGACGCAACATCGTAATCGAATCTCAAGATCTTGTTTGAGAAAATTAAAAAAATATCGCTCGACGACGCCGCGACGGCCGAACGTCATCTCAATTTTTATCTTAATCTGTATTATGAAGAAGCTGGCTTTAATAAAATTTTCGCCGACCATATAAAAGAGAGTCGAAATTACTTTGAAACGTATCTTCTGAAGAATGGGGATGAAAATGAATATGTTTGCCTGAAATTTTATTAAAATTAATTTTTGGTGCGCTTTTTTAGAACTTTCTCGGGTAGACAAGATATGTTTAATTAAATTACCTACAACAAGAAAATTGATAAGTTAACTTACATAATACAATTTTGTAACTAAGGTATTCTTACCCATGCGTACATTAGCAGCCCAAAATGCTACTTAACCTTACACATAGCGATCACTTAGCAAATTATTTCTCTTAGCATTATGAATTTCTTTTTCAAATACTTATCGTTTTCATAATGCCAACTGTAGCTATTTAAAATAAATACAAGATCCATTTACAAGAGCAGAATAGAAGTTCCAAGAGACGCGTAAAGCAAATATAAATTAAAACGATTTCAATAATTAATTGGTCCTAAGCAAACCTTGCCGACGCTTCCAAAGGGTACATTTGCACTTAAACTTGTATGTTGGACTGTTTGTGGAATTCTCGTTAATGACGTCGTATTGGATACTGTCGCAGTACCACGCTGTATTAAATTGTTGGCGAGAATGGTTCTCGGTATCGTTGGCTGTGTGTATTTCAGTCAAAAAATTGAGAAAGTCATATTAATTCTATCAGAAAATAATATATCTTGTTTACTTATATCTAGTAGTAGAATTTTTAAAAATAAAATATTCCATAAAAACTTTCTTCCAAATATCAAAACCTTGTAATAAAAGACATCGCAAAACCAGCCTTCACATCACCATTCAAAATCAAAATTTCTCAACCCAAATCCTCATATTTAATCAAACTCCACCAGTATCAACTGCAACCACATTACCACGAATCCCACTCGTCCGTAGGTGTTTTTCCCCGGTCGGACGCTTCCCAGTTTGCTTTGAGAGGTCTCGCAGGATATTACTAGCCTCCAGCCATACGATGGACGAGAGTCTAGCTGAAATGACGTACAAAGATAATAGATAATACCCGCTGTTATTTCTGAAAGTAGCCCGAGCTGTTGTTTCTGGTATGTGCTTTAAGCGGGTATGAAATTTATCGATGAGGAGTTTATATATAATAAAATGTGGAAATTTTTGTATGAAACTTTCATGAACATGTAGGAACATTTTTAACAATTTTTTGATCATGCATGAAGCAAACATTTATATGTGCAGTTGGAAATATTGACTGCAAAACAAACTTCAGTTTAATTTGTAGTATTTTCAGTTTAATTAAAATGTACCGTTACACAACGCATTCAAATTACTTACCTCAATATTTACCTGCACCAACATTTATTTAATTTACCTACTCATATACTCACTGCATCATTATTAATATCTGAATACATATATGTATAGTAGCTAGTAATCAATAGCCATTTCCAAAATAAAGTATCACTCCTATAAAAACATTCCTTTGAAACAAAAGACTAATCAATCAAATTCCAAATTCAAACCCCTCCTCCCCTCAACTTTAAACCGTCCATCACACACACATTTCAAAAAACGAACTCCGAAACAACCGTTTACATTGATAGCCAATCAAAACGGGCGCACATACCCATAAAATCAGAGACAAATAAAAGGCAGAGGTCTGTATCAAAGAGTCCTGTGCACACAACTTGGGCACCATTTAATTGGGTACGAATGTCTGTTTGTCTGTGCCCGGATTATTATCGTTCCGTGTTTGCTACGGAGTTCCGGTTCCGATTTGGTCTTGTAAAAGGTTGGGTCGTTATATTTGGATGTTTGGTCTGTTTGGAAGTATGGGGTGAAGGATTGGTGAAGTTCTATGTAGTGTATATGTGTATCTGATTTATAACCAAGGGTACACTGCATTCTTTGAAATCTATAATTAATATTACCGATTTATTATAAAACATTCCAACGTATAGTAATAAGTATGTGTGATATATTCGCTCATAAAAATGTAATGGCGTCGCATTCCAGATATTTTCCGAGCGCTCTTTACGTAATGTTGTTCGTATCATAGTTCTGTCTGTTCGACTAAAAACAATAACAGTTATGTATGACCGAATAGTACTTTTATTATTGAGTAGCTTTACAAACAAACAAAAAGATCCTTTCAAAAGATTCCTTTTAGTAAACTTTTGCCTATAGATACATAAAAATCCAGAATCGTAAATTGTTAATATCACCAAATAACTACTATTTGACACATTCATATTTATCTACTAATCGCAAAAAAGTCTCAACATAGCTCTATATTACATTATTTTCACAAAAAAAAAAACGATAGATAACCACAAAAGCGGCGTACATTTAGTATCTCCGTAAGTAGTTTATCCAACAAACATTATTCTTGCGAGCTTAGCGTTATTTATACGGAACCCAGATATGTGCCCTGTTATTTTGCCAGGCAGTGTACTGATGCCAAAGGATTTCCTTGTTTAGGTAAAAGTTGGCCTGAGTTGTAGGGAAGGCAGTGTAACCTACATTTTGCGAAATAGGGAAACTAGGCTACTGTTTTGGTAATCTGATTCATCTTGTGTAAGAAGGTTATGACCTAACTTGGGGAAAGTATTTTAGTAAGTGAACCTTTTCTTATGCATGACTGTTTTTCCGTCCTAGTTTCATTCAACTATCTAACACACCCGAGACTGCATCATCAGCTTTTTTATCGTCCCACTGCTGGACACAGTCCTTCTCTCAGATGTAGAAAGATTGAGCGTCCATCACCACGCTTGCTCACTGCGGGTTGGTGATTTCAGACATTAAAGTCAAGGTTTCCTCGAGATGCCCTTGGACTACACATTTCAAATATTCAAATTCCCAAATACTTTACGGAAAAAACTCTTATTTCTGTATTAAATCGGAGAAAAGTAAACACACTTAGCAAAGTACTCAAAAATAGAAATCAAAAAAATAAAATCCAATCTCATAATATTCAATTCAAATTAGCTTTTGAAACGTCCGAAAGGAGAGCGAAGGCCTCTTAGTCGTTTTGTAAAGACCCCCTGTGAGGCCTCCTGTCCCTACCGGACCCCTAAATACAAATATGAGTATAATTACCCCTCTAATGTGATATTACGCTTAAGGGAGCATCGTTGCTATAGAAACGGCATTCTGAATCAGGACGCATGAAATTAAATTGCCTGTCTTTAAGATAGCTAAGAGTTTGCTGCCAACTTTTTGTTAGTGTGACGTAAAGTTTGTGAAGGTTGAATGGAAATGGATGTTGCTTTTTGATCTGAAGATATTTGGGAAGTTGTAGATAAAGGTACTGAAAAAGCAGGTTTTGCGTTTCTAAGGTTACTTTACAAACAGGCCTGAATTGGAATATTTGGTAAAAAACTCAAAGGCATGGCTTTGAATATATATTTGATTAAATATTACTCCGTTCCATTTAATAATTTACCTCCTAAATTAATTCATTTAAATTCTTCTTTTCAATACCTGGTTTCATTATTTTGATTGATTGTTGATCTGACAACCTCTATGGGAGCTATTCCAAAGGTATATTTTCCTTTTTTTGTATTTTATTTTTGTAAATATGTATTAAGATTAGGTAGGATATATAAAATATGTATGTATAAATATTATTATGTAAGTAAAGTATACATACCTAAAATATTTTTTTATCATTTTGATTTCAAAAATTCCAAAGGAACATCCCTCATTACCGCAGCTAGATAAAAAAACCTCCTCACTAAATAATGACAGTCACGTAGCTCGATTTAGTCGCACATTAGTCAAGCGAGCACGGAAGGGTTATAATTGTGACGGACGCCGAGAAGGGTTGATAATCACATTCTAAACGTCATTGTATTCATTTTTGTACGCTTTTTTTATTAGAGAATGATTTTATTAACTAACTTTTAATCGAATAATTAATAAGAGGTAATTTGTTACGGATGATATTGTAATAGTAAGTATAGTAAGGATATTATCTATAGTCGCTATTTTGACTGGTAAAAAATAGTAATTTATAAGGTTTTCGCGTTCCGTAGACGTAGAAACTTTCATTTTAAATAAATGATCTGTTTGCACTTTATTATCTACATAACTTACAGTATTTCAAACTAGCTTAAACTCGCGGTTCCATCTGATTCCCGAGGGAACTACTTCTCAGATAGAAATAGTCCATGTGTTATCCTCATCATGATCATCATCAGCCTATCGCAGTCCACTGCTGGACATAGGCCTCTCCAAGTGCACGCCACTGAGATCGATTTTCGCCTTCTCGCATCCAGCTCCTGCTAGCCGTCTTGCGCAAGTCATCACTCCACCGTGCGTGAGGACGTCCTACACTACGTTTGCCGAGGCGTGGTCTCCACTCTAGAACTCGTTTACCCCAACGGTTATCAGTTCTTCGGCTATTATGTTATCCTTATCTATAAAAAAAAATAAATGTGATATCTAGCCTAAAAATACCCATCTATTTCCATACCTAAAAACAAAAACTTATTTTCCAAATTCCCCTAAAATATTAAAATGCGTTATAAAATTCAATACAGGCCAACTTTTCGACGGCCGACATAGTTGCGTATCTCCCTAAACTTGGAGTTTAGCAAACAGATCATGAATATTGATGGCTGCTTAAATAAGCTGATAATCTCTGGAGACATACTCTGGATCAAGTTATAAACTTAATTTTTTGACGAAATGTAAGAGAGATGGACTTATGCTTGTTTATTTTAGATACAGTAAAAGATTTATCAAAATATCTTGGCTGGTCATCTATACTAATATTATAAAGAGGAAAACTTTGTTTGTTTGTTTGTTTGGTTGTAATGGATAAACTAAAAAACTACTGGACCGATTATATATATTCTTTCTCCATTAGAAAGCTATATTATCTGCGAGTAACATAGGCTATATTTTATCCCGGTGCGGGCAGTAGTAGCTCCCACGGGACGCGGGTGAAACCGCAGGAAAACGGCTAGTCAGTTATAAAAATAAATATTTAACTTTAAGATATTTGAATGAAGAAGTGGAGTATGAATAGTTTCCTTCTTTTTTCCTTAAACTTCTTTGTTTGGTTACCGTTATCATTTTTGAAAGGAACTCAAACACGGCTCATATTCAAGTGTACGCAAAGTAAAATTACCTACAAAGTAAGATCGAATCATCGGCAAAAGGAAAAAAAATCCTATGTCGTTATGATCGCCTTGAAATTGTACCATACAAAACAAATCAAAAACTCCTTTAAATATACACCAGCTTCTTAATATTGAAGCAAAACGGTTTATGTCTCGTCAAATGGCTTAATGGCTAAATAAACCGAATTTTAATACAAAACTTGGTGGACTAATTATATTCCCATGGGCCACCCTCTTTCTACGAAGCTTACGTAGATGGTAAACAGGGAATTGCTTCTTTTTATAATTTAATAAGGATGCTTTCCAATACTTTATTAGCTTTAAATGGAGGAAATTGTTTGCTAAAGAGGGCTTCAGGATTTTTTATTTAATTTTATAAAATTGGACGTTCCTTTTTTGGGGATTTTTTGAGCGAGCACTTTTTTGAAGGGTCCCTGATGTTTTTTATTAGACTTCTTTCATCTCTAAGTAAAATCGTGTGTATTCAAATATGTATATTGTGATGAATACTTGTGTATTATTTAAACGTGAACTCTCGAGTGCAATTACGGGAATTACGAGAAGTCAGAAGAGAGCATGTAAACTAGGTTACGAAGCTACGTATAAATGAGCACTTAATGTCAGCGAATTAAGGTGAAAAATATTCATACGTTTTTCGCAATAGAGTACATATTTTGAACAACCGGTGATTGAATCAATCTAGACAAAAGAGGATAAAAAAAATATTGCGCATAAGCGCCGCGTTTTTGTAAAAAAAAGCAACAATGTAGCACATTGCGAAACTTTTGTTCGTACAATTTAATTAATTCACCTTTCATGCGATAATAAAATGTCAATGTAACAAAAATGCTTTTCAATAAAGCCAGTCGATGTTACAGGTAAATTTGACCAGTATACCGAGACCTTCCCTGCCCCTCCCTGTCTCATAGACCAGTATATAGTAAACGAAGAGTGTTTGATATTCAGGGTTCAACGTAATCTGGTCGACACCTGAGCAGTTATTATAATTTTGATTGGCTCCCGTTTGATTTCGCACAAATGTTGGATAATTTTCTATTCAAAGTTTAGAGCCAAACTGACGGGAAATTAAATTTCTTTAGTAGCTCAAATTGAAAGTTTTTCACAGTTCTGTTGAAGTCAAATAGATTATAAATGACATTTCAGTACTAATGTGTTTTTTTTGTTTTGTTACAGGTAATTTCAACATTGACTTTCTGAAAGAAGAAATATGTGAGATGAACTATTTAAATTAGTGTTATCATCAGGAGAAAATCAACAGCAATGAAACGTAATAAAAAAATATCATACATTTCTCTGTATCTACTTTACGTGGGAGTAAGTAATCTATGTAGTAAAGTTTACTTTTGCAACTCTGCAACAGCTTATCTACAGGTATATCTATACTAATATTATAAAGAGGAAAACTTTGTTTGTTTGGTTGTAATGGATAAACTCAAAAACTACTGGACCGATTTTAAATATTCTTTCACCATTAGAAAGCTATATTATCTGCGAGTAACATAGGCTATATTTTATCCCGGTGCGGGTAGTAGCTCCCATGGGACGCGGGTGAAACCGCGGGAAAACGGCTAGTATTTTAATAACTTTCTACGGAAGAAAATAGATATCCCACCCAAAACAAAAATGTGAAAGACTGCCAAGTTCGATAATATGGGAATGCTTCGCCTATAAAAGAAGTGAGATCTGAATAAGTACCAAGTTCCATACACATACCTCAGTTAAAAATAGTTACTTTTTAATGATGTTACTTGGCAAGTTTTCACACACCTTGTTAAAAAACCTACTAAACGCAGGGAATCAAGTATTTAATTTTCTATTAAAACTTGCCAAGTAACATCATTAAAAAGTAACTATTTTTAACTGAGGTATGTGTATGGAACTTGGTACTTATTCAGATCTCACTTCTTTTATAGGCGAAGCATTCCCATATTATCGAACTTGGCAGTCTTTCACATTTTTGTTTTGGGTAAGATTTCATTTATTTTTGTAAGGTTGTTTATTTTATTTTTTTCTTATGATTAAGTTAGTTAAGAAAATGTCTCATTTATACTATCTTTCAGATTTTTGAATATGCACTATGCTTCTTACAAAGAAATGAACTAGAATAACTAAATGAACTAGAATAACCAAATGGACTAGATTTACCAACTGACTGACATGACATGTTATCATATACTAGCTTCTGCCAGCGACTTCGTCCGCGTTAGATTTGGACTTTGTGCAAAGAGAGGCTATCGAGAGTTAAACGTGTTATTGTGAGCCAACCATAAAAGATAAACATATACTGTCAAGGTATATTTTTTACATAATTTTAAGGCGAACATTTCCGTCATACATTGTTTCTGTGTAGCTTTAACCATTAAGGCTGCACACGGGACGGAAGCATAAAAATGGAGTAACTTCTCCCGTTTTCCCAACATTTACCTTCACTGCTCTGCTCCTATTGATCGTAGCGTGATGAAAAGTATCCTATAACCTGCCCAGGAGTACGAAGAATAATTGTACCAAGTTTCATTGAAATCCGTCAAGTAGTTTTCGTTTCCATAACGAACATACAGACAGACAGACAGACAGACAGACAGACAGACAAAAATTTTACTGATTGCATTTTTGGCATCAGTATCGATCACTAATCACCCCCTAATAGTTATTTTGGAAATATATTCAATGTACAGAATTGACCTCTCTACAGATTTATTATAAGTATAGATTATGTTCGTGGATCAAAGTTACACATTCATTATTTTGAAACCGACTCACACTTGGCCATTTTCAGATTTTTTCCTTTACCTTGACATAAAGACCTACCTCCATGCCAAATTTCAAGTCAATACGACCATTGGAAGTGGTCTAGGTTTTTGATGAGTGAGTGAGTCAGTGAGTGTATAGTAAAAATAGCGATTTTCTGACGTCAATATCTGAAGACCTACAATAGGTATATATAATGAAATTTTGTATTTTAGATAAGTGAGGGGGTCTCAACAGATACTAGAAATTTGATATGCGTAAATAAAATAGATTTTGAGTTATAGGGGGGTCGAATTTGGCCCGAAATGGTTCGTGTAATATAACCCACGGCCGGTGTGTCGCTTTTTTTGCTCGAACTTGGCGGACACACGGCCGTGTGTCTAGATACACTACTATCTCATAAAGTAGGTCACCACTGTCCTATTAACCCTATATCTCAATTACGGTGCCCTCCGAAGTACTAGGCGCGCATAAACTGATAGAAGATAGAATCCTTCACAATTTGGCCCGGAGATTTATAGCCCGGTGTAGCTCCGTGATTAAATATGGCCGCGTAGGGCGCCTATGTTTTGTTTATTAACATACAAAATAGGTAAAGTTATTCTTTGCATAGTAATATTAAATGATTTTCTTGAGAAAAAATGTTGCGTTTTTTTATATTAAAGATTTGTGGAAGGAAAAGGTAAAAAGTTTACGTGTATTTTGCGTTTTTACATGAAATAAAATAAGCTCAATTTCAGGTAGCTCTCCGTATCTAGGTCGGGCAACAAAACTTCGAACAAAAATCCAAAATTTTAATCAAGAAATTTCATCAAGAACTTTGTCCCCATTTTCGTGAAATATACCCCTTTGAGCAAACCCTTCTTGAAGGCGAAATAGGCTGTAAGAAATTATCTTTGCCTCACTACAACGGTACAACTAGAAGTGCTGTAATTAAAGCCGGGGGTAGCGTCAGAAGTTTCTGAACATAAACCCCTTTGTCCACCATTTTGTTAGAACCAAATGAAATCCTTAACTTCTTTGTGGAAATTTATTAACAGTAAAAATGTTAATCTGTCCCGTTTTGTCTGTCGCTTCCGTGATTTTCTTTTCTTTTATTTCTGTTCGCCGTTTTTCCGTGACAATGGTATCAGGAATGTTTTATGGAACTGTTGATTTGTTGCTCATGATTAAGGAAATGAACAAACTGCGTCAAAGTAAGATTGAAAGCCAGTGTAAGCCTCATGCTAAGAATAAAATGTCGTAATTTAAAAAAAAGAGAAAATTATCTGTCGTAATTTTTACTTGAACATTATCATAATTTAGCAAAATCAGTTACAAAAGTTTTATCACTAAAACATTGATCATTTTAATCAATTTAAAAAATCGCATTACTTTGTCCATCCCCCGGGAAAACGACAAAACCGATTAATTTTTACGGTAATAACTCATAGGACGGTTCCACCCCTTTTGGGCCATTAAATCTTTTTTTTTAACCCGTCAGTCGCAAATCTTTGGGATTTCTTCGAGGAGAAATTAAAAGTCGGGAGGAAAAGCACCCTAGAGCGCTGCTCTTTGTGTTGTTAATCAGATGAAATATTTAATTACTTGTTCCTGATGCTGCAGCTGTCAGGTTAGACAACCCTTTTAGACATGTGTTAAGTTGTAAGACGAAGCGAGAGTGGTGACTGAGTCAGGAGGAATGAATCAACCATGCACTATCTTTGGTTACACTGCACATAACATGCACTCATAGTGTTGTTGTAATATTTCAGGCCTTTGAGTAACAGGATATTTTATTTTCTATGTTTACTCATGTTAGTTCTGAATACCGTGCTGATAAATAATATTCATATATCATACGCAACCCAAAAACAAGCTGTTTTCTTAATAGAAACGACTTTTTAAGCGTATTTTAGGTATGTCTTGTGCGAACCATCTGTAGAAGAAAAAATGCTTCCGTATTTGAAAAGTTTGTCGCTTTTCACTTAGACCACACCGTAACTCATCTTACCGAACTGAATATTTCATTCAACACAAGAGTCCTCTTTTTTTAATAAAGGTACCTTTTCCCAAAAATCTCCACATCCCAAGATTAAGGATACGCAAGGGTTCAATTAATTCCCGATTTTTTTCAATTGAAATCTAATTGAATTGGTTTCGGTTGGGGGACTGGTTAATTTGAATAATTCAATGATTGCACTGATGTGGTTTATTAATTAGCTTGGTGAAGGTGCCGCCAATTTGCCTAATTGATGCAGCTGGTTGACTGACAGGTTAATTTTTATTAGTAGATGTATATTTTGGAGGTTTTTTGAAAATGTTTTAGATAGCTAATTATAGGAGATAGGAATTTTATTTATTTGAAACACAATATAAATGTTTCTTTGGTGGTCACAATGAAATAAAGATGACTTGACACATTGTGCGTTGTCAATCAAATTAAAATATGTATAAATAAAAATAAAATAATAATAAATAATATTGTATCTTGACTTAGCGCACGAGGTTGTCGCCATGTGGAATGTCGACACGGCTGTCGTTGTGCCGATTGTCGTTACGGCCAATGGTCTAATAGCCAAGAGCCTCGACCAACACCTCATGAGGCTCTCGTTAGGCGGCTGGATCAAGGGACTGATTCAGAAGGCAGTACTCCTTGATACGGCGCGTATTGTGAGGAGGTTTCTGTCTCTGGGACCCTAACCGCCGATACCTTGGACCCTGTGCCCGATATCGGTGGCAACCTATTTTTTATATTTTTAAATGTTTTTATTTTTATATTTAATATTTAAAAATGTGATTTATATGTTGAAAAATAAATAAATGATGAAAAATAATATTGGAATGTATTCATGTGCATTAATGTTGCGATAAAATCCAGCATTTTTTATGTGGATATAACGAGCCAAGATACACCTAAAAAGTATAAGTTCCTGTAAATTATAATTGTAGTGAAAAGTTAGCGTCCTATAAGTCGCGCCCTTGTTATTTTTTACATACATCATGTTAACAAAAAGTCCTTAATCAAATCACAGACAATCTCATCATCATAATTTCCGTCGTCAAAGTTATGAAGACACATTAATTATATTACGACACGGCATACGTCAGGACAGAGTCTCGTCTTGAGCAAATCTCTTTACTTCCCACTGTAATCCGTCTAAACTACGTAAACGAATTACCATCTAGTAGGGTTGCCATCAATCTGATATTATTTTGGGACCCGTCCTTGCAGATGCTCTACGTTATTACTTTAGGTTGAGTTGAAGATTTGAAACTATTTTAGAATTGAATATCATGTTTCAATTCAAATAATAGTATGAATAAAACAAGCTGGTAACATAAAACAGTTCAGACACATGATAGTTCGACAAACAAACATTTGTATACTTTTAGACCTTTTGATAACCAAACATCAAAACCATGGGCATCACCATTATATGAAAAATCACAAAGCACCAATTTTTAACCAAACTTTTTCAAGATTGTCCTACTTTCCACGAAATCCTGGTCCCATAGCATTTGACACAGTAAGTCTTAACATTGTTGGCGGAGACTTGGCGCTTCGCTGTTGATGTATAACATTAATTAGAATACTCCGAGAGGACATCCCTCCTGAATCTTAGCTTATCTCTAATAAGGTTCAATGGAAAATTTACTCTGAGAACGTTTGATGAGGAAGAATTGTGAAGTTTGGTAGAAGGTTTTAGAGTTGATACGTTCGTTTGCAGAGGTTTATTCTGGGAAACGCAAGACCTTATATTATATAAGTGGATATTAACTATTTTTTGAAAATTTTTCTGGTTTATAAAATAGAACCTTACATACGTAGTGATAGGTATATTCTCTGAAAAGTATAATGATAAGTATAATGATAATGAATGATATGAAATGAAAAATATATATACTTCATTTTCATAAAAAAAAGATCACTGACCACGTTCAATTTAACCATATATGTACTAACAACCATTCACTTAAAACACATAACATTTAAACAACTTTGCCCCTCGGGTTGTCTCCCATTTAAGTCATAAATTCTCATTTATCACGTGAAGTAGCTTAATTTATGCCAGTTTTGAGTTAAATTCATCTCTTAAGCTGCAAACTGTAATGGTCAAGGTGATAAACCTTTTGGAACATAAATCTCTTTTGACCAAAAGCTTGGTTTATGAGGAGGAAAGAGAAAGAGGTATGTATGTATAATGGTGACTCGTTTTGGCTTGGTAAACGTAATAATGGTGACTTTTGTTAATATACTTCAGTAAATTGTATTGAGAGTCAATGTTTTCCACAACTTTGAAAAGTCTTGTACAACGAATGAAAAGTTAGCCTTTTGTAGACACAAGACGATTAAATAGGTATTGTATTGTTCAATACCAGTTGTCTCGTTTTCTGAAGAAAATACATTTTCACATGCAAATCTTTCATTACAATTCTAAATTTAAAATACTCCCTATTCAAAATCACCCCAAAGAAACAAAACCATAATTCTTTCCATCAAAAGCAAAAGAAAAAAAAAATATTCAAAAAAAGAATCACTCAAATTAGGCCCCCAATCCACAAAACGCATCTCAATACATTACAAATATTCGGTTGGCGTGTCTATAGACATATTCGCGACACGAACCGCTCTTCCGAGCGATATTTATGAGTTAATCGCTTTGAAGTTTGACGAAATGCGAGTATTTATAGCTTAGCGCACGAATGTGGGTGCGCGCCTTTATGGGTTGTGCGTAATTGGTTGCATGTATTGGTAATAATAGTAGAAGTATCGTAGTAGTTGTATCGTCATGTATGTGGTGTGGTTGTTTGAATTTCAACCTTATTGTTAAGAGATAAAGGTTTAAGTCTGTTTGGCAGGCGTGTTAGTCGATGTAATTTTTTTTGGTAGTCTAGAAATGAAGGGCTGATTTCACGAAAAAGCACTTCGGTACAAAAACTTTTTGATAATATGGATAGATGGTATATAAAGCGCTTTTTTTATAAACTACATATTTTAGCACCTATTTCACCAACATGTTAATCTGAAAGGTCGACCCACATAACTTTTCCCTAAAAAGATGATACCACAACACATACAAAATAAATGCCTTAATTCTCATAAAATTCAATGCGACACCAAACGTTGCGTTCCGTTTTACGAGCGCGTCGATCGTCAGGAATAGTTGATGTCGTGCCTGCTGCCAAATGAAAGTGACATAAAAACGGAACGCATAACGTAACGTAAGTCACAGGATTGACTCATAAAGCTTTTACATAAATATCTGGGTTTGGGGGCACTGCCAGCGATTTGTAACAAACGGTATCTTTTATGGTGTCTGCACACAGCGGGCGCGGCGCGACGGGACGGGACGGCGACGCGACGCTGAGCAGTTGTAATGTACTAGATATTACGGACGACATCACACAGAGCCGTCCCGCTCAGCGCGACGCGATGCGACGATCTAGTACATTGTGTCGCGTCGCCGTCCCGTCCCGCCGCGCCGCGCCCGCTGTGTGCAGAGACCATTAGAGTTATTTTTTTAATGTAAAGAGTGTTGGAACTTTGTAAAAGTCTGTGTAAAAGCAATTTCTGATAAGACAATAATGGCAATATTAAAATGCATTGCAATTAACTTAAAAACATTATTGTAATTTCTTATTCTTTGATATGATATTAATTTCAAATGATCCTGAAAATATATATATTTTTTTCTTATATTATATATTTTTAATCTGAATTTTTTCTTCCTTTAGAAAGGTTTAAATTAATATATTTTAATCTTTTAACCTAACAATTTAATTAAACAACTCTGCAAATAATTAGATTACGACAGCATTTAATCTCAACACACAATATTATTTTATTAAGTACAACAAGTACGTAAACAACTGTTGCCCGACATCAGCGCGAAGTCGTCACAGATTTATAACCACATAAACCATAAAGGGAAACACTCTGTATATGTTCAATGTTGACGCTTACTAGGTGACTGGGAAACACCCTGTATATTATATAATCAATGGTTACGCTTGCTGGCTGATCGATGGTGCACTATTCTATAAATAGAAGTTAACTTTTAATGTAATATGTACCTTTTTTAAATGAATAGGCATACGAAAGTTTGTAAAAAATAAGAAATCGTGGTCCTTAGATACGTGTGTAAGTAGGTATTTTTAGCCGTCTTCAAAAAAGAGGAAGTTCTCAATTTGATTATTTTCTTGTTCAGTATTTTATCCGACGATTTTTTCCCCTATTTAGCATTGGAGATGTGTAGTGTTGACTCATACAAACTATGAAGTAAAAATTACTAGGATAAGAAGCCATCATCTTCTAAAAAAAACGACCTGATTGCAAGAAAAAGCACATCCAAAACTTTTCTTACCTTCACAAAACCCCCTCAATGATTGAAGGCAGTGATATATTATCACCTGAGGGGATGGGAGGGGGGGGGGGGAACCGACAGATGGAAACACCTTAATGATGAAGCGAAAGGATCCCTAAATTGATCTCCCACGACCAATGGGGCTGTCGATAAAAATGTCTCGGGACATAAGTATTTTGTGAGAAAATGTGCGACAAATTGTGGGATATATTTAGTGGGAATTGTTTGAGAATTGTTTCTAGATGAGATATATGTATTTTTGTAATTGGACAGATTCATATATTTTTCAATATGCAAAAGTTGTTCAGTAGTAAGTAAATTATGTAGAAACAGAATTAATTAGTAGGATTTTATAGATTCAAATATTTCTACGAACTGCATTCTGATTTGACGGCGACGAAAAGGAAATTATCTTAACATGTTTATGTAAGTATGTCGTATTTCAAAGAAATCCAAAATTCTACAGAATCTGGTCAAAATTGCAAGAGTGGTAGTAGTGGCAGCAGTCCTTAACTAGCGTCTTGCGTCATCATTTTCGAAAATCGAATATCAATCACGATTTCCTGTCAAATGTCATGCACAGTGGTCATGCCAGCTCACTGAATACTACGCAACTCACTCACTCGAGCGTAAAATGCTGGCCTTGCTACGCCGTAGCAAACGCTACAATATTCGTAGACGGCTACGTCGCTACGGCGTAGACATTTGCGTAGTTGGAAATTTCAATTTTGATTTATGCGTGGACGCAAGCTTGTTTACGTTTTGATATAGTAAAAGCTAAACTACAGTGTTATATAAGTGTTTATCTATTGTTTTCTTTAAATAAATGAGAATATTTTCAACATAATTTAAGTCATTGTCATTTCTATCGCTGAAATATCTAAGACATGCATTCATTTTCTCATCGAGCTACTGAAGCCAAAGATTTCTTTAGACCACTCGATGTCGGAACAATGACCCTCAAGGCTGGGTCTGACAAAGGCGGTCTGACCTCAATCTATTGTTGTCAATGGGCCGATAAAAACGCCTTTGTGGGTCTGAAGTGCGGATATAACGGTTTTCTTGTTTCTTTTTTTAGAACACTGGTAATTAGGACGGTAATTTTATTTTGTTTTGTAGCGAAGATATAGTGTACTTAATGATATAGGATTTTTTATATTGTGAATGTATAAATACTCCCACTAGTTTAAGTTAAATAGCTTTTGTAGCATATACATAAAGTTACCTTAACAGAATTAAAACATTGTCGTGTGAATTCCAAAATTCTATTATAAATTCAAAATTATTCCATAAAAGACGTCATTACAAAATACTAGTAGAATTTTCTTATTTAAAATACAAGGTGAAAGTAAAAGAGATTACACCAGCTCCCACAATGCAACATATATCACTGACGGCCAAATACTGCAACGCCACATAATTGTAAGAACTGCTCAAACATAATTCTATCTCCGCCACATTCACGTAAATTTCTGCGACGGATATACTTATAAGTAGGACTTAAAGTTATGTAACGTTCGTCGTTAGTTACTTTCTCACACTCATAACACATTTTCTCACACCTGCCCATAATCACCAACGTCACTACCTTCAAAACATCCACACACGCATATTATACCGATACTCCCGAAGTGCCAAACTGACAGACATCTGATGATTAATGACAACGGACGAGACAAGGGGGGGTAAGCGAGGGGTGGGGGGATAGAACATTGAGGGGGGTGGTACCAATCTCCATAAACGGCGTCTAATGGCTACCCGTCTTAGACTGACGGTAATCCAATCCTGGAGAAATCGATGGATGATGGAGACAGGTTAGTTGGCTTGTTGGAAGCTGTTTTGGGGTTATACAGAGTTTGTTGTAGGCGATGTTGTGCATAATTCTTGTTTCTTACAGAGACAATATTCATTATCACATCAATCATCTGATCTAATGAAATAGAAACTTAATAAATAACTTAATGATCTTGATTTATATCGCCTTCAACTTTTTACAACACAAATAAAACACTTCAATAACAACTAAGTTTGACAAATACTAGGCTGAAATACCGCTTCAAAACCGGTTCAGCCAAACGCGAGATAATCGCGTTCAATCATACATACATACAGGAGAACCTCTTTTATGGAAGTCGTTTAAAAATATACACCTAGTACCATATTAGTTTATATACACCTAGTACAGTATTAATTGCCATATTTCATTAATATGCTAAGTCATGTAAAAACGTAACTTGCTCTAGCTAGGTAAACATAAAAGGCACCTTCAATAAACCCCTTTCTAATACCATAACAATAACTTCGCAAAGTTTTTCAACTCAATCTCCATATGAAAAGTGCAGACATCAAGATGGCGTCACTAATCTCTGGCGCCATTCATTCCACGTCACATCCGGTTGGCAGGATGGCTCGTTTCCGCTCCCACGGCTTCCGGTTACCGACAACCTTAAAGGAAGAGACGATAAAAAGGCACTAAAATGATTTAGGTGACACAATACTGTCATAATGTTAGTATGTGAGAATGTGCTGTTGATTGCAAAAAAAAATGGGTCACAATAAATAATAACAAAGGATACACAAGGCTTATGTCAATTCATATAAAATTGTTCTAATAATGAATCTTTTTTTTACGCTGACATAATATTGTTTACACATGATTACACTGTAGATATTCATTTATTTATGGATACATCAAATTCAGACAATATTTTATTATTACACTAACAGATTAATATCTTGACTATAATACCAGCAACTCATATTTTAAATTATACAATTCAATAATCTACGTATTTATTTAACGTTCCTCATTAACTAGCCTTTTGTCTAGGTATAAATTCACATGAAAAATAGCACAAAACACGTCTAAAACGTTTCACATACAACACTCATTACTAAAGCAATCCTTCGCGAACTTTCTCCAAGATGGCGGCCATTAATTCCCGCGCTTTATAAGAGCACTGACACACGACACTCGCGCTGTCGTGCGTAATAATATCAGTCACGAAAATGTGACGATCAAGGCCTTTTAAAGGTCGAATGTGAGTAATTAAGCTGTAAGGAAGAGAAAATAAATTAGATTTAAGCCGTGATGGGGATAGAATTCGTGAGGAAAGGATGGATTAAAAGTGTTGGATGCACGCAAAAGGTTCACGGTTTTCTTGGTTTTGGACTTACGTATCCTTCTTAGATTACGACATTTATTTTCAGGCGTTATTACAATTGAAATACGATGCACAGCTTTCTTTTTTTATGTAAAATTACTTTTACCTTAGTTGAAGAAAACATTCAATCTTTCCATTTATTAAGCCATTCTAAGAATAATGATACAGAATTAATAAAAATTGTTAATCACAAATTGATCTTATTATAGGGAAATATTAAAACTAGGTATCAAAATATTCATCCGCATCGCTGTCAGCTGGGATCGTGCCCAAAAGGCTGGCTGCATTGCCACGCTGGATGGCAATGCATATCCTTTGACCGAAGTATAGGCCAGCCCTTTGGTCACGAGTGGACTCCACTAATCGCTTACTAATTTCTCGAAAGAGTCTGTGGGCACTTGGGCCCCATGGTCCCAGGGTTTCAACCCCAAACGGCTCAAAAATGCAATTGCCGGTGAGGTTTACATATTTGTGCCGCTTGAGGTTTTCCGCGGCTGCAGCAGCTGCACCGACACAGCTCGCCGTACTGGGAAGGTGGGAAGGTGCAAGGGTGTCGACGCAGGTTGCGTCCCACACCAAAGACCTTCCCATCTTCCAAGGCATTATAGACATCCCGTCTGGTCTCTTGCCATCGTCGCGCGCCAAGCCTCTGGGTTCTAAAATGGCTGGCACTCCGGCGGTGACAAGAGCATGACGGATAATGTCATTTATGCTGGCGTGTCGTGCCATGCGACCAGCACTTTTGCTACAGGAAAGACCATGGTGCCCAAGGCGGTCCACAGATTCACCGCACTGGCAGCGATGCGGAGCCGCAGTGGGAGCGCCGAGGCGTAGGCATGTAGCGAGCCGGAATGTAGTGTCACCCAGCATGGTCCCAACGCTGGGTGACGGCAGTGCGTGAAGCCATAACCCTGACTCCCACTCTCCCACAGCCAGTAGGCGGGCGCGCTCAGCAGTATTGACAGATGTAATTAATCACAAATTAATTCATATTCTATTCTAATTTACCCACAGTCTGTCACCTTCCTTAAACGCTACATAAAACATACTGCAATAAAAGCGTACATGTTCCCAAATTTAATAAGTTGACGGCAAGTGTAATCTTATTGCTCGCGTAATGTGTGACAAAAACGAACGTTCAACTTTAACTGTCACAGTTACTTTTATTGATGCGATTAAAATGAACGCCACCTGCGATGTGAAGGTGCTTAATAAGAAGTGTCGTGTCTGCGTCTTATTCTGTTGAGTAATAAATGGAAAATATACATGTATAATGAAAACGGCAAAAGAAAATATATGCTTCTTTTTTAATAGTCATTGAAATGGAAGCAATAACCATATTGAACCAGCATACAACTAGACTAATGCGAATGTTTTGTAAGTGTGGATCCTTGTTCTTCCTTCACGCAAAACCAGTAAATGGATTTTTATCAATCTTTACAGTAATGTAGCTTATACATCAGTATAAAATTTACCTTCGCTTCTTGTAAAGCACTGGTACTCAGCTGAATCCGGTTAGACTGGAAGCCAACCCTAACATAGTTGGGAAAAAGGCTCGGAGGATGATGACATCAGTATAAAATATTGGCTACTCTTATCCATTTATGGGAAGCAATTCCCTCGGGACGTAAAGAACTTGTGAAAGCTAGTATTCAATGAATATTGAATATCTTGTTTTAATTTTCAATCAGGTTATTAACCTCCACGACAATAAAGTCTTTATAGTTATCGGCACGGATATTGAGCCCTGACCTTCACCTGCGCAGAAGCGATTTATTGGTTTTTTTCCTTATGTGTATAGTGCGCAAAGCGATCCTCACTCTTCCGCCGAGAGCTCAATATCCGTGCCGATAGCTATAATACAATAAAGGTATCATCTAAAGAGGACGTTCTAGGTCACGCCGACCTTATCTGAAATGTCCTTTAAAAAGGTCAGGTGAGAGTGCTCTGTGAGGGCGAGAACATTAATTTTAAGAAGCATAAATATTGTGAAGGGCTTGTACTATTTATCTTGTGAGTGTAATGTATGTTTATACATACATTATTATTAGACCTAGTCTTATTTATTTTAGAAAGTATTTTTTTTGCTGTTTCATATATTTAAACTTCACACTATTTTAATCAACTTCAAACAATTTTCAGGGACAAAGATATAATCGAATTAATTAATTTACACAATAATGTTCTTTGCAGCGCAATAACAATACAAATTATAGCAAAAAGCTTCATTACTTCAACATTTGACCACCAATTTGATTCACGACGCATTGTCGTCGACGTTACGTCAGCTCCAAATTGAGCAGTAGGAACTGCAATTGAATGGGAGTACATAAATCAGGCTGGCTCTTAACTGGACGATAAGTCAATCGCTATGGAAATGTTAGTGCTGAGTGGAAGACCGTGTCAACTAACTTATGTGGTCTGTGGGATGGATAGTGTATGTGGACTTTTTAAACGACGAATTGTAGAAGTTTATTCGGACGTAAAGTATCTTTCTTAAAACTTTTTGTTTAACTTTTATTTTATTGTAGTTAGTTAAAGGGGCCCGAATGTTGAAAGGTTTATTTGAACCATTATCTCTACACTTGGGACTGGAATTTTGCATCAATAATTAATTGATAAAAAACACTAAAAAGCAAAAAAAAAAAACAAATTTTAGGTGCATCGGCCTAGAAGTCGGTGTCTAATGGATGTTATTAAGTTAATTTTGCCACCGACTTCTAGGCCGATGCACCTAAAATTTGTTTTTTTTTTTGCTTTTTAGTGTTTTTGGAAGTCGGTTTAATTTTTTTGTAAAAAAGTTTTTTATTTACAGCTTTTCAGTGATACGAATAGTTGTCACTATCCATATAAGTGGAAAGTTCTCATCAATACAAAGAATATAAGCCCAAATACGAGGAATTTTACATATTCAGTTGTCGAGTTCCCTCGACCTTCTATGGTCTCCATCATCAGTTCAGCTCCAAACCTTCACTGTTGCAAAGGTCTTGTCAATACAAATAATATAAGCCCAAACACGAGGTAGTTTACATATTCAGTTGTCGAGTTCCTTCGACCCTCTCTGGTCACCATCATCAGGTCAGCTCCAAACCTTCACTGTTACAAAGGTCTCGTCAATACCAATAATATAAGCCCAAACACGAGGTAGTTTACATATGCAGTTGTCGAGTTCCCTTGACCCTCTCTGGTCTTCATCATCAGGTCAGCTCCAAACCTTCACTGTTGCAAAGGTATCGTCAATACAAATAATATAAGCCCAAATACGAGGTAGTTAAGATGTGCCGTTTAGGAGTTCCCTCGATCCTCTGTCGTCTCCATCATCAGATCTGCCCTAAACCTCCATAGTATTGTAGTCTCATCAGATATACATATAAATATAAAGTTTTTACCCCATGCTCGCCTACAATTTTCAAGAGATGCCCTCGATTTCTCAGGGTTTCCACCATCAGGTCCTGATCTGATGACGATGGGACCAAATGACAAGCATACCCTTTCAAATAAAAAAAGAATTTTTGAAATCGGTCCAGGCGTCTGTGAGAAATCGAGTAACAAACATAAAAAAAAAATTTAAAAAAAATACAGCCGAATTGAGAACCTCCTCCTTTTTTTGAAGTCGGTTGAAAATAATATGATTCTGTGGAGTGACTTTTTATGAGTCTTGAAGGTCTTAGATACAAAATTTAGCAAAATCATTCACGTTTGATGAGCATAAAAAGCTTACTCAGAAAGTATTACCGCCGTGTTATAAACAGCCTCAACAATTTTTGCATCCACAATATAAAAGAACAACTAGAAAGTCCTCAATGTCCTTAAATTTAAACACAATATTGGTATTTGCTTTTCCCTATACAATAATCAACCCCCCAAACTCATAGCCTATTATAATAGTCCTACTATTACCGCGGCTATTAGGCAACTAATCGCCGCTCACCGATGATCCGAAGTGGCCGCTGACCATAGATTATGCAGCAGATGCACCAAACAGGTGAGGACTTATGCGATCATATTAAATGATTATTGGATCGTCTGTGATTTGTAGAGGGGTCATAATGGTGACTGCATATTTTGATAGTGGGTATAGGTAAAAATGTGGTCAATGTTTGTTTAGTGTTTGGTATTGAACGTTGGTTTTGAAAACTACGTTTTATAATACGGACCGGCTTAAGAACTAGGTTTAGACCATTAACTTTCTTTGGGACTATGGTTTAAGTCTATTTTATTTTTAAAGCCATATTTTATAGTAAGGTCAATATTTTTGTGTATAAAATTCAAAGGCCAAGTTTAGCTTGACTTTTTAGTAACGTAATGAAAGCTGTTATATACTTCGAAATCTTTATAATTTCCTGCTCCCTTTAATTATGAATACTATTCAAATACTTAATAACTTCTCCATAAAGAGTGAATTGAATGCATTGTTACGGTTTAATAGATTTCAGTATCAGAAACCAGTTTACTTAGAGCTCTCGCTGCTGAAGAAATTACATTGTATCAATAGGTTCTTGTGGAGCTTTTAACTTTTGTTAATATTCCTCATTGATAGCTTTTGTAGCTCACGTTAGGTTATGAGACGATGAAGGAAGGTAGGAAAGACGATTATTGCATACGGTCTATATTCAACTTAGAACATGTCTAAACAGTTACTGAATACCGAGAATTGAAAATTCAATATGTATCGAGTATCCCTTGATCTCCGCCTTTTGCTTACGCCTGACAAAAACTCAGTTGTGCTAACTACTCTTAATTCTTTATCTCTGTTTTTCTTTTAAATTCAAACTACGAAATGCGAACCCAAAAATCTGTAGTCCCATTTTTTTTTTTTCATGTAAAGCGTAATATACATACTTGTCTCCACACAAAATCTTGCATCAATTTTCATCCACAAGATTTATGACAAGCCTCCACTAACACATACAAGCCCACATGTACATGTTGTGTACAAAAAGTAATTTACAGGTGTTGTTAAGCGGCACATGTGCGCCTCATAAAACGCTTATCGGTTACATCAATATACTGAGTCAGCGGTGTAGCTTAGACGCGGCGTAAGGCATGAGCGGTAGCGAGTTGTGGCGTAGACATGACGACAATTTTCTATCATTAATATTTACCTCTACTTAAAACTTAGACCTATTCATTTATAACTTTAAATATAATTATTCCTTATTGTGCATGCATATTTATGCAGTGTACAAAAAAAAGTCAGAAAAAAGAAAGAAAAACATTTATTGACACAATACAAGACAGAGAGGGGGAAAAAGTACATTTAAAAGCACAGTAAGCCTGACGCTGATGTTCGTACATCTCAATCTTACAGCAATTAAGCAGATGACACAATAAGCAGTCTCATCGCTAGGAGTTATATATCTTCCTTACATTTGGGCTTATGAAATTGATTAGACAAGAAGTTATGTTATATTTTTTACCAAAGGATAAACATCAATTCTTTGTCAATATAAAGGATTGGTGTTCTTAAAGTTATTGAACTTTCCTCTAAAGTCACTCAAAAACCGCTGTTATTATAACCCCACCCTTACCCTCTTCAGCTAAAAGCATGCGCCACAGCGCTATGAGCTCACACCCGCGGTATTGTGCGCATATTGTTCTCTCTAGGCCTCATAGAAACCGTGTTACAAGTAATTAAAGTAGGCAACAACGCTACCACTAGGATAAATCTCCTTGAGTCATGAAGTTGATTGAACAAGTTTTTTTTTTATTTCAAAAGTATGAAATAATACTTTTTTTTCTCTAAATTCAACCAAAAACCGCCGTAACTGAAGCCCCATCCTTACACTCTTGAGCTAAAAGCATGCGCACAGCGTAACGGGCTTACACCCGCGGTATTGTGCGCGCATTGTTCTCTGTAGGCCTCACAGAAACCGTGTTACACAACGGCTTTTAATCGCCTTTCTAGGCCTGAAAATGTACCTGTGTTTTAGAGTAATTGGTGTTTTGCTTGGTTTTTGTTAGATTAAACACAGGGGTGTAATATATATAGGTCAGAATATTATTTTTATATGGAGATCATCTTTATCTTACTTTCTTAACTTATATAACCATTTTTAATATAAAGCAAGTCTATTAAAGGTTCCTAGAAATATCAGGGTGTCCAGTAAATAGCACGACATACTGCAGGGGGTGATAGCTTGGGTCACTACCTATCAATACAACACAATATATGTTCAGCAAAATCTTACGGATTTACAGTTTTACAAAATTTTCCGAAATACCGAAAAATCTCTACCTTGAAAGAGATTTTTAAGCATCTCGTAATGAAAAAACCCTTTTCTAGTAATGAACATGAACATATATTGTGTTGTATTGATAGGTAGTGACCCAAGCTATCACCCCCTGCAGTATGTCGTGCTATTTACTGGACACCCTATTCATTTTGGCCAATAGCTCAGACTGGTCGAGGCTAAGACTAAATAAAATCGCTTTTCCTTACATTATGGTGAACTTATACGGGTTTTAGCTTCTTCGTGAGAATATCTATGAAACTTAAAATAAAATATTGCTTTTCACTAGTTTATTCGCTTGAATATAAAATGAACAGCCAAAGTTATATATGTTTGACTTAACTTCATCAACATTAAAAAAAAATCTCGCATTACTACTGAGTAATGCCACGCAAAATTATACAAAAATTATCGATAGTCAAAACCCCAGAAAAAAGTAAGAATTTTCCTACAAAAAACAGTAGGTAAACATTAACACACTTGTAGTGAACTTCTAACGATAAACTAAATGTTAGCTCGCCTTGACCTCGTGCCATTTACTTGGCATTCAGTCCCGACCTACAAACCTTACTACTGAATTATAACACATTGCTGAATTCCCTGAAGTGGAAGTACATTATGTCTAGAATAAAAGAACAAAAAGGGAAATGGGGGTAATGGGGGTAGTATCATTTTCTCCAGTAATAAAGAAATATATTGAAAGTGTCGAAATTTCTGTGTTGTCATACTTCAGTTATGGGAAAAGAAATTATAAAATAAGCTGTTATCTATACTAATATTACCTCTATAAAGAGGAAGACTTTGTTTGTTTGTTTGTTTGGTTGTAATGGATAAACTCAAAAACTGCTGGACCGATTTTAAATATTCTTTCACCATTAGAAAGCTATATTATCTGCGAGTAACATAGGCTATATTTTATCCCGGTGCGGGCAGTAGCTCCCACGGGACGCGAGTGAAACCGCGGGAAAGCGGCTAGTTTTACAATATAAAGAATTTGAAGCAACCACAAAAAACGCGTAGGTGGATTAACTACCCTTGGTATAAGTGATTAGTTTTTAGTTCTAGAATTAATGTATCAAATTATACAATGGTTATGTAAACGATACGATGCCTATTAAAAGCATAGAAACTATAGAGACTATAGAAAGCATATTTCATTTTTAAAATCAAATTAATATTATAAAACATACCCCTTCTTGAGAATATGATTTAAAAAATGAAATATGCTATGTTAAGTACTGTATCCTATACGCAATATTTTTTTTATATTAGAGTGTTCAGTTATTCATAGCGAGGGAGAAGGGTTGTAGAAATGTATTTTTAATTCGGTTAAGACATTTAGTTTTCATCAGATGGGAAATTAAACCGGGACTCCCTTGCTGTGCATATTTTACTTACACTCTTTGTAACTCAAGGTCTTCGCACATTACTAGCTCAAAATAGTGTACCGTTAGTTAAAATTTTCCACGTTCTTTAAGAAGAGTTTTATTTTAGATTTTTTCGTATACACCTTCATTTCTTAATAATAGAAATGTGAGCTGAATGAAATAGTGAGCTCTAATCAGTTTGAGATAGTTTCACATTAGTCATAACTTTAAATCCTCTATACTCTAACTTCTAGCGGACTTTAAGCAGGGGCCCGATTCTCCTAATTTTACTTAAACAACATACGATTCACATTCCACTGCGATCCAGTCCCGACTCGATTACGATTGAAGCGTATGTGGCATTCCGCTATTTTCTCTTTGAAATAAACGTTTTTATCCTTTTCTGTCATTCAATAATGAATCATTTTGTCTGCAAATGATTTACGATTGCAATATGATTGTAGAGCAAACTACCGTATAGACCAAAATCACTAAAATAGCAGACCAATCGCAAACCAATCGAATGTCGTTGGAATACGATTGGTCTTATATTAGTAGCAGAATGCCCGATTTGGTTAAAACTGCTATTGCGATCATATTGCGATTCGATTTCTATTCGATTTTGACATTATTAACTTAGGAGAATCGGGCCCCAGATCAACCCTACATTATGTTCAATCATTTTCTTCAAAGTTTATGTTCTGATAACTTCAGTTCACCAACAATGCATTATAAACCGAGTCCAACACCTAAACTCCTTTACTTTTCTATATACCTATAGTTCTACCCACATCTGAATAAAAGGTCTGCGCAATCCTGAGCCTGACCTCTCGTTATCGCAGCCACTCTAATTGGGTGTCGCGGAAAGAAATATGGCGCCCAACTGTTATGTATTGGGTCGCCAATACTGCTGACTACCGCGTGAATCGTGGGAAATGCTGACGATCGGAGAAATTTTTGTAGGTCTTGGTAAGGTTCGATGTACGATATACGTAATGAGGTATTAGGAAAATGAAGTATATTTTGTTACTGATGTACTGGTTGCTAAAGAAACTAATAAAAAAAATTAGGAATTTCTGCTGTCGAGTAATACTACTCTGTTTATTATGATTGTGAAACGTAATCTACCTGCTAGTGATTGCACACTTTCGGTAAGGTTTTACTGAAACATAATTTAGCATACCATGAAAGCCCTCCTTTCCATGTCGTTATGTATTAGGTCGCCAATACTGCTGGCCACCCTGTGAATTGTGGGAAATGCTGACGATCGTAGAAATTTTTGTAGGTAGTAGCTTCGATGTACGATATACTTAATGGAGTATTAGGAATATGAGGAATTTTGTGTTATTGGTGTACTCGTTGCTAAAGAAACTAATAAAAATATAAGTATTTTCTTACTTTTCTGTTTATTATGATGGCGAAACACAATCCGCCTGCTACAGATTACGCAAATATTTTGGAAAGATTTTACTATGGTATAATATAATTTATAACATTTGAGAAAGTGGCTTTCAAAATTAAAATAAATGATGTGTTTAATCTTGAAACACGATATCAATTTTTCATCGCTTTCATTAACAACATAACGCCTTATTTCAGCCCAAACACACTCCATTTCACCCTCATTTCACCCCCTCAACACGGCGGTGCCTTCAAAAAAACATAACTGTCAATACACATCACAAACACAGGTGTCCCACCCACTTGCGTTTGCCTTTTATTAAAAATTTACATCATCGCTTACACTGAGGCACATACCTAAAC